>OY292526.1:1410354-2066053 GCA_958496365.1 Subacronicta megacephala
GGGAGCTACGATGCTACAGGCAGACACACACACAGACACATCAAACTTATAACACTTCGTCGTTTTTGCGTCGGGGGTTAAAAACAGAGCCACTGAAGTGAGTAGGTATTTCAGGCGTATTTAAAAAATTGGAGCTATTTACAAAATAATCAACTTATGTACATACCTATTAAAAGTTTATTTACTCTTTTTAAACCTCCCTGTACCGAAGCAACTGCTCGAAATGGAGTCCGCCGCGTTCGATACACAAACGTGCCCGTTTTAAGCTATTGTCTTTTAGCTTTCTAAGCGTGTCTCTATCACTTTTCACTCTGCTAAAGGCGTCCACTATCGCACTGCGTAACTCGTCACGACTTTCATATTCACGAGAGTAAACTAGTCTTTTTATTTCCGACCACAAGAAAAAATCCAGGGGCGTTAAGTCGGGGCTCCTTGGCGGCCAAGCCACGGGACCGCCGCGGCCTATCCATCGATCACCGAACTGATTGTTTAGGTAGGCACGCACTACACTTGCATAATGAGCGGGGCAGCCATCATGCTGATAGAACATGTTCCCTAAGTACGCTAAAGGGATATCATCTATCAGCTCCGATATTACCGTATGTAGCATTTCTAAATACGAGCTGCCCGTTAGATGGCCTTCGATGAAAATAGGCCCTATTAATTTATCGTTTATAATACCGGCCCACACATTGACACTAAACCGCACTTGGTGATGGTCTTCCCGTATTAAGTGTGGGTTCATAAGAGCCCAGTAATGTTCATTGTGCACGTTGTAAAGTCCTACTCTAGTGAACAATGACTCATCTGTCCACAGTATGGAAGCGCTGGTATTATTTAACAACCAATGACATAGGGCGACTCTTGCCGGTGCATCGTCGTTGTTGATGACGTGGGCTCGACGAAAATGATATGGGTGTAAACCATTAGTATTTAATGTTTTCCACACGAAGTATTGGCTAACATTAAACTCTTGTGCCGCCATTCTCGTGCTTCGCCGCGGATCCCGTTCGAAGTACTCCAAAATACCGTCTTCGATCTCCGGCGAGTCATTCAGGCGACCCCGACCTTGCGCGTGAGCCGGCACACGGAATTGTCCATGGTCGAGAAGTCGCTGGGTTGCAGCCAAGATGGTAGGGGTTGAAGGCACTTGAGGACTTTGAATCCCTCGTAGCCGCAGCGCATTTAAATGTTCCGGCCGGGAATACAACCTCCTGGCCTCTTCCAAATTATAATTGGCAACAGCGTACAGCTGAACCATTGCCAAGTACTCCGCGTTTGAGTACTCGTACTGACGACTCATTTTCACGTGGCAACGAAAGCGTAAACAATGCAACCTTATCACGCGCGGGTTGCCGCAGAACTGGCGGGCGAACGGGGGCGCGGCGCGGGCGGCGACGCGCGGGCTCTCGCCGGCCGCCGCGCAGCCTTGGGTAGGTACATTAAGAGATGTGTGTGTGTGCGTGGATAGGCGACGGGCGCGGCGCGGGCGGCTTTTGTGTCTTTTTATTAGGCATGTTTTACCGCTTATTTGTGTGTGTGTGTGCAACATTGAATGACACCGATCGTAGTAATCGTAGTACGTAAAATTGAGTGGCGTTACGATGAGTTCTCATTTTTTATTCGTATAAGACATTGTTAAAAAAAAAATATTTTTTATTTTATTTAAATTGTAAATTAATAGATTCTATTATTGATATAGAGTCTGAAATTTTCGGTTCCAAAACGATTATAATTTCACGGTGTATACTTTTTCCTAAAACAAAGATCCATGTTGCAACTTACCCTCTGATACTACAAACCCTCATTACATAACCTATTTATTATTCGCCAAGAAAATCTTAGATAACTTTGCTTAACCCTACGATGTTAAATACGGAACCATGTCAACATAGAAACCTGTACTTCGAAAAAAGGCAAACAAGAAAAATACCAAGTCATGGGGTAACACAGGACGTTAAATGTTCAACATTACCCAACATCCTACAACACATTCCCTTATTAAAACCTTAATAACGACAAATTACAAGCACCTATGCTTGTGTATTTAAATATACCGCGTCCAGCGCAAGTTATACGAGATACATGTTTCAATTACATTTATGCTTATGGATAGAGTATGATATAAATGCGAACCATTGCGCCTTAACAGGCTATCGTATTAGCCGAGGTGGAAAAAATACGTGTTGGACCGGCGCAGTGATTTGTTGCACTTTGTACTTGAAGAATAGATCCTGATCAGATAACAATAAGTCGAAGCATACACAATGCTAACGATAGGCACTATAGTTTTTTACTGTCCCACTGTTGGGCACGGGTCTCCTCTTAGAGTGAAAGGGATAAGGCTACAGCTACCACGCTAAAATGTAAGTATTATTTTTGTTGAGTGACCAAGTTCAAAAGTACAGGATAACATAATAATTCTAGTGCAAGTTCTTCCAAAAATTTCTTTTTCTTTTCTTACAAGTAATGTGGGTCACACATTACTAGTATTCTTGTAAACCTCTCGTACTACTAAATGCTTGTATTACGAGTGGGTTCACGTCGGTAGCGATGGGTGGGTTGCGAACCGGCAACCACATGATCGGCAAGTCCGACGCCCTGGCCATTAGGCTACTGTCGCTTAATACTTAACCTTTCATTCAATACTTAACTTTTGACCTAACATAATTATTATGCTATGCTGATCTAACATAATTTAAATATAATTAATTTATACATGATATAACCTTGTTGACACTCCAATATCAAGACTATCGCAGCAACACATCCACGGCAAAAATAAAATAAATCGAACCAAAAATCGCTACAAAAAAGGGTGCCTTACATAATTTAATCTTCGGGATGCCATTTTAGTACGCTGTCATCGCACCTAGTCATAATTCGTACCGGCTTGAGTCCGATCGCCATGTAAAGCCGACACTTTCGCGTGACCGACCTTATTTTTAATTAAAAACCAGCAAAATGTCGAGCAATATATCATATTAATAACAAGCCGATCGATGATGATAAAGGTAACTATTGCAGCGAAATTTATTACAAAATAATTATATATTTTAATATGAAGATAATATTACCGAAATTGTGTTAATGTTATTTATAGGCGCTGTATAATATTCGGCACATTTTTGATTGCTCATTTGTTTAGCGGTTGTAGTGGTCACTTTACCACTGCCGCTAGTTGCACAATTTTTTTTGGGATAACTCGGCAAACGAGCTAGCGAGCTACCTGATGGACATCTGCAACACCAAAGGATGCAGATGCGTTGCCGAGCCTATTTAAGAAAAAGAAGGAGAAAGAAAAAAAGCAGAAGGAAGGGAACTGAGGGAGGAATTGGGCCTATGGTACACTAACCGTACGAAACGCAACAGTATGCATACTGCTACTTGACGTCGATATTCTGTGGGAGGGTCACACTTCCCCGGTCGTGCGATCCATTCATGCTGGCATGTAGACATGCCAGTGAGGCACTACTACTACAAAACACATACATACATACATACCACCACGCCTGTATGTTAAGGTTCACCAATATGTTTAGGTCCCATACAATGGGGGCGAACCTGTTGCCATTCATCGGGCTTATATCCAAACTCCAAGCTGCTACTGAGAATTTTATAGAAAGCTCAATAGAATTTTGCTCAACCTGAGAACCGCACCCAATATCTCTACCGCTTAAGACCACTAGACTAAATACCATCACGCCTGTATTCTCCGAAGTATGAGGCGTACTTACTGTACACCCACATTTCGTCGGTATGTTTTGGTCCCATGAAATAGGGGGCGAGGACATTTTGTCATCATAGCATTTACTCATATTGTGTACCAACAAACCGTTATTTTTAAACCAAGTGCGGTTATTTTATGACTAACCTTACCCTACTTTATGCTCGTCTTTTTGCGTAGGTGTTGAATTCAAACTTTTTTATTTGACAGGCTTTTTCCAAAATAGTGTGTCGAGATTTTGCATAATTATGCCTTATGAGGCCGGCCCAGAGAGAGGTTGCAGGATGATTTGTATGGGTTCCGCGAGGACTGGTGTGAGGTGGTGCAGGAAAACTGTACCAGGAAAGAATTCGGGGAGGCTTTGCCCAACAGTGGTACAGGAATAGCTTATTAAAGAAAATGCCTAACATTCACTGTTCACATGGCAAATATAACACTTCCTACAACAGAAAAAAAGAAAGAAAAGTAGCAATACTTCTTCATTATCATCTTCCAACCAAAGGGTTGAGAAAAGTCCTAACCAAGTTGAAGTCGTCTTTTTGTCGAGCCGGATGTGGGTGAAACAAAATTAAACGACCCGGAGCTGATAGAGATGATCGGCTCCGGGTCGTTTACCAATTTCGGGGTCTGTGGGTTTTTTTTTTTAAATAGCTTTCTAGCAATGTGGGTCACACATTGCTAGTATTCTTGTTAACCCCTCGTGCTAAGCTTGATGCTTGTGTTACGAGTGGCTTCACGTCGGTAGTGCAATGGGTGGGGATCGAACCGGCAACCACATGATCGCAAGTCCGACGCCCTAGCCATTAGGCTACCGCCGCTTAAATTTCGGTATGGATTGGTTTTGATTTATGATTAGATCGAGATCCAACGTAGAATCATTCATCATTTAGGCCATTATTCTATCACGCCCGGAAGGGGTAGGCTAAAGTATGTTAAGATCCCATGTAATAGGAGGCGAGCCGTAATCACTTAAAAATGTATCCCAAATGAAAGAATTTCACTCACTTTTACATAAAACATACTTACACAAAATACAAGTCTTTTTTAAGAGTTTAGCGAAAACGTCCAGGTAATTCCACAAAAAAAACCACCAATTTTCTCACTTAAAAATCAAGATGTTGATGAATTAATGGCATTCGAAGGAAATCACAAAATTCACAAATTGATTGCGCCACGTTACTTTTAATTCTTGTGTATAGGTACGAGCCTAAGGTTAAGTTAACGAGCCTCATAACTTTGCCAACCTTCGATTCTTCCGCATGATTTTAAAGGGCCTGCTATGCCGCGGTCAGGGTTGTGTTCCGGCAAAGTAATTCAGAGTTTCAAGGAGTTGTGTTGTGGAAATGAACCATTTTGGAATGTCGACTGTTTCCGTTTTTGAATTACATTGGGATATTATGGGGCTCAGACTAATTGTTAGTTGTGAGTATAATACTTATTGGTATTTTTTTATTTTTTTGAATTTGTAAAGAAAGAACATACAGGGTTTCTATGTATAAAGATATACATTTACTAGTAAAAATAAAAGAAAAGAAAAATACCATCTCTGGCAACTCACCTGGCTAGTCTTTTGGCATTAATTGATGCCAAAATTTGTTAAACTTACTATAATTATATATTTTGTTAATGGTGGACTTTAATTAATGCCAAAAATTAATAAAAAATATCAATTTTAACAAATTTTGGCATTTTTAGTATCTCATTTTACAAATCCCAGCTCTAAATATTTGTATGTTTTTTTTCACTGTTATTTGTTCTTATCACGCGGAACAAATAGGATCCCACCAGAGCAGCTAATATCAAATCAATTCCACGCATCCAGATCACTTGGTGGCAATAAATCTGCGCGTGCCAAATAGAGGCGGCCCATATAGGGCACCGTGGTATACCTGTGATAGGGTGATAGTGTCTTATGTAATATGAGAGACAGTAATATAGACTCACCATGCAGGGCACCCTGGTATGTCGGTGATAGGGTGATGATGTTTTATGTACTTAATATGGGTGACAGAAAAACTAGAGGTAAGTCACGTAGGGCACCGTAATATACCAGTGACAGAGTGATAGTGTCTAATGTTTTATGAAAGACAAAAGGACGAATAGAGGCGGGACGGTATAGGGCACCGTAGTATACCAGGGATAGATAGATAATTCCAATTATAGCATTTTTTTTCAGAGTCGTTTATATGTATACTCTGATCTATTTGTTTTTTTTTTTACAATATAGTCCGGGACGTACCTGTTTGTCGGTAGTGCAATGGGTGAGTTTCGAACGGGCAACCACATGATCGCAAGTTCGACGCCCTAACCATTAGGCTACCGCCGCTTGTAGGCCAAAGAAGACTGATGGACGAATAGAGGTGGTGGTACACCATGCTGCCCTATAATATGGCCATAAAGGGCACCGTGGTATACATTGACAACTATAGTGATGACGAACTTCAAAAGTGGGAAGCGTAGCTTTATAAGAGTAAATAAGATATACCAGCTACCTACTAGGATTCAAGCAGAAAGGATCACTTCAAATTAAAAAATCCATAAACAATAATAATTACCCTTTAACATGGCCTCTTTACACTTAACATTATTAAAAAACCATTTTTATTGTATTGCACGACAGAAGTCATCCTAAATTATGCTAAATTGGTTCTTAAAGCAAATTAAGTACTATTGATTATTGTAAAAAGATTCGAGTATGACGGCACTGACAAGGTCCATTATTCCTTGTATGTTTATTGAAGAAAATGTTTCAATTTTTAATAATATTGTAGAATAAATATTTGTAATGACGATTGAGAGAATATATTTTGGATTTTATTATTGGGGATAGTGACGAAATAACTTGAGTTGAACCCGGATTAAACTTAGCGCCAAAAGCTGATCTTACATTTTATTTTGTCTACATTGTTGATGCAAGTCATGATTTCACAAATATTGAGAAATTTTTATCGAAAATAACAGTTAATATTCTCTTTTTGAATTTAGCGATTTCCGTAAGCAATGAAGAAATACTTACTCTTGAGTTGACGATTATGCGTATCGAGAATATAGGTGTTTTTTGTAATTGTTTAATCGTTTATTGGGTAAAAAAACTATATCACGATAATTATTGCTTTGCTTATCATAGTATGATGTTATAGATGCAGAACAATAATTGCGGTATCCGTACCGTTTGCCAAAATTAATTAAATAAAATAAATTACATAACACACGAAATTTAATATATCATCCTAAACTTTAAATATAAATGTAAGTTTATTTTACCATCTGTTTGTATGTTTTTTGTTCCAAAATAAACGATTATTATTTATAAAAAAACCTCTGTCACTTCTGGGTAAAGATTTCGATCATTCAAGAAAGGATTTTGGAAATCTTCCAAGGAATTAGGAAATACGAGATCATCAAGAGTAAACCCACAAGCGACAGCTGGTATCATAATTTTGTTTCCAAAATCGAATCTTACTTCATTAAACAAATAACGTAGTAATACTATTCTACCTTTATCGACTTTCATTTGTCTTGTTTTCAACCGACTTCAAAAAGGAGGAGGTTCTCAATTCGTCTGTATGTTTTTTTTTTTTTTTTTTTTGTGTGTTTGTTACGCGATATCTCCGCCAGTTGTGGACCGATTTTAATGATTGTTTTTTTGTTTGGTAGGTCATACTTCAGAGGTGGTCCCGTTCAAATTTTATCGAAATCGATTAAGCAATTTTGAAAATATCAACAAAAAACTAAAAATTTTTTACATCGATGATATTATCGTTTACTCCGAAACATCGCTGTCTTATTGGAGCAGTGCGTTTAGTTGGCTAACAAGTACTTGGCGAAAATAAAAGACCCACTCAAATAGAAGTCACCGACTTCCCAAACTGTTTTAGACAAAATTATTTTATTATTTTTTGAAGGCGGTTTAACTTTTTTGTTAAAAGTAATTTTATTTAAAAAAAATTAACAAAGTTCTCAAGCTATAATATTGCTTTCTATAAATTAGTCACGTCATTGATTTCCGTCACACCTTCTTACGTTAAACATTACACCAGCTACCCTGGTAATGTAAAAGGAATGCGGCGTAAAGTAAGTTGGATAAACCAATTTTCTATCTAGACGATAACTGTGTGTTATTGACTTGCAACTCTATTGTAGTTTAGCCAGTACCGTCGGCACAAAACGCTTGTGAAAGCTTTTTTGAAATAAAAACATTTGGTTTGATTTGATTTGATAAGTCTCGTGGTAGTCTAAGCGCGACTGCTACGCTAGAGGTCCTGGGTTCGATCCCCAGGTCGAGCAAAGTTTTATTGGATTTTTCTATGAAATTCTCAGTAGCAGCTCGGAGTCTGGATTTGTGCCCGGTTAATGGCAAGAGCTCGCCCCCTATTACATATGACCTAAACATACCGGCAAAATGTGGGTGTACATTAGTTAGGTACACCTCTGCCTAACCTTTCGGGAATACAGGCGTGATGGTATGTTACTTTTTTATTTAATTTTCTTTAGAATCTCTTACTGGTAGTAGTATAGGAGGTAGAGGTATTAGTAGTTCCTGGCATCAGATTGACCGACGACCGACTCTTATTAAAAAAGTGGTATTCACGCTTGTATATACCTAATACCTACTTGGTCTCCGGGACATGATTGTATAAAGTGTGTCTTAAGAATAGTTTGCTAACCGTCCAAATGCTGCAAACTTGTAGATTAATCAGTTGATAAAGTATTTTTTAGCTCTTAGATCATTGCGTAATATTTGCTGCAAATAAAGTCAATGTACTCACCATTCCCGTTGCCAACCGTCCTCGAACTAAGTTTCAAGAGCGGCGCGCGTCCGAACAATGATGCAGTATTTACGAGCGGTATGGTCAGCAGCACAGCTCGTACGAACCCGGGTTTATTACAGGAACACATTAATAAAAGCCGGTGCATATTTTATCTATAAGTACCGTAATAATGGACTTTAGGAATTTTATTTGCTGCTAGTACTTATCTTCTTGAACCTTAAGGTGTGTGTTGTTATGGCAACGAAGGGCCAGTGCAGATAAGCCAAAGAACTGCTCGAAATATTTTTTAGAAATACTTAAACGTACCTTGGAATTGTTCCCATTTAATAGGGGGCGAGCATTTAGTTAATGAAATTTCACAGAAAAATAACGCCTTGCTCAACTTGGCAATTGAACCCAGGTCGTCGCAGTCGTGCTTATGACCACTAGATTAATGAGGCAGTTTTACGTTAATGAGGCCGTTTCAAATATTAAACTAAATTAATGAAAATGATGTTTATGTTTTAGTTCGTCGATTTGAAATTAGATTTCAGCTTACCTCCAGTCAAGGTACTCAGCATGACAAAGTCTGATAATTTCACTGAATTGACTCTTCGGCTGTCGTTGTTTATAAATTTGCGATGTTTCTGATTCGCTCCAAGTTTTCCTTCCTCCAAGATGTGTAACCATTTTTAACAAGAAAAATATTATGAAGAACCGTCATTAATATTAAACTGAAGTCCACAACTCGATACCGAACACACAACAATCACTGTCTCGTAGGACCAGATAATAAAAAACATTATTAATAAGTATAATTCGCATAACTTAATCCGAAAACGGGGCTGACCACACAAATGGAGGGATATTACGTAAATCTTGGGTGCTTTCCGAAGGGCGTCTCGATTGCATTTTAATTCGCGATACTGAACTGTATTAATATCGCAATCAATCATCCATGTTTAAAATGCGACGATTAATTGTTGTGGGGTACAAGCCTTGTGTGTTTAAGTATTAAATAAATTGGGTGGATTTGTTGTGGAAAGTTGAGGAATTTGGGTGTCGGTTGGCTCGCTCGTCACTACATATTTCATTAAACTGTCGTTAGTGATATCGTTCATACCGATCAACTGCTGTGTAAGATTTAGTATTTTATAAATGAGTCCAGCCATACAAAAAAAGTCACAATTGCCTGTAATTACAATGTTGTTATTCATACATTACAGTGAATAGACCAACGTTTTTCAGAAACTGATGTTCCTTCTTCTTCTTTAGTATGTATTATAACGCAGCTCTTAGGTCAACTTCTTTTCTTTTCTCTTAGCAACAATAAATATCAAAGGACCAATTTATTTAGTTTGACATTTATTCATTTTTATAATTTTGCTCATCAACAACAAGTCATCTTGCTAGTTTGTTTCTTAGCAATAATAAACTGTATGTTTTGAAAAAGGAGTGTGCTGATTTTTATCGCCCAGTGAACAAGTATTAAAACTTTCCTCTTCAATATTAGGTCATCTTCTTTGTTTGTCTCTTAGCAACGGTTACTCATTGCAAAAGGACCAGTTTGTTGAGTTCCGTTCGCACAGTGAGTGAGCTGTGTATACGTGCGGTGCAGGGTGCTGTCTTACGTATGATTTGTAACGCTCCCCGTTTGGTACGTGCTCACGTGTATCGGTTGTGGCTTTAGTGATGGGAGTAGCGGGTTTCGGTTTTGCAGAGTATATTATATTTCACTCAGCTGGAAACTTTTGGAAAACTTCTGTCACGAAATTAGCTTGTTAGATTATGCTTCCAACCATTACATCAACATTCAACTCCAACCGGTGGACCAAGGGATTAGAAATTAGGAGAGAGTATTACAGCACTCTAGAGGTCATAAGACGGGATTTTGGGAAATCTCTATGGGAATGGCAAAATAGAGATAGGTCTAGATATTATCCTTAATGTTGTAATATATTAAGTCCCAGAGCGAGAAATTTTTGGTTTCACTGCTGAGAATTTCGTAAAGGAAAAACTCAAACAATCAGAATGTGGTGTGGTTAAAATGATTAGTCATTCCATTTTGTTATTGGGAATTAATCGCTTCCGCTTATCACTTACGACTGCAGTACTAAGGGCGGCGGCAGATGTGTCCGCGGGTCGCGTACGTGCGCGCCCGTATCGCGCCGACAGCGTGTGTCGCGCGCCTTAGCTTACGTGATGTACTACTTGTGGTTTCAGATTGTTATTGTTAATACAAAGGAAATGGTTTTATAGAAACTTTGTTAAAAGTAAGCTTTTATCCTTGAGATAGAAATGACATACATATTAATCACGCATGTCTGCCAAATGTGCACTTGCCTTGGCACTCTACTTTCACTTGGCATATCACTGGATATTATATCGATACATAAAAAAGTTATCTCAAAATTGGCTAAACGCGGCTAATACTTATTCCATGTTCGGTGGAATAAACCTTTTTGCTGCCACGGCGCCGAAACACGCATTTTAGCAAATTCCACTAGATCTTGGAATTCCGCTACCCATTGGACCACAAACATAAAAATAAATTATCTTCGTGCGCTCGTAACTTATTTCAACCGATGTTCTTATTCACTCGTTTCTCGTTCCTTACAAAATATTTTTCAGAATTATTTTTTGGAATTCGCAGGCACCTATAAAAAAAAACAATTCGAAATTCAAAAGTTTTTTTCTTTAAAATTAATTAACATAAACTAGCCACAAGTTGCAAAGTTTAAAAAATTAATAAAAAATATGTACTTACACGTATATGTTTTTCGAATACATATTAGTGTCAAAATTTCAGAGCAACAGGTGATTGAAATTTCAGAGACTAAAAATGATGAACAAACGAATAGGTACTTATTTTTTTTTACTAATGCATTTAGGTAAGAATAAAAAGTTCCAAAATTGAGTCTTATAGAAAAGAATCAGGCAAGAAACTCTACTATATACAAAAATAAATGCGTATTTTTTGGTTTTATCGAAAAAATAATACGTATGGAATCGGGGACAGAAGCACCAACCTTAAAGGCACGTTTTTGGGCTGGCGCGCGCGCTTTGTGAGACACGGCAACTCCCGCGCATAAATTTAAAACGAAAATCTTTCTTTTTTGTTCTTAAAGATTTAAGCGGAATCAGTTTACGTAAAATGAAAATAATATCGTTGGGTTTTTGGTTGTAATATGTGCATGACATTTCGATATATCACATTGTTTTGTCAAAATGTTGCATTCAATACAGTTATCGGTTAAGGTGGTTTTATTGATGACATTGATAGTCATTTATCTTTTGTATATCATTATACATCCGATTACATACTGATTATAAAGAGCCTAATAAATTATGCAAGTTACGTTCAAATTACGAAAAACTACAGAATTACACAAACACAAAATCAAAATCAGAGCTGTTAGGTACCTACTGAGAATTGCCTAACGGACAAATCTAATATCTAATCTAATCTAATCTAATTTTTGTTTGACTTCTGATACTAATGCACGGTATATCATTACATACTTACCATCATGCCTGTATTCCCCGACGAGTTAGGCAGAGGAGTACTTATGTACACCCACATTTCGCCGGTATGTTTAGGTCCCATGTAATAGGGGGCGAACCTATTGCCGTTTACCGGGAACAAATCCAGACTTCGAGCTGCTACTGGGAATTTTATAGAAAAACCCAAAAACACTTTGCTCGACCTAGGGATCGAATCCAGGACCTCTAGCGTAGCAGTCGCGCTTAGGACCACTAGACTAATGAGGCATTCAGTATGTTATTAATTAAGCAAATACGCGCATCGTTTCTGCATTTAGGTATTTAGCTGATTACTAACAAGCGTATGATATAAAATTCATAATCAGCCTATATTCGTCCTCTGCTGGACGTAGGCCTTTCCTGGTGAATGTCACAGAGCCTTCGGCTTTCTTCATCCAGTTACTGCCAGCTACCTTTTGCAAGTTGTCTCTCCATCTGGCCGGAAAGCGCCCTACACTACGCTTATACAGCGTGGAAGGGACAACGACGCACAACCGCGTTCTATGCTTTGAAATTTTTCGTCGGTTACTTAAAAAAAATCTGCTATTCTATACATGATTGTGTAGGTATAGTATTTTTGTAGGAAAAAGCATTTCTTCTAATAAGCAAAATATCAACCCTAGGGGATCGAAAATCATGTACTCAATTCATGGTCAGCGGATTTGATGGATGGATAGCTATTATTCCATCCTATAACATAAATTAAATTACTTTTTAGATATTTCATTTTCTTTTGTGTCTTAAATTTATTTTTATTTTTCATTCACTCGTGAGTGGACTGAGTTGCCTTGTAGGTCCTAGTTATCTTGCATAGTTTTATCATCTGTACTAATGTGAATTGTAACATTGTCTTTGGATTTGCTTTTGTTTTCAATTCAAATGTGTATATTTAATGTTATATAAAAAAAAGGATAAAAATGTAAATGTGAGTACTATGTAGGTTAGCTCTAACTATATTAAGATTTAATACAAGTTTTCTGACAGCTTTGAGTGTTTCACATGACCTACGCAAATGTCTTGCTGATCTGGTATCGTCATGCGACGGATCGTTGAGCTCCCTAAAAAATGGTTGAGCTACACGAGGACTGATGTATGCTGCCGTCAGTTAGGACAGGTCAACTCAAAGCTGTTATGGCTCTTTCTTCAAAAGGCCAGTTCAGATTTCGCCCTACATTGTAAAACTCGCATATCTATCATATAACTATTGTCTGGACTTTAAAAGAGACCATGATTCTCTGAGTTTGTTTCGACATTTCTTCTCAGAGGTCGTCAGATAGGAAATGTCGGCGCCATCTAGTTTAAAAAATATATGTAAAAAAAATGACTTGTAAAAGTGTCGTTAAAAGATCTATTTACAGAAATAAACATCATTTATCATTTAGATAGAATTTCAATTTCTTTAGTATTCATTGTGTTCAGACAATAAATTTCTAAATGTTCGTAATTTTTTATTCAGAAAAAGTAGTTTTATTTTAATGTGCAGTGTTTGTATTAAATTATCTTTGGTAAGTACACACTTTAACTTCAACTTCGATTAGCGTAGTTATTTTATTACATCACACAGTAATCAGTATTCTATCGTCGAGTTTAACAAAAACACTTGAACCTCGGACTAACTGCACTAGATCTGAGTTAAGGCAAAATGGCGAACAGTTAGCAAAAACTGGATTCTGCTTATTTACTATTAAATTTACAATCTTGACACTTTACAAGTATTCGGAATTTAATTATGTCTTGCTTGGATGCATGATAAATAATAATGATATACTTACATAAACATACATATCATCACGCCTGTATTCCCCGAAGGGTTATTGGGTTTTTCTATGTAATCCTCAGTAGCAGCTCGGAGTCTGGATTTGTGGTAAATGGCAATAGGCTCGCCCCCTATTACATTGGACCTAATTATACCGGCGAAATGTGGGTGTACATTAGTAAACCTCTGCCTAACCCTTAGGGGAATACAGGCGTGATGGTATGAATGAATGTATGTATATCTGTATGTACTTAAGTATGAAATTTGGACATCGTCTGTCGGGTTAGCAAGTTATCTATGTATTTTTTCGTTGAAATATTTTGCAATTCTAGAATATTTTACCGTGACGGCGGCCTTTGATGAGGCGGAAGCCTAATGGATAAGGCGTCGGAACTCGCCCTCATGTAGTTGCCGATTCGAAACTCACCCATTGTACTACTAAAGTGCAGTCACTCGTAATACAAGCAAGTATTTGTTAGCCCCTCGTACTAAGCTAAATGCTTAGTACAAGCGGCTAACAAATACTAGTAATGTGCGACCTACATTGCTGGTGTAGAGAGGCGAGGTGTATTGCCCCTCCAACCAAAGGGAGGATCCTCCGACCAGGCAGGTGTTTTGCCTGGCGGGCTACGGCCCGACGGTTGATGTCAGGCGGTTGTATATATGCGAGTCGCGCGGTAAACTCCACTTGCGCGATTCAGGACTTGAATAAAGTAGTTCCATGTAGCGCGCTAGATGTCGCTACACTAGAAAGTTTAAAAAAAAAACAGCCACTAAATGGGTTAGTTGAACACATTCCATTTCCAAATCACACAAAAATAAACTTTTACTATCTTCATACATACATTGCATGACTCTAGACCACACACATCGGTGGCCTAACACACCATTAACCAGAGATAAGTAGCCATAAAACTAAGATATGCTTCTAAACTGCAATCACTTGTTAATTGCACTATAACAATCCTCAATCTTAGATTAATGTTACACCGAGTTAACGTGTAACTAACGCTTTTAGTTTTATTGGCGATAGAAGTGTTAAAATAATATAAATAGTTATTTAAACAGCATTAGAAAATGAACATTTCTTAACACGGTAAAAGTGTGCCTGTAATAAATATTATGTGTGTTACAAGGTCCGTCTTTCATATAAAGTTTGGTCAAAATAACTCTGCGCATCTGAAGTTAGTTGTTCCGAATGGCGCCTCGCCGGTAATATCATTTTTTAAGTACCCTTTTTGTATGTGTCTTCAAAAGATCTTTTATTTATAATTTATTTTAATCTTTATTGTACACTACAAATATAAACTAAAACAAGTATAGGTGTATCCACAAAAACAAATGATCTATTTAAGGCTAACGCGTCGAGGCTGGGCGCGAAATTAATTATTTTTTTGGTTTTTCGCAAATTTTTCGGCTGTAACGCATCCTAGGTACAATAGAAAAAAAATGACGACGACGACGAAATAGATAAGTAACATTTATTATTTACGATTGAAGTGACATTTCATAGCCTCCTTATACTGTCCGCATCAGGTTTGCGTGGCGCTGAGTCTTATGATACAATGTAAACATAATATAAGAATGTGAATCATTTACTATAGAGGAACTTGTAGTTGAATGCCCAAGTCAATCAATCACCCGTAGAATACATCTCAGCGGCTTATAGAAACAACAAAAATGTCCCTAGCTCCCGATATGAGGCGATCGACATCATTATAATGTAAGCATTAGTGGGACATCACACAGGCTTACACATAAACAAAGTACGGTGGTCAGCACATCAAGTTATCACAAAATGACAAATTTTCTCAGTTGATTTTGAACTTAATTACTAAGACTTTAAGGTTTAAAATCATTTGGAGAAATTTAACAGTTTTGATTAACCTGATGTGCTGACGACTGTACCTATAATGGTTGGTTAGTACTGCACTACTTTTGAACTTATTTTATTGACGAATTTGTATAGTTATTTCTATTTCGTACTGTTATTATAATTTTACCCATAACTCTACCATAGCTTATCCAAGCATTCAACGAGGATAATTTCTACTTCCAAACGTTAACTAAAGAACAATTCGCTGACAGAGACTCATCCTTCAGTTATAATTTTGGCTCACTTTGCTTTGGCTTCAGAAAACAGGCCTGTATTCCCCGAAGGATAAGCAGAGGTGTACTTATATACACCTACACTTCACCGGTTTGTTAGATCCCATATAATAGGGGGCGAGCCTGTTGCCATTAACCGGGCACAAATCCCAGTTCCGAGCTGCTATTGACAATTTCATAGGGCATCGAACTCAGGACCACTAGACTAATGAGGCAGAAAACGATAATAAGCAAAATATAAGCGTAATTTAAGCGTCGGTAGCCTAATGGCTAGGGCGTCGGACTTGCGTTCATATGGTTGCCGGTTCGAACCCCACCCATTGCACTACCGACGTGAACCCACTCGTAACACAAGCATTTAGCTTAGCACGAGGGGTTAACAAGAATACTAGTAATGTGTGACCCACATTGCTAGTAAGTTTAAAAAAAAAAAAAAAAAAAAAAATCCTCTCTAATTTCAAGCCACTACGCACAATAACTTAACTTATTGTTCGCGTCCATAGTGCATACAGTAGCAAATTATATGTATATAATTTGCTACTGTATGCACTATGGACAACCAACTAGTTGAACCGTCTCCCCGTCCCTTAACAAGCGCACCACTAATCGACACCCATCGTGTGTGGTCTTGTCCGACAAAAACTGTCGTAAGCACGACACAACCATCGTGTAAACATAAATTAAATTCCTACTGGCTGTTTGTGTAATTTTTTAGAACATCCATAGAACTTCTTAAGTAGCTGCGGTATTAATATTGATTAGGTCACAGTTTGGGTAAGTTGTTAGTTGGGGATGTGTGTTTTTTGATGTTGGTTCATGGTAATGAGGGCATAATTTTTCGTGTTTGGAATTTTGACGTGTTTTAGACAGTGATGAGAATGATAAATGAAAATCGTAAGGATAGAAACAAAATTTCAAAAATACACAATATTTGTGTAGGTATTTTTGAAAATTTGTAGTATCCTGTAGTATTTTAGTAAATTGTTCAAGTTACAAAAATACAACAGTTTTGATATGTATATGTTTAAAATACAAAAATATTGTTGTTAAGGGCGAACTTACTTTCTAGAGTTTTTATAAACAATCACGCGTGTACCCTGAATGGGTTGATCAAAGGTCTACTATTAGATCTTATTGTTTATCAATCTCTTTTTAGGTCACACGTAGAAGAAAACACAATACAAATCTAAATTCCAATATGTTACTGAGAATTTCGTAGGAAAGCCCAATAACGATGGGATTTGGGAATCGACCCCAGGACTTTACGTTCAACAGCATCGCTAGCAATCACTAGGCCAATGCACAATGGGGCAATTTAGTATTGTTTTTTATGGAGTACTAATTTTTTTTTTATTTCAACTAGACTAGCTGATAAAAGTGGGATTATTATTAATTGCAATTGATAACTGATTAATTATTGTGTATTTCAGATCTGAAAATGACACGATACTATTAATACTTTGGCTTTTTTGTATAAAATAACAAAAAAAAATGATTAAAATGTAATGTAAAAAAAAACTACACAGTCTGTTTATATGTATAATGATATTATCATTATATAAATACGGCAATTAATTTTGCTCACTAATACATTGCTAAAAATAATTCCCACAGTGTATACCAAATAAGAAAAAAAAACCTTTTAAAACCATTGAATAGACGCTTTTCGAAAGGTTTCGAACAATCCGTCGGTTTGTCTGTAGGACAGACAGGCGGACATCGGGACATATCCCTAATTAATGATCTAGCAAACGAAGCCGCGCCTGCGCACACTGATCGAATGAAAACCGACGCAAAAACTAGTATAAATACATCTATAATGTTTCCCCATCCATTGAGACATATTAGTTACGTAGATTTTATTCGTAGATGGTATGGTAGGTCCAGCAATGCACAAATATAGGCTGATGATGATGATGATGATTATGAAGCTGTCATAAGTAGGCATAATTTTATATTTCCCCTACTACTGATTTAAATTTGTCTTCACATTTTTAATTTACGTCTCTGAGGCGACGTGGCGGGTGGGATTCGCGATGGCTTAGCGGTCATAGCGTCTGGTGTACTTAACCAGAAGACGCAGGTTCGAATCCTGCCCGCGGGGTTATTTTTCCTTCACTAAAATAACTAAATAATCTTTGCATGGATAATGCCTAAAAAATACAAAAAGATAATCATATTGGTCGTTACAATAAAATTATTAAAACAGAATCATTTTAATATGAAGATGTGGAAAACAAATTTTATGTAATCGCGGTAGTCTAGTTGCTTATCCAATGTACCGAATTGAGGGCAGTTTATATCCTTTCACAAAATGATAACTGCAGAATTATTCCGATACAAATTTCCAAAACACCAAATAATACTTAGTTTTAATAGCCTTATGGCTGCAGAACTATACTGTACACGGGCTAACGATATCACAAAGCGCCGACTGGCGGCAAATAGGAGACAAATTAAAAGACGTGTCCTTTGTAAAAACAACTACAAACCGCTACAGACTGACGTATTCAAGTCACGAGGCGATCTTTATGTCGTCCGCTGAATGACAGCCCAGTGGGCACACTCGATACTTTTTTTGGATTTAAAAATAGAAGCCGTGTTAAAATATTGTCGGTATAAACAAAGTAATGAGGATCTTCGCTTTATGCGGAGTACTTAACATGCTAAAAAGTGTACCCTGTAACATGACGTCATTCGAACATTTTTGGTACGCTGGCTAACGTCCAATTAACGCTGGCCTCTTATTGTATGGAAAGCGTATACAATGCGAGATAAGCTTTAACTGGCAATGTATAGCTTGACCTGTAGCTGTTCATACGTACACAGATCTGGGAATAGGAAGCGAGCCTATTGCCTAATGGTTTGTCAACCCGTGAATCTCGCGTTTGTGACTACCATA
The DNA here is from genome assembly GCA_958496365.1 of Subacronicta megacephala. NCBI lineage: Eukaryota > Metazoa > Arthropoda > Insecta > Lepidoptera > Noctuidae > Subacronicta > Subacronicta megacephala. The sequence goes on from OY292526.1 coordinate 1,429,143, forward strand.
GAAATAACATTGTGATAAAATACAATACACCTACTCATTGTGATAAAATAAAAATAAATAGTGCAATAAAATATTATAATTAAAATCGTTAATAATACATAAATATAATAAATAAAATGTATAATAATAAATAATATTGACTTCAACTTGGAAAATATAAATATAACAAAATAATATAATATATAGACACGTCTCCCTCTCTCCTACTAAGCTGTGCTGTGCCCAACAGGGTCCATAATTGATTCCTAGATTTAAGCCTACCATCTGTTTTATATATTTTTGTACATTATGGAATGCAATAAATGAATATGAATATGAAATTCTGTAGTGACTACTATATCAAAAAGGTAGGTTTTAAATCGAATTAAATTAAACATGTTTTCATTGGGTTTTATAATAACCAAGGATTGCGTATAACTGAGAATTCTGTAAGTGAAATTTGCAATTACACTATTTTCCGACCAAATCAATCAACAGACCCTATTAGCTCAGCAGCCGGTAATATGACTATAATATCAGTGTGTCTAAAATATCAATTATATAAAATTTTAATAAGGATCCCTATATAAATATTAATTCGTATTACTTACATAATTAGATACTAGAATAGATACATGATAATGTTCTAACCACTAACACATTTTCCACCAGCACTAATGTATGTATGGTCACATACAACTTTCTTCAAAATGCGGAAGACCTTACAAGCCTCCAAGTTCAGTTAATAGTAATCCAATTATCTACATAGGTACTTAAATAGGTTCTTAAGTAGACAGTAACTAATTTAGACGGATAATTAAAGCTTAGGACACAAGGCATGAACTTTCGCACGAGAAACTCACTTGCGACGTAAATAAAACGTTTATGGTGGGGCCACGAGAAACGCAACTATAAAGAAAAGAAAGAAAGCTTTTTAAATTATTGTGAATTCGTATAGAACACTTCTTACTAAATATAACAAATTAAAAAAACTACAGCAACCCTGCACGAGATCAGAAAAGGCTAGGAGCCTTTTCTGAGCATTATGTTGCTATAATGCTATAGTAATTTATGCTATAACTGCACTATAATGTGAAAGAAAAATAATAACATTGTTTTGTAGTAATATGACGCATTTCTTCGAATTTCTGTATTTTCTTCTCAGAGGGAAATTAAGAAAATATCAGCCTCATCTGGAATTAAAAAACATTGACTTATAAAAGTGTCTTAAAAATGTATATTTGCAGAAATAAATATTATACAAAGCAGTAAATATAATTCAAAAGTGATAGTAGATTTTTTGGCGCAGCAAATCATATCACCACTTTATCGTCTAAATAACATGCAGGCATCAAACCAGTTACCGCTAGCCTAGCAGATTGCTTGATAATCGCTTTTATCGAGCCTTCAAACATATTGTTTTGATTATCTTTTTGTATTTTTTAGGCATTTTCCAAACAACGATTATAAAGTTATTTTAGTTAGATTAGTTAGATTAGATTGTCTCGTTGGTCTAGTCGTCCCAATCGCGACTGCTACGCTAGAGGTCTTGGGTTCGATCCCCAGGTCGAGCAAAGTGTTATTGGCTCGGAGTCTGGATTTGTGCCCGTCGAATGGCAATAGGCTCGCCCCCTATAGGGACCTACATGGGACCTAAACATACCGGGGAACTGTGGGTGTACATTAAGTACACCTCTGCCTAACCCTTCGGGGAATACAGGCGTGATGGTATGTTATGTATGTATGTTATTTTAGTTAAGGAAAAATTTGACTGCGGGCAGGATTCGAATATGCGTCTAAACTTTATATTGTTTCGAATCATGCTGACCTAGTGGCTCCACAACGAAGCTCATTACACTAAAACGGTGCCTAATTAAGATCGGGCCAGGCTCTTTATATGGGGTGATGAACCGCGACCACGGGTTAACCCATACGCTACATAGTACAAAGTCTAAGATTTACGTTTATTACCCATGCCGGCGACGGGGGGTTGTGTTATACAGATGGGAAATGGCATGATTAGAACAAAAATTGTTTTCATAATTATCATGATATTTAGATAAGCTACATTTAAACAGTTCACAGCATTGATGTACTAAACTATTGTACTAGAGAACCCTAACGCAATTTTTACTGTGAAAAATATTTAATTACTGCCGGAAAATTATGCTTCTACTTAATTTTTTCTAAAATTGTGTTATAGTACATTAGAGAGTAATTTCGTGTATTGTCATAGAATCTGGTAATTAATTTAGACTTTAACACGATAAAATAAATGTTATTTTAAAGTAAACATATTTGTAGGTACTCGTATGCGTAAATTTTTCACATAGCAAAATAGTAATGATTTTGATGTTTGTGTTTTTCTTTGTATTTTTATAGGGCTTATTTTTATATAATTATACACGATAGGAATATTATGGCATCGCCAGCTTGCGGCTTAATGAGTTGTTGCGTTTACTCTACAACTGTTGGGGACGATACCACGAAGCAATATACACTAGTCCCTAGTTTGAAATATTTCAATGGTTTGTAGTAAGATTATTATCTACGATATTTATTTTGTTGATTTCTATAGAGAACAGTAATGTTTGGAATATTTGCCGAGAAGTCCTTGTGATAAGCATTGAATTCATAATAATAAGCTTACTTACTTAGAGAAATTGTCAAGGCTTGCCGACAATACATGGTAATATTAATAATTTTGTCGTAATTCATTTGTTTGAAGTTCAGTGACTGCCTCATCGCATCGATCGACTGCTACGCTAGAGGTCTTGGGTTCGACTCGTAGGTAATGCTAAGTGTTATTGGGTATTTCTACGAAATTCTCAGTATCAGCTTGAAGTTTGTGTGGTTGTAATATGTGCCCGGTGAATAACGTGAAGGCGAGCCTATTGCCAGGCTCGCCTTCACGTGGGACCTAAACATACTAGCGAAATGTGGGTGTTCATTACTACACTTCTGCCTAACGTGCCCGTTCTGCCCGGCGTGAACATGTTTTTTTTTTTTAATATAAGCAATGTGGGTCACAAATTACTAGTATTCTTTATAACTTCCTCGTACTTAGCTAAATGCTTGTATTACGAGTGGGTTCACGTCAGTAGTGCAATTGAAGTATTGAAGGTTCAGTTGTAAAAAGTTTTATTCTTAAATTTAAATTTGCAGATACAATAGTAGTAACATTCAATAAGTTTTATTAAATCTTGATAAACAAAGTTATGACTTGCCTTTCTTCACCTTGAATATACGGAACAAATTTTATTTCACGATTATTAATATGTTATATCGAAAAACGAAGTTTACTGCGAGATAAAATACATAAATATTCGTTTAATTTTACTTTAATTCGGTAGTAATTGCCACACTGTGTATCATCAGCACAGTGAAACAACTCCACCTTACATGTAGCCAAAAATGATCGATTCTTATCAATTAATAATCAATTAACTTTCTCACCTTTAAACGGTTGAAACCAACACCTTTGGACAGTGAAAAGTCCCGGTGACACCTTGGACAAAATTTAACTAAAATTAACTTAAACTCAAGGATGGTACATAATTGAAATACACCATAAAAACGCAACCGGTACGAATCGATGTATGCGCATTTTGATGAGGCGAAAAATTCTTAAATGAGTGAGTATTAATTTAAAATTACAATTTTTGCGGTGTTGCTACTACGACAGAAAAAAAATGATTTTTAAACAAAAAGTTAAAAGATGAACGGGAAGTTGGTTGGTTATTCTTGTTTTTAATTTTGAAAGGACATTTCAGTACCTCGGCAAACGTAGTGTAGGGTAGGACGCCCTCTGGCAAGATGGAGTGATGATTTGCGAAAGGTAACTGGCAGAAGCTGGATGGGAAAAGCGGAGGACAGGGTGAAATGGCGCACACTAGAGGAGGCCTACGTCCAGCAGTGGACTAGTATAGGCTGATGATGTATGATGGGTTTGAGTCCCTATACCTATCTACGTGAAGAAAAAAATTGTATCTGTTTTTAAGATTGTGCGCACGGAGGTATATGAGATTTGGCATATATAAATTCATGAAAGGTGACCAATTATTAAAGTTATTAGCTATAGAGAAGGAGGGCAGAGAAATATTGCAGTCAAATTTTAACCACCGGGTATCCACGCGTTTATATAATCAAATCGGTACAGTTTTTATAAGTAATTGTGTTTTAAGTGGGATACATTTGAATGACGATCTATTTGATAGTCTCTTACCACAGTTATAATATTTGCGTCCGATGGTACTTTTTGTGTTGAGAAGTAAGTTCACATTACAAAATAATTGTTGAGTTCGTCTGAGTGGGAATATACTACCAAACATTCTGACGCTATGCAGTAGTGTGCTAATGCTATTGGCTTAGAAATCAGTGAAATTACTGGGCTAACGATAACGCCCCAGGATGAGTAATGTCCCAAGTGATGTGTGTTATTGTCGTAAGAGTAATAAAAAAATACACATAATCAGATCGTATTTAAAAATATATATATTTTTTTTTTATGGGATAACTCGGCAAACGAGCAGGCGAGCTACCTGATGGTAAGTAGTCATCGCCGCCCATGGACATCTGCAAAACCAAAGGAGTTGCAGATGCGTTGCCGAGCCTATTTAGGGAAAGGGAGGGGAAGGAGAAAAGGAGAAGGAAGGGGATTGGGGGAGGAATTGGGCCTCCGGCCCTCTCGCTCACCGAACGAAGCGCAGTAACGAAACGCTACTACTCGGACGTCGGTCTTCTGCGAGAGTGTGGTACTTCCTCACTCTCGCAGGAGTGAGAGTGAGGAAGAGTAAGCGTAAGAGTCAAATAACACTATCTACCCACTTAAAGCATGTTATGCCAAAACTAGTGCTAGTTACCGTAATATCGAAAATCAGCCTACTTAATGTGCCTCGATTACATATTTAGCGAATTAGTAAACTTAATAAAAGATTTTTTTGGCTTATGGTATACCGTTGGAAAGGGGACAGACTAGAGAACATTTTAAAGAATTTGAAGATCCCAATCGCTTTTAGTTATTTTTTCACAGCAATTTTAAGTTGAGTTTTAATTGAATTTTTCTTTTTCAAAAAACTTTGTGAGGTTATTTAACAGGAAAAAGACGTTATTAGCAAGTTATTTTGAATTTCATAGAACCATACAAGTGTAGACATCAAAATTAAACTGATATTTAAACACTACACTAATTAAATTGTTTTAAATTGAAGGTTTAATGCTGAGTTCTGGAATTTTTCCGAATAAAGTTTCAGAAGTTGTTATAAAAAAACCGGTTTGACAAATAATGAGTTATTGGGCCTGAAAAGATAGCTAATGACCTCTTCTATGGGCCATTACCATTTGGCAAACGATGCACCAAACACCCGTATATTTAAAAAAAATAAGAGTTTTCTTTTTACTTTTACCCTAATAAAAAAAAGTATATTATTTTTACCCTGAACAAAATTTTATCGTCTACTGCAGCACCACTTACCATACATCTCGAACAACCATTTGCAATCATTCACTTTAAAAAAATGATCACTAAGACGATTAATTTTAATCAGAACATGTTCTGTTATCGTTAACATGTCAACGGCACCGTGGTTTTTTTGCAAAATTCGATGTAAAAGGCAAGAAGATGAATGGTTTCGTGTGAGCGAAAGTTTTCTTCATATTAATTGATATTTTTCGGTTCATTGTGCGGGTCATATCATAAAATTGGATGGCCACATCACTAAATCACTTTCAACATAATTATGTTTAGACCAAAATATAGTATAAACAAATAATTACGATGCTGATTTTTTTAAAATTAAGTACGTTTTTTTTATTCAAAATGACATATTTAGAACTTTATTTAAAGCATACTGAAAAATAAAATATTATACCTATTAACAAAATCATTTTCAAATAGGATTGTAGGTCCGTTTGCCAAATTTGGGTACAACCAAAACATAAATCATAAATTAATGAGGTAATTAGTAGCTTTTTTATTTCCAAAAAATGATAAATCTATGCAAATGTCTCCGGTTAAAATGACTTTCTGTCATTTTTTACAATTGTATATTGTAAACAAACAATTTATAAAGATTTATGAGTGCACTATTAAACTAAGAATTAACATGTTGCAATTTATGGCTATCTAGTCTCATCTTTTGCAATTTTTCTTAATGTTACTTCGCATCCAAAAAAGTAGGTCTTAATAAGTTTTTGTATAGGTATATAATTGTTAAAAACATTCTCAATAACGACTAGTGACTATATACGACAAATTTATGAAGATTTAATAAAGTAACTGACATTTACCGTGTAGATAAAGGGTGATAAAGATCTGTGACTTGTTTTTTTATGTTCTTCGACGTTGAGTTGAAGATTGGAGATGATTAATTCGCTTTAATTTACCATCAGTCATATTTGATGCGCACGAAATCGATTGTATTATGCATTTGCCACTGTTCTTCCGATCATTTAAGGATATTTGGGAATCAGTCAAAAGATGAGACGTCTTTATTTATTTAAGCTTTTGTTTTGTAAAGTTTCGATAGAATTCATATTGATAAAAGTACGTAGTAATTTTGTAAAATTTATCTACAAACTATATTGGAAGAAAAACACCTTGTAGAACTTACTAACATCATACACTTAATTCTTTGTTTTTTTTTTCAAAATATATACTTACCCTGTGAAGAAACTGTGGCGCCTACTAGTCTATCAGAAGCATTAATATCGGGCCTGTATAGTACTAGTTTAATGAACTCATTAGATCTACATATTTTTTTTATAATGCTTGTTGTGTAAAGTAATGAAATACTTTAATTTCCTTTTTTCATATTACAAAACTCGAGTAGGTACCATCGCAATCGTGCTCGTAAATAACAATTTAATCGATTCAAATACATGAACTTATAAAAATATCCCCTCATCCAACCGCGGCTGACCCAAAACGTTAAATAAGTTGACAAAGCATAAATAAATTTCAATAAAAAGTTGCTCTACCAAATCAGCCGATAAAATTAATGAGACTGATTTTTGACCACAATGTTAAAAAAAAGCGCACTGTGCAACGATAAAATATCGAGCATACTCCATACGATGATATTTCATTCTTGGTATGGCAATGACTGCTACTTTTATCGAAATTATTTTCACTCTAATAATATTATTATTATCACCGGTGAAATACCACCGATAATAAATTTTCATTTTCAATAAGTTTTTCTATGTGGAACAGTAGTAAAATGAAACTTCAAACTCAAGTGATTCAAAATATTTAAATAAGAATTAATTTATAAAGACTTTTAAGAATAGTTACTACAAATTGGGGTTTGATAAATAATATTATAAACCAAGTTATTGTTATAATAAATAAATAATAATTATTATATCTATAAATATTTAAATTTCAGTGAAAGAAAAATACAATCCGCGTCCCTCCAGTTAATGACAAATACTTATGAATAAATTAATGTTATTTATTCTTGAACTGGCATTGCCCATCCTTATTCCTACTTCACATGTTGTATTGAAACTCAAGAATGTACTGCAAACATATTTATTTAGCTCGAACTTTCTCTTCAGTTTAAAAGGTTGGAATTTTTGGTATATATAATTTGGTACGCATTGTATTTAAATTGCAAATGTACCGTAAGTGTAGTGAAAATGTCTTCAATAGTTCAAGATGTCTCGTATGAATGTCAGTTATTTTTTTACTTGTTAACTACCAACGATTAACGGTTAGTAGTTAATTAAATGCTACTATTTAGGGTTCTGTAGCCAAATGGCAAAAAACGGAACCGTCATGTCATCGTCATGTCTGTCTCTCTGTCTGTCTGTCTATCTGTCCGTATGTCACAGCCACTTTTTTCCGAAACTATAATATAATAATACATTACCATGTACACTTCCACCGCAAATTGGTTTGAACGAGATCTAGAAAGTAGTTTTTCTTTAATACGTCATAAATGGAAATGGTACGGAACCCTCCGTGCGCGAGTCCGACTCGCACTTGGCCGGTTTTTTTTTTAAAGAATGTTTTAACCCCCTCATCCTCCTACTCTTTTCCAAACTCTATTGGGGATGCTGCTGAATATTGAATTCGATTCTCAGGTCTAAAAGTGTTATTGGGTTTTTCTATGAAATTCTCAGTGGCAGCTCGGAGTTTGGAATTGTGCCCGGTTATTGGCAATAGGCCTCCTCCTATTAATAGGATGAACACCCACATTTCACCGGTACCAGTACCAATACACAACTGCCTTAACCCTTTCGGTAAAGGCGTAAATCTATGCATAGCAATGATTTCTAAAAGTCAGAGATATCTTGCCTTCGATTGGAATTTGAGACCTATCAATTTGGCAGTTCATACTCCTGTCATTAAATTATCACTATTTCGTAACAACTCGTCATTATCTGTTTGACTTTCATCATCATTATCATCATCAGCCGCCACTAGTCCCGCCTGGAAGTAGGCCTCCCCTAGTATTTTTTTAAGGGATAACTCGGCAAACGATCAGGCGAGCTGCCTGATGTAAGTATATCGCCGCCCATGGACATCTGCAAAACCAAAGGAGTTGCAGATGCGTTGCCGAGCCTATTTTAGGAAAAGGTAGGGGAAGGAGAAGGAAGGGGACTGAGGGAGGAATTGGGCCTGCGGCTCTCTACACTCACCATACGAAAACCAACAGTATGCGTACTGCTACTTGACGTCGATATTCTGTGGGAGTGTAGTAGGTACTTCCCCGGTCGTGCCGGCCCATTCATGCCAGCAAGCACTACTATATATATAGTATGCGCTATTCACCCTGTCCTTCGTTTTTTGCATCCAGCTTCTCTTAATAACCTTTCGCAAATCATCACTCCATCTTGCCGGAGAACTGTTTCACCATACTAAGGTAAATAACCAAACTATCTTCAAACTGAATTGATAAACAAATATGCCACGACAGTAAATCAATCACAGATAATATAAATGTCGGTGTTGTCACAATTAGATAAATAAACTTTCAAGCGCCTATAATAATTAAGATAACACACACATAAAATTAATTATCATGTTTTTTCAATTGTATTACTGATATACGGAGGCACAGCTTTTCTATTTTATTTTCCATGCCAGCTGTGGGACATTGAATGTTTTGATATGGTGATGAGGATGAAGTTATTTCTAAAGTTAGAGAAATATTTATTTTGGACCTTGAATTGGAAGAATTTGGTGCAGAAGGCTCTAAACCGAGAGAAGTGCAAGGAGGGTAGAGGAGCCTTTGGAGTAGGACGATAATTGGTAAAGAAATAAAAGAGAGAACCGGCGGTACCTTAATGGCTAGCGCGTCTGACTTGCTATCATGTAGTTGCCGGTTCGAAACCCACCCATTGCACTACCGACCTGAACCCACTCGTAATACAAGCATTTAGCTTAGTACGAGGGGTTAACAAGAATACTAGTAATGTGCGATCCACATTGCCAATAAGCTTTTAAAAAAAAATTAGAAGAATATTCTATCCATCTGTGTATAAATATCCTTCATACCATCACGCCTGTATTACCCGAAGGGTAACTGTATACTTATGTAGGTAATCCACAGTTCGCCGGTATGTTTAGGTCCAATGAAATAGGGGGCGAGCCTAGTGCAATTAAACGAACACAAATCCAAACTCGTGATAGTCTAGTGATATAACCATTGGACTGCCCAGTCAAAGGTCTCGAGTTCGAATCCTAGGTACGCACTTATGAATTTTTGAAGTCATGTGCGTATTAATAATTAATAAATACGCGCTTAAACGATGAAGGAAAACATCGTGAGGAAACCTGCATGCCTGAAATTTTCTTGATGGTGTGTGAAGTCTGCCAACCCGCAGGAGACCCGTGCCCAGCAGTGGCCAATGTAATGGATTGATGATGATGATGAAATCCAAATTCCGAGCTAGGTACTGAGTATATTATAGATAAACCAATAACACCAATCAATCCTTCAGCTTCCGTAAAACGGTAGCATTAACAATATCTTTCCATTTTTGTAGCCCAACGCTAAATAAACTATATAAGACAATATTTGTGCCTTTCCTTCACATTCGGGCTAAGCACACACCACGCGACATTGTACAATACTTTCAAAATAAATATTTGTTAGACTCGACAAACGCGAACACACGTAGGTGCTTGAAAAATAATGGTTTTACAACTCTTGTTATATGAGACTTGGTGTCTTCAAAGTATTTTTGCAGAGCGTTACCAATATTCTCATCAAGTGTTGTTTTTATAATGAGGAAGAGGAGGGGGTCAGTTATGATATCAGCTATCCAATTAATGAAACATTGACTAAGTACTATACAGGGTTGTCGTTAAGTTTTCTGTTATTCTCCAAATTTTTTTGTATTTTTTTATCTTCAAAAGGTCGTTACTTTAACAACGTATCGGAAAATTCAAAAAAAGTTAAATAAAAACGCTATAGTCGCTTTGAAGTTATGACGTAGCATGGGAAATAGGTATTCATTTTTGTATACATAGATATTGTACCTGATTTAACATCCTTTAAGTAGGATGCCTACTCGCCCATTGAATGGGTCCGGAAACGGATGTTGGAGTTATGATGTTATGCAATTACCACGAGTTCCATGGGGACCTGTGATACTATACAACGTTTATTTTTGTTTACCTTATAGCCCAAACACTCCAACTTATGAAAAAATAAAACATAAGCTAAAAACCATTGCAATCGATTCTGTTACTGATTCTATACTTTCGGCTTTCGGGTAAACAAAAACTAACGTTGTATACAAAGAAAAAGGTTGATATACCCCCACCAAATCTTCCACGGCCCCATTCGGTGCAAGAATACCTATGGGTTTTCGTTTCCTCGTTCTATCATAATATTTCACGGGTCGCACATTACTAGTATTCTTGTTAACCCCTCGTACTAAGCTAAATGCTTGTATTACGAATGGGTAAAGTGGCAACCATATGATCGCAATTCCGACGCCCTAGCCATTAGGCTACCGCCGCTTATAATCATATGTTTTTGATATCTATGATGTTTAGAGAAAAATAACACTAAATAAATAAATGGTTTTATGAACTCAATGACGATCTTTAGGACTTTCAGTTTTGCATAAAACTACATTTGCTTAAGCAAATATTTTATGCGTTGGACTAACGCAAAAAATTTTGAATTTTCTAAGAAATATTACTTGTTTGCAGTTCGTAAACAGCGCTTTAAGTTTCAGAACAATCTCTTCCGTATAGAAAAAATATTCGTTCACACTTGATCCAAATTAATCATTCCATTTCTCACTGAGGGGTCGCTGCAAGTTGGTCTTTCGTTCTAGATCAGTTTGGTTGCTCCAAGATATGTTTTTGGTTTAAAAAAATATAACCATCGTAAATATTCAATTAATAGGAGTTATGTTTACAAAGAGTGATTTAAACTTTAGGTCTTTAAATTCGCTAACAAAAAGTATCTGATTATACCCAGTATATTATACTGAGAAGCTGTTGAATGACTTATTAACATGTTCTATTAACGAAACTTAAGAATAAAAAAAAATCTAATAATATCTAATTAAACTTAGCCACGTACGCTTATTAGCGGGACCTTATTAAAGTGAAATCAATTTATTTAACGTTAATAATGGACATGGTAATTAATGGGGTGCTGTGGCCGGCGCGGCGCAAGCGATTTACTTCGATAGCCTAGTTAGCAAGTTTGAAGACGGTCTCACAAAGTCTTTTGTTAGAAATCGCAACAAGATGCGGCAAAAGCCGCAAGTTCAAGCGTTTGTTCTACGTTACAAATGAGTTCTACTATAGAAAACGTTCAATGCTTCATATATTTATCCCGTTGCACCGATTGTTGTACTTATAGAATCCACTGCAATAGAGAGTTTGTTTTCTAATGCGGGACCTGACTTCATAAAATAGCAAATCTAGTGATCACTTAGCGAAAAGTAGTCACATATCCTGCAAAATTGTCAATGCATAAAAGGGGAGCTGAATATCTAAATGTCTCTCATTTGCTTTAAGGATAAAAGTTTTGTGAAGGGAAACCTTAGTAGTGGTCCCGAGTGCTTCCTAGATGTCTGCAAAGCTTTTAGGATGTAAAGACTATTGCTTGTCTTGCACTAAACTAGCACGAGTGGTCTTGGTCTAATTCCTTTAATTTGAAAAGAAGTTTATGAACCTCCTTATCTATACCTTATCATCGTTATCATCCAGCCCTAGTTCAAATTATTTTAGGATCAGCGTATTCTGCAATAGGACAGGAAATATTTTTATGATAATAATGACATTATTGTAAACTCTTTCCTTCCTACCTGTTTTCATAATGCATAATAATAATTAACAAAAATGTAGGGTAGCTGTTAGTGATTGTGACATAAAAATGACCAACATCTCGGTGGGTCCACTCGTGACCATGGATGCTGTAAAGGATCCGAAACGTTGGGAATTAAATAATGCATGCTATTTAATTCTCGTCTTTCTGACATATAACCGCGCGATATTTAGCCGCGCGTCTAAACACAGCACGTGTGAGTTCGCCATTATACATCGCGTGCGCTACTAACTACTCTGAACAGTTACAATTAAATTGGATGCTCTTTATATGGTCGCCATTGGATGCCGACTAGCTTTGTGTGCATTGTTTGTACAGATAATATCTACTGGTTACAAATTAATTTAGAAATATAACGATTTCAGTTCGTAGGTACCCTTGTTTGAGGTAATTGAATGTTTGTTGGTTATGTACTACTAGTTTAGTTTATATATTTACATACCATCACGCCTGTTTTCCGAAGAGTTAGGCAGAGGTGTACTTATGTGGTGTACATTTACACACAGTTCGCCGGTAGGTTTTAGATCTCATGTAATAGGGGGCGAGCCTATTGCCATTTACCGGGCACAAATCCAGACTCCGAGCTGCTACTAAGAATTTCATAGAATAACCCAATAACACTTGACCTGGGGTTCGAACCCAAGACCACTAGCGTAGCAGTCGTCCTCTGACATGGGCGGCGACATTTGGGTGTACGTTAGTACACCTCTGCCTTACCCTTCGGGGAATATAGGCGGGATGGTATGTTATGTTATGTTACAATGTAAAATCTATCATTTCGGACCGGTATGGACGATTACGAAGTAAAAAAGTTTTATTGGCAGTATCGTTATATCAGTCCGTTCGTTAACACTTTTGGATTTAACATTATTACGAGCATATTTACACTCGATTATCAAAGGGGACGACAGACATGTTTTATGCGAGCATAAAGTTTTTTCGTATCACCGCCGGATCGCTTAAGACTTAGTTAAGGCGATGCTACAGCAGTTTGCTTGAAAATGTGACGTCGTAAAAAGTAATTGGATGAACTAATGATCGGGTTGAGATGAAGTTTTTGTGATAATTAAAGTGCTTAGGTCTTTAATTAGTGTTAACATTTATTGGTATTGATAAGATTTTGAATGACAATGGCAGTTCATTATGGTTGTGAATTAAATAATGGATGAGCTAGGTACACGTTGGCTCATGTATGCGTGCCATCAGTTAGCAATGCTATAGCCCTTTCTTCCAAAGACCCGTTCAGATTTTGCCCTACATTGTAAAACTAGCATATCTAATAATAATTACTACTATATTGGACTTTAAAAGAGACCATGATTCTTTGAATTTGTTTCGGCGTTTTTTCTCAGAGGTCTTCAGATAGGAAAGGTCGGCGCCATCTAGTTTAAAAAATTATATATAAAATCGACTTGTAAAAGTGTCTTTAAAAGATCTATTTTACAGAAATAAATATCATTTCATTTCATTTCAGAGGTATTCAGCTAGGAAATGCCTGCGCCTTTTTTCCACATAAAAACAATATGCAAAAAATATAAATATTTAACAATAGCTTTCCGTCCGTGGTTTTGCTCGCGCTGACTATACGTTTCTTGTCATTTTACGGGATAATATATATAGCCTATGTCACTCAGAAATAATGTAGCTTTCTATTGGTGAAAGAATACTTCAAATCGGTCCAGTAGTTTCAGAGCTTATTTAATGCAAACAAACAATCAAATCTTTCCTCTTTATAATATTAGTTTAGATAATATGTAGGTATTATTGTTGACTGAAATAAATATCATACATAACATAACATACCATCACGCCTGTATTCCCCGAAGGGTTAGGCAGAGGTGCACTTAATGTACACCCACGGTTCGCCGGTATGTTTGGGTCCCATGTAATAGGGGGCGAGCCTATTGCCATTCACCGGGCACTAATCCAGACTCCGAGCTGCTACTGAGAATTTCATAGAAAAACTCAATAACACTTTGCTCGACCTGGGGATCGAAACCAAGACCTCTAGCGTAGCAGTCGCGATTGGGACCACTAGACCAACGAGGCAGTCTAAATATCATGTGTAATTAAGGAAAAAAAAATTAAAACAAATACCAGCTTGCCTTTAAGTTAATGCTAATTATATCTTGCCCAAAGTTTATTGCTTAAACTTTACGACTTTTAAACAGAGTGTTAACATTGAGATAGTGGGCTTAAGCGTCGTTTAAAAGGGGCGACGCGTTTACATTCGGTGTTTGGGCGAAATTAATTTGACTTTATGTTTGTATCAGGAGGCGTTGATAGCAACACATTAAAGTGATAACACTGACAGTTGTATATTTTTTTATTTTAACAATAATAATGACGAATAAACCAACGGGCCGCCTGATGATACGTACTTGATACTTAATTCTGTAAATAGATCTTTAAACTTACACATGTCAATATTTTAAATTTTTGAGTACCTACTAGATGGTGCCGTATTTTTTTGTTGACGACCTCTAAGAACCGTAACAATAACTGACAATTACGTTGTCTTTTAAAGAAGACATAATTGTATCAAAATATGTAACAAAAGTATTTCGTCAAAACGTAATTGTTTTTCAAAACATCCATACATACCATCACGCCTGTATTCCGCGAAAGGTAAGGCAGAGGTTTACTTAATGTACACCCACAGTTCGCCGTTATGTTTAGGTACCAAGTAATAGGGGGCGAGCCTATTGCCATTCACCGGACACAAATCCAGGCTCCGCACCGCTACTAAGAATTTCATTGAAAAACCCAATAACACTGCTCGACCAGGGGATCGAACACAAGACCTCTAGCGTAGCAGTCGCGATTGGGACTACTAGACTAACGAGGCAGTCTTTAACAAAAATCTTCAACAATTACAAAATCAGACGGATAATGCACTTCAACCTTCTAGTGTCATATAAAAAACTGGGTACATTCGACCCGAGTGCCAACTTTCTTCGCGTTGCACCATCCATGAACTCGGTCAAAGAGGCCGCGCCCACTATTGATTTATAAACGTCAGCGTAGCGTGTGCGGTCCTGCGATATATCTAAAGATATGGGGATTCGTGTCGAAAAATAATGACGTCAGTCACAAAATTTGCGACAGAATTCTTTTAGCATAAATATCTTACATTATCATCGTTTTATCCTTCTTCCCATCACTGATTTAACTGTAGAGATTATATTTGTTTAAAAAAGACACCAACAATAAACAGAGTGAAATTGAAATCGTTCAAATAAATATGCATCTCATAATACTATTTGCATTAAGACATGAGGTAAAATAAAAATATTACCTATTAATATAGGATAGCCAAAAAATTTAATATTTATATTGAAGTAGATTTTTTTTTGTTATATTGTATATCTATACCTAGATAGCATTACGGAATATAATCGGTAAAACATAATATTCGCGTAAGTCTCAGAAGGCTTTGTTAACAAGCAAAAATAGTAATTATAAATAGAATACTTAATAAACGCCTATAAATTTTCGTCCCGCGCAGAACGGAGAATAATAAACTGATTACTGAACTGAACTAATAAACTGAAAATACATTTAAACTAAAATCTACATTTTAACTGTATTATTCTTCTTTTTTTATGGGATGACTCGGCAAACGAGCAGGCGGGCTACCATGGTAGGGTAATTCTTAACAAGGGTACTAAATTAATAAGATCAATGGATGTACACGACTTCAATTTCACCTTGTGCGAGTATAATCATCTCAAATCCAACCTATTTGACTTCCGAACAGAGTGACCTGCGTAGGCACTTTTTATTACCCATTCCAAAAGCCTTTCAATGTAGTAGCGTATCTATTAGGACACTATAAGTATATATTATATCATTCTGCAGTAGTCAACCGTTAATTTTTATAGCCAGTATACTTCACTTTTCAAAGATAAGACCAGTAATGCCACCGCACGTTGAAACCTGAGCCCATAACTTAAATACTGCGATAAAAAACAGTAAAAATTGAGTTATTTTTTCATTATTGACGATAATGGCTAAAGCACGGAAGTTTTAAGCTGTCTGAATGAACTTTACACATAATCTAGATGAAAAAACGTATTCATTCATTCATCCTGAGACGGGAATATCTCGGCGTTCCAATCTCATGTGGTGCATTAAACCAAATAAGACAACACATCTTGCCCTTTGCGAAGCGATGTTTTAAGAAACATGTAATATTTTGTGGAGTGCTTTCATTTCGATACAGTGTTCCAGGTACCTACATATTCGGTACAATATATGATATTTGATTCTATTAATGACTACCTCATCAGTCTAGTGGTCCTTAGCGTGACTGCTATGTTAGAGATCCTGGGCTCGATTCCCAGGAGCGAAGTGTTATTGGGTTTTGCTATGAAATCCTCAGTAGCAGTTTGGAGTCTGGGTGTGTGTCCGGTTGATGGTAATATTATGCTCGCCCCCTATTTAATTATATTATAATTTGAAGCGGCGGTAGCGTAATGGCTAGGGCGTCGGACTTGCGATCATGTGGTTGCAGGTTCAAACCCCACCCATTGCACTACCGACGTGAACCCACTCATAACACAAGCATTCAGCTTAGCACGAGGGGTTAACAAGAATACTATAGTAATGTGTGACCCACATTGCTAGTAAGCTTTTTTTTTTGTAAAAATAATAAATAAACATGATTTGGCGCACTGTGATCGAGTTTTCAACCATCACAAATAAATCCAGGTACCCAATTACCTAAAGTTATTCTTTTCTGGAGGTGCTTGTCGTATTTTGTAGAAAATGTAATATTACGGAATAAAATCTGTAAAACATAATATTCGCCGTAAGTCTCAAAACTCAGTAATATTCCCAAAAAAATCCCTAATTATCTTTAATCACCAACTTATTCCGAGTATTGTAACATTAACCGACCAATATCAATAAACAATTCCTACCAAATCGTTAGTCTTGCGACAATCACCCCAATCTCTTGTGGAACACATTCTCCTTAAAAGGAGTTCTGAAGATGCGTTGTTATTGGTATGCGTTCGAAAGTACTAATTGTAGTGGTGAGTGCATAACCTCTTTTGTGCCTCATTTTATAGGGCCCAATGTTCCGGATTTCTTTGATAATGTGTAACGTCTTGTGACTTTCCTTACTTCTTTCTGTGTTACGTTGTTTCTTGTTTATTTGAGATGAGATGAGATGGTTGCTGGATGATCTTTTTAGAAAAAAAACAGTTTTTGGACATACCATCACGTCTGTATTCCTCAAAGGGTTAAGCAGAGGTGTATTAATGTACACCCAGATTTCGCCGGTATGTTTAGGCGAGTCTATAGCACAGAAAAAACCAATAACACTTTGCTCTATCTGGCGATCAGACCCAGGACCTCTAGCGTAGCAATCGCGCTTAGGACCACTAGACTAATGAGGCAGACAGTTTTTGGAGTGAATAATAAAGAAGACTAAATAATTGTTAGTACTTGAGGATCATAAAGGATATATATATTATAGAGAAAAATTGATTTTTGTCTAAAAATATCTCAAAATAGATAAGAACACTACAGCTTTTAGAGATATGCCATTATCATCGCACTTACAAATTAAATGCTACCTACTATTACTTTTTTAAAGTTTATTTCACAAAATAACAGTCCTTCTTGAATCAAACCGCAAACTGCTCCCAAAATTCTATTAATTTAAAAAAAGAACGCCATTTCATCATCATAATTGAAGTGGCAAGCGCAGCTCCCGAAATACCGCCATTTTACACGAACGTTCATTAACATGTGCTTTACAAAAAAATATGATGGGACATAACAACGCCACTCACGTAACAACTTTTTGAAGGAAAACCTATTAAATTTTATGGGTCTTTTCCATGCTTGCCCTGCTCCAATTTTTTGTGTGTTCGTTTATGTTGGTTAGAGTTACTGGATGTGGCAAAAGAGCGAACATATTATCAACTTAGGAGTTGTTCGAGGAACTAATATTTTCTCATTTGTTTTTTTGGTTTGAATTTGTGCCCAGTTGATGGCAATGACACATATTACATGGGACACATTGTAGAGATAACCTCGCGTTCCCATTGAAGACAAAACATGTTGCAAACATCTATCTAATTCTCAAAGGGAGAGAGGGATAGGTAGCTGTTTGCAACATGTTTTGTCGTCAGTGGAAACGCGGGGTTAAGTAGCACTACCAGTTGTCAGAATAATGTGCTTTACAGATCATCTTTAATTGTTTTTGATTTTGTCGAAATGATCACCATACTTTTGGCCTATCTATAGGTTAGATCCAGTAGCGAAGGCTCCAAACAAGATGATTCCTGCTACATTTATATTTATTATTGCTAACCATGTCAAATCCTTCAAAATTATTTCACTCTTAGCAAAATGGGTTGAACTATTTTCGCACAACACGATTCAAAATTAAAAAAAATTGTAATGAATTTTAAAATTATACAGGAACACTTCCATTGAGGTATAAAAACATATACCTCAAATATTGCCACTTCCAGCCAACCAACATTATCGTTTCGCACGGGCGGTTCGGACAACGTCTCACAGATCTTGATACTCGTAAAATTTTATGTGTCCCAAACAAAGAGAATTTTGTTAATTAACCGCTTTGCCCGCAAGCTTCGGGGTGCACTTTCTTGCGTTGATAGATAATACTGCCTTTTATTATCAGCACCCGCATCTTAGCAGCCAGCATGTAAAATGTTTGCATTTAAAAAAATAATGTTATATCTCTTTGGCGTATTTAGTATGTTGAACTTTTTGGTCTTGTGACAATTTGTTGGTTTTCGTCAGAATTACTGTTATGGCATTTTTTGTGTTTGTTTGTTAGCATAACTGACGTAATCGAGGGTACATTATTATTTGCGTGTCATTTTTACATCATGTTTAAAAAGCAACAAATGACTGCTGGGAGCGCATAATGACGTTTACAATTTAACACGAAGCGATTGCCAGAAGATCTCCGATACCAAATTTCTGGGCAACTGAAATGTATTTGAAGGATAAACTGGTTGTCAGACTTTTTGGGCTTCAGACTACCACTAACGATTGTAATAGAAAGAAAGAAGAAAACAAATTTATTGAGACAAGGAGACTGCTATTTTTATCTGTGTGTACAGATAAAAATAGCAGGTGTGACTTGACATGCTTGTTCAAATGGGTTCCAAGCTCAGCATTATACTTGGTGTATTTCATAGGTATTCGTATGGTAACCGGGAACGATGGCTTTACGTATTCTTCGACTTGGCAGATCAATTGACCTATTAAAAATTCTCTATCCGTTCAAAAACAATGTTCAACCTACTTTAGTTTTACATCCAACGAAGAAATAAAAATCCTCACATTTCATACAAAACTATGCAATCTTCATAAATACTAATAGGTGTACTTTACAATAACAACGACAGGTTACGGGCAAAGGTTATCTGCGGTCGGAGATGAGCCCACTTTCACTTGCCAAGCCTTTCTGCTGACCAACTTAACCATACCCGCCGCCACGCGAATTTCTACTTTATCTCCAAAAGCTAAAGTGTACGTAAAATGCAAATTATGTTGGTAATTAAATAATCTCTTCTGTGCGATACCTTTGCCAAATAAAATTCGACTCTATCACATTGAGATAGGGGTTTCCAGTTTTTGTTAATCAATTTTAAAATCGGGTTATTGCACTTTTTAGGAAGTCGAATTAATATGGAAACTATCTCTTCGTCTTATTAGGGTGTGGGCCGCAGGGCACTTTTTATATTCGATTTGAGCCTTTTAGGGGGTTAAGTAAAATTTGGAAGAAAGACGGATGGGCCTTTCTTTCCTATTTGCATTACGGTTTTTGCCTGCAGGAATATTGGACCAGTGCCGATTAATGATTTCACCTTCAAAGGCATTCCGTTTTAAATAGAGTTTTTTTAAAAATGTACGGTTCATCAACAGCTGCAGCAGTAGAATATCGATACTGTTATCTGCTTTGTCTCGTTCTTAAGGGACTTTTAAATTGGATCCATCCTGGAAATAGTTGGAGAAATCACTCTTCGTGCTAAAATTAAGAGTGATGATTTGGGAAAGGTTCCTGGAAAAAGCGGAATGCGGAAAGCAGAGGACAGGGTGAATTGGCGCCCACTAGGAGAGGCCCTACATGCAGCAGAACTGGTATAGGCTGATGATGATGATTATGGAAAAAAAGTATCCCATCTGATAGCTTATAACTATGTGTGATACAAATCCATTCAGCTCTTTGCGGGATCCAAATTTTCACACTAAAATATTTGTAAGATAGATTTAAGGATCTAAAAATACCATCACCCCTTTCTCTCTGAAGGGTAAGATAAAATAATCCACATTTCATGGATAAGTATGTATTAAGAGAGTCAATGGAGCAACTTAGCCAAACTTAATAAGTTCTTACTAACATGCTGCAAATTCCACCTATTTACAATATTGATATGTAACCAACATTTCATTCATCATCATTCATCATCAACCCATTACATTGTCCCACTGCTGGGCATGGGTCTCCTCTCAGAACGAGAGGGATTAGCCTATAGTCCACCACGCTAGCCTACTGCGGGTTGGCAGATGTAACCAACAGATAAAAAAAAATATTTGAGTAGATAAATAAATGCCCAAATTACTTCGTCACGTGCCATCAATGGCACGCATCCCGCCATTGCTGTACTAGAATATCAATTTATTGAAGAGCCAAAGTGCCCTATAACAACATACAATTATTTCCTAACATAAAAAATCTAATGATTTATTTATTACCCTATGAGACAATTAATTGCGTCCATTTTCAAATACCACAAATATCAAAGTGAAAAGTGGAAAATATATCAACATCAGTGTGATGGTTACACTTTTAAATTACCCTTGCATACGAAATATTTTCCCGAAAATGCACCCTAAGCTTATTTGAATAAGGTTGAGACTTGTGATACGGAGGGGTGTCGTATAAATCAACGTAGGTATGCTGACGCTTACAATTTAGTAATTTAACTGTCCACTTGATCTAGTCTCATTATCGATGTGGTGTTTAGCATAAGCGGAAGCGAGAGCGATTAATCTAAAAACTGTATTTTGAGCTTACATATGTACATACCGTCACGCCTTGTATTTCCCGAAGGGTTAGACAGAGGTGTAGATACTTAATGTACACTCACAGTTTGCCGATATTCCCATGTAATAGGGGGCGCTCTTATTACCATTCATCGGGCACATATCCAGCATCATACTTCGAGCTGCTACTGAGAATCACTACATAGTATAAAACAAAGGCGCTTTCTCTGTCCCTATGTCCCTTTGTATGCTTAAATCTTTGAAACTACGCAACGGATTTTGATGCGGCTTTTTTAATAGATAGAGAGATTCAAGAGGAAGGTTTATATGTATAATACATACATATTTTAGTATAGAAAAGCCAATAAACCACGCGGGCGAAGCCGTGGGCGGAAAGCTAGTTTCATAGAAAATCTCAATAACAGTTTTCTCGACCTGGGAATCGACCCCAAAACGTAGCAGAACGTAACGTGCTATTATTAATATATCTATACGTTTTCTTTTTCAGATGGGACTCATCAAAGGCTGCTACGGGTAAGGTAAGTGAAATTATTTTAATTTTGCGTGACTAGCCGGCGATCGGGCACCATTGCGATTGTGTTGTACTTAAGAGGAGTGTCCCTCGCGAACGCAACAATGTTGCACAGTTGTCGCTGTCTCTATCCCTCGCGATGCGAACGCGTGCCCGAGAGGAGAAACAACAATACATTTGCAACATTTTCACGCGTATTTCTTATGTTCCGAATTTTGGAGATGACTCCTATAATATTGTTAATACGTAAAAAAAAATCTTGTAAAAATATATTCACTATATTATCTGGGTTTCTTTCGAATCAGAATGTTTCTGTATTGATACATTGTCGAGAAATACTAGCATAAAGTTGGGCCGTTTTTCAACGAAAATTGCCAATCTTTGCTCGTGTAACTTTTTAACCGTATATTGAAATGAAATTGTATACTACAGGAACACGTATTTTAATGATAAGATTGTTACTGCAAAATTCCAAAGACTTTCATTTGTTAATATTCAAGATAAGACCAAACTACGTTTGTATGGAGCGCGGAGCGGATACTATCCTCTTAAGACAAAAAGGTACTCTACATATTACATAGCGCTATTCCATTCTCATTGCCCAAAAATAATCTTGTTACTACATAATACAATACCACAACGTGTGTGGGCCTCAGGGCCCCAAGTCGCAATTTTATTGTGTCAAAATTGTTATCAATGATATCAGAATTTATTTTTGACAGTTTTGTTTACTGAATCGGTCAGTTTTTATGTCATTTAGGGCTATTTAAGTGTATTCACACATGATGTTGGCTTTTAGCCTGTCTGAATTGATTTAATTTAAAAACGTTTTATTTTAATAAAATTAGGAACAAAACTAAAATAGTTTTCAGTCTTACCGATTATCATTCTATCAAAAACCTTTGTCTTTCTTATTGGTCAATTAACGAACACCCGAGTCACGTTTCACTCGCCCCCCCCCCCCCCTTTTTATTCACTTGCACTTCCGCATTCATCAATTAATGCAATAATTAATAATAATTATTTTAGTCTACGCTTATTTCGCTTTATATTTCGAGTGCACTACTGTTATTTTATATTTCTCTGCATCACCCTAAGGTTGTCTGGCAGAAAATGCCTAATGGCATTAAGACCGCCTTTGTACCAACGGTGCATAAAGTATAAATAAATGCAAATATTCGTAACACTCACGATTCAAATATCGCTATCGCTTATGAAATCGCTAATCTCTCATCATTAACACCGCACCTTAACATAAATTATTTACTGGAGCAAAGGAGTAAGTGATTAAAATAACGCTAAGGTCATTACCGATCCATATCCTTTGAGCATTGATTGTCACAATAATGGTGACAGTTTGTTGCGAAATACCCACCTGTCTTTATATATTAACTTCCATGGTAAACATTTAAAAAGTAAAGAAGTCAAGGTGTACTCACGATAGGTATTTTATAGCTTGAAGGTTTGCCGATACTTTATGAACTTCCGGGTTTTAATTTAAGACATGTGCCATTTACACAGACATTTAAAATATAGATTCTTATTATTATGTTTCTTATTGCCAACATTAGTACTTAACTCTCTTTTTTGTTACTTTTCCATATGGCTTGTTTGCTGTCCCGTAACAAACACCTAAATGTTTTTTATTACTCTCAAAGGTATATTGTCAGAAATGTGACTATAATTTATTCAAAAATAGCGATACTGCACGTTCGCGATTCTCTACGGAGCCCTACAAAAATGTGGACCTGGCCTAATGTTCTGAACATAACATAAGCCTGGATTCCCAGGTTAATGCAGAGGTGTACTAATGTGCACCCACGCTTCGCCGGTATGTTTCGGTCCCATGTTATGGAGGGCGAGCCTATTGCCTTGAACCGGGCACAAGTCCAGACTCTAAGCTGCTTCAGAGAATTTCATAGAAAAACTCAATAACAACCTGAAAATTGAATGAGGACCTGTAGCGTAGCAGTCGCGCTTTGGATCACTAGACTAACGAGGCAGTCTGAGAACCGTTCTGAAAACAAAAATAAATCGAAGTACTAAATCTACACAAGAAACTGTTTACAAAAAAGAGTGGAAAATACAAAAATTATCGCTCCATAAAACTCATCATCGACACATAGCTATAAATAAAGGACGCGCCATCTTCATATCCCACCTGCGGCTCTGCTGACACCACAAATTGTAGCGCCCATACCTAGACGCACCTTCCATCTTGTTGTGCTTACTTTTATGGTGAAACTGTACTGATTTACAAGGATGGGTGGCTCACTATAGGAGCCCTGCGGTTCTGTCTGGGAAGCAAAGTGATTTTAAGAAAGTTTTTTTTTTTTGAGAAAATATCTCACTCACTTTTTTATTGATTCGTGTAGACAATTGAGGTCTGATTTATTTGCGAGAAAAATTAACATTAAAGATAATATAAGTGGAATAGAGTATATAATTACTAGTAGTAGTCGGCTGGTATGTCTGCGTGTCAGCATGAATGGGTCGCCATGATCGGGGAAGTACCACCCTCCCACAGAATATCAACGTCAAGTACCAGTATGTATACTGTTGCGTTTCGTACGGCGAGTGTGGAGCGCAGGAGGACCAATTCCTCCCTCAGTTCCCTTCCTTCTCCTATTCTTCCTTCTTGACTCGGCAACGCATCTGTATCGATATAAAAAGGGGATCCCAAAAATATGTCTCCCTACACTGATACAAACAAACAGATAAAAATTTGTACATTCCTCGTATCTAGAGATCTCCAGCCGGCACTTTGAATTAACCGGCGCAAAGAGGCGATTCAATTCGAATGAGATGTACAATTAATTCTAGTGTTCATTAAGCTTCACGCTTTGGCCGACACCAGTGTGGTCGGTAGTGCGAGTAGATTTTCGGCAACACTAGGATAATGTTTATTTATGTATTCAGGACCTACGACAATCATTCAATTCAATAATACATTGTATGGAAAAATGTACTCCATCAATTACAGGAGACCACAGCATCCAGCATTAAGATTACACAATAAAATATGGATAGATGACAATAATGACCATTCTCGAGAGACTGAAAGAATATTGTGGCTCGGAAATCATGTTAATGACGAACATCGTTAATAACTGGAATGGCTTGATAACAAGATTTTCGTTTATTATCTTTCAGACATGCAATCAATTGACTAAACTATAATCAAGTGAGTTGCAAGTTATGTAAGGGTTACGCCAGACAGGACCACTGTTATTTCTAGCCTTCATAATTCAGCACATCGGCTCTTATGAGTCTTGATAAAATGGAAGACACCGTGGGACAGGGTGTGTTGTGTATGGTGCCCACAACCAAAGGGAAGATCCTCCAATAAGGGACGTGTTTCAACAAGTGGGCAACAACTTACAAAATTCCTTTAGTCGATTGCGCAATTACGACAACATGTCTATTTCTCGTATAGTCCATAAAAGTAATGTAAAAATATGTCGTGTACAATATCAAAAAATGTCTTAGAATATTCCACCATAAGCGTGGAGTCTCTACACTACGATAGACACTCACTATGGTGTTATTAATTGCTACGGCCAGCGCTATGGGGATTGATGGTTATCTCCTAACACCTTCGCAGTGAATTTTTATGGGGAACCATATTTTTATACGGCTAAACATATTTTATGTAACTCGTCAATAATATCGAAATAAAGTGCTAAAACTTTTATAACACAGTTCAAAAAGGATCGCAATTCTAGCATTAGGGCAGAGATGTAGGTACTGCAGCATATCCATGTAATAGGGGGCGACCCTATTGCCATTAACCGGGCACAAATCCAAACTCCAAGCTGATACTGAGAATTTAGTAGGAAATAACTAATAACATTTTGCTGGACCTGAGAATCTTACCCGGGACCTCACATTTAGCGGGCAAACTAGCAAAATAGCAATAAAACGTTTGTAAATAAAAATGAAATATAATATACATCATAATAATATACCTATGTATATTTAAAAATATTGCCCATCCAAAGCATAATAAAATGCGTTGATATTTCAAAATTGACACCTGCACAAGCGGCAAAGCGACACAAGAAAATCTCAAAATCACAACATTAAGAGCGAACTAAGCTAGACCACAAGTTCATGAGAAATTCCTTACCCCAAATACATAATGTTGTGGCGTGCGCAGTGCGAAACGATGCGCAGACGCACCGTCACGTCACAGCGGCCATTCAGGCGTCACTCAACATTCAGCTTAACTTTGTTAGTCAGCCAGGTATTGAAATGGAAAAGGTCGATTGTTTTTTTTAGGTTTACTCTCAGATCAAATAAAAAGTTAAGATGGAACTTTGCGAACAAATAAGTGAGGCCGGCTAAAACTACGCCTAACGGTGTACAACACAGAATTACACGCACATATGTATTAGTTAACTACGCCTTATGTTGTCAGTCGAGCTTTCGATACCTCGATAGCTCGACTCGACAAGATAAGGCGTAGTTTCGGTATACGTGTGTGCGTGTAATTTTGTGTTGGACACCGTTAGGCGTAGTTTTAGCCGGCCTCACTTCTTTGTTCGCAAAGTTCCATCTAAACTTTTTATTTGATCTGAGGGTTTACTCTCAAATTCTAGAATTCGACATAATTGTAACATTTTACGATATTAAAAAAAAACAAAGCGCCCAGATGTCTACCTAATAATTTATGTAAATACCTACGTTTTACAAATTAATATTCTTATTCCTATTCATAGGAATAAATTCATTTCAGTTATAAGAGTTTTTAGTACCTACAAAAGGATTGCTAGACAATTTCGCCTCATTCTCAAGTGACTGTAAGTAAGACTTCTAGGCTAAACAACCTGATTTTAATTCTCAGGTTGAGCAGTGTTTTGGTTTGGTTTGTTATTGTTGTTATGGTTGTTGATTGGGTTTTTCTATAAAATTTTCAGAAGCAGCTCGGTTTTAGGATATGTATCGCAGAATAACCCAATAACAGTCCTATTATAATAGGACGTCTGATAATTATTAGAAGATAACTACTACTAATAAAGCTGTTGGCCAATATTGTCGCTAATTTTATTTCATTAATTAATTTTTTAAATACAAATCAAAAATAGAACATAAAGTGCTTTTTAAACCAATCTTTTGAAGTCCTTTTTGAAACTTAGTTTAGTAATGTAATTTGACACGAGTTTTTGTGTCACTCCAAACGTAACCTTACGCCTGTGTTTCCGAAGAGGTTAGAAAGAGGCGTACTTACAGCACGCCTTATATTAGTGCCTTCATCGTATCACATCTGTCCAGCTAAAACCGTCAAAGCCAGTTATCTATCGTCTCGGTGACCATGCGGCCTATTCATCGGGCGGTCGATAGCTATCTTCAATGGGCTCTGTCCCGCAAACGTACGCACCGGCCCATTCGGTGGAGATCGGTATGTCCCGGGGAGGCGGAAGACGATTCCGCGTAGGGTTGTCGCGGACACGAATAGCTTAGAAATAGGTAATTTTATGTGATGTTTCTTTTTTTTGTAATAAATAGTGTTTTTATCATAACATTTCTGTGACTTGAAATTAAAACCAGTAATGCGCGACAAAAGTACGCGGTGCCCTCAATAAATGACTGCCATTAGCCTAGTGGTCCGTAGTAGTAGCGAGTCTGCTACGCCAAATGTCGAGATTTTCGATTCCCAAGTCGAGTTAGTGGTCGTTAGTTATGGGTTTTTCTACGAAATTCTCAGTAGCAGCACGTAATTTGGGTTTGTGCCTGATTCATTGCAATAGGCAGTCCCCTTTTACATGGGCCTAAACAAACCGGTGAACTGTGGGTGTAGTCAACTCTGTCTAAAAACAATATAAAGAAAAAAAATGACTTTTGCATGGAAAGTTAAAGGAAACCTGGATACTAAAAAAAACCCGGCACAAAAAAACCTGTATAAAGAAAAAAAAAACAAATACTGTCCCTTTAGGTACGTTTAGATAATATAAGTAAAATATTTTAATCCCAGCATCGTTATGATGACCCGACAGACAGACTCGCAGATACTCAGGTACACACTACAAACTTATAAAACCCTTATTATCGTCGGAGGTTGTTGATGAATTCTTTTTTGCCAGCGCCAACCCTATCTTAGAGTGACATGTTTATATTTTAGCCGATTGTATTAAAGGCTGTGTTCGGATGTTATCACACTGTGATGTAACTAGGAATTCGCGGTGCGCTTTGCCTGTTGCAGTATTTTAGAGGCTCCAGGATTTTGGTGTACTTTTGACGTGATGACGGGTAACGTGACTAAATAGCAACCACTCTGATTAATTGATCTGCGGAGTTCTCCGCGGTCTCACAATGGATGGGTGACCATTTTAATGATTGTAAGTGGTCTATACCGTAAGTAAATAAAATTACATACCATCACGCCTGTATTCCCCGAAGGGTTAGGCAGAGGTGCACTTAATGTACACCCACAGTTCGCCGGTATGTTTGGGTCCCATGTAATAGGGGGCGAGCCTATTGCCATTCACCGGGCACAAATCCAGACTCCGAGCTGCTACTGAGAATTTCATAGAAAAACTCAATAACACTTTGCTCGACCTGGGGATCGAACCCAAGACCTCTAGCGTAGCAGTCGCGATTGGGACCACTAGACCAACGAGGCAGTCTATAAAAATAAAAGAATTAATAGAGATCTGTTTACTCGGAAAACAATTTCGATACGAGTACGAGTGATAATGATTAGTAACTAAGTAGTCCTGAAAGTTGATTCAGCTTTACTGTTTTTATAGAACATTCCGATTTTATTTAATTATGAGGTACATTTTTTTTTTTTTAAAAAAAGCTTAGATTGCTATCTGGGTCACACATTACTAGTATTCTTGTTAACCCCTCGTGCTAAGCTAAATGCTTGTGTTACGAGTGGGTTCACGTCGGTAGTGAAATGGGTGGGGTTCGAACCGGCAACCATACGATCGCAAGTCCGACGCCCTAGCCATTAGGCTACCGATGCTTATAAAACTGTCTCATTCGTCTAGTCGCCGTGGACATAGCTGTTGAGCGTGAGGTACCAATATTACTGACTTTGAGTTTCTCCATAAAATTCTTACAAGCTGTTCGAATTTTAATTGTGCCCGGTTAAAAGCAAATAGCATCGATCTCTTTTGTTACACGGGGTCTTAAACATTCGAATTGTAGATGTACTTTAGTACACCTCTGTCTAGCTCTTCGGGAAATACGAGCAGGATGATGTGCTATGAACGCTGTAAAGGAGAAAAAACATTCATATTTTAGTTTTATAGAGACATCCCACATAATATCACGGTAAGTAGCAGTATGTATACTATTGCGTTTTGTACGGTGAGCGTGGAGCGCCGGAGGCCCAATTTCTCCCTCAGTCCATTTCCTTCTCCTTTTCTACTTGCCCTCCCTTTTCCTTAAATAGGGTCGACAACGCATCTGCAACTCCTCTGCATTTGCAGATGCCCATGGGCGGCGATGACTACTTACCATCAGGTAGCTCGCCTGCTCGTTTGCCGAGTTCTCCCATAAAAAAGACATAATTATTATTGTACAGCTTGCGGGCAAAATTAGTATTTACCAACAATGCAGTATGTCTTTCACAGACTATCTTGCAACTTGTAAATTGAATCACCCGATAAGACATGTTTACTCAGCAAACAATACAATTCACAACATTATTCCATACACAATATAAAGTCAATACAAGACCAATAAAATAAAACAAGGAAATATAGTTTTTTACAACAAATATAAAACTTCATTTGGCTCATAAAGTTCGACTTAAATTTCAAGTCCCGACAACATTTACATCGGTCGTTCTCGCGAAATGACGCTTTATTCGCACCAAAAACAAACAGAATTATATATTAAACAGCCAATAACAATAAGTATACGAATGATGCGGCTGTGAATTGTTTTATAATAAAATACGTAAAATTGGGAGCCGAAAGTTGTAAAAATTACGAATGATGTTGTAAAAATGTTGATTACATCAGAATCTGGACTTGTTGATGTGTGGGTTTTTACGTAAAAAGTATGAGGCCTTTATAGTTTTGATTCTGATGAGTTTTTCATGGGTTAGAGGTACACGAAAGGATAAAATATTGGTTACACGAATAGATAATAATACTACAGAGTACGGGTAGGACTCGCGATGGCTTAGTTGGAATTCTGCATTTTTTTAATGAAGTGAAGACAAATTTCGTCGTGTTTTATTTACATTATTATCAGTCTGCTCGTGGCCATATATGCTGTTCAGGATCTGAATCGCCAGAATTTTATCATGTAAATAAAACGCAATAACCTATTTACGGATATCTATCCGTAAATAGGTTATATTAAATTATTAAAAATAATGTAGGATTATTGTAGAGTAGTATTATGTGACTGCCTCGTTGGTCTAGTGGTCCCAATCGCGACTGCTACGCTAGAGGTCTTGGGTTCGATCCCCAGGTCGAGCAAAGTGTTATTGAGTTTTTCTATGAAATTCTCAGTAGCAGCTCGGAGTCTGGATTTGTGCCCGGTGAATGGCAATAGGCTCGCCCCCTATTACATGGGACCCAAACATACCGGCGAACTGTGGGTGTACATTAAGTACACCTCTGCCTAACCCTTCGGGGAATACAGGCGTGATGGTATGTTATGTTATAGGATTATTGTTACTTTATTTGTATCTAACTAACACTTCTTCAATTTTGTGATACATAAATTAGAGATGATACACTGTTCTTTAACTAATAGCAATTATTATCACTAAAATACAAATTAAGCAGCCCTGCTGACTCTTAAAAAATGAATGAACTAGGTAACTTTTACACAATGACAAGAATTAAATGTTTTCTTTACGACTAAAAAACACCAGGCTTCGCACAAGGAATTGTTTTAAAGATCATAACATTACATATATAATTACAATAAATTCAATGGCACGCATATTTAATCAATATAAATTTACAAAACCTATATCAAGCGTGAGCATAATTTTGTAAAATTTTTCGCTTAAAACAAACTTTAACACTATTAGCGTCAGATGAAGTCGTGTATATTATATAATATAATATAAAGATGTGTTATCCTGTTCTACGTCTCGAGATAGTAATACTTCAGAAGGTCCAAGCTGCGTTAATGAGTACATTGATAGTCTAGAAAAGTTCCAGTATCTTAAAAAGCATTGGTTTTTTCAGTGACAGCCCAGCATGAATCTCCCACCGAATATCGACGTCAAGTAGCTGCAGTATGCATACTGTTGCGTTTCGTACGGTGGGTGTGGAGCGCTGGACACCCAATTCCTCCCTCAGTCCCCTTCCTTCTCCTTTTTCTTTCCCCTCGCTTTTCCTTGGCTCCTTTGGTATTGCAGACGTCCATGCGCGGCGATGACTACTTGCCGTCAGGTGGATCGCCTGCTCGTTTGCCGAGATTTTTTTGTCGTTGTTACATTTTAGACAAAGCCCAAAGATGCATTGCGCCTAGATCTAGGGCCATTAATTTGCTTTACGCTATTTGATAAGAATGGCCCTTCTGGCATTCTCATTTGGTTATGAATCCAAAGAATTGGTAATGAGTCGTCAATGTTTACGTCGATTTAAATCAAGATTCGATTATCATTAAAACAAGGATCTTCGATGAGTCAGTAGCATTTAAAGGGTTGGATCCAAATTGGATTGGCCTTTTTGGATTTTCGGGAAATGGTAGCTGATTTGTGGGTTAGTAAATTATTGTTTTTACACTTGACAACATGCAACTTTTTGTTTAATTTGTGACTTTTGTATCCGTATATATTAATTGAGTTCTTTATTAACACTTTATGACGTAAAAAGGCGCGTACCTATAAGTTTTTATCATAAGTCATTTAAACAACTGCCAATGTAGATATGTAATTAATATTGAACTTTACTTAATCTAGGGGATCTTAATGAGTGTCTTAAAACTTACTATGTAGATGCAGAAGTATCAGTGTAATTGACGATCGATGTGAAATGATCACAAATACCAACAATGGTGGGCCAGATACAAGACAATTAAATTACCTGATTTTAACCAGTATTTTTTTATCTCTTGGAATATTTATCTAGCAACCCTAAAGTACCCTTTGTACCCTTATTCTAATTATGTCTTTATAAATGGTTCTTATTATGGTATACAATAAAGATTATTCTATTCTATTCTAAAAAAAAAAATTTTTTTTTTTTTTTTGCAAACTGTATGTAAAAAAAACTGTACGTAACTGTATGTAACATTTTATTTATATAATCACGACAATTTAAAATCCCGATTCCCTCGATATTTTATCACCATTAATTCAAAATGAATTCGGTACACGATATTTTTTTAATTATCTCATTTCGGTGTGAAACTCAATTTCGTATATGTCAATTGAATCGATTATAAAATCGATACTAAATGTTCTCGATTTACATTATCTCACGATTTTTAATTGTGTTTAACTCGCAGTGGGAACGACTTTTATTTTGTTTCTTTTTCTTTTCTTTCTTTGTATGTTTAAATTACATTTTTATACGTAATGGTTGCGGTTTCGAGAAAATGGTTTGTAATTTTAATAAAATATTGTAATGAAATCAAGACAATAACTATTAAGAAATTCGATGTACGAGATGTTATGACATTCATTCTTAAAAAAAGTTATTTGTGATGATTGTTTAGGCTCTTGTAGGGTGGTCTATATTTATCTAATTCACGCTTACCCTTGAAAGTTAAAATTATATTTTTGGTTGTATGTAGGGGAAGATTTATAATCAGAAAATTAAAATCGAATACGATAACTTTTATACATGAAAAATTACTTTAATAAACTCAATTCGATACACGGAGTTTCTAATTTTTCTTTTTAGTTTTTCTGTTATTATTTCAAATTTTCGTAAAGCCTTACCATGTCTGATAATATAATAGAACATTTAACAATATTAAAGAACCTATTTTTAGAATTACTGAAATTAGATCTTTTAAAGTAAGTAAGCTTTTAGCTTTAAAAGATCTAATTCTCAATACCGCAGCAACTATAAAACGCAAACAAACAAAGTGCTTCCACAAATAGAAACAAATCATGGTCCCCACATTATCTCTTACCATTCATGCCGCACTAAAGGAAACCAGAAAACAATGTTCATTAAACGAATACCAAAGCAAGAGACCGTTCAAATAATTGCTGCCTACATTTAGACGCACATATCCAATTCAATAGGAACAATTTGTCGGTCCACCCTTTACTAGTCTGCTTTAGAAATTCAGACATTTCCAAAGGTCCGCGCAGAGACTTGTGATACCTCGTTAGTTATCTTGCGTTGCCACTAAATAATTGTAGCAGAACAACTCTAGAATTTACCTCCAGAGAACTTTGAATTCAATCTTGAGGTGCATAAAGTTGAAATTGTTGTTGAAGATGACAAAGACGATGAGACCGCTTTTAATAAAATTTCTAACTTACCTGTTGGTGATAGAATTGAAAATGAATCTACTGGTGCAGTTTTTTATGAAATGAATACTGTATTCGATATTGTAACTTGACTTAATGGTGATAAAGTTCTAAATGAAATAGGTTGAGTTACAGAGGTTGTTTTTGATACTCAGCGCGGTGCGGAAGCTAGAGTAATTTAACTGTCTACAGTCTTTATTTGCTAGTATTGAGTGATATATTTACAGACAAATGTGATATTTCAAACAACGTTTCTGTTGTGAAAGATATTTCTGAACTATTTTCGCGTTAAATAAACTGACAGATGCCTTGCAAGTTGAATCATCCATATGAATTATTGATCCTTTAGGTACAATTAAAAATTATATCAATTTAAGAAAGGACTTTCAGGATTTTTTTTTACAACATACCATTATTGCTTTATTTGCTAAAGTCCTATAGATTAGGCAGTTGTGTTCTGATGTACACCTTCATTTTGCTTTCTGTTACATTGTAAGTTCTCAAGGTGGCAAGACTATTCTGCTGTTTTCCGGGCACAAATCCAAATACCAAGCTGCTACTGAGAATTTCAGAATTTTCAAATACTATTTATATTCTACTTGACCTGGGAATTGCAACCAGGACCTCGAGCTGAGCAGCTACGTTTGTGATCACTGGAACAATAACAACATGAACATAAAAAAAATTAGATATAGGCATTTACAGCTATATATTCTGGTCCATTCATAAACTGAGTGTGCTCATTGAAGCGTTTAAATGTGTTTTTATTAATTTCGTTTGCCAATGATTTTCAAAATTCATAAAGAATATTTTATCTACCCACATAAAAAGAAGAAAGTTGCTTTGCGTACTTTTACTAGTATCATCAGTCTCCATTAAGGATCGGTACATCACAAAAAAACAGCTAGCGGCTCACTAAAATAAGACTTTAAATCATATTACTAGAGACTTTCTGAGTAATAAATTGTAATCAATACTACAGACGTTAATGACACCAATTAAATAATCGTAAAAAAAACTATACTTATCTGTTATATCCAACGTTTATTTATTACTGGATTGCATGTTCTAGTATGGAGTTATTTATCGAAGCCGTATTAGCCTCTCAATAGGTAGGTACACAAATATATGACCTCAAGGGAAATTCAAGATCATTTTTAATGATATTTTGAAAGTCCACGTCAGATTAAAAGGAAATATTGGTGTGTATTTAACGAGATTATTTATCGGATTATTTAAATTAGACAGTTGGTTTAACTTGGATATAGTGTCGCAATTTGAAATTATGATCGAGTTGGAATTCAGACTATTTTTTAAGATACTCTAATAGATTTTTTTAACATTCTGAGTTTTTAATCTCCGAACATTTTTTTTATGTAAATGACCAAATTATTCATTTTATTTTTTCCTTTTAAACAACAAGACCTGCTTTGCAAATTTTAAGCTACAATAAAAAATCTAGACAATTCTTTCCATTGTTAATACATTCAAACAATTGCCACTAAAAACTTAAAAGACTTTCAATAAGCTGAACGTTCTCGCAGCAGGCTTTCTTCAACTTTGTCACCAGTATCTTGAATTTCACAACGAATACGTGAGATATGAATTAAATGGTCAGATATCAGGTGGAGATCTCATCGTAATGGGTCCCTATATCTTTTTAATTGGAAACCTTTTTTGCCTGGTCACATATCTTGTGGGGAAGCATGTGAGAAAAACACATGCCTTTATGTATACCATTTATCTTGGCGAATGTGGTGTGGTTTAAGGTAGGAACTTTTGACAAAAGCCTGAAGTGGAAAATGTGGTTGAAATAGCAATGGCAACTACTCAACTGACCTCTAAATCATTTTGATTTACCTTTGTAAAAAGCATTTCCTCCAGATGTAGTTAAAAAGTCAAAGTTAAATGTTTTATTTAAATTGGACCACTAAAACAGGTTCTATTGGGAATTTGAAAACTAGTTGCACTATTCCGAAAAAAGCCCTTAGAAGCGACAAGAAACTCAGTAGACACTCCTTAAGAAATTCACGCTCCAATAATATATTATTTTCAGTTTTTTTCTAATAGTTTTCGGAATAATGCAGTTTGGTGTGAGAATAATAGATTTCAATATAAATAGGTATTATAAATACACAAGAATATTGCTATAGGAAGTAAGAGCTGACCAGCTCCCATAGACAGCAATTCATCGGGAGCTTGAAAAATAAAGAATTCCGCTTAAGCTGCTAACTTAACCGGCCGTCATGTGAAGCAGCGTAAGATATTAGTAAGTCCCAAGTGTCGATATTACCGTTCCTATACAAAATGGTGTGAGATTCCTAGGCGGTCGTTCAATATTGCGATTTGTTCAGCTATTTGTAAGCTTTGCAGCCACCATATAAATGGTCGCAAGTGGCCAGAACTTGTTCATTATCAACTTGTTTTTATAATGTTTCCCTTTGTTTATGTTTCCGCTTGTGTTTTTGTTGTTAATTGGCGTATTAGCTTTGTATTTTGTTTAATTGATTATGATGAACTATTATGTTGTTAGGTTGGTGATTGGTATAATGTTCAGTTTAACTTTGAGTAGCATGTTTTTGCTTGCTGATCTTTAAAGGCAGGTTGCGATGATAGGGTTCTCTTCTTCGTAAGAATAAATAACTTCTAATTTTGCATGACTTGTTGTTTACACTGCGAAATCATTGTGTTTGTTGCCTAAGTTATCTGTTATGACTGATAATTTAAAATAATTAAAGCTTAGTAACGCATGCACTTTGCCAATTTGTCTTTGGACAATATCAGATTCCAATATGCTAATGTAACAAATATCCAATGCCTTTTTTTTAATGGTCGGAGGCATCCTAACAGAACAAGATAGAGTAAAGGTGAAAGCGGAAATCATTGTAAAAATTTGGTCTCAGTATAAGCCAATACTAAACATGAGTGGTGGTAATAATTGATATAGGTATTTTTCTATATTATCAGAAATAGTTTGACTGTCCAGTGAGACAGTAACTGTAAATTACTGTACTTACTGTAGTAATTAATTAAATCGATTTTAAAGGGTGATGAATCACCGTGAAATACCATATGTTTATCATGTGGAAATCCTTACCGACTTACGACTAAAACTATACTTACAGGTGTTTCGTCACGCCACTTTTGGCTGAGGTTACAGGATTCCGCCGAGAAAGGAAAGGAAAATTGTTTAAATACTCTGGAGCAAACTGTACCATAATTGCAATGATACAGTAGGAACAATAACTAAACTTTAATCAATAAACCAAAGCAATCTTAGGTCCGGTTTTATGCGTCCAATTATAAGCGAATAAACTGGCACCTCCCATGTTGATATCAATAAGCAACGCCGTGAGAGATCCATTTGTATTTGTTACTACCGCTGCGACTAAGGCAAAGATTAAATTGTGTGCAGAAGGAACTTTCGTCAAACCTGTACTTTAACCAGGACTTAGTAAATTATAGGCGATAGCGGCAACAGTGGGGTCAAACGGGCTATGGATAATGATGACTTTGATGAATGGTTGAAAGGTCAAAGGCACGTCCATGTTCAGTGCTGTGGTCAAATCCTAGATGTCACATAACAATATTCTATCAGTGTGGACGTATAGTGGATTGCAAAAAAAAAACATGAAAACATTACGACTCTCTCAAAGATTATGATCGCTCAGCATCAGGACAATAATTTAATGGGTTAATCATAAAAACATGATATTAATGGTTTAATACCTGGTTCATCCTACCATACGATTATGGAAAAGCTCTCCTATTTATTAAGCGTGACTTTCAATGTTTAAGTGGCATTATATGGCCCATAGTGTTGTTAAAATTTATGCTAATTGAAAATCATAGTTTCGCATAAACAATGCGTGCCATACTTAGAAAGAAAAGGCTCATTTTTATAGCGCTAATCGCTTATAAGGCCCTAATTATCTTTAAGGTGTCTTTCTTTAGAATGGAAATGATGGTGATCTTAAATGTAACACCTTATTTGTAGTGGAATTCGGGGAGCAAAATTATTTACTAATTAAAATATCCCCATGGCTTCGTACTATTTCGTATTCTTCAGTAGATTCCTTTTTGGAGTCAAAAAAAGATACACATGTATATTAATAGGTGCTTGCCATTGATACGACAAGAAGAAAAAGTAGATTCCTCTGTGACCAAGGCTTTTAGGATTTTTCCAAATAAGATCCTTTAAATATCAGTAACGATGATCGTAAGTTCCATGTTAGATTACAAAATTCAAGTTCTCTCCCGTAAAGGTAATTTTTGCGCACTTTCAAAGACCAATCTTTCATGCAAATCAATGTTATCTTCCTCTATGGTTATCATTCTACCAGAAACGTTGAGCCGAAGTGAACTGCTTTACAACTTTATTTCGCCCATACGTTTTAGGATCAAATACAAATCAAGTATATCGTGCTGATCTGAACTCCGAGCTGCTACTGAGAAACCTGTAACTTTCAAACAAGCCTTTGCTGGACCAGGTTATTTGAGCAGAGATTTTTTTTTCTCTGGCATGATTATTTCTAACGGAGTGGTTAAAATATTTTAATGCATACATAATATTTTCGCTATTATACCTATTTGCACATCTGTGTATTTGTTCAAATGATTGCGTATTACTTGCGCCTGAGAATCATATTTCCAACGGGTCTAATAAATTTACAGAGAGCAATCGCTTCTGCTATTAGCCATATGAGATATTTGCTGTTTGCCAATTTACACAGTAGGAGATTCTACGAATGTGAGAAGCTTTGAGTAGGTTTTTTTGTTTTCGTAAAATTCAACGGTCACTCAAAAGGATCCTGCTTCTACCAACTAACTTACTTACTTTTTTTATTATGCTTTTAAAGGTGTTTTTTATAACATTTAGCATAACCCCTCGTATTATGCTAAATGCTTGTGTTAAGAGTGGGCTCACGTCGGTAGTGCAATGGGTGGGGTTCGAACCGGCAACCACATGATCGCAAGTCCGACGCCCTAGCCAAGGCTACCGCCGCTATTATGTATATTATATTAGTTAATGTGTAACTATGTTTTCTGTGTACAATCGTACAATAAAGAAAAATAATACTATGAAAATCTTTCTTGGAAAAACATTCGTGCTTCCTTCGACAAAATTGATGAAGTCCTATTCTTAATGTGTCAGATTTTAACATAATACCACCACGCCTGTATTCTTAAAAGGTTATGGCAGAAGGAACGGCTATGTGTCCTCGTATGTTTTAGTTCCTAAGTAGTAAAGATGTGGTAGATGTTCCTATTGCTATTAACTTGGTTCAAATCTAAACTTAGCTGTAGCTCAAAAATTTTTTTTTTAAACACTTGTTCAACTGAGGCTGCCATGTTTGACGCTAAGAGACGACTTAACCAATTTGCCTAAGTATTTAAATCCAAAATCCAAAGGCCGTGTGCCGCATGCCGAAAGCCAAACCCGAAGGCCAAATGCCAAATGCAGAATGCCGAGTGCCGAAGGTCGAAAGCCGAAAGCCGATAGTTGAATGCCGTATAATTATATTCTCTAACCCGCATGATTTTTTACAATAATTGTATAAATAATATTATCTAACAGCGATACCGAAACATCCACGAACATTAAAAACACCTCATTATTAAAACTAGAAACCCATGTAGGCAAGTAAGCATAGCTCCCAAGTGCACGACCATCTCGTACGATCATAAATTGAAATCTGATATTGACATAAATAAGGGGGGATCCATACGTGACGACGGGCGACGTCGCATGTGTGATATTATCGTCGCAGCTATCCGTGGGCCCTTATTTATTAGTCATAATATTAATTGCAAATGTGTCCGCGATTGGTTGCAAGTTTGTAACTTGTTTTCGTGTTGAATATGTATTTTATCAAGGTCTAGGTTTACACGGCTATTTAAATAGTTGCAAGCGCCCAGGTAGAGTGGCGATTTCCGGAAGGCGACTGGTAGCAATTGGATTAAAAGAGCAACGGAAGTCGGAGACTTTAATTTGAGTGGTTCTTTTGTTTGCGCCACCGACATCAGAAACTGTTTTAGACATAACATTATTTTTATTATTTTTATTATTTTTTGAAGGCAGTTTTACTTTTTTGTTAAAAGTTATTTTATTTTAGAACTTTTAGTGCTCAACTACAACAACTCAACTCACTGCTCCATTGATACAGCGAGATTTCGGAGTAAGATAGATAGATAAGTTCGGAGAAGATAATATCATCAATGTATACAATTTTTGTTGATTTTTTTAAACCACTTGATCGATTTGCATAAAATTTAAAAGGAACCTCTGAGGTATGACCTAAAATCAATCCATAATTGACGGAATAGAGTCGAATTGAAAACCTCCTCCTTTTGAAGTCGGTAAAAAACAACATTAAATCTGGCACTACTTGTCGTGGATTCAAATCTCAACTGATGCAAATATTTGTGTATTCTACGGACATTTATTTCGAATTTGGGTGTCCTTTGTGTCCGTTATTCGTATGTGTTTAAAGTCCCCCGCCACACATGCCAAGTTCCCTAATTGCAAAAAGTTTGAAAAAATAATAATTGGTATTGAAATTTGTATTTGTAACTAACGTAATTAAAAAACAAATCTAATAAAACTGCATAGTTTCTATGCCGCTGTGTTCATAAGATGCCGTGCTCATTGCACATAAACATTTGTCACTGCAACTAACAATGGTCTTAAGTTAAACAGAACATGGTTTGAGCTCTTCTTGGAGCTGAATAATTTGTTAAAACATCTCCAAGATTATGGTGAAATATAGTTTACAAAGCAGACTTCGATACACATGGTCCATACAGAGTCTATCTTAATTAGAAATGAATTATTGATATTGAGAGTGCATCTAAATACCTACCTAATATATAAATGAATCCTTATTTCTCTTTGCCACTCAACAACTTGAGAACGACTTCCGATTTCATTCATTTTTTTTAATGTTCTCTAACACTTTCTGAAGGGCTTTACAGGAGATAGGACAAGGTTCAATATAATGAAACTCAAGTTTAAGAAGCTGAGTTTGTTTGTTTGATCGCGCTTATATTTAACAGACTTACAGAAAAACAGATATAACCAAATTACAGAGATATGAATTTTTCGGTAAAAGTAAAATATTATTTTCGTTAAGATTCGAACCTGTGTCCCTCCGATTAAGTACACCAGACGTTTTAGCCACTAAGGTACCGAGACCACTGCCTGTGATATCTAATTTCTATTCCATATTCTACTTCAAAATGTGATGTCAGCAAAATCTATTGAAGATATTAAATTAGTTTGTGTTATTAGTTTAAATACTCCTTCCAGAAAGAGCTCCAGACAGCCATGAAAACTGAATACAGAAGCAGTTAACCCAATACATAACAGTTACAAATATAATTGCGCTTAAAAGGCGCTTTAAGCTTTAAAAAGTTCGTTTTAATCAAAAAACGCACGGCACGGCGCCGTATAGGGGTAATTGTAGGCAAATTGACGTCGTTTTAACGAGGTAGGAGAGGACACTTTTTATTGAACATCCTCTTTGAAGACCTACTGTCACACCGTAGTGTAACATCCCTCATTTAAAACACAAAATAAATTTTACTTGGATTTTAATTCTCAACAGAACCATAAATTGACGCTATATCCAAAAAAAATATAATAAGTTTTGTAGAATATACCATCATGTCTGGATTCCCTGAAGGGTTAGGCAGAGGTATTCTTAATGTATACTCACTATTCCCCGGTTTGTTTAGGTCCCATGTAATAGTGAGCGAGACTATCACTATTGTCATTTACCGGGCACATAACCAAACTCCGAGCTGCTACGAGAAGTTGATAGAAAAACTCAATAACCCTACCCGGGTTCGATTTCCAGGTCAAGCAAAGTGTAGCAGTCGCGATACTAGCTTTGCAAGAATTATTATTTTTTAAAACGCTATCAATAAGTATCTTTTTTTACTGTTATATTAGATACATAAGTAGTTAGTATGCAAGTGAAATGACTTTCATACAAATAATCACCAAATTTTAAGACATGGGGGTTAGAAAGAATCCCTTAATTTGTTCACCGATGTTACTTTATTATGCATTATTACGTATCTGTGTGAATGGCGGCCAATTGTAATTCTCGCCTTCACATTTTTGTAGGTGTCAAAGTATGCAAAAATGTCGATGCTCATTACGGTATCATGTGATGTGCTTATTATCGGATGAATAATATTATTCTGCACATGGAGAGTTCCTACCAATAAAAACTTTGTTCGGAGTGCAAAGTAATTTGTTAATTATTTTGTAAAGTTTAGGTAATTCTTGCATCTAAAGGTCACCAAGGGAATGGTTGAAAACCAGGCACATTCTGAAGCAGGTCCTATATATGAGCCCTGAGATACATACCATACTAAACCTTACCCCTCGTTCCCACTGACGACAAACATCTATCTAACTCTGTCTAACTCTCAAAGAGTAAGTGGGATAGGTAGCTGTTTGCAACATGTTTTATCGTCAGTGGGAATGCGGGGTTACATATTTGGCAAATGATATTTTAATTTTGGTTATATAAATCAAGTTACGAAACACAAAAGACATTAATTTTCTGCTAAATTGTAATACGAAAAATGATCGAAATTACACTCGAAATACTTTCTCGGTAATCCAAACTTATAATAGGTATGTACATTCGCAATTGAGTCTCTCACCAGAACGTAATGTGGGTAATGAAGGATTGCACGTCCAAAATTGTATGTTAAAATAATAAATTTCCTGCGAAGCACCAACCTTGGTACGATTATGACACTTAATTGAAAAATTCGGTTATCGGGATCTGTCTTAAGTGTTTTCGTAGAAAAGCCCGCGCTCTCGCAGGGTTGACGTTTTATATCGTTTATTTTTTCGAGGCAAAGGAGCTGCTTGTACTGCCTGCGTCACAAGGTGGCAAAATTTTTTCAATGTCACATGTTAATAACATGAATTGAAAATAGTACCTGCATTCACACATTCTTAGGCTTTTGATTGATATTCAATAACACTATTCATTTCAGTAACCATTCTTATCTTGGTGGAAAAATAACATTTGTTTTAGGTAACGAAAGAAAATACAAATTTAACTAAAAAAGGTGATAGCAAAATATAATCGTGGGCAGGAATCAAACCTGTTTGGTAAACCGGACGCGTTAGCTAAATAAGCGATCGAGCTCAAAAAATAACAAAAATTTAAGCAGAAATAAAAGAAAGTAGGGCTTTACAAAAATCGATGATATGTCTTATTCATACTGGTTTCTAACACTTACGCGAATATTAGACATTGAAATAAAACTACTTTTTACGGATTTTATCGCGTTATATTGATATTTTTAAATTCCCGACGTTTCGAATTTTGACATTAGGACGACCAACACCTCAGTCCACCCGTGACCATGGATGCTGTAAAGGATCCGAAACGTCGGGAATTTAAAAATATCAATATAACGCGATAAAATCCGTAAAAAGTAGTTTTATTTCACTTGTCTTATTCTGTAAAAAATACCATACTTACGTACAACCCTACCAAGTACCATCCTGTCTAAGTAATGACCGACGAATACCCCCTTTTAGTCGTCAGTGTAAACAAGAAAATTGATTTTGAAAGAACCTACGTGAGTTAATACTGGCCTCACAACTTCACGGAAACATTTATTTCAGTTAAGACCGTAGGCTGTACGAGTTGATTCCTTGGGACAGCGGCGCAGCAATTAAAAAAATACGCCTCAAAAGACCGCCATATTTTACGAAAAAGAAATGCTTGAATTCGCGGTTTAAAATTCGAAGAAATTTTGTATTGATAGTAAAACTGTTGGAAAATTTAAGAGTGTTTAAGT
Organism: Subacronicta megacephala; assembly: GCA_958496365.1. Classification (NCBI taxonomy): domain Eukaryota; kingdom Metazoa; phylum Arthropoda; class Insecta; order Lepidoptera; family Noctuidae; genus Subacronicta; species Subacronicta megacephala. The sequence goes on from OY292526.1 coordinate 1,472,248, forward strand.
ACGTATATAGTGACCGCAGGAAGTGTTTCAATGATATGCCAATTGAACTGCCAAGTCACAGTTACTGAGTTCGGATCCAAGGACCACAGAATTTTCAAAAACATTTGCGTATTAACAAATTAATTATCACGCGCTTAAACTATGAGGGAAAACATCGTGAGGAAATTTGCATGCATGAGAGATTTCCTCATAAGTTGTACAAATATTTTATTGATATTGTATGCACTGATCTTAAAACTACCTACTCAAGTGTACCTTACTCAAGGTTACACAATAACAAAAAGTATCGATACCTATCAATTATATAAATGAGATCGATTTTTTAATCGGAACCAACTCGACAGGTCATTTTCTGAGTCGATTTTAGGGTATACTCTTTTGGATGCTCGGATTGTGATACTGGCATAAGATGTTACCTTTGCATTTTATATCAGTATTATAAAGAAGAAACATTTGTTTGTTTGTAATCGATAAACTGATACTACTGAACCGATTTAAATAATTCATCACTAAAAAGCTGTATTATTTCTGATTAACATAGGCTATTTATTATCCCGCGGGATAGGATAACCTTTTTTTTTTTTCTTTTCCTGTGAAAATCCTCATGGATGTCCTCCGCCCCTCAGAGGAAAGGCGGAGGGTTATGTTGGACTCGTACCGACTAAAAACACACGGCCATCCATAACACATTTTGGAGGGGGGCTCCGAGATCTCTAATGACCGCACCGGTGGCCGTCCTGCGCTTCGCCTTTGGCACAACACAAAAACAATGCAGTTTTATCTTGGTACCTTCTCGGTTACGATCGCCGCGAATATTCTAAGCGCTCGTGACCCAAAATAAAGGTTCCTCTGCTGGTGGTAAGTTAGCAGGGATTCGGCGTGTAGCCCTAGCTGGACTGGGCACCAAGGCGATTGTAACGCCGGCGCCGTCGCCTCCGAGCGGGATCGGCCCGCAAAATTCCATTCAAGCTTTAATTTGGTCTGTTGGTTTTTTTTTTATTTTGAGAAGCGGTGGTAGCCTAATTGCTAGGGCGTCGGACTTGCGATCACGTGGATGCCGGTTGAAACCCCACCCATTGCACTACCGACGTGAACCCACTCGTAACACAAGCATTAAGATTAGCACGAGGGGTTAACAAGAATACTAGTAATGCATGACCCACATTGCTAGTAAGATTTAAAAAAAAATGTGTTTTTATTTAGGACTGCCTAATTAGTCTAGTGGTCCTAAGTGCAACTGCTGCACTAGAGGTTCTGGGTTCGATCCCCAGGTCAAGCAAAGTGTTATTGGGTTTTACTATGAAATTCCCAGTAGCAGCTCGGAGTCTGGATTTGTGCCCGGTTAATGGCAATAGGCTCGCCCCCTATTACATGGGACCTAAACATACCGGCGAAATGTGGGTGTACATTAGTACACCTCTGCCTCACCCTTTGGGGAATACAGGTGTGATAGTATATGTATGTTTAATTTGTTCTTTCTAGAAATGTCTTCCAGTACCTCTTTTCTTTTCCAGGATTTTTTTTTTGTGCGAATATATAAGGTCCTGTCACCTGTCAACTTAACATTGGGGAATTCAATTATAAGTTAAGTATATAGAGTATAGTAGTCCTATATCCACCACTTTATCATCATCCACACACACTCCTGGGTATGTAGACCTTTGTTAGTATGTGGCGTTCTTCCTTAAAAAAATATTTTTACACGTTTTGATCTGCCTCATTAGCCTTGTGATCGCAACCGTCATGGCTTCGATTCCCAGTGCAAGCAGTTTTTCTGTGAAATTCCCAGTAGGAGCTCAGAGTTTTGATTTGTGGCCTTATGGGCTTTGACCCTGGCAATTATAGGCTCACCCCCTATTACCTGGGATTTAAAAATATTGTGAACACTGTATATCAGTAGGTACATTTTTGCCTAATGTATTAAAGGCGAAAAGATATAATTATGATAACGATAATAATCAAAATGCTATTTACATCAAAATCTAATCTCCTAATCGGAACACAAACCCTTTCTCACACCGCGAGCGATTAATCTATAAATTTTAATAAATCGCATTTAATCGCGCGATACGAATCGCAACGCCTCACATTCACGCGGGGACCACCGCAGTGGCAAAGGAAAACATTAAAATGACAAATGAATAATTGCCGCGCGATTATTGGCTGTTATATTTTTAATTGTGGCAACATGCAACATGGTTGTGTTCCATTTTTGAATAAATGCACGCTGTGAAACTTTTTGGACCGTTAGATTAATAAATTTGCATGGATTCATTCGATTTCTTTCCCATTTTTCTTATACCCTTTGATGCAAAAATCTACGTTTTTGTGAATCGAATCATCAGATCAGACGATCATCAATCCTTTCACACCATTGATCCCTGTTTTGTGCCAATCTAGCCCTGGTTGTTCTAGCAATAAGTATAATAAAATTGCAATAGAAAATTGTATATCCATAAACGGAAGTTCTAAAAATAGTGACATGCACAAAAATAATATTAGGTTTTTCTTAACAACTAATACAAAGAATAAACAAAATAAAAACAGAAGTCAATCATTTACACAAAACGTCACTTCCTTCATTTCTTAGCTAAAATCAATCTTCGCAAAACAATGGACTCTTTGGATTGGACTCATTAAAACAACCGCTACAAATCAAGGGTGTTGCCCGTCCAATAATTTCAGTGGACGTATGACTGTGCGATCCAATTATAATGAAGACAATCATATCATTAAGGACCTCAACTCCGTCCATAAAATTATTGGCCCCAACAATTGGAATATTGGCCAGATGTTGGAAATGGTGGATATGGTATGTCTAATTTCTAACAATACAATGGAATACAAAACATACCATCACGCCTGTATTCCAAGAAGGGTTAGGCAAAGGTGTACTTAATGTACACCCACAGTTCGCCGGTATGTTTCGGTCCCATGTAATAGGGGGCAAGCCTATTGCCATTCATCGGGCACAAATCCAGACTCCGAGCTATTACTGAGAATTTTATAGAAAACCCCAATAACACTTTGCTCAACCTGGGGATCGAACCCAAGACCTCTAGCGTAGCAGTGGCGATTGAGACCACTCGACAAACGAGGCAGTCAATGGAATACTGTAATTAATAATCAAAATACATACCTATATACAGCAAGCCGGCACAGGGTGATAGGGGACCATATCTATCGATTGGACCCCCATGTATGTTCTGCGATTTTTTGTAGATATCGAATTAGAGAATTTTAATCATTTTTTCGAAAATTTTACGATTGAGCGACTTTAAAAATGTATATAATATTTTTTTGTATTAAGCTTTTCTCTAAGGTGTTTTTTGTAATATGATCCTCATGAATTGTAATTTCATATATAAAATAATCATCTTCCCCACATAATTACAAGATACACAATTTTTTATCGAATGTGAGTAATTTACGTATGAGCAATAACGATTGGAATTTTCTACTCTAAAATAAATATTAAATCTAAGTAACTAGTAACTAACTGAAAAGTAACTTAAATAGATTTAGTCTTATTTTAAATTAAAAACTTTACTCCATGTTCACGGTAGTAATTTAGGTAATTTTTAACACTTTGCTTGATCTGAAAAACGAACCTAGGATCTCTAGCGTAGCAGTCACGGATCACAGGACCAATGAGGCAGTTTTATGACGTATAAAATACCACCTTCCAATACAAAAATCTTACTAACTCCATAACACCTTAATGGACAATTATGCATTGTGTGTTTAGACGCGGTCCACTAGCAGATATAGACTGATAGCCAGGGCTCGTTACGGTTCTGAGTTAGGAGCCCCATACATACATACCTGCACGCATGCAAATGCGTCCAGAAACGGATTTATGCGACTCGTGATTGAAGATTAGTACTAAATGATCGCTTTGTGTGAAGACTGATGGATTGGAGAGACAAGTATTTAATCACATACAATATACAACGTTAATTTGTGTTTACTCACGCGGTGACGAGCTCAAAAGTTTGTTCTAATTTACCAAATTACCTACTTCATTTGCGCGGGTAGGTATGAAGAGCTAAGGGTGCCGGGCGACACAGGCGAGTGATTGACCTCCCCCTTCGGTGTTTCTTGCGCCGATTTTCGCAATAAAAATGGATGTCCAACTTGAAGAATTTTTAAATGTAAAAATATATCATAGGCTAAAAACCATCGCAATCGATTCTATTACCGATTCTGAACAAACTGCTTTCAGCGTTCGGGTAAACAAAAACTAGCATTGTATACAATGGCATCACGAATGTATTTTCGAAATGTTAGGCAAAGATGTACTTTTGTACGGTCACAGTTCGCCGATATGTTTTCCGTCCCATAACAGGGTCCTATTTCGGTCCCATTAATGCAGTGATAGCCTATTGACATGATCCTTAGACTGCCAAGTTTGAAGCGGCGGTAGCGTAATTGCTAGGGCATCGGGCTTGCGATCATGCGGTTGCCGGTTAGAAACCCACCCATTGCACTACCGACGTGAACGCACTCGTAACACAAGCATTTAGCTTAGCTCTAGGGGTAAACAAGAATACTATAATGTGGGAACCACATTGCTAGTAAGCTTTAAAAACAAAAGTTAAAGGTGTCGAGTTCTAATCAAAGGCATGCACCTCTGACTTTTCATCATCATCATCATCATCTTGAGAAAACCTGCATGCCTGAGAAATTTTCTTGACGGCGTATGAAGTCTGCCAACCCGCAGTAGGCGTAGTGGTATATATGGCCTAATACCTCTTGTTCTAAGAGGAGACCCGTGCCCAGCTGTGGGCCAATGTAATCGGTGGGAGATGATGAAGTTCATATCATCATAATTATAGACTGCCTCGTTAGTATAGTGGTTCCAATCGCGACTGTTACGCTAGAGGTCTTGGGTTAGATCCCCAGGTCGAGCAAAGCGTTATTTGGGTTTTTCTATGAAATTCTCAGTAGCAGCTCGGAGTCTGGATTTGTGACCGGTGAATGGCAATAGGCTCGCCCCCTATTACATGGGACCTAAACATACCGGCGAACTGTACACCTCTGCCTTACCTTTCGGGGAATACAGGCGTGATAGTATGTAATCATGATTAAAATCGGTCCCATTGCCAAGAACCGATACATCATGCAAAGAACAGATGTTTAGTTTAATAAAATGACAAACATTGACACTCAATCTAGAACGGGACTACACGATACCTCCAATCCCAACTTAATACATATTCAATTTTACCGATTTTAACAATCGATCGTGACCCACCGAGATCTCGATATCTCGCCGTATTTATGAATAAATCGGCAGTAGAACGGATCATAGCTCATAAACGGCGTCAGAGAGGAATAGATAAATATCTGGGAATTTTACTGTTTCACGTTTTGAAGTTTCCCACGGTCGTGTCTAGTTGTCATTGTGGATAAGACGAGGTCGAAGTTACTCTGATTTCCCGCTTCATAATAGATGATTTAAGAAAACTGAAAGCTTTTGTCGACTGAAAAAATTAATAAATTTCGTGCTAAACTCAAGTGGCTGCCGATATGCTCATATTCTTACTCTACTTTTTATTGTGCTCTTTCTGCCTTCTACTCCCTCTTACCTTAAAGATCGCTTCGAATTCCTTGGCAATACTCACACACGATTTCTACGGTCTTCGGATAATCTGAGGCTCAAAATGCCAATGCATTCCACAACATTTTTTGACAAGTCCTTTGCGGTCCAGGCTGCTCGATTATGGAAGGCATTGCCTGTGACAATAAGACGTGCTCAAACATTGTCAGCATTCAAAAGGCTTGTGAAGGAACATTACTTATCGTTGTAGTCCTTTTAAATATAAGTTTCGTTGCTCATTATGTATATATATAAATATATATTTTATATGAGTAGTATATATTTATATATTATATGTTTGTTGTACTTGTTATAATATTTATTAGTACATATGTATATTCATTTTAATAAATATTGTTGCACCGTAAGCAACCCTAGTTTCAGTTCAGTGCAGTTGTGTCCATCCAAAGGTTGCCTGGAAGAAATCGCAGATCGCGATAAGGCCGCCCATTGTATATTGTCAAATACAAAACTTTGTATATTTTGTAATAATACTTGGTGTACAATAAAGTATAAATAAATAAATAATAAATCTTTTAAATACACTTTTACAAGTCAATGTATTTCATTTTAAACATACCATCACCCCTGTATTCCCTGAACGGTTTGGCAGAGGTGTACTAATGTGCACCCACATTTCGTCGGTATGTTTCGGTCCCATGTAATAGGGGGCGAGCCTACTGCCATTCACCGGGCACAAATCCAGACACCGAGCTGCTACTGAGAACTTCATAGAAAAACCCAAATAACGCTTTGCTCGACCTGGGGATCGAACCCAAGACCTCTAGCGTAGCAGTCGCGATTGGGACCACTAGACTAACGAGGCAGTCAGATTGTTTACATGATAAATGATATTTATTTCTGTAAATAAATCTTAGATAACTACTTCTACAAATCAATGTACCTATTTATTTTTAAACTAGATGGCATTTTCTGTCTGACTTGATATTATTATCAGTTTATGTATATAATAATTTTAAGTATTATTTTCCCCATTTAACTAATGGAATTGAGGAAGGTTAGTGATTAGTCTTACGTAAATAGCTCGGAAACAGATGGATAAGAATCGAAGTGAATTAGTTTGAGATCATAATTAATTTATTGTTTTGTAAACACATATTTTATGATGAACAAAATTTCAACTTGGTTTAATTTTTTAAATAGGTAATCTTTTTTAGAATCGTATTATTAAAATGCTTCTAAGAAGGTTTGAAAGCGAAACAAGTTATTTCCGTCATTGTACAAAAACAAGCTTAAAAAATTACAAATACAAAATGCCATCTAGTTGATAGAAAATGCCATCTAGTTAAACTTTTTCCGAACCCTTATTAAAATGCTTTTAGTAGCTATGCAAGCAACAAAAGTAATTTCGGCCATTATACAAAAACAAGCTTAAAAAATTGTTATAAGTGATTTACGACTTTTAAAAAGTTTCCCGACATTTCCGGCAAATCTAGATAACTCAAAAAATATCGGCACAAAAAATGACCATAAACCATCGTTATAGCTTGCTTACTTCACATTTAGATGCTCATTATTGTTGCCAACGACCATATTATGCTGAACTGACCTCTGAAGACAATCGCTACTTACAATCTCGGTTAATACGCCAAAAACATAAATTCTCGTTAAAAAGAAGTAGAGAGATTGATCTGATGCATCAGAGCTTTTTAAAAAGTCAAAAGACTTTCGCATTTTCGAGTATTGTCAGTCTAACCAAATTATTGTCCATCTCGAAAGTACAGTTACAGTGGTCGTAAGCGCGACTGCTACGCTATTGGGTCCTCTATTCGATTCTCAGGTCGAGCAGTGATATTAGGTTTTTCTATGAAAATCTCAGTAGCAGCTCTGAGTTTGGTTTTGTGCCCGGTCAATAGGCTCGCGGTTCGCTTAGGACCTTAACATACAACATAGGAATTTAAGGTGTACAGTCAAAAGCACCATTATGTACACATTCTGTAAAATATATATAAGATTTTCTCTGAAACTATTGATAACAACTAGGTATAAGATGTTTTGATGACTGAACCTTTTAAAACATACTTTACTGATTTGTACAATAGGTACTTCGACATATTTTGAACCGATACTCTAGAAGGAAATTGCTTTCGAATTTCGGTTTGATACATATTTTTGCTCGTGTCTGTACAGCTCTGTATAATACATTTTCTCTATGAAAGTAGCAGCTTAGTTGATTTTCTTTTTATTTGTTTAAATATACTTATTTAGGGAATTGCATCCTCGACCTCTAGCGTAACAATCACGCTTAGGACTAATGAGGCCTCAAAAGTTAGTTATTAAAGTCAGTAAATAAAAAAAAAGTTAATAGAATACACCCTTAACGTACACCGTTTCGAAATAAGAATAAATTTCTATACTTTTTAAACGCTAGAGGTGGCAAAGCAAGTTTCGTACTTATTTCCCTCTTATAAGGCAAGGTAGCTTCACAAGGGACTTTAATGGGCTATTACTACTAGAAATGGCAATTATAGCCTCAGAAACAATTAGTGTATAGAAGAGTTAGCCACAGTTACGGAACCGCGACGTTTCTCGTTTAGGAGCGGGCTATAAAAAAAGTATAGACGTATTAATTGATCGATGCATACAGCTGCGTGGATTACAATTTGATATAGTGAAATTATTTAATTTTGTTAGTTTGATAGTACAATTTAATAACGAATTGCCACTAAAATTGCCGTTATAATCTTTATCAACCAAGTAGATTGTCCCACTGCTGGGCACGAGTCTCCTCTGAGGATTAGAGGGATCAGGGTATAGTCCACCACGCTAGCCTACTGCAGGTTGACAGACTTCACACACCGTCGAGATAATCTCTTAGGCATGCAGTTTTCCTCACGACATTTTCCTTCACCGTTTAAGCGCGTGATAATTAATTATTAATACGCACATGACTTCGAAAAGTCAGAGGTGCGTGCCTTGGATTCGAACTCGAGACCTTTGACTTGGCAGTCCAATGGTCATTACCCTAGGCTATAACTGCATTTTAGACCATATTATGAATACATATTTTTTCTGTTGTACGTTTGCATGGCAGCGTTTTTCATTAATGGTCCCAGACAGGTTGATTTTTTCGATCATATTTCGACCAATTTACAGAAAACCTTAACAAATAACTTCATAAATATACCTGCATGTATATTTATGAAGTCGCGAAATTTGTGAGACGGCACCCTGATTTCTTTACTAGAGCCAATGAGGTATATCCGAGAAATACCAGAAATCCGGATGGAATTGTCCTACCGCATGCACCAAAAACGACCCTTTACCAAAATAACTGCTTTGTTGTGTGTGGCCGTATTTATAATGCGATTCCAAGCAACCTAAAGGAACACCCAACCACTTTATTTCTAAAAAAATTGAAGGTCTGGCTTATAAATAAACGCTTTTATACAGTAAATGAATTAATGAATTCCTAATTTTAAATGATAATTATGTGTTGTAGTAACGAATTATGTAATGAATGACAATTATAATTATTAAGAATGATATACCTATTATGACTCATGTACTATTTGCATGTCAATAATATGACAAAGATGTGTGTGTCTATACCGCCACTTGTAACACCTAATATGTACCTACCACATTTTACTGCAAATAAAGATGATTTGATTTGATTTGAAATAATCCTTCACTCAACCTTCATGAATCACTCTGTCAGCCGTAAACCGTTTTAATTTTAAGCATTGGTAATTAAAATAAAAAATAATTAGGTAAACAAGCAAAGCCGGGTAGTCGTCTTAATGTCTAAACGAGTCAATTTATTCGAAATGCAGATCCAATGTATGGTACAGTCACCAGCACATCATAAGAAACTTTCAAATTTCTCCAAATTATTTTAAACCTTAAAGTGTTGATAATTAAGTTCAAAATTAACTGAGAAAATTTGACATTATGTGGTAACTTGATGTGCTGGCCATCTATCAGTTTCACTTTTTTTGCTATGAATTGAGTGCTAAAAGTTATTTTGCAAGCAAACGCATCAAGACATACTGGTTACTAATAAATTAATTCGTTTCTAAGTAATTACAGACAGGATTAAGATACCTAATTGGGTAAGCAATGCTTATATTCTGTATTGGTTTAAGGCAGTTTACAAGGGGTCTTGTGTGTTATCCTGTATGATCTTCTTCTTCTTCGAAGTGCCTCTCCAATTACTGGAGGTTGGCCGTCAGTTCGGAAAACTTCAGTCTGTCCTTCGCAAGGCGGAACAGTTCTGCGGCGCTGTTCATGCCGGTCCACTCGCGAATATTGCGCAGCCACGACTTTCTTCTTCGGCCTACTGATCTTTTTCCAGCCACTTTGCCCATCATTATAAGGTGCAGCAGTTGGTATCTATCATGTCGCATAATGTGACCCAGATAACCAACTTTTCCTGTATGATATTGATGACCAATTGTACCAAGGGTGAATATTAACATAGGTACTATCACGCTATTATTCCTCGAAGGGTTAAGTAGAGCCTTTTAAATAGTACACCCCCAATGCATCGCTATATGTTAGGGGGAGAGCTTATTGTCGTGAACAAGGCACAAATTTTAACGTTACGATGCTGTTGCTAATGTTATAGAAAATCTTAATAAAACTTAACTCAACCTGGGAATCAAATCTAGGACCTGTAGCGTAACAGTCGTGCTTAGTATCACTTAACTAATGAGGAAGTTTTACTTGTAGCAAGGATGGAAGTAAATATTTTTTTAAATGATTGTTATTCTGTGAAACCTATCTTCCAAGCGAGTAGAAAATTAAAAATATATTCTTTCTTTCCAAAAATAAGGCAGATCAGCTCAGAACTGGCTCTGGCTACAAAAGGCCTGTTCAGTATTTCCCTACATTGTAAAATTCGCATATTTGATCATACTTTCTGTACTTTAAAAGGGACCATGATTCTTTGAATTTGTTTCGGTGATTCTATATGAGGGCATCAGATAAGAAATGTAAAAAAAAAAAAAACATTGACTTGAAGAAGTGTCTTTAAAAGATCTATTTAGAGAAATAAATATAATATTTTTATTTTTTCTCTTTTATACAGAAAATACTCAATTCCAAAGCTACTTGCAACATAACCCTTAAACGCCCCATCAGCAAAAGTTCACAGAATTGTAATGCACGATACCATCTTAGATCGACGCCCTACTCAGTCCTTAGATACCCTGGCTAGAAGATTGACATGAAATGGGGCGCGCTAGTCACCTAGCCAGTGCAGTGATTGACATCGCGTGTAAATGAGGCTCGAGATTGTTCTAAACGGTTTGCTTACCTCCTTTTGGGGACGGCGTGAAGATATTGTTTTGCTTGTAACTTTGTAAGGCTATTAATGTCTTGTTGCGATGGATTAGAGGAAATTGGTCATGGTTGTATGGACTGCCTCATTAGTCTAGTGGTCTGACGATCTGCTACGCTAGAGGTCTTGGTTCGATTTCCAGATTGAGCTGTGTCTTTGAGTTTATTCTATGACATTCTCAGTAGCAGTTCGGAGTCTTTGTGCCTAGTAAATGGTAATAGACTCGCGGTTTTATTTCTTAGTCTTCGTCAATCTAAGTGATATTCTTAGGTGTGCTACGTGGAATAGAAAATTAATTATTTTATTTGAAGCTCACCTGCGGGTGTGCTAAGTGAATACTTTAGGTGTGCTTCGTCTGGGTGTGCTTCGTGAAATACCTCATAGATAGGGTTGTACGCACATCCAGTTTGAGCTGATCTCGTATTATATAGACTTACCTTACACTAAGAGTCCAGCATAAACTGGATTTGTATAGCTTGACGTATAGACGTGCGTACATTGATTTATTAAGATATAGGTATTATCCCTAAGAAGGCCTCAGAGACTCCCAAATTTATAGAGATATGTCTCAGACATCACAAATAAATCACCAGTGACATTCAACATACTACGAATAAATTTAGTTTCCTTCTTTATTTCAACAACGCGATAACTAGGTATAAAGGTTCTTTTTTTTAATGAATTGTCGGCTCTCCACACGTTAACCCATTAAACGCCCACAGCGACCTCTAATGGGACAGTAAATCACCTCCATCACCTTTTAAGCTTAATGAGACAAAAGCATTATTCATATGATGCGATTTTTTTTCACGTACAAAATAACTTACACTGAATGAGCATTATCGGTCGCTCTTATAGTCACAAAAGACGATAAATACGACATTCGACAACACTTCAATTTCACTTAGCTTACTCAATTTCAAGTTCTATCAATCACGAAATAAGGGTGAACATAAGTGTCAAAATAAGTTGGTGATGACAAAAAGTAGGAGACATTACTCCATTGTCGATCGAACTAAATTATTGTTAAGTTAACATTCGATCCGTTACGTTAATCGAATACGATTTTAAATTTCGAGATTCCGATTTTTAAGGACGTTGTTTTTTTTTCTGTCTTTTGTCCGATTTTTCGCAAATTAACAGTGTGATTGAGAGAGAGTGAAACAAATCCATTTTTTTATAGTCCACCCAATAAGGCTACTTATTGGGTGGACTATAAAAAAATGGATTTGTTTAAGCAAAGACGTTGTTTTTAAGCTAGTTAGTGACTGTATTGTGTCTGGCATTGCTTTTAACATTTTGAATTTCTTCTGCACTTGTATATGGTTATTGGAATACGGAAATCTCACAACACGCTTTGTGATCCGAAATATAATAATAGCCATTTCCTAAAACAGCTTTAATTCCTTTAAAAAAAACGTTTTATCAAGATGAAACATGCATCAGATTTGAAGTTAGACTTCCACCAATTCAACTGCTAATAAGTATAGAATTTCGTGTAGTAGTTTTTGCACGATGTGCGAGAGACATACAGACAATTGTATAGATCATTTTGGCTTCTATTTGTCTTATCAATACCCTTCATATTACATAAATTACGCCTGTTTTCCCCGAAGGGTTAGACAATACTTAAAATAATTTGTTAATAATTATTTGTTATGCACATAGCATAATAAATTATTATTTTACCATATTTATTAACCATATTCGAGCAAATAAATTATTTGAGTAGATTTGATTAGATTTTTTGTATTTGTGTGTACTCTACATATTATTATGAGTAAGTTGCTCGAAATAAATGTATTTTATTTATTTATTTTTAAAACCCCTTAGTCCCGGCTGTAATAAGAACACCTTCGACAATCGTTAATGGTAGTCGGAACTCTGACAACCAGTATCCTTCGAATATCGATGTTTCCCAGAAATTGGGTTGCGGAGGTCTGATGGCAGTCGCTTCCTGTAAAATACTGATATTCAGCCACATCTGGTTAGACTGGAAATCGATCCCATAATTGGGAAAAGACTAGGAGGATGATAGATCGCAATCGGTTAGTGAAAAGAAAACCTAATTTTTAGGGTTCCGTAGCCAAATGGCAAAAAACGGAATCCTTATAGATTCGTCATGTCTCTCTCTGTCTGTCCGTATGTCAGCCACTTTTTTCCGACACTATAAGAACAATGCTGTTGAAACTTGGTCAGTAGGTGTATTCTGTGAACCGCATTAAGATTTTCACACAAAAATAGAAAAAAAAACAATTAATTTTGGGGGTTCCCCATACTTAGAACTGAAACTCAAAATTTTTTTTCATCAAACCCATACGTGTGTATCTATGGATATGTCTTCAAAAATGATATTGAGGTTTCTAATATCATTTTTTTCTAAACTGAATAGTGTTGCGTCTCACCTATAATAAGCTAGCACTTAGAAACATTTAATTAGTTCGCAATAAACCATATGAGTGACCGCACGTATTTTATTCAAAAAATCTGAACGCAAACAAAACTCAACCTTATCACCATAACATATGGTCGAAATCGAGCCGGATTCCGAACTAGTCGAGATAACACCTGCACGCGTCGCCTCATCGCTGAGAACAATAGGGACTGCATTCCAACGCCGATTCCGAGAAATTGTGGAGTGTTTTACGTAAACAACAGTTAATAGAAAAAACTTAATACGAACAGTTATACTAGTTGTGATTTATTCAAGTGAAAAAACGACAATATGAGTATTACTAGTGAGCAATTGTTAAATCTACTCGAAGAAAATGCTTTATTATTGAGAAAAGCGCAAGTTAATTTATCTAAATGCCCCAAACAACGCCTAACAAAGGGATATATCGAAGGTAGAATTAAATGCATTGAAGAATATTGGCAATCATTCAAAACTGCACATCAGGAATTGGTCAAATGCACACCCAAACAAAAGCGAATGGACATACAATATTTTGTGAACGAGGACTATTACGTGGTGGAGGATTTATACATCTGTATACAGGCTGAATTAAATGATATGTTAAGTACAAATAAAACAAACAGGATGGAAACCAGTGATTCAAACAATTTATGTCAACCACAAGTTAAGCTGCCGAGAATACAATTACCGTCATTTGCCGGTGATTACGAGCAATGGCCCACATTTCACGACTTATTCTTTTCGTTGGTGGATAGTAACACAACATTGAACAAGGTACAGAAATTACATTATTTGAAGTCGACTGTTACAGGGGAAGCTGAAGCTTTGTTAAGACATGTTAATGTGAGTGAAAATAATTATGAACTAGCTCTAAATATCCTGAAACAACGTTATGGAAATAAAAGGCTTATAGCTAACTCCCTACTTAAGCGACTGTTTGGACAACGAAAGGTTAGTGCACAGACCGCCAATCAGCTTAAGACCTTGTTGGATACAACTACTGAGTGCTTAAATAGCCTCCAGAACTTGCACGTGCCCACTGAAACATGGGATCCCATGATAGTTTATATTACTGTGCAAAAGTTAGATGTTGAAACACACAAATCATGGGAAGAACATATTTATAAGCACGATTCAGAAGCACTGCCTACCTGGGGGGATTTGAGAAAGTTTTTGGAATCCAAGTACCGCGCATTAGAGATGGTCGCACCTACCGCATCTACTTCAAAGGATATCAAGACTGTAAGAGAAAAGAGTTACTATGTTTCCACAACCTCATCTTCTAAGAATTGCATAATGTGTCAAGAAGAACACACCTTGTGCCATTGCAAGAAATTTACGAAATTATCTCTGGAAGAAAGAAATGATTATGTTAAAAATAATAATTTATGTTTCAATTGTTTGATCCCGGGACATTCAGCCTTGAAATGTCGTCTGCGTATGTCCTGTCGGTTATGTAAGCGACGCCATCACACCTTACTACATCAAGCAAAGAACGTCAACCAAGCAAACAGTGCTCCACCACAGCAGGTGAATGTTGAGAACAATCAAGAAAATACGATAGATAAACCAGCAGAACTCGCAATATCGTCGCATGTGGCGACAACCCGGTCCACAACTTTATTGGCAACAGCTCTTGTGCCTGTAAAGGATAATCAAGGACATATCACAGTATTGCGGGCTTTGATAGACCAAGGGTCTCAAGCTAACTTTATCAGTGAACGAGCAACACAACTCTTACATGTCAAAAGAACACTTGTAAAAGGGACAATCACTGGGGTCGGTTGCACTCATACGTCAGTGAAACACGCAATACAACTGGAGCTCCTTTCTAGACATGATAACCTATTCAAGTTCCAAGTCGAAGCATACGTCATGACTACGCGACTCACAAGTCATTTGCCAACTAGAAGTATCACACACACATCAACTACCTGGCCGCACTTGGATGGCCTCCCTCTGGCTGACCCGATATACTATCAACCAGGGAGAGTAGACATGCTGCTGGGCGTCGAAGTTTATGCACAAATTCTCAAGTGTGAAATAATCAAAGGTCCACCTGGCTCCCCATGTGCGCAGAATACAAGCTTAGGCTGGATCCTTTTTGGAAATGTTCAAAGCGAAAACTTGTCAGAGGATATTCTTGTCATGCATCACCAAGTTAATATAGATAACTTGTTACAAACCTTTTGGGAGATTGAAACAGATGATAAGAAAAAACTGACTCAAGAAGAAAAAAAATGTGAAAAAATCTACAATGAAACATATAGAAGAAATGAAGAGGGCAGGTATATAGTCAAATTACCCTTCAAACATGAAAATCCTGAGATACTAAAAGAAAATACAAGACAAATAGCCATGAGACGACTCTTACAATTAGAAAAACGCTTCGAGATAAATAAACAGTTGAAGGATAATTACAAAAGGGTAATAGAAGAATATCTTGAGTTGAATCACATGGAGGAAATACCTGTGGACGAAGTAAACAATCCCAGCGTATACCTACCACACCACGCTGTAATAAAAGACACGAGTGAGACAACAAAAGTACGAGTGGTGTTTGATGCCTCTTCCGTGGGCATCCATGGCATTTCTCTCAATAGTGAATTGTTAGTTGGACCACAACTGCAAGAAGACATGCGATCTTTAGTCATGAGGTGGCGACTCAGAAAGGTAGCTTACGTGGCTGACATCGAAAAAATGTACCGCCAAATATTAGTCACTAAAGAAGATACAGATTTTCAAAGGATCCTATGGAGAAAAGAAGAAACAGGTTCCATTAAGGATTATCGTTTACTGCGAGTGACATTTGGAACGGCATCCGCCCCTTATCTTGCTGTTAAAACAATGAGACAAGTAGCTGAGGATGAAATCAATGACTGTCCGGTGGCAGCTGATACAATAAAGGAAGACTTCTACATGGACGATCTGATGTCTGGGCAGGATTCTATTTCTGAGGCAATAGATACAGCTAAACAGGTCACGAGTATCCTAAAGAAAGGAGGATTCATTCTTCAAAAATGGTCGTCTAACAGTACAGAGTTCATGCAGCACTTTACTCCTGCTGAAAGAAGTAATTTGGTAAAGCTAGATATCACAGTCGATGGAACCATCCGCACTTTAGGTTTATCCTGGGACATAGGTCGTGACCTATTAAAATACAACCTTAACTTACCTTCTACTCCAAGGGTCATCACTAAGAGAACTTTACTATCTGAAATACAGACACTATTCGATCCTCTCGGTTGGTTGACTCCTGCATTGATACCTGCAAAACAAATAATACAAAGGTTATGGCTCCAGGGAATCGGCTGGGACGATCCAGTAGATTCTGAAACAAAAGAAGAATGGTTAGCGATAAGAAAAGGATTGGAACATGTGAAAGACATACAATTAGAGAGATGGTTGCATACTAAAAGGGTTCATATGAATTCGGTCTCAATACATGGCTATTGTGATGCATCCAACAAAGCATATGGAGCGGTGGCTTACCTTAGAGTTCAAACTGAAGATGGAGAGTACAAGACTGGCATTATTGCCGCAAGGTCCCGCGTTGCGCCAGTAAAACCAATCTCTCTACCACGACTGGAATTGTGTGGTGCTGTCTTACTATCACAGCTTCTCAAGCAAATAAGTCAAGCAACTCGCATTCCTATTACTCAGATATATGCATGGACTGACTCCACCATCGTTTTGTCTTGGCTACAAGGAGATCCAGCCCGATGGCAGACTTTTGTCCGAAATAGAGTTGTAACCATTCTTGAGAACATTGGCAACAAATGGTACCACGTCCTGTCCGAAGAAAATCCTGCTGACATTGCCTCTAGAGGAATGTTCTTGCCTGATCTGAAGAATTGTAGTCTCTGGTGGCACGGACCGGTGTGGCTGAAAAGGAAAGAAATTAAATTAAATAAGCTAATTAATAAATTATCTACGGATTTAGAAACCAGAAAGATCAAGGTAGCAAATGTAGGAGTAGAAGAAAATATAGAAACTAAGAAAGGTGTAATTCAATTTGAAGATTATAATACAATATCAGAACTCTTACGAAGTATTACATACTGTAAGCGGTTTCTCAACTACAAAAGAAACAAAAATCTACAAGGGGAAATTGAGGCTACTTATTGTACAACAGAAGAATTAGAAAGAGCACTAGAAATATGTGTCCAATTAGTACAGACTGAAGAATTTGATACAGACATAAGCGAGTTAAGGAAGAATGGAGTAGTTACTAAAAAGAGTAAAATAAAAAGTTTGAACCCTTACCTGGATGAGAAAAATATCCTCAGGGTGGGCGGCAGACTCAGCCAAGCTCATCTGGAAACAAACACTAAACACCCAATTATATTAGGACATCAGAACGGATTGATTACATTACTCATTGCTGATGCGCACAAAAGAACCTTACACGGAGGCATACAATTAATGATGAGTTATTTAAGAACCCGTTATTGGATCATCCGGATGAAATCATTAGTCACCACTTACCTGCATAAGTGCATCATTTGTGCGAGGCAGAAAGCAACGCACAACATTCAATTGATGGGTGACTTACCGAAGGTCCGAGTGACACCAGCCCGACCGTTCCTGCATACAGGAGTGGATTACGCCGGACCTTTACAAATCCTAATGTCCCGAGGCCGAGGAGCCAGATGTTCTAAAGGATATATCTGTATATTCGTGTGTATGTCAACAAAGGCTATCCATTTGGAATTGGTGGCTGACCTCAGTACGAATACATTTTTAAACGCATTCCGACGATTTGTTTCCCGACGAGGCAAGTGCAGTCATATCTGGAGCGACAGAGGCACCAATTTTGTTGGAGCAAACAAGGAATTGTTTGACCTCTGGCGTGCGGCTAACTTAGATATACCTGGAGATCTACCTAATCTACTTGCAGAAGAAGGAACTCAATGGCACTTCAACCCGCCCTACAGTCCCAATTTCGGTGGTCTATGGGAAGCGGGTGTGAAATCTGTAAAATATCACCTCAGAAGGGTATTAAATACTAATCTCACCTACGAAGATATGTCAACCATCCTTTGCCAGATTGAAGCATGCCTAAATTCGCGACCACTGTGTCCTATAGATTCTGATTCTGAAAACAGCGATGTCTTAACCCCAGGACACTTCTTAATAGGAGAAGCTCCTATTACTATACCTGAACCCAATTTGGCAGACGTAAATGTTAACCGGTTATCAAGGTGGCAACATATTCAACAACTAGTTCAACATTTTTGGAAGCGTTGGCAAACCGAATATTTGTCTAGGTTGCAACAGCGACCTAAATGGCAACGACTGAAAAATGAATTAGAAGTGGGAGACATTGTGTTAATCAAAGAGGAGAATCTCCCTCCTGGAAAATGGGCTTTAGGTCGCATAACACAGAAACACCCCGGTAATGATAATATCTGTCGAGTATATAGTCTTAGATGTCGTAATAACGTCATAAAAAGACCTATCACGAAACTATGTAAATTACCTATTGATAACAGCGATTAAGTTCAGTAATATTCAATTTATATGATGTTTAATTTCCAATGTAATTTAATTACTTTTATAATCAAAAGATAGTTTTAATTACATTTAGTACAGTGTGTTTTGATGTATAATAAATCGTATCGTTGTTAGCATCACATTGTTATAATTTTGTAAGTTATGTATCTTGCCAAGCCAAATGTTAACTTTATATTCAGGGATGATTTATGTACTTTATTATAATTAGAAAAACATAGTTTTTGGTGGGCGGCATGTTGCGTCTCACCTATAATAAGCTAGCACTTAGAAACATTTAATTAGTTCGCAATAAACCATATGAGTGACCGCACGTATTTTATTCAAAAAATCTGAACGCAAACAAAACTCAACCTTATCACCATAACAAATAGTTTGCGCGAGAGGCACTTCCATAGTGGTAAAATATGTGTCCCTGTAACTTCTAAAATAAGAGAATGATAAAACTAAAAAAAAATATATGATGAACATTACCATGTAAACTTCGAACGAAAATTTGTTTGAACGAGATCCAGTAAGTAGTTTTTTTTGATACTTCATAAATCGTAATGCTACGGAACCCTCCGTGCGCGAGTCTGACTCGCACTTGGCCGGTTTTTTATGAAATCGCTGGATTTTAACGAAATAAATATATTACGGTCAAGTGAACTTACAAACTGTACTTAATGTACCATTGACGAGTGTTAAGTGTGAAACTATGTCGTATTAACGAACTGTTGTATAGTTTGAGTTGTGGTGCGGAAAAGACAGCGTAAGGAAATGCGCACACGCCGTGACTTGACATAGGTTAGCTTAGACAAGAACATGTTATGTGACTCTATTGGTACAGTGCCTTGCAATAGTTCGAAGTTTAAATACTTAAAAGTAGTTTTTTTTTTTCGCATTGCTATAAATACCTTTATGTAGTATAGTATAGTGTAGTATAGTATATATATTATAGAATAGTATATTAACATTATTATTAACAATAGGCTCGCCCCCTATTACATGGGACCCAAACATACCGGCGAACTGTGGGTGTACATTAAGTGCACCTCTGCCTAACCCTTCGGGGAATACAGGCGTGATGGTATGTAGTATATTAACATACCATCACGCCTGTATTCCCCGAAGGGTTAGGCAGAGATGTGCTAAAGTACACCCACATTTCGCCGGTATGATTAGGTCCCATGTAATAGGGGGCGAGCCTATTGCCATTAACCGGGCACAAATCCAGACTCCGAGTTGCTACTGGGACTGGGAATTTCGTAGAAAAACCCAATAACACTTTGCTCGACCTGGGGATCGAACCCAGGACCTTTATCGTAGCAGTCACGCTTAGGACCACTAGACTAATGAGGCAGTCTAAGTATAGTATATATATACTCGTATAGTATAGTAGTTTTTTATTTTTTTTTATTTATTTTATGTACAAGTATTTATTATTATTATTTTCAATATTTAACTCCTCAGCTTCGTAACTGGCCGTGGATTCACTATTAAAGGGCCTATCTGAAAATCAGCGCTGCGGCATTTTATTATGTCGTGGCAATATGCTGAGATAGGGCCTGTTCGGTTCTCATGCAGGGCTTTTTTTTTTTTTTATTATTATTATTTTATTTTTTATATTTTATTTTTGTTCCTCGAAACTGTTTTGGTTATTTCTTTTGGTCTCCTGCGTGTGGCCGAATAAATATTTTTCTTTCTTTCTTTCTTTATATTTAGTAGAGATGAACCTCTCTCAGAATTTCTTAGAACACATAGAATATTTTCCAGCTAGTAAATAAAAAAGGTAAACCATCGTAATAATAAATTGTTATATCGAAGCAAGTTTATGATTGCCTTATTTGTCTAGTTCTTTTAAGAGCGACTGCTATGCTAGAGGGCTTGGATTCGATTCCCAAGTCGACCAAAGTGTTATTAGATTTTTCTGTGAAATTTTTAGTAGCAATGATTTATGAGTGGATTTATGCCCGGTTAATGGCAATAGGCTCGCCCCCTATTAAATGGGACCTTAACATACGGGCGAACCTGATCCCGAGGTATGTGATACTTAAATTACAAAAAAAACCTCTGAGGTAGGTATGTGATACTTAAATTACTAAAAAAACGGATTTTATTGCATTGTATTAATATCATTTAATTCCTATCATTTCGGATTCTTGACAGCATCCGGTCTGGTCACGGGTAGACTGAGGTATTGGACGTCTTGGTCTTAAAGAATCCTTCTTCTTTGGTCCTTCGGTCTAGCAGTATTGTGCTTAGATTTAGATTTAATGGAATCTACAATAGGGTCGTAAGTTCATTACGCGATAGAATCCGTAAAAAATAATTTTATTTCAATGTCTCATATTCGCGTAACTATCAAAAACCAGAATGAGAATCATTCATATGAAGTTTTTTATTTAGCCATTGAGGTTCATAGTTAAACTGATGAGTCGGATCCATAGTTTGACCGTAACAAGCACAGCCTAACCTTGCAAATGCAAGGTTAGGCTGTGCTTGTTACGGTCAAACTATGGATCGGTGATCATTCATGTCACAACTCACTTATTTGCGATGAAGGCTTAAAATGTGAAAAAAGGGCCGAGATAATTTTTATCTCGGCCCTTTTGAATCAATTAATTGATATCCCAATTAATCGCATAAAACGTCTAAAATACCCAATATGTCAGTTCAATGTCGCAAAAGACAAGCAATAACATAATTGCTAAAGACGTAAGAAAAAAAAAGAAAAGTGAATCGCTGTCACCGCAAGTGACCAATTAGATGCGTTTATTTTGCGTAAAAAAACTCACGATTACGAGCTCAAATGAAACAGTCACGCCAATTCAAATCTTATCCCATTAGAAATACAGAAGATTTTATGGAAGTTTATATATTTTTGGAATTCTAAAATACATTTTGCATCGCTTGTTCGACGTTCAAAAGGGCCGCCATCATACTTATTATTATTTCTTTAGTTCCAATTTTAAAATTTCACGTCAGGTTTTATCGGAGACAGGTCCTGCAATGTCACATTTTATTTGCATAAATTAATTAGACTTTTTTTAAATGTGTTTTTTATGTTTCCCAAAACTCCAAGCTAGACTGCTTTTAAGCATTAATGTACAGTTCAACTGTGCATTTTAAGGCATCTTGTAACCAAATATCAAACTCAGAAATGCTATTGAAAAATTAATAGAAAAACGTAAAACTTTGTGTGTGACAACGAGACAAGGCAGTGTTATTATTGTAATAAAGAAAATCACACGATGAAGCAACGTTATCTTCAATTTCTAATAACTTAGGCTGTAAACCAAAATTCCGTGTTCATAACTGTAAAAGAAATCAAACTTCGAATTCTCACCATAAATTCGGTGCTTCGATGACAGCTGTCATTATTGGCGGCATACAACGAAAATTTCAATTAAAATGCTCATAATTTTAATATGATTTCGAAACGTGACTTTAGCACCTCACGTCCACATTTATAGGGTGTTCAGATAAAGTCATTATATTTTTATAGTCGGCTTTTTGTGTGAAATCAACGAGCGTTTTTAATACAATTTCGAATATCGAATGTAATGTCGGGCGTACAACCGTTTGAATTGATCGTTAAGATTATTGAGAATTTGTTCTGAACACTAAATAAGTGTGTGATGTTAATCTTGATTCCATATACAGAAATTCTATTAGTTTTAAATTCATAATATAATGTCCTCTACCTATCACTACTTCATTTTCGATCTGATTTGAGTGTGGGAAAAAATACTGTATAATAAAGATGACCGTGTCTTGGCATTAATAATATGCCTTGATTATTATTTAAATTCAGATTAGATTTCTACGGATGGTCGTCCTTAAAAATGTCCTACCTATGTCAATTACTGAAACAATTCAACATTTTATTATGGAATTAGCTAACCCGACAGACGTTGTGATGTCTTAGATATGAATATTCAATTCAAACTGGACTAAAATATAATAAGTAAAAAAAGCGCAAAGTTAAAACGTTAAGTTTTCCATTATTTCTCAACTTTTTTTTCTTTTCGTAAAAACCTTCTACATCATATTGAAAAACTTACATAATCATAAAAATGTAATTTATGGCGCAGCCAAGGGAAATAGGGATTAATTAATATAATTATATATATATATATAGATAAATAAATTCCTAAAAACACAACCTGTACATAAAATCAACCCGCCGGATGCCGAAGTGTGGGTACCTAATTGAAACTAAAGGGGCGTCTGAACCCGCCAATATAGTAATGAGCGCGATATTCACCGGCGCTGATAAAATAACACATCATTGCCTGCGATACAGATTCATGTTTAATGTTGAGGGAAACAGAAGTTGTTGATTGGTGTATTCTTTTTTTAACCTGGTACAGGATAATGGAAACTAGGAGAAAAATGAATATCCAATTTTATGAAAGGAACTAAGTGATGAGATCTAGGGTGATTCGTCTTTAAATGAGATGATGGCTGAGAGTAGAAAATTTACTGCGTCGATCACAAAAAAGTCATATATGATATAAGAGTTGAAGAATGTGTAGTTGCGATAATATGAAGGGATCCGGCAAATAAAATCTTGTCATGTATATTTATGCAAGTAAAATGAAGCAAATAAAAAAAAGTTGAAGGAAATGACAGACCAGGCTGACGATACATCGCCAATCGATATAAATAATCGATTTTTGCAACATAAAGTTATGGTAGCTAAGAACACTATTTAGGAATTCAATCTTTTTAATATCATTCCATGGATAAAGAAATGCGAGATGTATAATAATAATGTTCGTCGCCAAAAAATAACTTAACAGGTACAAAATCAAAGATCCAAGTGGAATCCCACATCCTGATAACCGCGTTGGACGGTCATCAAGGCTCATTAAGGTTAATATCAAATTTTGAATGAATATCGATTTAAATGTATCGATGAAAGTATCGAATCGCAACGATTATGTCCTTAAGGCCACGGTTACGTAAGAAATTTACTTAATGACGCGTTTAAAATGTAATAAATTATACATTGCAAGCACGATTTCGGGCGCTGGACTCCACCTCCATGTTCTGTTTGAAGTTATAGAGGGTATATTATGAAAAGTTCATACGACTCTCTCCTTTTCTAAGCAAGTAAGACATTATATTTAAGAATTGAGCTCTGATAAGTATGTATGGGTAAATTTCGCTATACCACGCCTGCTTGGCGAAATAAATTGATTTTTTTAACGGTATTAGAATCTATAAACATGTTTGCGGCAAAGTAAATAATTATACCGCATCCAATGTCTTTCAGTAGTTGCGTAATGAACGTACAAACATACAGACTTACGAACAAAAATTTTAAATATAAGTAATTGTTTTTACTTCTGTGACTCTTATCCCTACTATCAATCTTTCTTTAATATCTCCAATGTACAGAACATTTCTTGTAGTTATATATATAGGTAGTAGGTATGATTACTTTGATGGTCCATAATGTAGTTTGAAATATACACAATAACTATTGTTGAAAGCATCATTCTATTAACGACTACCTGACTTCTGAAAAGAGCTTTCTAGTAATAAAATCAGGGGGCCTACCATAAACTCTTATAGCAGGTCAATTTTAGACGGAAAGTGAACTGTCGTGTTATTTTGTACCATGAGCACATCAAATAACCGGCCAGCCAGCGGTCACGTGACTTAATCCGGCGAGCGGTCACGTGACAACATTTCAGCGGGCTGACCTGCAAAGAGCTTTACCATCAACTCATTTTTGACATTAGAGCACTTGAAATTGAACTGCCCTGCAGTCATATTTAGCAGCCGTATAAAAGTAGCTTTTATTGACCTGTTTTCTTTAATTTGTAAGAATAACCTAAAGTAAAAATGACTTAGTGCATTACATACTATTGTAGCATTATTTAAAATTTTAGACAGAATAAAAGTATTATATTTTCCGTTCATTGTCGATGTGTGATGAAGATGAATTACTTACTTGATTTCTTGAGTAAGATATCGATAATATCAGTGATAAACTCATCACTAAAATCCAAAAAATAGAGTTGGTACTTAATTAAGATCTACTTACCAGAAAATAAAGAACACAGTATTTATTTTTAATTAATTGTTGTCTGCCCAGCCTTTATAATATTTGATAGCACCACCAACACTGGAATTCCAATTTTCCACCACCTCCGTCCGCATCACACATCTTCGAAACATTGACCGAGCACTTAAGTTGTAGCCCATTGCAATGTTCTTGTGATTATTTAAAATTCACACAACGTTTCCAATATTGTTCATATGAAACTCTTTTTTAAATCATGATAACTTAATTTGATATTTCCTTTACCACTCACAACGACGAACACGATACAATTGTCTGCTATGAAGAAACTACCTTCTTACGAGTGTTCCAAAAAAAAAAAAAACCACCACACCACACAAGAAGTTATTATGATCTCGTAAATTGTGCATAAGAAATTATTTGATTCGTATGTACTTAAAGCTTCGTTCGAAAACAGCCCTTATTTTAGTTGCTTGTATGCTAAGTATTTTAAGTATTGAAAAGGGTCTTTAACATTTAAATCATGATAACTAAAAATGTTTTGCAACAAAACTTAGTGTCTGTAGAAGTATCACTCTCATAAAAACAGTATTTTGAAATAATTATCCTAACTTCCTTAAAACCGTAAAACCGATAATAATGCGAAAGCGTATTTCAGAACGTTTATTTATATTAAAGCGAACCGGACAGCCATCGGACAGCAGGTCTGAAGTTGATGCATTGCAGGGCAGTTTGAATTGTTCATGGTACAAATAGAAAACCTGTCAGGTTGACCTGCATAGTTGGCCTGTCCTGTACTTGGCAAATATTTTAAAAGTTCATGGTAGGCCCCCAGGATCTGTTCTAATTTACAGCCCATATATTACATTATTTGACGCAAATGAAACCATTATTCAATATCATATAAGTAGGTATTCGGACATTAAATATTAACGCATAACTAAGGTACATAAACGTCACATAATTCATCGTATACTCATAAATAAATCAAAACCAGGACCAGTAAAATCTCGTAAAAACTGATAATAACCGGTAATTGCTGGTTAGAACTCATTTTTTCTGTCCGCACGCGACTAAACGCAATAATTACAACGTTTTAACTAGCTTTTATTACTAATTATGACACTCTCGCAATGGCGTGTAATTAGTAATTACTCATTACAATTATGCGGTAAAAGCGGTAAAGATTTCGCTGTTTTTTGTTGAGAATCTTTGTGATAAATTGCGTAAAGTTTGCAATTAAGGCAGTAGGGAATAATTTGTCTTACGACAGGAGTGGTGACAAACGATGATGATATTTATTTTAAACCGACTTTAGAAAAGGAGTAGGTTCTCGTTGTGTCTGTATACTGAGTGACTAGGTGAAGAATGATCTAAAATTGGTTAAGAACCTAATGCATGTTGTACTTCGATACACATCTCCTCCGTTTTATTTTTGCTTACGCCTGATCCACCTGATGAAGTGGATATCGCCATCCATGTATACCTGCATCACCGAAGGAGTTGCTAATGCGTTGCCAGTCCTTATAAAGAAAAGTAGAAGGAAGAGGACTAAAAGAGGAATTGAGCTTCCGGCGGTCTGCAGTCACGGAACGAAATACAAATGTATGCATACTTACTGTTCCTTAATTTCCCTGGTCGTGCCGACTGATTCATGCTGGTATGCAGGAATGCCTGTAAGACACTACTACGACCCACAATTCAGAATAACTAATAGAAAGAGCTTTTTATCATCATCATCAGCCTATAACTGTTCACTGCTGGACGTAGGCCTCTCCTAGTGAACGCCATAGAGACCGATCTTCGGCTTTCCTCACCCAGTCACTGCTAGCTGCCTTCCACAAAATACTCTCTCCATCTGTCCTACACGCTTGCCTAAACGCGATCTCCACTCAAGAACTCGCTTGCTCTAGACTTTTAAAACAATTTTATTATGATTACTGCCTCATTAGTCTAGAGGTCCTAAGCGCGACCGCTACGCTAGAGGACCTGGATTTTCTATGAAATTCCCAGTAGCAGCTTGGGTCTGGATTTGTGCCCGATTAATGGCAATAGACTCGCGCCTAGACAATTAGACTAGACATGGGACCTAAACATATCGGCGAAATGTGAGTGTACATTATTACACCTCTGCCTAACCCTTCTGGAAATACAGGCGGGATGGAATGTTATGTTTTTTCATTATGATTAAATATCAATACACGTCAATTCTATATTGTTAATGAATTTAAAGGGAGGCCTTTTGAGAGAAATCTTGGAAACCATAAGGACTGCATCTTAAATAGTTCGATTAACAATACAGCGTACCTCATTCTATCACTCTTGCGCGTAAAATTGGCATTTATAGACATCAGTCTCTTGTTACCGGAAAGTTCTAAGTGAATACATGTCATTATAAATCATATTGCCTTGATTTACCGCCAAAGCGAAGATTTGAAACGTCACATGTATTAAAACAATAATTTTAGATTCAATTAAAATCGTATGATGGATTACGGGAGCAGATAATATTAGTGGAGCTTCCGTAATGCTCCAAATAGTGATTGATGAGTCCTGAACATGATTTGATGATGAATGATATTGGAATTATGATTGGGAATTAGATGTTCCTATTGGGAGAGTAGGCTAGTACCTAAAACTAGCAATGTTAATAAAAACCTTAACACTTAGCGCGACGTTTTTGGTATTCATCCCCGGCCCAGCAATTACAAAATTCTTATCACTAGGATGATACCTAAGTATTTAAAGATTTTAGTATGAAATAAAGTTGTAAATAAAGTAAAGTATTTTTTTTGTCATCTTCAACCCATTACATTGTCCCACTGCTGGGCACGGGTCTCCTCTCAGTACGAAAGGGATTAGGCTATAGTCCGCCACGCTAGCCTACTGCGGGTTGGCAAATTTCACACGCTGATAAGAAAATTTCTCAGGCATGCAGGTTTTTCACGATGTTTTCCTTCACTCTTTAAGCGCGTGATAATTATTTATTAATACGCACATGACTTCGAAAAGTCAGAGGTGCGTGCCTTGGGTTCGAACTCGTGACCTTTGACTTGGCTGTCTAATGGTCATATCACTAGGCTATCACTGCACAATTTACAATTTTTTGTAATTGAATTCAAACAAAATATTTGATTTTTTTTTTAAATGAATTCTCGGGGTAAATGAGGCCATCAGTCCAAAATATAAATTTATTTTCTATCTTTATGATCATTTATTAATGTTAACCATGCTCTTACTCTTATTGAACTCTTTATAAAAAATAAAGCCTTTTTTGTACTACACGTAAAACCAATAGTGTCCCAATATGAACATGCTCTACTTAAAAGTTAATCATTAGATATATTTTTTTACATCGCGGCGCCATTACGCAGCTACCTTCAATTAAAACGTAATAATACCACGGAAATAGCTCTATTTGCTTTTTTTATTGTAACATTGAGTTACAATCTACTCAACTAATGAAGCAAGAATAATAATATTGATGTAGGTGTGTAGGTACAGTCACGAGAACGTCATATGTATACATACAGTAAAATTCAACAGCAATATTCTCTGAAATTATTGATTGCAATTATGAGATGTTGTGCTGACATAGACTTTTGACAGTTGTGCAATATTTCGACATTTTAATTCGATACTCTAGTAGAAATAGAGCGCCGAAGGTCCAATTCCTACCTCCGTCCCCTTCCTTCTTGTTTCTCCTTGGAAAAGGGAGACCTTTTCCTTGGCTCGGCAACGCCTCTGCAAGTCCTTTGGTATTGCAGATGTCCATGGGCGTTGATGACTACTTACCATCAGTATCGGGTTTTGTATATAATTAAACAAACTGACTGAGTAAGAATTCTGTATAATGCACCGCACAAAATTACAACGACCGACCATGACAAAGAATAGACAAGCATGTAAGGAGTTGCTACTCTTACAAAGGAACTATTACAAAACTACTATCGATGGTTACACCTTTAATATTTATTTATTCAATAATCAGGTAGCTCGCCTGCTCGGTTGCAGAGTAATCCCATAAAAAAGGAAATTCGAATTTCAGTGAATGTGTACATATTTTTGCTAGTGACTGTACGTAGTAGGTATATTAATAGGTACCTTTTACGCTTGTCTCCTATTGGGGGAGGGAAAGATAAATATCTACTGGCTACGATCTTGGCACAATATTGCTTCATCTATATTTATTAACCGCCTCATGCATGATTGTCGGATTTTGGTGCTCTTTCTTTCGGACGTCCGCAAATGGTATTCCTTTCGCAATCATTGTTACTGCTATTTCTTACGCACAACGATCCCTTATCATGCTGTTCCTCACTCTATCTTTCAAAGCTACAATGAGATACATCTCTAAACTCTCATCTCTGCAGCATTTATTATAAATACTTAGCTAGGTTCATTGTAAAAAAGCTTATCAGCGTAACTACACTAATCCTTAAAGCGAGTTCCTCAAAATAACTCTTCGCGACTGACGTATGAACCAGTTTTCACGTCAGAGCAATTGATTTATTAGCGTCATATGATTCCAACTATCAATATTATGTTCTGCTGTACTGCACTTTTACGCTTGCCGTTTAGGGTTCGATCAGGTTTTTACCTAATTGCTTATGCACCCAATATAGACTGGTCTGTATTTGGAGTATTACGTTTTAATGAATACAGAATATAGGGGCTAGGTTTTCGTAATAGTGAGGGGCTTGTGGCTCAGTTATAGATTCGCCGATCAATCGATCTGGAAGGGCAAGGTAGAGGCTGAATTCCATGCTAAGTTATATCTGTAAGGTTGGGTGTTCGGAGGAACGAGTGAAACAACTAACTCTTATGATAGTCTCTATAATAATCCTTTCTTACATGCTAACACTTACAATATATTGGGTGGAGGCGCGTCACACACTACACCTCCCCCGTTTTTTTTTTAGAAAAACAAAATATATGTTTTTGTTTTTATATAAGATGCTTTAACATAATTTTATATATTTAATTTTTAAAAAAATCAAAACAAATTAAAAAGATAATGGAGTTATTGAAATTAAGGTCTAATTCTAATGACAAAATACTAGAGAAATAATATTGAAATGTTATTTAAATTAATATCTGACGGTTAACACTACTATCAAAATTAAATATAAAAGTTTGTTTACATAACGAAAACATTTGAATAACATTTAGTATTTAGGTTTATAATGTTTTTTTTTAAGAAGGAAATTAACAAGTATTTAGTTAAGTTGTACCTACTACTAAGCTACTTTAGTTACGTTTATTTAAGATTAGATAATATTATTTTTTATAACAGCTTATTATTTTAGTTACCTAAGTATTATATTATTTATAACTACTGCAGTGTTGACAAAACATACTTTATAAAAATTCTATTTAAAGTAATACAATTTAGTTTCAATTTAAAACAATTTGTAATTGCTACTATTTACCTATTATTACTAACTTTATCAAATACCGATAGATAAACACACTGTCTGTAGTGTCCTTTTAAAAGATTTATGTTTATTTGACCTTTCATTATACTCTTTTATAAAATTAATAACTTCAATCTTTTCATAATCTTATATGCCATATTAGGTCATCCATGAACTTTTTTTTTATAATAAAATACTTTAATTCTTTCTTCCCTTTTCCTTCTCTAACATTTCCATTCCATTTCCATACTTTTACAACAAATCAATCATTTAAACCATTAATCCTTTTTATGGCTACACATATTCTTATCATTTGGACCGGCCGGTCATTTTATTCTTCTTTATAATATTGAGGTACTTTTATACATACATAAGTCGACTTATTTCTCATATTTTCTTCATTATCACTAATATAAGGACCAAGATTTAAGACACTTACAGTCTCCAACTATCTTCACGGAGGAAAGCTCGTTCGTTACCATGATCAAATTGAAGGACCTTGACCTTAGTACCTCTTTTTCTTTGTGTGCCATATTATAAACCTCTCATACAAAACACAACGCTAAAACAACAAATCCAAAATGAATAATTTAGTAGAAAAGTTCTCTGTCGCCTCCCAGGTGATCAGTCCGGTGGCATGTCAGAGCCTTTAGTACGAAACTATTCCCTGCTACTAAATATACTGATCTTTCATACAAAACCATTTTATGAAATTTCACCTATCGTAATCCAACCTACAAAAAACTCTTATCTATAATTCCTAAAAACCTATTGACAATCTAAAGTTGACAAAATATATTTCATACTTTTCCCATTACCAAACGCAACAATCACAATAACAAAACATCTTAATCATTCTTATTACTTAAGCAAGTTCTCATATATCAGACACTAAAGATTTCACAATAATTTTATAAGGAAAGTTATTTTAAAACAATGAATGTTACTTGATTCCCATACTTGATTCCCAGAATGCTGTGTATGCAACTATGCATATATGGAAGACGTGTTGTGCTCGACATAATTATGTGACAATTGTATTTTTTTTTGTATCTTATTTAACTCTATATAATTTTGAAAAAATATACTTATACATAGTACCTATAATAGACACTTATATAAATTCAATATGTACCGATATAAAGCAAATTTAGAATTTTATCCAACTATAAAGAAAAAAATATATAAAAATAATAATAAGCAGCTACTGACAATCACATTTTTGGGTTTTGAAACAAGTTAAACAAAAGAAAAGTATTCATCATGCTTAAAAAGAAAAAAAAATGAGTGATAGTTACAATATGAAACTATGAAATTTGAGATACTAAGAAAACATTGAACGATACAGAACGCTAATTACAACGGAATTTAGAATATACGATAATTATACTAATACAATCACTTTGAATAATACATGAAATTTCTATTACATATACATATACCTATATTGATAGAGATTTCTTTTTCATATCGTTAAATTTTGAAACAAACATTTTATTTTAAACAGTAGAGTTTTGTCAACACGCATTTTTTCTTATTTTATCTATCACATAATAGGTACCTAAGTTTATCTCCTATTAATCTAACACTATTCTACGTACTAAAATATTTTTAATGTCCGCGGCATTATAAATAATTTAATCACATTAAACACATCACAACACTTCTACCACACTACACACTTCTGGATAAGATAGGGCAGCCCTCAGGGCGCTCCTCATCATTGTCTGCCAGCGCCATGACCAGGGTAATCACCCAAGGTCGCTCGAAGTCACCACAATACTCCACCATCAGCATAAATTGTCTTTATTAGGCACATACTTCCAGCAATATTCACTTTAATTAAAATTTTAGTCCAAATTTCGAAAAAGAACTGATTGCTCTGCGTTTTTTTATTTGACTATCCGAGTCAAGGTCATTGTAATAATTTTCATTTCACACCGTAAAATGCCCTTTTGCGCTGCCCATAAGGCAGCACTGGCAGGGTCGCCATGTAAGGTTGGGTGTTCGGAGGAACGAGTGAAACAACTAACTCTTATGATAGTCTCTATAATAATCCTTTCTTACATGCTAACACTTACAATATATTGGGTGGAGGCGCGTCACACACTACAATCAAATGATACTAAGTTATACCTTTTTTATTATTATATTGTATTTGCATGCCGTTGTGCCGGCGGAACTTGCTGAATTAAATGTTTTAAATAATATCCTTCTATGTACCATGTTTCTGGCAAATAAAGATTATTCTATTCTATTCAAAAAAACCCGTCAAGCGACACAATGCAAAGTCTGTTTTTTTGCCCTCATGAGACCAATACGTGCGTTAGTGAATTAATTAATGTAATTAACACACAATTTTACTTAACAGTGTTATCATTCGGATGTGAGTACTTTTAATCTCGGAGCCTACACTATTATTACGTCAAAAATACTTAACTGGAAATAAATGTAATACTTTATATTTTTGATATGATTGACTGGTTTTCCGTTTTTACCAGTTAAAACGGCGACGAAGCTCTGAACTCTACAAAACCGATGTCTTGGAAGTAAAGAATTGTCTGTAAAAGAAGGCCATACAAATATTTATATATTCTATACAACATCAAAACTGCGACTTGCAGCGCAAAAGCCGATAGTTTAGCCACTGCGCCATTCCTGGCATCGTCAATGTCTCCTTATTATCACAATTGGCCTTCTAACAAAGGTTTGGACGATACAATCTCCTTGTTCCCTATAAGGTCGGGTTCAAACGGTACAAATTATATATAGGTCAGTTTCAGTCAACGTTGTGGCCTGATCTAGACTTTGACCTTTGAACGATACAAAAGGATAGCGGGTGGCACTGCAGCCGAGAAACTAAAATAATAATAGTGATGTGACATCTTTTAGTTCGTATATCATTACATCTCTGCCTAACCTTTCGGAGAATACAGGCGTGATGGTATGTGCTATGTTTTATTTTTAATGATATTCTATCTTTATACTCTATCTCTTCGTGTTGAGTGCTTCAATTTCGTTTTGATAAAGTTAGCTAGTACAGTTTGTTCGAAATAACTTAGCTTGTCTGAAGATATCCGCAAGTTGTTTAGCAGATAGAAAGAGTCGCTGTAAAGATAATTGGGATTTTATATTTATGTTTCCCATTTGTTTCTGATTTGGATAATATTTATGTTTATAAACACTGCGGTACGCTAGTTCGAAACGGCTAACTTCAGAGCAGCACACTTATTTCGAACAAACTGTTATAATTATGTAGGTACCCCTCAAATAAAAGAAGTTATAAAAGGTATCCAACCAATCAAAATCTTCCTACATCGTTGTGGCAGCCGTGAGAAATAGCGCATTCGTGGTCTGTCCCATCCAGTTTAGTGAATCGCGCGATATCGCTCAAACGCTTATGATCGCCGATCTGTCGATCGCTGATTTATACTCAATCGCCGCAAATGTCTCACGAAAGCCGTGATTCTGCGGCACGACGTTGTTTTTTGAGATTAAATGCATTTTCTTACAATCCTGGTGGTTTTTAGTTGTTGCTTTTTAGAATACATCAACTACATACCTATAAATATATCCCCCACCGCGGCTATCTGTCTGTTTATTCACGATAAACTTAATAAAAGGTTTAGGTTAATAATTTATAAAGGTTTCGTCAAAACAAACTGGTTGAAAATGTTTGAAATAGTTAAGCCACTTGGGAGCTTTCATCGAAAACGCTGCCTAATCCATTGAGATATAACAAAACAATGTATAGTGAGCTTAGAGTAGTAGAGTAAGTTTATACAGAAAACTCCGCGACCATACGAAGTCGAGGGGCTAGTCACTAAAAATCAAAAACATATCAGTCTTCAGATATCCATCATAGCTATAAATAAAAAGTTCATACATACACATACAGTCACGTCTTCTTTCCATAGAAGTAGGCAAAAGCCAATAAGGCTACTTGCTTCGTCGTCATATTAAAATATTCACAGATTTCACAATACCCCTCTTCTCGATTCTCTCTCAGATCTCTTACGACATC
Source organism: Subacronicta megacephala (assembly GCA_958496365.1). Taxonomy (NCBI): domain Eukaryota; kingdom Metazoa; phylum Arthropoda; class Insecta; order Lepidoptera; family Noctuidae; genus Subacronicta; species Subacronicta megacephala. The sequence goes on from OY292526.1 coordinate 1,506,545, forward strand.
CTAGCAATAACAATTCCGAATGTAGCCTTAACAAACCCAATTTCCGAATGAAGCGATAAACTTAAGTATTCCACTTGAAAATTAAGTCAATTTGTATAATATCCGCTACGTATCGATCCAAGACGATTATTAGTAACAATATCTTCGTTTACCAAAACACATATGGGTTCGCGGGTAGTTATTTGGACGAATATAATGTCCCCTTAAATGTTACGGCCCCAGTTAACGTTTATGACACTTAATTTTGTCGGATAATATTGTGATACATCAGTAGCGTAATAATAAAATCGTGTAACGATATACTTGAGGTGTTGGGGTGTGGTGTCGGATGCAGCGGAAAGCGGAGCGAGTTTTCAATTCCAATTCAAACTCGATCAACTTGGCTGTCTGTTAGGTACAGACAGCCAAGTTGATCGAGTAAACATTAATTTGAGTAAACATTTCGGAATAAACCTTAAACAGAAAATATTTATTACAATGTCAAAAATATTAAAACATTCAAACGTCAAATAAAAGTTCAAAGCATAATCTTGACTTGCAGCAAAAAATGAAGTTGGTTTAGAAATTATTTTTGTTTCGTAAAAAACGTTAATAATGGTCACTTTTTCTGCCCTTACACCCCTAGTTAGCGTTTATAATCTTGCCATTTTGTACCATTACGAAAGATAACCCCCGATTAACCTTCTGGTATCAAAAAATGTTAGCAACTCTGCACTCTAATTCCTCTTACCGTCCTTTGATTTAGTGCTGTATGGATGTTTACTCCGTCACTCGATCGCTTCTATAAAAAACGCTATATCTTATAGTAGGGGCCACACCCCAATCGAAAAATATAAAATTTTATGCGATCCACCGCGAACGGACGGACAGTTTCAATGCATTGTAAGTGTTATTGCTTAATTTCACTATCGTATCAATCTCAGGTCCCAAAGACCCTTTTATGAGGAGTATGGGGAAACGATTGTAAGGTAATGAGGTGGTTTTGGTGTATTTTACCTGGTAAAGATCTGATGATCACCGTTTTGTTTTTTTTTTAATAACAAATACTGAATTATTCTGTCTTTTTATAAAATCGTAGCTATATATTGAACCGATTTAAAAAACTAGTGGTTACATTTTTTTTATTTAGAAGCTAGTCGATATAAATAATCACCTGCTAATTTCAGATCTGGACTAACAAGCCCCTGTGGCCTAATGGATAAGGCATCGGCCTCCTAAGCCGGGGATTGTGGGTTCGAGTCCCACCAGGGGTACAGTATTTTTTTTTATATTTAGTATCTGTTTTTACGTGCATTTTTCTATAAAAAAATAAATTAATTTATCAGTTCTGAGATGATCACAACGCGGGGATGTTTTGAATCGCAAAAACATTTATAAAACTTTACTTTATTTTGTAACAGGTATTGCTGTGTATCCCATTTATTGATTGGGGTTTAATTATTAACAAAGATTTTCTTCTTCCCCCTTCCATGTGTTATTATGTAAATATTACTTTAGTTAAAGTCACTGTCAATGTCACTGTCATATTTATTTCAATGTCATTCACGTGACAGTAGCATTATGTCAATTTGTCGAGCTATGACGATTAATCGACTAAGCTCGCCGTACGTGACTATACACTTTTGAAGCTAGGCAGGGTAGGGTACACAGTTTTTCTTTCTTTCCACCCCATTTCTTTCAATGGAAAGCAAGTAATTAATTGGTACCTACAGACCGCCTTTTTCGCAATATTTTTACGCATTTACCCTAGGTCCTTTGAGGTCACCACCCATCTGGCTGCTGCCAATTCCAAGTAGGTACAAACATTAAATTAAAAATTCGGTTACACACAATACTTTATCATTCGATTTCATATCGTAAATCGTACCGAATCGAATCGGTACCAAAAACGATTCGATTCAATCGAGACTTGATTGTGATATGTTATTGTTCCTGTGCATATTTTTTGGATTCCATTGCAATAATTCTGAAAAATATTTTGGCAGGCATTGAGAATACGAGTCTTAAAATTATTGTCCCTATACCTTAATGGATAAATATTAAAAATATAAAAAGAACATTGATTATTATGAAACCTAAATGCATGTTCTCGTAGTAGTAATGCCTGCTACCCTCCCACAGAATATCGACGTCAAGAAGTACCTAGTATGCATACGGTTGCGTTTCGTACGGTGAGTGTGGAGCACCCGAGGCCCAATTTCTCCCTCAGTTCCTACTCCTTTTCTCCTTCCCTTCCCTTTCCTTAAGTTGGTTCAGCAACGTATCTGCAACTCCTTTGGTATTGCAGATGTCCATTGGCGGCGCTGACTAGATACCATAAGGTAGATCGCCTGCTCGTTAGCTGAGTTATCTCATAAAAAAAACGACAGACTACCTATATTACTTACCCTTCAGACTGCCGTTAGGTTAATAATCGTGACCGCTGCGCTAAAGGTTCGGGGTTCGATTCCTAGGTCGAGCAAAGTGTTATTGAGTTTTTCTATGAAATCCTCAGTAGCAGCTCAAAATCAGGATTTGTGCCCGGTGAATGAAAATATGCTCAGCCCCGTATTACGTTGGAAATATACCGGCGAAGTGTCTACCTTTACCTAGCCCTTCGAGGAATACAGGCGTGATAGTATGAACATTAATTGCTGTGCTTGAGCGAATACTCATAAGATCAGCAATTTATACCTTAGTCAATTTATTACTGATTGACACGCCTATTTCACTTAAAACTTAATGTGTGTAAACTGAACACAATGGTAGCATTTTTTTCATTCATCAGTTCATCAGCTTCGAATGTTAATCGTAGCTCTATTGTAAGAGAACATACCGTTTATACATTTTTAATGTTTAAATCGGTATCTAATCTACGTTTAAGCTTAAAGTTTAGCCAGTTTACACACAAATTAAATCACAGCAACTTCCGTTACATATACGGTTTCCACACATATTTATTTCTGTGCCAGCCCTATCAAGTATCAAGATTAGCATATTTTGTCACGTTTTATTAGCACTTCACGCTTGAATTGCCTTAAGGGGTGAACGGAACTCGGTAGGCTGTCAATATGAATAAGTTGGTAAATAAATAAATGGTGTTGACATAAGTTGTAGAGTGTAATATTTTAATTGATAGTATGTTTGATTTGGATCTCCGGGGGCAAGTGTTGGTCACGATATTGATGTTTTCTTAAACGTGATATTTACCACAAACGCTAAACTATACTGGTAGGTACAGTGGGTTATAGCTGTTACCTGACCCACCGAGACCCCGCCATACCACCTAGGGTGGGTCAGGTAACAGCTTTAATCCACTGTACTAAGGTACTAAGTAGATTTTTAATGTTGATTAGTTGTTATTTTTTTTTAACAGCTTACTAGTAATGTGGGTCGCACATTACTTGTATTCTTGATAAATCCTCGTGCTAAGCTTAATGCGTGTGTTATGAGTTGTTTAATCAGTTGTGAAATGGGAAGGCTTCGAACTTTTAGCAGTATCAGATGTATAATAAACTTCTCTGACAGTTTTGAGTATTTCACATGACCTACACAAATGTCCTGCTGATCTGGTATCGTTGTGCGACGGGTCGTTGAGCTCCCTATAAAATGGTTGAGCTACACGATGACTGATGTATGCGTGCCGTCAGTTAGGACAGGTCAACTCAAAGCTGCTATGGCTCTTTCTTCAAAAGGCCTGTTCAGATTTTGCCCTACATTGTTAAACTCGCATACCTAACAACAACTATTGTCTGGACTTTAAAAGAGACCATGATTCTCTGAGTTTGTTTCGACGTTTCTTCTCAGAGGTCGTCAGATAGGAAACGTCGGCGCCATCTAGTTAAAAAAAAAATGTAAAAATCGACTTGTAAAAGTGTCCTGAAAAGATCTATTTACAGAAATAAATATCATTTCATCATTTCATTTCATTTCATTTCACTTCATTTCATTTCAACCGGCAACCATATTATTAGAAGACTGACGCACTAGCCATTAGGTTACTACCCGCTTCAAATTCAATTTTTTTTTTTTTTACTGTATTCACAGAATTTTAAACTTATGTTGGTTGCTAATGCTTGCTGTCTGCACTTGCGATACTAATCTATTTCAAATAAAATAAACATTGATGCCTCAATTCAATATAATTTGTAAATTCATTGATACCTCGCCTCTGTCTACCCTTCGGGCAATACAGGCGTGACGGTATGATATGTTATAATACTTCACATGATATAAGAATGTGAAATACTTAGTTCAAACTTAGAGGCTCCAATTAACTTTGATGATTTAAAATGGATGCGGCATCTTAGTTGTTGTAAGTATACCTAATACCTACTTAGGTGATTGCGAACGTTTCAAAATATAGTAATGGGGCTTATTATTCCATTAAACAGTTTAGGTACAGATTAAATATTTATATCAATCATACTTTTTCTATTGTTTATTTGCGGCTATAGTATTATTACGAACTCATTCGGTCTACTGATACAGGCAATATTAGGGGTATTTATAACCCCGTGTTTTCATTGACGACAAAACATGTTTCGAACATCTATCTTACTCTCAAAGAGTGAGTGGGATGGGTAGCTGTTTGCAACATGTTTTGACGTCAGTGGTATCGCGGCGAATAACAACAGAAGCCAAAACAATATCATTTTACTATAGAGTTCTTATTTTTCTGTCTGTTTGTACGCCCATCACGCAAAAATATGGCTCAGTTTGAAAGGTCCCATGCAGTTAGGTGCTTGTTACTGTAAACTTGAGATACTAACGAAATTTTTGTTAAAATACAAATTTTTTGTAACAAAAATCTCCTAAATAAAAACCCAATTACATTGCTCGATCTAGGAAATCGTATGAAACTATTAAGCCAATGAGGAAGTAGTTGTATTATAATAATAATAATATTGATTAGATTATTTCTATATTTACTTTTATAACTCCTTGTTCGATTCTAAGTAACGTTTTTATAACGACATTCTTAGTTAAAAATGTGAGAAATGGCCTCTAAACTAATAAGTGTCCGGTATTTCCTCGTAATTACCTGCCTTATAGCGTCAGATATAGGGCACAATTATATGTGCTGTTAAGGGGCAGCTTAATAGCTAATTGCTAGCGTCGGACTTGCGATGTCGTGGTTGCCGATTCAAAACCCACCCATAACACTACCGACGTGAACACACTCTTGATACAAGCATTTAGCTTTGTACGCAAAATCAAGCTATACGAAACCAGTATAGGCTGGCCTTGAATTGTGCGGAAAGCGTTCACAAAAGGAGGTCAGTCTAAACTGGATTTGTATAGCTTGATGTGTAGCCGTGTGTACGAGGGGTTAACAAGAGTACTAGTAGGTAATGTGCCACGCACATTGCTAGTAAACTTTTATTTTTATTTTTTTCTATTTTGAAAGCATTACGAGACACCTATTAATTTAGTTAAGTTTGTAATAAAATCTTCAGTAAATACTTAATTGTAAATTTATGAAGGATATGATTTTTAGTTTTATTGACGACGTTAGTTAAAATATTCATTTAAATTGCGATACTCCTGGAAACGTGTCAACATGGATTGCAATGGGATCTGACGAGGTATTCCACGAAGCGCACCCAAACGAAGCACACCTAAAGTATTCCACTTAGCACACCCGTAGGTGGGCTTCAAATAAAATAATAAAATCTGTGATTTTAAATAGTACTTAAGATTATAAAAATGACAAGTATTGTATCACATTATTATAACAAAACTAAATGATGTTAAAAATTAAAATTACCTAGTCATAATATTTTCTTGTGTCGACATTTTTATTTCTTGGTCCCCGCACTATGGCAAGCGATGCTTCGTGGAATAGAAAATTAATTATTTTTATTTGAAGCCCACCTATGGGTGTGCTAAGTGGAATACTTTCGGTGTGCTTCGTGGAATACGTCGATCTGAAGACTTCAAATAAAATAAGCTATTATTACGGCATATAAATTCAGAGTGTACACTCTCGGCACGAACCTTCGATCGGTAACTTATCTCGAGGCGCGTCGAGAGTGTGGAGCCAGCATAACACATCAACCAGACGCCATATTATAAAGAGATCAAAAGACTCGTAATTAAATCAGTTAGGAAGCATGACTCGGCAATCTGCCGGCACCTTTGATACAGTTTTTTTAGTTTTTTTTTGGGACTCTGCATCATTATCGGTATTGAGGTATGAACGAGTTTTTGAGGACGGAATTTAATCAGTTGTACAATATAGAACATAAATAAGACTTAGAGGTGAATCGATTTGTCAAAATGATGAGCAGGGCAATTCCATAGATGGGTGATCATACCTTCTCACACACGTGATTAAGAATGTTCTAACACAACCACCAAAGCAAGGATTAGACAGAGGTGTACTAAATTACACCCAAATTTCACCGGTATGTTTAGGTCCCAAGTAATAGAGGGCGAGTACGAGTATATTGCTATCCTAACTCCGAGCTGCTACTGAGAATTTTATAGAAAAACCTAATAATACTTTGCTCGACCCGGGAATCGAACTCACGGCTTCTAGCATAGCAGTCTCGCTTGAGACCACTAAACTAATAAGGCACTCAGTTCTACAAGTAAGTAGCACATCATTATTAAAGAAGAATGTTCCAACAAAACCAAAGGGCCTCAGGTTGGTTTCAAACCTGCATCCCTCTAATTAAGTACACCGAACACTTTAGCCAAATAAGATACCGGTACCTATGCCTGTGATGTCATTTTTTTTTATCGAAATGACTGTCCCATAACGAATGGAATCTAAACTTTATTGAATTCAAATCAAGTCACCATTTCATTTTCAAAACAGGTAAATATCATATAGAAGAATAATATTCGGAATTTAAACGAGAAAAGCCGCGTTATAACATAGTTATTAAAGATTATCTTAAATGAACCACCTCCTCTTCTAATATCGAACGAATTCTAGGAAGAAAATCTAGTTCATTTCTAGATGACTGATCTAATAAAGCCAAAGGCCAGATCGGAACGTAATAACCGGTAATCAATTATCGTTATGTAATTTTGTGTGTATATATAGTTGTTTGGTGGGATTGTTTGTCTGTGTATAAACAATTGTTTGTTATAAAAATGTCTTTTTACCTACGTTAATAATTTATAATTTTATGTCATTATTAACGTGACATAAATACACCATCTCCATTGCAGGTATTTCTCGAAGGGTTGGGCAGAGGTGTACAAATGTACTCCTCAGTTTATATGTTACAAAGCCAGCACCGGGCACAGATCTGAAGTGCGAGCTGCTACTGAGAATTTCATAAAAATCACAATAAATTGTTTAATTATTATTCTAATGAGACTAATGAGATACATTTTTTTTTTCAATTTAATTCTTTTTGCAACTCAATTCCTTCTTCAATTCAACTCGATTATTCTTTCAATTCAATTCTCCTCCTTCAATGTTCAATCTTTTAATAATATTATTATAATATCTAAACGAATACATCAACATTCTATCATATTTATAAATTTAACAAGCATCACCCGCGCGCTAAACATAGTTACAAAAGGCATCAAACAAAAATAAATGATTTTCTCATGGGAACCTCCATTAAAATCGCGTTAATGTAAAAAGCTGTGCAAATTGAATCAACCGACATTAACGACTGATACAGTTTGCAGGGTGAGCAGACATATGAGCGTTATAATCAATCAAATGTGGATGTGTGATATTATTTTATGGAATACAGTTTCAAATGTTTGATAGATGAAACATTTATGTGATCTTATATAATATTTCAGTTATATTAGTAAAGACTGCCTCGTTGGTCTAGTGGTCCCAATCGCGACTGCTACGCTAGAGGTCTTGGGTTCGATCCCCAGGTCGAGCAAAGTGTTATTGAGTTTTTCTATGAAATTCTCAGTAGCAGCTCGGAGTCTGGATTTGTGCCCGGTGAATGGCAATAGGCTCGCCCCCTATAACATGGGACCCAAACATACCGGCGAACTGTGGGTGTACATTAAGTACACCCCTGCCTAACCCTTCGGGGAATACAGGCGTGATGGTATGTTTATGTTATATTAGTAAATTATTTTATTTAAATTACATTGGATAACTTCATACATACATACATATTGTCACGCCTGTCCCCAACATCTACAATTTGGATGCAGTAGGTACTTCACCGAGGTCTTCCCCTTTCAACTCGTCCATCCGTACTCGCCACCAGCATAGCTAACTTCATCATTTAACATTAGAGTAATTGAAACGGTAAGTAAGTTAGATGTCCTCTGACGAGGCCGCTTTAAAAAAGTAAACTACTTCATACGCCGCAAAACATTGCACTATTTCTTATATATGTTATTGGATCGCAGATAATTAATCAAATATTATTTGAACAGAAAAGGTCACGAAAATTGACTTTTCGTGATTACGAATTTCTTCTAAATCTTACTCATATAGCGAATAGCGAGCAGGGGTCTACCTATTTATGAACCTACATAAGAAGAGAAATCTGTTATGTAGACTGTGAAAACTATGGCAAAAATTGAGAAATAAGTTGCAATTTGAACTTTACATGTTGATAAAGTTCAAAATGCATACTTTTAATAGTGTACTATACTAATATATTTTAGTGGTATATATGTTTTACTTACAAAATTATGTGAGAACTAAATTCCAACATGCTCATCAAACTAAAATTCCATCACATAACTTGAAACTATTCAACGTAATCCTACGAAGATGAATCCAATTGAATGACACCATTCATTTCATAACCCTTTGAATAGTATTAAGATAAATGACTCTCTTTATTCCCAACTAGTTGAATGAAATTAACTTTTCATATAAATTAGCATATTCCTACAAGATTAAATCGATAAACTTATCTTATTCTTATTTTTTTTCGTACGAATCTTTTATAATATAATCAGAGAAAATGTATCATGTGATAAAAATATTTTTTCATTTCTCATACTCGGAAAGTAGTGTTTATTTGATCTGAATAGCGGGTGGAAAATGCTACTTCTCACCCTTGGGCGGGAATAACTCATAGTAATTACTTTCCTCCCTAGGGTGGAAAGTAATTTTGAAAATAGAACAAAATTTGGTTAGGCAGTCAGCTGTAAAAAATCTAACATAATTAAGAAAAAAAAATGCTGCGGTCTTGTGTTTATAAACGGCCAGTGTGAATTTAAAAAAACCCGTGCGGCTGAGGCGGTGACGCGGTGTGTTCCATAATTAAACATTTAAATTGACTATGACAATATATAATTTGGCGGGATACTAACTTATCGAAATCTTTTATTAAAAATGAATTCAAGTGATTCTGACATATTGACCCCAGATTTTGTTAAAGACGAGGCCAAAAACAGTAATCCTTAATCTCTTGCCAGAAATTTCTAAACAAAGATACATAAATACATACAATGATTTTATGAAGTGGCGAGCAGATAAAAAAATAATAAATATTTACAAAAAACTATTTTCTACTTTCCTTATATTCGAAATGAAAAGTAGAGTGCTTAACTCGGGTGAAAGACATCAATTCCTACTCGGACTATAGACGCCCTCGCTGCGCTCGGGCGTCTAAATACCTCGTATGGGAATTGATTCCTTTCCACCCTTGTGTAACAATCTCCTATTTTACCCCCGACTCAAAAATAACAGGATGTTATAAGTTTGACGAGTCTGTCGTGACGTGTGCCTGTCTGAGGCATCGTAGCTCCCTAACGGATGAACCGATTTTGATTTTGTTTTTTATGTTTGAAAGGTGAATTGGTCGGGAGTGTTCTTAGCTATGCCTGATGAAAATCGGTCGAGCTATAAAGCAATTGTCGGGGGTTTTTAAATTTCGAAGTTATTAGTTTATTAACACTTGTATACTTGCATGAAACGCATTTAACTAAAAGACATCGTTTCGGGAGCAATGTTGATGAAATAATTTACACAAAGCGCCTGTTAGGGTTCAAACCTACGACTTACAACTCGAAAGTCGCGGCGGATACCACTGGGCCACAAGCGCTCATTTATTAAACTAGTTAAAACAAATTTAAACTTAAACTATAGGAATATTTGGGTCGAATTTTAATCATAAACTTAACCAATGCGTTATTTGTTAATTCTTCAACATTTACAAAGTATGTGAGGTACACGCCTATAACATTTTGTTCCTGCAGTTAATATTGCTCGTATATCATGCTGGTGGGTACTTCACAATATGTTACATGCTCGTTATGATTTCGGGTGCAATAACCGTTATGCTTGGAAATTATGTTAAAAATGGCAGCTGGTTGGAAACTTTTTCGTAGATGGGGTTCAGTATAGTTTCCAGAGTATTTTACGAACAACATTAATCTATACTGGTATCTTTAATTATGTGTTTATGGTTACGTTTTAGCCCCATCGACCATCTGCAAAGTTAAGCTGTGCTTGCCGCGGTCAATCTATGGATGGGTCACCATTCATAGAATATTGGGTACCCTTCGTTCCTGAGAGGGTCGGTAATAAACATAACATAACGCGTGTAATCCCCGAAGGTTTATGCAGAATTGTACTAATTTACACTCACATTTCGCCGGCATATTTAGGTCCCACGTAATAGGGGGCGAGCCTATTGCCATTCATTGGACATTTTTTTTTTTTTTTTTTTTTTTTTTTTAAAAAAAAGCTTACTAGCAATGTGGGTCACACATTGCTAGTATTCTTGTTAACCCCTCGTGCTAAGCTAAATGCTTGTGTTACGAGTGGTTTCACGTCGGTAGTGCAATGGGTGGGTTTCGAACTGGCAACCACATGATCGAAAGTCCGAAGTCCTAGCCATTAGGCTACCGCCGCTTTACATTATTGACAAACTGCGAGTTGCTACCGAGAATTTCATAAAAAGACTCAGTTAAACTTTGCTCGACCTGGGGATCGAACCCAGGAACTCTAGCGTAGCAGTCGTGATGAGATCCCCTAGACTAATGAGGCAGTCTTAATATTAAATCACTATATATTTTTTTGTATTTTAAATCTGATTTAATTCTATAGCAACCTTTAATAAAAACAACTGTGACCTTTTGCGGCGGGCTCCTAAAAACTGCGCCCGCGCTGATGATGTTAACAATCAAGGCTAATGCAGTTCCCGCGGTATCACGCATCTTGCGAATTATTTTATACCTTCATCCTTGTATTAAATACTAGTAGGAACAGGTTTGTGGTAGAGTAATTATATTGTAATTGTATTTTTTAGTTGTAGCGTCTCGCTGGCATGTCTACATGCCAGGATAAATGGGTTGGCATGACCGGGAAAGTACTACCACTATTACAAGTGTCGAGCGCGTTTCCTTTTCGTTTTTTCCATCCCCTCCCTGTTCCTAGACTTGGCAACGGATAATATGCACTTTTTTTTTTTTAAAAGCTTACTAGCGATGTGGGTCACACATTACTAGTAGGTATTCTTGTTAACCCCTCGTGCTAAGCTAAATGCTTGTGTTACGAGTGGGTTCACGTCGGTAGTGCAATGGGTGGGGTTCGAACCGGAAACCATATGATCGCAAGGCCGACGCCCTATCCATTAGGCTACCGCCGCTTCAAAGGTTCTTAAGTGGCGATTAATACTGACCATCAGGTGACCCGCCTACTCTTTTGTCGAGTTATTCAATAAAACAAAGTTTAAAGTTAACTAGCTTTTGCCCTCAGTTTGGATTACATCCCAAAGACAAATCGTAGCTTATGTTTTTTCTTAGAATGCAATCTATCTCCCTGCCAAATATCGAAATCTGTTCAGCGGTTTATACGTAAAAAGGTATCACACAAACAGAATTACTTTCGTATTTATAATATTAGAATACATTGTAGCGACATCTAGCGCGCTACATAGAACTACGTTGAGCAAATCCTGAATCGTGCAAGTGGAGTTCACCGCGCGACTCGCATATATACAACCGCCTGACATCAACCGTCGGGCCGTAGCCCGCCAGGCAAAACACCTGACTGGTTGGAGGATCCTCCCTTTGCTTAGAGGGGCAATACATCTCGCCTCTCTACAACATAATCAGCCCATAATGTCTCCACTGCTGGGACACAGGCCTCCTCTCGCTGAGAAGGAGTGGGCCGCAATCTAACACGCTTGCCCAGTGCGTGAATTTTTGGTTCTAGGACATACCGGTTTCCTCACGATGTTTTCCTTCACCGTTTTAGAAGCAGTGGTATTGAAATAATTTACACAAAGTAAAGCGCCTGTCCGGATTCGAATCTACGACCTACAACTTTTAGTCTTGGCCGTTGCCACTGGGCCACCACAGCTCCACATTTTATATTCACCATAAATGTTCAATTTTGCTATAAATAGATACCTCAAACGAAGCTAGCATAAAATATGCGACATTTGCAAACCACAAAAGAATAGAAACTCAACCATTCTTGCTACCTAATGTATAAAAGAATTGTAACCGGGTGATGTCTGTCCAGAAAAAATAATATGAGGGATCTGTAAGGGAGTAATAGCAGCCGAAATTTCATTTTTAGGATTTCTGCTTCTTTGTCTGTATGTTTGTACGCACATCACGCAAAAACGACGGCACAAAACTGGATGTGGTTTCCACAGTTGCAATGCTGAAGGTCTAAGTTACAATCTGGTGCATATTTTATCATGATACGCGGCCTAAAAGCCGAGTTATTAACATTTTATTTTTATTTTAAGATCTGTTTGGTGTTTAATAGTAAATTGTACTTTTGGTACGCAAGCATACCCGCACGCGTCAGCTAGTTGTAAATATTTTCACCTATTATTTCGATGTGGGTCAAATAAAACATCTCAAAAACGTTTCTCAAACAATTCTGTTGGTAGAAACCGCAGACACAGGCGACCAGCAGTCAGGAGGTCAAATGCATAACTCTCGGCACCTCGCCGCTCGCGCATGTAAATAAGGGCATATTTCAAACGTACTAGCAACTGCAGTGTTAGGTTGCATCTCCGAACTGTTAGGAAGTAAATTCATTTGCGCGAGCACTGTGTAAGCGAATCCTAGTTTTAAAATAAGAATTAATCGCTGGGTGATTTGGGAAAAATATTGTTAGGAATTAGTTTAACGAGACCAGTCAGTATAAGCAAGCTCTACGTAATTTCAGTTCAATTCAAATTATGCCATCCTTGTTTCAATAACATTTTTGAGAAAGTGGCAAAGTAGTAGTGTCGTAAAAATATTGCTTTAGGTTTTAAATATGAATTTATTCCAGAAAAACGCCCTATTGTATCATATTAACGTTCTCTTCTGCCAGATACTTCCATTACGTTCTATCGCTAGAAATATATTCCAGGTATTTCAAGTTATTCGTGGTAGTCGTATGTTACAATTAGTGCAGTGATAGCCTAGTGATATGACCATTGGACTGCCAAGTCAAAGGTCTCGAGTTCGAATCCAAGGCACGCACCTCTGACTTTTCGAAGTTATGTGCGTATTAATAATTAATTACCACGCGCTTAAATGGTGAAGGAAAACATCGTGAGGAAACCTGCATGCCTGAGAGATTTGCTTGAGGGCGTGTGAAGTCTGCCAACCCGCAGTGGATTAGCGTTGCGGACTATAGCCTAATCCCTCTCGTTATGAGAGGAAACCCGTGCCCAGCAGTGGGACAATGTAATGGGTTGATGATGTTGATGTATGTTACAATTCATTTTCTATGTTTTTTTTTTGTATTGACACCAACTCTGCATAAGTATTTTATTTCAATAATTGTCGTATCTTTTTCTGTCTTATAAAATAACTTAATTTTGTCGTAAGCGTTCGCGCAAAACAACTGCAGCCCCCAAAATCAGCATACACGTTAAACAGGAATGTGTGAATGCTATTCATAAATAAATCGATCTAAACAACGTCAGAGCTTCCGTGCGCTTATTGATATGGTGATACTGTAGTTAATGCTGTATTGTACGCTCTTACCGTCAGCCTGGATGGTCACATCGTAAATATCGACAATAAATATCGAATTAATAGTACCTCATAGCGGTGGCTAGGTTTTTTTTAAAAAGCTTACTAGCAATGTTGGTCGCACATTACTAGTACCTATTCTTGTTAACCCCTTGTGCTACACTAAATGCTTGTGTTACGAGTGGGTTCACATCGATAGTGCAATGGGTGGGTTTCGAACCGACATGATCGCAAGTCCGACGCCATAGCCATGAGGCTTTTTTTTTATGGTATAACTCGGCAAACGAGCAGGCGAGCTACCTGATAAGTAGTCATCGCCGCCCATGGACATCTGCAAAGCCAAAGGAGTTGCAGATGCGTTGCCGAGCCTATTTAGGGAAAGGGAGGGGAAGGAGAAAAGGAGAAGGAACGGGATTGGGGGAGGAATTGGGCCTCCAGCCCTCTCGCTCACCGAACGAAGCGCAGTAACGAAACGCTACTACTCGGACGTCGGTCTTCTGCGAGAGTGTGGTTCTTCCCCGGTCAAGCCGGCCCATTCATGCTGCGAACAGCGTGGCCCTACCACAACAGTACTAGGTTACCGCCGCTTTCATATTAAAATAGCTAATCAATAATCACCATGTCAAAAGGTAGTACTCGCGGTTTTAAGCGCAACTGTTGATCGCATTATCATATCATGTAACCGGTAACAGGTTGTTGCAGTACGCAACAACCACACCCCTGTATTAGGTAGGTCCCTTAGGTCCCTTGTAATAGGAGGCGAGCCTACTGCCATTTGCTTGACACAAATCCAGACTCTGAGCTGCTACTGAGAATTTCATAGAAAAACTCAATAAGACTGCTCGACCTGGGATTCGTACTCAGGATTTCTAACGTAGCAGTCGCGCTTGGGACTACGAGACCAATGAGGCAGTTAGTTTTAGAACGGTTTCATAACATTAATTCGTCGCATTCCTTCTCTGGTAACAGAAAGTACAGTTATCATCATAATCATATCAAAACGAACGCAATATTGAACGCAATGAATTTTACAGTATTACCTACTCAAGAAATAAAACTTTATCTCAATGGAATAAAATTAAATGCCATAATGACAGCTGTGTGCCATTGAGATATAATTCGATTTCATGAATTGTCCAGATCGTTTAGAATTATTTTTACCAGCTGACTGTACCATTTAAAATATTTAAATTCAAAATCGTAAAGACATTGTGGTACAAAGTAGTCTTTTACCGCGCTTTCTCACAGTTACCCGCCACACTAATGTAGTTTACGGTCGCCCCAGAATCAAGACGTTCATTCGAATGCAACCGATTGTCGATTTAAATCGAATCGATGCTCCCTACACTGTTCCTCTTTACGTCAAATAAATATCGAGTTTTAGTTCCAAATCACGACACTGGTATGTCAATGGCGCTACTATATGTTCATTTTGGATAATACGTATGCACAAACAGATTGATTGTTATGCAAGATTCGTTGGATTAGCTACATATTTTGTAGTAATTTGAGATTGTTAGGAAAATATCAAAATTTATAAAATAAAAATTTGACGTTTACTGTGTATTCTCGTAGAAACCAAAAATAATTCTTTTGAGAATGATCACCCATCCAGACCGACTGCGTCAGATGCTGATGCTTACTTTGCCGATCTGTTGATAAGTGCAGTTATAACTTAGCCACTTAGCTTATTATAGATCACATATTTATACAGTCAGAGAATTAGAATCGATTAAAATCGTGTATTAAAAACGATTTCAATGCAAAATAACCTATCGATCGTACATCCGTACTTATACCAGTTGATACCTACCTGACAATCAAAAAAGGCAAACCAATCGATATATTTGCTAACATCCATCACTATGACTGACACTCTGAAAAAACTCTGCATCAATCCCTACAAAGAATGATTTAAGCGTAAAACCTTTTTCTAGCGCTAATAAATTTTACTAAATAAATGCCCGTTACATTTTTTAACACGGAAAACTCGAACAAATATAGACACGGCCGATATATTAAAAATGTCACTGAATTGACAGTTTTTTTTCATATCAGTATAAACTGACAAGCAAGACTGACAAACGACGACAAATGACTGACGAAACAGGTGAATCCCGACTGATGTTTATCTCGAAGATCAGTATCCGATCCCACGTGTATTAGAATTTTAGATAGTGATGTTTAATATGTATTGGATAGGGATTAGGGATGTATGATGTTTAGACGGTTACAACACTAGTATGCAATAATATTCATAGTTCAATTTACAAACCCGGATAGAACTGGTGGGATCAGCTTAATTGTTGAATCGGTCAAAAAATAACTATATCTAATACCTATGCTAGTTGTCCGTAATTTTTTATGACAAAAAAATTGAGCCTATGAATAAAAATAAAATTAAAATTTATTCATAAATTAGGAATTTTAAATTGTATGCTAGTCAGAAAGCGCACTATCGCGGTTTTTTATGTCACAAACCAATTCATCATCATCAACCCATTACATCGTCCCACTGCTGGGCACGGGTCTCCTCTCAGAACGAGAGGGATTAGGCTATAGTCCAGCACGCTAGCCTACTGCGGGTTGGCAGACTTCACATGCGGTCAAGAAAATCTCTCAGGCATGCAGGTTTCCTCACGATGTTTTCCTTTACCGTTTAAGCGCGTGATAATTAATTATTAATACGCACATGACTTCGAAAAGACAGAGGTGCGTGCCCTGGATTCGAACTCGAGACCTTTGACTTGGCAGTCCAATGGTCATATCACATGGCTATCACTGCACAAACCAATGCTCAATAGAAATGCTATACAATCATTTTGAAAAGGAACAGCACATCACATTAAGAGGGCTGAATCCCATCTTAATTTTAGGTTTGTAAAGTTTCTGACGCAATGTTATATTGTTGTAGAATAAAATAAATCTCCACCTAAAACTTTTAATTATATTTTACACCCTGTTTAGGGTGTAAAATATAATTAAATATAAATCTTACCATTTTAGTGTTTTTTAGACGGCTCTAAAGTATGATTTCATTTAATTTCGTTACATCCTCTTAGTATCCACCTTTTTGATTTATTAAGTCTCTTTCCTTTTTTCCTATCCTCATGTAAAATATTTAAATATTTAATATAAGCATATTAGTACATTATTATGTTAACTTAGTAAAAAAAACTATTGGTTGTAATCTACTTATACAAGTAAATGCTGGTTGGCTTAAAAAATCCCCTAAATATATTCTTTGCCGCAAAGACAAAGCAAAATGAATCACAATCATAATCTCCCGCCACAATCTATGACATTCAAAAACATCACTCACAGGAATTTCACCAACAACTTTATTACTTTTGAAAACAGATAAAAAATGTTTTACGTGACTTTAAAAACGTATTCGTTTTTAACCTAGTTTGTGTTGATTCATGAGTGACTTATTGCGTCTAGTGGTTGGAAGGGCAGCTACTGTGCGAACGTTCTTGGGTTTGATTATATTTCTTTCGTTCTTTCTATTAAACAGTTACAATACTTTACTCACTGTCACTTAAACTAGGTAAACCTGTGCTCTAAGTAACAGTTTCAGGACGCGTTTGATCTAGGGAACCAGTTTAATTTGTAAAATATATATCCGTTCCGTTATTATACAATTATTTAAAGAATTTACTTTAACAGAGAGTTAGACAACTTTTTTTTTAATAAGAACTGTCTCATTAGTCTAGTGGTCTTAAGCGCGACTACTACGCTAGAGGTCTTTGGTTCGATTCCCAAGTACTTAAGGCAAAGAGTTATTGTGTTTTTCTATGAATTTCTCTGTAGTTGCTCGGAGTCTGGATTTGTGTCCGGTTAATGGCAATAGGCTCGCTACCTATTACATGAGACCTAGGCATACCGGCGCGTCGTGGTGGGTGTACATAAGTACACCTCTGCCTTTCCCTTCGGGGAAAAAGGCGCGGTGGTATGTTATAAGGCGTATAAAAAGGACTTGTGAACTTAAAATTTTCGGCTAAAAGGCTCGAGTCTTTTGGAAATCCAAGATTTCTAAGGGAACACTAAAATGAGTCCTTCTGTGACTTGATTGTTTACATAATGGCTTTATCACTAAGCCATCTTACTGGCCAACAGTGAGCTTACATAAGTTATAACACACTTCTGCCTCACCCATCAAAGAAACAGGCGTGATGGTATGGTCATGAAAGTATGCATAATGACGTATGTGTCATGTGAAACACAAACATAAAGATAGGTATCTGTATTTTTGGTTTACCTCATCGGATAATTGGAATTTCTACGCTGTACAAAATAGTGACATTAAAAGAAAATATTTTCCTTATTGATGTCGTTCAATCATTTATATAAGTATAATTCACGTCTACGATATTGACAAGCTATTTTAACAGATACTCGTAAGTGGGTGAAAAAATGTGGCACATCTAGTAGAAAATAATGATTAGAATGGTCACCCACCCGTAGATTGACCTCAGCAGGCGTAGCTCAACTATGTAGATCTGTTGATCAGGACAGTTATAACCTTAGCCCCGTCCCTTCACCATCGCCCTCTATAGCGATATTTATTTATTCAAAATATTATCAAAAATCTATTATCTCAAGACTGCCACGCTAGAGGTCCTGGGTTCGATCCCCAGGTCGAGCAAAGGGTTTTTCTATGAAATTTCCAGTGGCAGCTCGGAGTCTGGATTTGTGCCCGGTTAATGGCAATAGGCTCGCCCCCTATTACATGGGACCTAAACATACCGGCGAAATGTGGGTGTACATTAGTACACCTCTGCCTATTCCTTCGGGGAATACAGGCGTGATGGTATGTACGTTCTGTTATCCCAATGGGTGCCTGAAGATGGAAGGCGCCTTCGAGGTCGGCCTAGAAAGAGGTGGCGGGATGATTTGGATGCGTACCGCGAGGGCTGGCTTGAGGTGGCGCAAGAAAAGAGTAGGTACTACTCTTTACTAAAGGGGAGGCCTTTGCCCAGCAGTGGGACAGTAACGGCTAGAATAAAAAAAAGGTCAAAATTTACTATCTTGGTCTAAATACAAGGAAAATCTAACTTAAACTTTAAGGAAGTTATGAAATGCCGACCTCATTCATACAATTCCGTTTTTGATCATCATAGTTTCTATATTAAATTACAGGCTCATATTGAAGCTATCTGCGCGTAGTCATTAGACAAACGTCTAATTAAACAGCTCATTAGGGCGCTCTGCGCGCGCGCACGTCGCCTATTACACTGGCTGTGACCACATGACTAGTCGTGATGCTATTGATACTATTTGTTGTAAGGGTTGCCTATTGTAGGAAACCTATTGGTTCATGTTAAAACAAGTGGTTACAAAGCCCTTTCATCATGCACAGTGGCTGAAGTTTTTTTTTGACAGGGCTCTTTATTTTTAAAAAAAAAAAAGCTTACTAGCAATGTGGGTCACACATTACTAGTATTCTTGTTAACCCCTCGCGCTAAGCTAAATGCTTGTGTTACGAGTGGGTTCACGTCGGTAGTGCAATGGGTGGGGTTCGAACCGGCAACCGTATGATCGCAAGTCCGACGCCCTAGCCATTAGGCTACCGCCGCTTATATTTATAATTCATACATACATATATTTCATCATGCGTTTTCCCACGGGGGTAGGCAGAGACAACAGATTTCTACTCTTTGCAATCCTGGCACACGACCACATTCATTAACCTGTCATACATCTTGTATTTTTTTACTTTTTAGTCTTTTATTTTGCTTGCACTTCTTATTTTGTGTATTCTGAAAGCTGCAACGTATTGGTTTTAAAACTGTAAAGTTGCCTGTGTATAATACTTGTCTAAACTAATCTAAACTAATATTATAAAGAGGAAAAGTTGTGTTTTTGGATGTAGGTATGTTTGTAATTTACGTAATTTCACACAAAAACTACTGGACGGATTTCGATTTCAAAAAATCTTTCACGTTTAGAAAGCTGCATCTTCACTAATTGACATAGGCTATTTTTTTTTTTTAAATGTGATCTCTTATAAAAATGCAATAATATAACCCAAGGTGTGAAAACGCGGGCGAAGCAGCAGGCGGAAAGCTGGTAAATTAATAAATAAATAAACAAATGATCGTTGGTTCAGGGTGCTCGTAACTTGGCCTTTTTTAAGAACGTCCGAAATTTGGTTGCGCTATTTGCCGAGGGCGGCACCTACCACCTCGCCATTCCTTAATCGGCACACGACTACAAAAGCCAAACAGGTGAAGTACCAACCCCCTGGTAAGTAATTGTATTTCAGGATCGACATGAATCCTTGGCATTCGACATAATTCTCTGTCACAGTAGTAGTTCATTGTAAGCGCGGTAGGGGGCGTACTAAGAACGCATAGTAACAATTTTAATAGGAAGCTATTAATTTTTTATGTAGGTACCATATATTCAGATGGGTGATGGGCACACCTTGACAGTGACGATTAAACGAAAAACGTTGTTAATTTTGCAGAACTGCCGCGTAATTTTTCCTACATTATGTAAATGTATCCAGTAGGCAATAATATACATACCACGCTATAATTATCTAGTTTAAGCTGATCTCACATTGTACGGGAAGCTAATACAATGCGAGTTCAGCTTATACTGGAAATTATAACTTGATGTTGATGAATGATGTAAAAGATTTTTCATGTTGCAGAATTAAATAAATTTTACTATTTACACTAAAATTATAAGAGTAAAAATTTTTAATCGATAAACTCTGTAACTACTGAACCGATTTTAATAATGTTTTCACCGTCAGCAAGCTACTTTACTCCAGATTAATTATTAAGGCTATATTTTATCTCGTTCGATAACTGGGATCGTATGCGGGTGAAGCCACGGGCAACTGTCTAGTTATTTATATTTAAAAAATAACAAGGATGCCTCTAATCAAATATATACGCAAAATTTTATCAAACTACTAAGCAGTGATGACCCTGCACCACATAATTATTATCATTACAAATTAATATTTTTTGCTATTTTCCTCGTAATTAAAATCATTTGTAAAGATATACTTACATGGTTCGTTTTTATAGGATATTCACATTTATCAAATAGAAAGTCAGGTGCTACGAGAAGTATACTACTTGGTACGTGTCTTTGTAGGATTTAAAATAGCAGATGACTAGGTAACAGCATTCACTTGCATGTTGATAAAATCTTCTACGCCGAATCGCTGCGAGAAAAAGTGCAGTGGTTTTTTGACTTGGCGGGGGCACTACCGCGTCTCCGATACTACTACCAAGAATCTATTTTCTAAACATGGTAAAGTTACTTATTTCCGTACTTACACATGTTTTGATTATTGTTATACACTGGCCTACAAAATGAAGTATCACTCTTTTAAAATTGTAATAACTACAATAGTTACAAGAAAAAAAGATAAACTTTTGAAATAAAAAGGACTTGAAAATGAATTTAATTTTTTATATATAAAATGTTTATAAAGAAAACGTTTTTCATTTCCAATCTCTAATTTCTACAGTTCTACTATTAAATGATAAATTATTATTTATATTTAAAACATTAGTTTTTGCCCGCGGACGAATATAATGGACGAATAGAGCGAATTAAACCCAATACCTCTAACGTAGCAGTCGCGCTTAGGTCCTGCTACCTGAGATTTTTGTTTGGAGTAAATAATTATTCATTATTTTCAATATAAAATCAAACATTCAATTATAAGTATGACATTAACCTCCAATGTCCTCACATCCTGGTATCGCCAATGTACCAGTGAATGATGTAACATCTTTTATTTTAAAAGTACGTCCATGGAGTTTCGTCCGGATTCTTCTCCATAGGATCAACTTTTGTCCGTGCAACTAGAGTCAATAACGTTTCATAAACGCTTCTTAAAGCTTATTTGAAATAAAAACATTTGATTTTGACATTGTTGGGTCCATTTTAGCTATTTCTGTCTGACATTATAAATATGCCGTGGCACTCCAGGCAAAACTATGTCGTGGTTGAAGGAGAGGTTCGTTCAAAAAGACCGACATCACACATTCATTCATTCATTGCTTGCACCAAGTAGTAAAAATATAAAAGGTTCATTAACCCAGCTTGTCCCGCAACTGGAGCGGCGTGAACATCGACATAGCTACGAAATAAACCCGTCAATTCCAAAAAGCAATTATGGCGACTAATTACGACATTCTGTTGCGATTAAACGACAATGTGTGTCCGACTTTATGTCTGGTAATTTAAAAATGTACACATCTGTATGTTAGGTTTCGTATGTTTAAGACGAACTTACGACTTATTATACTATAACGCGTGTATTCCCCGAAGGCTTAGGCAGAGGTGAACTTAATGTATACCCACATTTCGCCGGTATGTTTAGGTCCCATGTAATAGGGGGCGAGCCTATTGCCATTACCCGGGTACAAATCCAGACCCCAAGCTGCTACTGAGAATTTCAAAGAAAAACCCAATAACACTTTGCTCGACCTGGGGATCGAATCAAGGACCTGTACCGTAGCAGTTGCGCTTAGGACCTCTAAACTAATAAGGTAGTCTCAAATCGCAAACTTACATCAATGTGTTTAATACCTTACAATCCAAATGACCCGTACAACTTTCAGTTTTACTAAAAAGGTTTTATATTTATCGCTTCAGTTAAAAAAAAAAGGGCGATTCCATTGGCCCGATAGACGCGAAACTCTCGTTTTAATGTACGGTCATCATTTTTAATGGGACCACACCTTATTACGGTTTATGTAATAAAATATGGTTCGCAAAAACTGATTGATTGTGGTCTCTGTTATGTAATTTGGTGTGAAATTTATTTTAAAGGGTACATACATTACCTATTTATTTTTTATATTTATACTTATTGGGTAACATACTTTTTGCCATTGTTTCAGATGCAGATTGTCGCTACAATCAAGTATGTATTTAATTATATTTTTACCGTCATTGGAGTAATTAAATTTAATTAAATAAAATGTTAGTAAGTAAAGTTTACTATAATTATGATAAACTAAGTACCTATTTCTAATTTGTGTAATATGTGTTGCAAAAATTCTGATTGATTCCTAAAAGTGTTATGAAGAGTTATCAGAAACGTTCATAAAGACCGATAAAAATAAATAGTATTTCCGGTTCTCTTTCATGTGCTTACATGCTTAATTTTATAATGATATTTTCAACCGACTTCAAAAAGGAGGAGGTTCTCAATTCGTCTGTATGTTTTTTTTATGTTTGTTACGCGATATCTCCGCCAATTGTAAACCGATTTTGATGTTTGTTTTTTTGTTTGGTACTTCAGAGGTAGTCCCGTTCAAATTTTAAAGAAATCGGTTGAGCAGTTTTGAAAATATCAACAAAAATCTAAAAATCGTTTACATCCATGGTATTATCGTTTATTCCGAAACATCGCTGTCTTATTGGAGCAGTACGTTTAGTTGGCTAACATACTTGTTAGCCAACTAAACGTACTGCTCCAGCTACTTCTAAACAAAAATTACAAAATAAAACTACTTTTTTGTTAAAAGTAATTATATCTTTTTTGTCGATGGTAGTATTGACTGCCTCGTTAGTCTAGTAGTCCCAATCGCGTCTTAGGTTTGATCCCCAGGTCCAGCAAAGTGTTATTGGGTTTTTCTATGAAATTTTCAGTAGCAGCTCGGAGTCTGGATTTGTGCCCGGTGAATGGCAATAGGCTCGCCCCATATTACATGGGACCTAAACATACCGGTGACTGTGGGTATACATTAAGTACACCCCTGCCTAACCCTTCGGGGAATACAAGTGTCATGGTATGTAGTACTATAATTATTTTAAGAGAATTCACGGCGTCAATAAAATATATTATTTGTATAAATATAGGTACATAACTAGCCTACCTTCATTTTCAGTTTTATTTTTTTCACTGTCCAACAACGTCATGGTAATTTACACTTAATTTTGCGATAACTACGATTAATTTCCACTGTTACACAATTCACATTTAAATACAATTCAGAAAAGATATCATAAAATAAAAATACTTCTTTGCAGTGTGTAAATCCACAAATTCATAATCACCACCGTGTAGAAGATATGCAATAACTACACTCCATAATCTTGAGACACTATACAAAAACACACAGAATATCTATTCTCAACTCTCTCGGAAACAAAATATTTTACATAGCGATTATAATTATAATTAGGTGACCCAACTATTAGGTACTTACAAGTTTTTCTACGCTCGCTCTATCTATTTTATTTTCTGCCCTTCTAAATTTTTTACCCTGTACTTAATTTGATCAAAATATTTGGATTTTCTGTCAGATTTTATTTAATTGACGGTACAACCTGCCGTAATGTTTTTATATCATTCGGGGTAATGTGACGCAGAAACCATGAACATTACCAGAAACGGGAATAAGTTTACCATAAAACTAAAAAAAAGTACTAAAATTACTTTTTCTTGAAAAAAAATCTATTTAGGTAGTACAGTCAGCAACGAAAGTTGCTGAACACCGCCAAGTTTTGAAAACAGCACAGCACCAATACTTTTCAATAGATTCACTTAGGAAAAAAATGATGGTCTGTATGTAGAAACACGTACTACTTACCACATCTCGGGTTAGTAAGTTTTGGATAATAAATATGTTTAAGCGTTTTGAAGATTTCATCGTGTTCAGCAACTTTCATTGCTGACCGTACCTACGCACGGGCACACATCAAGTTGTCTGTATGGGCTGGCTTTCTGCGGAAAAAGTTAACAGTGAGAGGTCATTCGATACTGGATTTGTATAGCTTCATTTGTAGCCGTACGTAGGTACGAGACTAATCGACTACATAAGTGTGTCAAACATCTTTTATGTCATCAAAATAGCAGCAAAATACTTTGTGAATATGGTTCGATAAACTAATTTGTAGAAAATTTGACAGTTGTACCTTCTGTGAACCTTTTTTAGTGTGTACTTTTAATATAATCGCCTTATACAAAGCTTGCAAAATGCGATCACTGGGTGCCTAAAGCATACTTAGTGTTCCCATAATTTGATGGTTTGTTGGAGTATTGTTGATATTTCTTGCTTCGTACAGCTTACTAGATTTTAGCTGCTTATTATAGCTACGAGGCGCGTAGTATTATTTTTACAAGCTTGTATTTAACATGCTATGTATATATGTAACAATTTTTATTCGGGTGGATTCTTGCATAATCAATTACATGAGCGTATATATGCTTAATTTAAAATTCCGCTTTGAAATAATCCTGAAATCTCCTACACAGTAAAATCAAAATATAACCATATATGTTTATTCCTAAACTTGGAACTAAATGCTCTCTCTTCCATCAGTAGTATAAATAAATTAAATATACACAGTTAACGTGAGGTTCGCCTAATTGGAGAAGAAAGTACTACAAGAAAGCAATGAACTTGCCTTATTTTTAAAGAACTGTATTTTTACTGTAAACAACTTCACTGTGGTACCTTATGTTAATAAAAATTGCTACATAATTCTTTATTTGAATATCAAGAGAATTAAATGAGTAATGTCTTGATTCATGGAAAAGGTTTCAAAGATCCCCCAAATAATAACATGATAATCGTATTCTGACAATTTATCATTGCCCTAACAACTGCCCCTCGACGTCTAAATAAGGCAAAATAACTCCAATAAAAATAAACATTAACAAATCGTTACAAATTATACGCGCTCCTAATCGGGGTCTTTAATAAAACGATTAATTTATACACATCACTAATCTCATTAGTATAAGGCCAGGCACACACTGTTAGGGCCTGGTATCCACGAAAGCGGAGATACACCGAGCGGAGAGGAGAGGAGAGGAGATGAGGATCTACGGTGGAGTTATGGTAAATATTGATACTTACATACTCTAATAGCTATTAGCTCATCAACCTGCAGTAGGGTAGCGTGGCTATAGTCTAACTTCTCTCACAGAGAGGAGACCCATGTCCAGCTGTAGGACAGTAAATTAGTGGATGATAATTAATAACATAACATCATACCATCACGCCTGTATTCCCCGAAGAGTAAGGCAGAGGTGTACTAATGTGCACCCACATTTCGCCTCTATGTTTAGGTCCCATAAGGCCGCGAGCCTATTGCCACCGGGCACTACTCCAGACTCCGAGCTGCTACAGAGAATTTCATAAAAAACTCCATAACACTTTCGTATCGAACCCAAGAAAGACCTATAGTGTAGCAGTCGCGCTTGGGTCAACTAGACTAACGAGGCAGTTGATAATTTATAATTATTAAGTACCTATTAATAAAACATTTCCTTTTTACAAGCTTTTATTTCAATTGCAATGTTTGTATGTTCGGGTTAAATGTTGCAAGCTAAATGACAACTACTACGTCCTATCTTACAAAAATTAAGTTTTACATATTGGTTCAGTTCTAAAGACAATACATTTTTATGGTAATCATGACCTGAATCAACATCGAGGATTGGCTCCAGATAAAGGAACTCCTCAACGGTCAACAGCATACATGCGAAATTTTGTGTACGCGTTGTATTATGAAAGCCAGTTAAGTTTAGTGTTATCATTATAACGGCTATTGCACTCAAGGTATACTCCTCACGAAGGAGCTCATCAAAAGTAAGAAAGAAATACCTACGTAAATGAAATGATATTTATTTCTGTAAATAGATCATTCTGACACTTTTTTTTGAGCTAGATAGCGGCTTTTCCTATCTGACGACCCGCCGAAACAAACTCAGAGAACCATGGTCTCTTTAAAAGTCCAGACAATAGTGATATTACCTATATATATGCGAGTTTTAGAATTTAAGGCAAAATCTGAACAGGTCTTTTGAAGAAAGAGCCATAGCAGTTTTAAGTTGTCCTGTCCTTACTGACGGCACGCATACGTACGTCCTCGTGTAGCTCAACCACTTTTTAGGGAGCTTAACAAATTTTATATACTTACGCATTTTACTTCTCCTCATCTCTCGTCACAGGTTTGGTCGATAGCGGTCCTTGTTTGCTTACAATGTAGTCCAAAGCTTATGTATGTAGCATAACTTACACAAATTAAATCCGATTAGAAGGAGTTGATTGATTTACAATCGTTCGTTCTAAATACTTCTACTTTGGAACAGTTTTATTGTATTGGATCCTCTGACTTACGAATAAAGTTATCATGCTCCAAAAATACGGCGTTACATCATAAATATTAATCTTATTAATAAAAATATACTAATGTTTGACTGCGGCTGTGTTTGGGAATCATGTAATTTTTTTTATTTTTCTGTTCCTTAAACATAGATTTTTAGTTTTTACTTACTTGTAATTTTAATCGTCTAGGTCTAAATATTGTATACATTTTAATGTTGCAGTTTTTGTATAATATTCGCTTCTATACAAGTTTTTCTAGTTTCAAAGGAGTTTTTCTTATTTCATAAAATAAATAGCTATCTTCTAGCAATCTGCTCATTATTTATTATATTTTCAACCGACTTCAAAAAGGAGGAGGTTCTCAATTCGTCTGTATGTTTTTTTTTTTTTTTTTGTATGTTTGTTACGCGATATCTCCGCCAGTTGTGGACCGATTTTAATGATTGTTTTTTTGTTTGGTAGGTCATACTTCAGAGGTGGTCCCGTTCAAATTTTATCGAAATCGGTTGAGCAGTTTTGAAAATATCAACAAAAATCTAAAATTTGTTTACATCGATGATATTATCGTTTACTTCGAAACATCGCTGTCTTATTGGAGCAGTGCGTTTAGTTGCCTAACAAGTACTTCTAAACAAACTTTCCACTAATAATTACAAAATAAAATTACTTTTAACAAAAAAGTTAAACCGCCTTCAAAAAATAATAAAATAATTTTGTCTAAAACAGTTTGGGAAGTCGGTGGCGAAAATAAAAGACCCGCTCAAATAGAAGTCACCGACTTCCCAAACTGTTTTAGACAAAATTATTTTATTATTTTTTGAAGGCGGTTTATGGCATTCAATAATGCAAAATATCTACAAATGTGCGCTTGCTCAGATTTATACAACTTTTTTTTTTTTTTCTTAAAGAAAAGCTTACTAGCAATGTGGGTCACACATTACTAGTATTCTTGTTAACCCCTCGTGCTAAGCTAAATGCTTGTATTACGAGTGGGTTCACGTCGGTAGTGCAATGGGTGTGGTTCGAACCGGCAACCACATGATTGCAAGTCTGACGCCCTAGCCATTAGGCTACCGACGCTTCAGAACTTCAAAACTATACAAGTGTTATACACATTGTAGTAAATTTAAACAAAAATTAAATAAATGTGTTAATAAATGAGCCACTCGTTCTCTCGTTAAAAATGTTACACACCCCTGCCTGAAAGATTCGGCGCACTTAACTGAGCTCTTTGTCGCAACACCCAACCCAGATAAGACACAAATAAATTAATCTTTTTAAAAAATGTATTGTCGAAAATAAAGAACACAGATGCCCTTATTATTAGTAGATATAAGGCAGCAAATCTGTTGGCCATAAAATACGGTGTCTCAATTTTTGGGGCCTCGTTTCCAAATGATTTATTGGAAGTAAAATGATGTATGTGTTGCCAATGATTTGGTCAGCATTGAGTAAGAATTGCCAATTTTATGGAATGGAATTAAGGCTTCCTTGTGAGGCTCATATTTTAATATCTGTGCCTAATATTTTTTGGACCATAAAATTGAATTAATTTGTGTTTTTTTTTTAATATGGAGTAACCAAACAGATTTTGTTTCAGTGGTGTTTCTTCTTATAATCTTATTATTGAGCGGATATTACTTAAAATTTACTTTTACAAGTAGTTTTTTTTTTTCATTTTTTGTTATCTAGATGGCGCCGACGTTTCCTATCTGACGACCTCTGATAAAAAACGTCGATACAAACTCAGAGAATACCATGGTCTCTTATAAAGTCCAGACAATAGTTATATGCGAGTTCAAATTAGGTTAGGTTATTTTTTAGCGCCCTATAAAAAGGGTACAAATAGCATAGCTTATTATCATCATTAATTCATTTTAACTATCGAGACTATACATAATAAAATCTTAATAATACTTATTTATTTCAACCTCATTACATAATGCAAAAATCACCAAAAAGTTTACATACCAAAAAAAAACAAAAGAAACACGGATCATAATTTTTCCGGCAACATTTTTCGCCTCCCAATTATTTGTAGCGTCTCAAGAGATAAGTCGCGGCGGTTAAGTGCGCGTACGCATCAGACATCGTAAATATGATCGTGATCAGCTGCATTATGTTAAGGACGGAACGAGATCACTGGAACCTTGCCCTTAAAGGATAACACGTGGGTGGATATGTATAAAAAATGTGAATTTATTGTTCACTATTTTTGTGCTGTAAAGTTACAAAGGTGTTGGCCTCATTGTTTATTTGGACGTTTGCGGAAGGGAATACTTTTTTAATGTCGTGACCCTGGAATGTTCACGGCCAAAGTGCTAAACAATGAGACGATTTAAATATAGGTAGATTTTTACCGTTTCTCGGCCTTTCTCTATAATATTTAATATATAAATTTCTAAAATAAAAATAGCCTTAGTTTCTCCTTATTACATAAGCTGTCTGTCAGTGCAAGTCCCGTCAAAATCGGTCATCCATTTCAGAGATTAGCCGGAACAAACAGACAGAGAAAAAATTTAAAAAATATATTTTTGTATATGTACCTACCGTGTATGCCTATGCATTCAGTAATAAGCGGTTATTTTAATATTTTAAACAGACAGGGAGTCTGTTTAAAAAAAATTATTATTTGTATTGATTATTTGTATAGATAATTATAGCTTTCTTCTCTTTCTCACTGAGGGAGAAATTGGGCCTCCGGCGCTCCAAAACAACGGAATTTTCCAACTAAGCAAACCAAATAAATCTTAGTGCTACAAAGTATCAAAATAGCTAAAGCATAATGGGAAACTAGTAGATATGGGTTAAGCTAGTTAAAATTTTGTCCATAATTTATTGTTAATTTTTAAATGTACTTAATTGTTTATAATTTATTCTCTTCTCTTTCCATTTGTTATCGATACGATAAGAATAAGAAGTCGGTTGGTCTTTGCTGTTGTGTTTTTTTACAAGTTTTTATTCAACTTGCAATGTATTTTTTTTTTCGAGTGGATCTTTGCAACTCAATTTTGAAGCAGATTTCTTCAACCGATTGAGCTAAAGTTTTGTATACACGTTTAGTTTGGATGATTCCATGACGTGGATATTAAAATCAATTAGATCAAGTTATTTATTTAACTTATTTATCTACACTGGTAAATCTCGCGACCGATCAATTGTGTAATGACGTTATAAGTTGATAGTAAAAGATTCCAAGGAAAAGTTAATTTTATTCTCTTTAGCACATTTAAATAAAAGCTTGTTCTATTTAAAAGTTTTTTAATCAGGTATTTACGAGTATTTCCTTTTCCAAATAACTTCCTTATCCAGTTCAATAATTCTTTGGCGCTACACTTACGAAACTCGGCCCAATATATTGTAGAATGAGAAAAACGCGCGGTACGTTCAACTTTATAACTGAATGGACAAATAAATTCAGTTAAGTCGAACTCATACGAGATAATAACGTGTTGTTTAAATTGTGGAAACAACTACAATGTATTATGTTATGTTGAAGGTACATTACGTTTTGTATGTTATGTTGAAGGTACATTACGTTTTGTATGTTATGTTGAAGGTACATTACGTTTTGCGTTGTTATGTTGCTAAAACACGCAGAATTTTAAAAACCCCGACTAAATGCGACATTATATTTGCCTAGTAAGGCAGCAGTGAAAAATAGCCTATATATTATTAGTATATAATATAATAGGCTATTTTTCACTGACTATTTTATAGGGTAAAAATATTTCAAATCGTGGGACGATTTGAAATATTTTTTTCAGTTTTCAGTTTAATATTTTAAAATAAGTTAAGTATATATTAATAATAATTAAATATATCTATTTTTATAACTGTTATTTAAAATAAAACAAACGAGTAATTTATACCCAAATCCCCTACCAAAAACCCGAGTCTGATAATAGAATCCCAAATT
Source organism: Subacronicta megacephala (assembly GCA_958496365.1). Lineage (NCBI taxonomy): Eukaryota > Metazoa > Arthropoda > Insecta > Lepidoptera > Noctuidae > Subacronicta > Subacronicta megacephala. The sequence continues at coordinate 1,537,439 of OY292526.1, forward strand.
TCAATTATCTGAGTTCATAACATACATAATTATGTCGATCTCAAATCGCCACAGATAGAAACACTTTTAATGGGGAAAAGAAAATATGGTTTCCTTGTTTGCCGTGGAATTTTTCATTTATTTGATGTGAAATATTTTTTTCAGGCTGCAGCAATTTTTTTAACTAAATCTAAATCAGACATCGGCAGCTTAGTGGGATAACACCGATCGAGTCTTTGAAACTGCTCGAATTTTGCTTGAAATCCCCCAGAATTTTTCGTTTACAAAAATACATAACATTACATACATACCATCACGCCTGTATTCCCCGAAGGATTAAGTAGAGGTGTAGTAATGTACACCCACATTTCGCCGGTATGTTTAGGTCCAGGTTACATAGGGGGCGAGCCTATTACCATTAACCAGGCACAAAGCCAGACTCCAAGCTGCTACTGGGAATTTCATAGAAAAACGCAATAACACTTTGCTTGACCTGGGGACCGAACCCAGGACCTCTAGCGTAGCAGTCGCGCGGACCACTAGACTAATAAGGCAGTAAAAAAAACTTTTTTTTTAATACCTACTTTGGAAACTGCTTGGCATGCGTAGATACGCAATTTAATATAAAAAGTCTTGTAACTTAAGGGCTTGTATAACCTTTAGTTTTTCCTTAAGTTATAATTTTACCCATTTTTACTACATTACCCCGTCTTCTACATGCGGTTAAGTTTTTTTTTACCTACTTCATCGAATGATCGTGTGGCATAATTTTATTATTCCGTGTACATCCACCACAAAAATTAAAACAAAAATGTTCTTTTTTATTCAAGTTTCCCGCCGCCGACCTTTGTAATGATTTATTCAGTCTAGTGACATTACGTTGCCAATAAATAATATTTTAATTCTTCTTTTGTACTTATAAATAAGTCTTCAAAATATGCAAGATATTATGAAGTTGAGGGTCGGAGTGTAATTTCTTTATGTCCGTGATCGGAAATAAAATATATAAATCATTTATATATATAAATCAGAAACTGTACGCGTGCCTGAATTCATTACTTTGTATAACTTGCCATAAGTCAAAAGCGTACTGTGCCAGTAATATGGCGTAGTGTGGCCAAGATATCATTGAAGAATGAATTGTATTATTTTGTACTGCCTCATTACTCTAGTGGTCCTGACCGTAACTGCTACGCTAGAGATCTTAGGTTCGATTCCCAGGACGAGCAAAGTGTTATTAATAATTACTTAGACTTTGGATATTATTTTGTGCCCAGTTAATGTTCAACCGGCGGTAGCCTAATAGACTTGCGATCATGGGGTTGCCGGTTTGAAACCCACCCAAAACACTACGAATACTAGCAATGTGCGACCCACTTTTTTATTATAGACTAGCTTTCCGCCCACGGCTTCGCCCGCATGGTTTATCGGCTTTTCTGCATTTAAATTTGTCCCGTTTTTGCAACATTTTTCATTTATGCTCCGCTCCTTTTGGTCTTAGCGTGATGACATATAGCCTATAGCCTTCCTCGATAAATGGGCTACCTAACACCGAAACAATTTTTCAAATCGGACCCGTAGATCCTGAGATTAGTGCGTTCAAGTAAACAAACAAACAAACAAATAGTATATATTAGTGCCTATTACCATTTGATTGGCCTTTTACCATTAACCGGGCACATATCCAGACTCCGAACTGCTACTGAGAATTCCATGGGACACCCAATAACACTGCTCGACCTGAGAATCGAACACAGGACCGCAAGCGTAGCAGTCGCACCTAGGACCACTAAACTTATGAGCTAGTAGGTATTATAAGTGCGTACATCCATAATCAGAGTATTTACTTTATAAAATAGTGGAATACTGAAGATGTATATGGAATATATAACCTTTTTTGTATCAACATTTTTTTTTTACAGAAAGCGTGGCCGAATACTTTTTGGAGCGTAAAATTATTGTTATTTATTATTCATGTTCCCTACATACATATAATATATCATGAACAAATTGACGCCTTCACAAATGTAACGAGACGTATGGTGCCGACAAAGTGTGTAGTCGACTATATAAATTGTTGTGAGAGAAATGGGCCCGTAGGGTAATTTATGAAATGTTTATTTTTAAGATGTTTCTATGCATTTATCCTCAGCATTGTATAATAGAGAGCACTAGTCAGATTTTTGGTGGCCTACTCCACCAAAAATCAATTCAAATTATAGGTACCCTTTTAGTACCCTGGATCAAGATTATTTAACATATTATATTGTAACATAATGATTATCATACCCTCAGATAAAATAAAAAGTTAAGATGGAACTTTGCGAACAAAGAAGTGAAGCTGGTTAAAACTACACCTTGCCGTAACAAACAAACATAATGATACGCACACACGTATACCGAAACTACGCCTTATCTTGTCAGACGAGCAGAGTCGAGCTATCGCTGCACGTCTATCCATACGTCATTCACGTATCACGTGCGTGTGTGCTAGTAATTGTGTTTGTACACGGCAAGGTGTAGTTTTAACCGGCCTCACTTCTTTGTGACTTCTTCATACCATCACGCCTGTAATTTTTCGAAGGGTTACCCACTGGCATACTGATGTATGCCCATAGTTCGCCGTTATATTTAGAGCCATATTGTAGGGAGTGAGCTTATTAGGAACCATTAACCAAGCACAAAATATGCAATCTCCGAGCTGCTACTGAGAATTTCACAGAAAATCCCAGTAACAATTTGCTTGATTTGGTGAACAAACCCATAAACTCTAGCATAGCAGTCACGCTTAGAGCCACTAGACTAATGAAAATGTCTATAAAGATCTTTTGAAATAATATGTTATATTTACGTACCTGACACAAAAAAGTATAATACAAAAAAAAACTGAACCCTAACTCTCGCAGCCTATATATTATCAAGGTACGATTGCATCGCCCTCTATAGATACAAATTAAAAATACTTGAAGTCTTATTTACGAGTAAAACAATACCAATTGAGTTAATTAAAATTGTGGAAATAGAAAAATAACATTTAAAGACACTTTTACAAGACAATGTCTTTAATTTTTTTAACTAGATGACGCCGGAATTTCCAATCTCACGACCATTGAAAAAAAAAACGCTGAAACAAACTCAGATAATCATGGTCTTCTCTAAAGATCAGACAGTAGTAATATCGACACCGGAAATTTCAATTGTCGTAAAGGACATTTTGCCGAAATTTAGTTAGGTATATATTATCAGATAGGTATGCGAGTTTTACAATATAAGTGGAGTAGTTATGACCCATATATACAATTAATTGTAAGTAGGTAGGTACCTACGGCACCAAATTATTATTATTATGGTGTTAATATAGGGTAAAGTTCCCATTCATCATACTTACTCCCGTTAAGGACACCGAATTCGACCACCAATCATCTAAAGACCGCTTAAACTGTAAAAATTGAAGCAGGCAATAAAATTAAACGGTTGATCTGGTTGAAACGGTTCCCTGAAACCATTTGAGGTTCAATGTGGTCGACATTAACTGCAATTACATGATAATTTACTTTGAATTATGTTTCATTGAATTTTTTTGAGTAAACAGGATACATTTTTAAAAGTTATAAGGGTAAGTTTGACTCGAGGCTGTATTCAAATATACGTCCTTTAAGATGTTACATGAATGGTACAGTGTATAAACACTATTTTTATGGTCTATTACAAGCCACTGTTTACAAGGTCTGAAAGAAAGAAGATAAAATTGAAGAAAGAACTAAACAACCCAGTGAGCCCAGAAAATCCTATGGAAGGGCAACGTTTTTAACCGACTACGGAAAAGGATGGGTGTTTCACCCATATAATGTAATAATTTCTGGCAATTTATGTAGGTATTCAGACAAGAATATTTTCTTGTTTCAGTTTCTATTTAAACTTTTTTTTTCCAAAAAGGGACAAGGATACTTACTATAATAGCAATTCTGCTTATAACATATTGGCGTTTGTCTCTTTTTATACGACAATCTTGTTTCCCATCGTACTTTGTAATAATTTGCTTTGACCTGAAATTTGTCGCAATTGCATTTCTTATTCGTTTCATAAGTAAGATATAATATTTATCGCATCTTATGCCCACATATCATACACACGGGCACACCTTACGTACACGCCACTCGAGAATAATAAATAATATTGATAACCTCGCAAATCGAATTTACGAGCGTACCAAAACGTTCGTAATTGAATTTTCGAAAACGCCCACGAATTATTGCTGTGGCAATACCACTCAGATCACTACCGGGAATTTTGGGGATGCTGTCTTTAAACACACAAATTTTAAACAAGAATGCAGAGAAATATTCCTTTCTCGCTCTTAATATTTTTAATTCTAGGCCTCCAGCAAAGACCGATAGACGATACAACAATAACAAAATCTTAATTAACTACTTGTTATCCATGTGTCACTCTATCTACTTTCAGGGTGACCAAGAAGAATATGAAACCAAGGTTTAATATAAAATTGTTCTATGTCCATAACCCTTTTAAATATATTTGCCTTCTTCTCGGAGCTTTCACTACCAGCAGCCGGTAGGGTCAACTAAAAACAGCCTTACCTTTTTTATCTATGGTCAAAAACGTGGGACTAGTGATGACATTAAACACGACCCCATCTCTCTAAGGAGCCTAGGTTGTCCATGTAGGATCGTCTGCATATCTTCGGATTGCTGGTTCTACAATATCGTTACTTTCTTGGGACAAAGTTTGCCAAATTTTGCGTATGTTGCATAGATGTACTTTGATAAAAAAATTGTTTGGTTAGTTAAAGAAGGAAGGGTTCTTTGAGCACAGGGATCATAATGTTCAAAGAAAAACTACACCATAATTATTTTTTTGAGTCTAGGCTCTTTTGAGTCCAAGTGACCCTGAAAGATATCGCGAACGACCCTGGCAAAAGCGGTCAAAATAATAATTCTGACAACATCATCCACAGATCCGCGTGGAAAAAATGAATACTATACAAATTCAAGCATTCTAGCCTCAAGCGGTAAACTATATAATCCAATTAGCGAGTCACGGTGGCTGGCAGTGTATAATAAAGTCATAAGCAACACTGGTAGCTGGTAGGGTGCTACATTAATCACAGATTACTGCGGGCTTAGATGCACTATCTCTTTGTCCTGGACTCCCAGAGAGGGCCAAAGATAATGTAGATGTTTGTTATTGGAGGTTACTGCCTAATTGAATTTTGCATCTCCGAGGTTGAATGCTTAAAGATCTGTGGAATTTCTTTTATATCTTTTAAGAATATGATTCTAGTGTGTGCAATTGCTTTTATTGATCAATTTCTGTTAATTAATGTAAAAAAAAAGATTTCTTTGCAATATCAATCAATACTAATATTATTAATGCGAGGGTAATGCTGTGTCTGTTACCTTCACCACGCCTACCGCTGAATATTTTTCAATAAATATTGACTGCATGGATTGCATCCGCAGGTGCATGAGGCGCCTTTTATTTTGAAGTGCTTATGGGATGCGAGTGAAACTGTAGGCAACAGCTAGTATTGGATAAGAATAAAGGGATTTCAGCCAAATTATTTACGTATGCATGTACAGTGTTGAATTAAAATAAATGAGCAGTACTACACTTTAAAAGTACACAGTATTTGCTTAAAAGTAGCTTCGCTTTTTTTATACACCGCTTTGCAACTACCTTTTTAGGTATTACGAGTATTATTCTAACATAGAATGGATCATTTAAAAGTGTCGCATCTGTGTCAAACGCTAAAAAATAATCTTTGCCCATTATTACGCTAAATAATATATGAGACGATTTATCTTAACCGAATAAGTAGTTGGTAATATTTTATACCGTGTATTGTGTCGCTAAACTTACGACTTCCGGTCAATGGCGGCGAACTCAGGCGCACGGCTTATCTCGAGATGAGATATTACTATTGTTATCTCAGTTACACTGTGGGAATATTTAGAATGCTCTGGAATGGGGATTTGTATCGGGGAGAATGAAAAATGTCGTGTCGTCCTGTGAATAGGTCACCTCGAGTATCGTCGCGTTTGTTAGATAAAATGAACATTTTGTGTCCTATATATTAAACTTTAGTAGTAGTAGTGTCTCGGTGGCAGTCTATATGCCAGCATGAATAGGTCGGCACGACCGCGGAAGTACTACCCTCCCACAGAATATCGACGTCAAGTAGCAGTATGCATACTGTTGAGTTTCGTACGGTGAGTGTGGAGCGCCGGAGGCTCAATTCCGCCCTCAGTCCCCATCTTTCTACTTTTCTCCTTCCCCTCCCTTTTTCTTAAATAAGCTCGGCAACGCTTCTGCGACTCTTTTGGATTCCAGATGTCCATAGTGCGGCAATGACTACTTACCATCAGGTGGCTAGTCTAGTGGTCCCAAGCATGGAGATCCAATTACGCGCGTCTGCACTTAAGGTCCTGATTGATTCCCGGGTCGAGAAAACTGTTACTGGGGTTTTTGTAAAACTCTCAGTAGCAGGTCAAACCCATGTAAGCAAACTCCTACTTACATAACATAACATACCATCACGCCTGTATTCCCCGAAGGGTTAGGCAGAGGTGCACTTAATGTACAACCACAGTTTGCCGGTATGTTTGGGTCCCATGTAATAGGGGGCGAGCCTATTGCCATTCACCGGGCACAAATTACTATTGTACTAGTTTTAGAAGAGCGGGGCCTCCTAGCAAAGGTAGGTATTTCTTATACTTAACAGGAGACCCGTATGTTATATATATTGTAGAAGTTGTGAGATTACTGAAAATAAATAAATTAAAAAAAAATGTGTAGAACTTCGTCATTTACGAGTATGAACCTATTTGGAAAATTCGTTTCTGGTCTGGAGGCATTCACTACCTGTTTTTCTACCTACCGTTTGTACCAACTGTTTGTATTACCCGTTTTTCATTGTGAATTTCTAAGTTAAACTCGGAGTTATCTTTTTGTATTTTTTAGGCATTTTCCATGCAAAGATTATTAAGTTATTTTAGTGAAGGAAAAATACGATCGCGGAAAAAGACGTCGCGAATGTGAAGGCAAATTTCGACATAGCGGGTGGGAGTCACGGTGGCTTAGCGGTCATAGCGTCTGGTGTACTTAACCAGAAGACGCAGGTTCGAATCCTGCCCGCGGTCGTATTTTCCTTCACTAAAATAACTTAAACAAGGAGTTTCAAAATCCTAGATTTAAAGTCACAATTACGAATGCAGATATAGAACTTTCTCATTCTCGTCGACCGAATTAGAGACAAAATATCAATTATCTATTTAATAATACGTTCTTTGACATTATCAATACAACTTGTATATCAAACTTAACGGCGAACTGAACCAATAATTATTGGGGTCTAATTAATAACCTCAACGCTATGATTATAATCACCGCAAACGTTCTCACGTTAAACTTTTAATTGTTATGATTAATCTAGATAGTGACGGCTGGTCTCGTTTGTGAGATATGTAGAAGAGGATGTATGGATGATAGGGGTGCGAGCTGTTTGCATCATGAATCATCATCATCATCCCCCTATCCCTTTTTGCTCCACCATATATGTTGAGGCTTCCGGTCAAATCAGATGCAGCGAAATATCAGTTATTTAGACGAAGCGATTGCCATGAGGCCTCCGTAATACCAATAACTTGAGGATAGACGTGTTGTCTAGCTTTTAGGGCTTATGATGATTGTCATAAGTGTAAGGACAGTTTTAGGTAGGTATCCGAGGCACGTTTGCTATAATAATAATGCAGAAAGCATAAGTTAATCTTGAATTTGGGTTAATAATTGGCTTAATTAGTAGTGCATGTCTACATGCCAGCATGAATAGGTCTGCTTGACCGGGGAAGAATATCGACGACAAGAAGCAGTATGCATACTGTTGCGTTTCGTACGGTGAGGGTGGAGCGCCGGAGGCCCAATTTCTCCCTCGGTCCCCTTCCTTTCTTCTTCCCCTCTCTTGTCCTTAAATAGGCTCGGTATCTAACGCATCTGCAACTGATTTGGTTTTGGCTGATGTCTATGGGCGGTGATGACTACTTACCATCAGGTAGCTCGCCTGCTCGTTTGCCGAGTTATCCCATAAAAAAACATGACTCAGCTTGACACATAAATTGTTTTATTTTCCTTTGGAAATCATCGATTATGGCTACAGCGTGATTCTAACGAACGAAGGCTCTTAATTCACTTGAAAAAAATATACAGCACGCCTTGCAATATGAATTGATGCTAAGAAAATATTGTAAGGCGTTTCCGCATATCAACAGTGGGTTACAAATTATTAAGAATATCGAGTTCAAAATCAACGCCTCTCTATCAATAACTGTATAAACTTTCACCAATAATATTCTTTTAAAAGTTTAAAGAAGTTTATTTGAAAAATGTCCACAATTTTTCTTTGCACACCTCAATTAAGCGAATGTAGGTACTGTGCGAACGTATCATTAATACAAAACATATAGATAAACAATACTCTATATTCCTGGGCGGTGCACTCGAAATAAATCAAAGTTGGTGCGTAGGTGGCCGGCGCGGGCGCAACCCGCAATTACCAATTAACCTCGCGTTATATTCATGTTCGAAATTCAAAATTCAAATTCATTCGGTCAGATCCCGTCGTACGAGACACACGTCTAAAAATGGTGGCGTGAAATCGGTGTGCAATTTATTAAACCATATTCGGTGGAAACATGACATGAACTAAACCTACCTACATTGTCCCAATACTATTGTTATTTTTAAAATAAAACAAAACATGATCAACGATAAGTTTTATTTCAAATTGTTAATTTTTCAAAATTTAATCATTCCCTAAAATAGATTTACACTTTTGTTTTTTTTTTTTTCTCTAAATCTATGTCCGTAAATTACATTTAGGCTCGATATCATGCTATTTAACAAGACATACAATACGGTTTACTAATTCAGGTCTTATATTTCTATCTAAGACCGTGTTTCCACAAGCTAGACTGTAAGATAAACATCTAATACTGTAGGATAGCCATTTGATAAGGGATACAGTAATGCGAGTTGAATCGCGATTGCGATTCGCTATTTGTTGCAAGTGTAAACTCCCGCTATCAGCAACATTCAAGATAATAGTACAATTTATAAAATACTAGCTTTCCGCCCACGGCGTCGCCCGCGTGTTTTCTCGGCTTTTCTGCATTATCATTTTTCCCGTTTTTGCAACATTTATCATTTATGCTCCGCTCCTATTGGTCTTCGCCTTCCTCGATAAATGGGCTATCTAACACTGAAATAATTTTTCAAATCGGACCCGTAGTTCCTGAGATTAGCGCGTTCAAGCAAACAAACAAACTCTTCAGCTTTATAATAATATATAAGTATAAGTATATAAAATATATCATAAAATATTTTCTGTATTTTTGGGATGTATGGAAACTACTTAATATTTTAATGAGCATATTAATTATATCTATTTAGTTTTAAAAGTCTAATTCCATTTAAACAGGCCGTTACAAATTGTCTTTATGAAAAAAAATCTTTATAAAATGGTAAATAGTTGATTAAAAATAGAAAAAATATTGAAAATTAACTTTTTTTAACCGACTTCAAAAAGGAGGAGGTTATATGTTGCCGAAATTGTCACCTAGAATTGGTGGGATATGCATTTTTTTGTGTAGATTTAGCACCGATTTAGAGTATTTAATTAAATTAATAACAGTTAGCTAACGGAACTTAAAATTACGGTATTCTTATTAAATGCAAATAAAACATTAAATTATTAGGAGTCATGCGTTTGTGTCATGTTATTAATAATAATTCTCTATTACACTTTATACAAAACTATAATGACTAAAACTAAAAAATACTATTTTAATATTTACAATAACAGCTGTTACTCATCTTATACTTATACACACAATTAAACACACACACACACTTATAGAATAATACGACTTTCAAATAAAGAATTATTGTGGTATCGTCAAAATTAAATGTACTAAAACAATCAAGAAAAAAATCATAATCCCATATTTTTTTAAATTTATATCGTTTTGAAATCGATCACTGTTGTTCAGAAATACTTAACGCAAAGGACATGTATGTAACATTGCTAATAAATGTAAAAAGGCGTTTCTACTTTAAGAAGTTAAAAACGTACAGTTACTTTTGTAATCTTATTATTTTTATTTATTTTTGTGTGGATTGTGTCGTTTTATATTGTTATTTCTTTCTCTCTTTCTTTAAGATAGGTCACACACAATGACGATAATAAATAATAATTATGCTTCTTTACCTGCATAATATATTTTTATTTATATAAAATTAAATATAAACTACATTAATTAAATAATCTATTATTACGAAGGTAGGTATAATTAGTAATTCTTGTTTGTTTTTTATATTTTTACAATAATAAATTAATCAACATTAATATTTACAAACCATTCATTCTAATTATAATAAATAATACATTGTTGACACCATTCAAATCTGGGGGCAAGTATTATAATTTAGATACTTACCCATTGTATGCCTCTCTCATATAAATATTAAATATCATTTCAAATTACGAATGTTACTAAAATAAAATAAAAATAAAAAATACTAGTTAATTACCTACTTACGAATAAGTAGTACCTACTCATTGTGAACATTGTTAATTTTAATGATATTAGGCCAGAAAAACTTATACATAATTAAAAATACCTAATATTTTGCTACTGTCATCTATTTTCTATATATTTTGTATAAGTTGATTATGAATACGAAATATACATTATTGGAATATTGCAATAAATTTCGCATAATGGTCATTTATATCTACACTTTATATATCATAATGTATCTATGTAATTTTGCTACAGTGATAACTAACAAGACATTAAGTTTTACAAAAATAAATAATATGTACCTACCTATTATTTTCATTAAAGTCATGTCATTAAATAGGATACTTATCTAAATATTTATTACACTGACTAAACTATTTATTTTTATTTGATTTTACTAAATACCTTTCTCTATAGAATAAACCGTGAGTATTATTTTTAAAATGATATGATATATCATGATAGCGTAAGTTTTTATATTTTACCAGCTATTGTTTGTTTCAATATCAAACATTTTTAACCAGTCTTCGAAATAGGTTTTATTTCGATTCGTAATTTAAATATAGATACTTTTTTCTTTCTCCATCACTATAATTCTAATCTCATTTTTCCATAGCATTCTTCGTCTTGACCCTGAGATTTCGATGATCTCATTACTTGGACACCATTCACTTTTCGTGCTTCGATTTCCGCAGTGACTTCTAAGTTCTTCCATGACGTCACCGAAGTCTCTAGGGCACCCCTATCCTATTAAAGCTAAAGCCCTCCCCCGACATTGGGTGTTTTTACGAAGTATGTTGTAAGTGTGCCTTTGCCTTTGACGTACGTTGGTCCTCTACATTCGCAAATGTAGCCTGCATTCATTAATACCCTGTAATAGAAGGTTAATTATTGATTCAGTAGATATACTGAAAATCAGCGCTGTGATTCTGCATTCCGCACGAGTCATAGCATTAAGCTGAGCGAGGGCCGTTTCGAGTGGATGTGACGCATACTGCCGCAATAGTTTTACTTCTTTGTTCATATACAAATGTATTTTGTGTGCGTCCTGTCTATGTGAATAAATTTATTTTCTTTCTTTCTTTCTATATAAGGCCAGGCTTGGACGAGGCCGCAGCATAGCTCTACCTCCCGCCTGCCTTGCGGCAAGCAATTTAGTCTATCTGTCTGCCCGTCAAAACCGTATTTCTGAGGCACTCATGGAGGTATCAAGTTCAAATTAATAGCTAACACTGATAACTAATCACTCACATACAACATTTTGCTGGACCTGGAAATCAAACCTTCTAGCGTAGCAGTCGCCCTTTATCATATCTGCCTATTGCCGTCCACTGCTGAACGTAGGCCTCCCCCAAAGAACGGCAACCATTCCGGTTTTGGGAAGCTCGCTTTCATCCGCTGTCAGCCACCATTTTCAAATTTGCAGTCGCCCTTGAAACCTCTAAACTAATGAGGCACTTTATTGAGTACTAGCTTTCCGCCCACAGCTTTGCCCGCGTTTTTACACCTTGGATTATATTATTGCATTTTTATTAGGGATCCCTATTTTTTTTTAAATTAAATATAGCCTATGTCATTCAGTGAAGATGCAGCATGCATTGAAATCGGTCCAGTAGATTTGTGTGAAAACATTACAAACATACATACAAAAACACAAATGTTTCCTCTTTATATTATGATGAGTTTAGAGAAATGGCTGGCCAACGTTACTATTAATGACTTACTTAGCCGTGTCTTCAGTGACCTGTATCTTTCCCATGATGCCTGTGGAGTCCATCCTCGAGGCAACGTTGACGGTGTTTCCCCAGATGTCATACTGCGGCTTCTGGGCACCTACTACTCCCGCTATCACTGGGCCGTGGTTCAAACCTGGAAGAAGAAATTATGAAAACTTGTCAATTTCAATTTCGTCAATGAAAACGGAACCCGTGGACCTCAATTCTGCAATTTTTTTTGTGATACAATTTTCACTCAATGATTTCGGAAGTGTTGTTGACTAGCTGACTCGAGAAACGTTGTCCTGTCTACCAATTTTCTTAACTTTTGTTTTGCGTTAGAACTTTAGACAAAGTATTTATCAGAAAACTTTAAAATAATTAATGAAATCGGTAAAGTGGTTTCCAAGTTAAAGCGTAACAAAGGGAATAAAGAATTATCTATAGTATTATCACCAAGTTCGCATAAGCAGAAGCTCGAACCTGTGATCCAGACGATTTTTGATGGAAAATATTTTTATATTGTCATTTATTCAGCGGTTATTAAAACATGGAAAGTAAAACATATTATACAAAATTACTAATCCTACTGCAACAAAATTTTAACAATGGCATATTGAACCCTTTGTCCTATTTCCATGGACATTATCATCCTGTAGACAAATTGCAATTTGTGATGTCCAGAAGAAATTAACCGTTTTTATTATCTCTGAGTAACACGGGCTATGTTTCAATAAATTAATCAAAAATACGTATATTGCAAGTTACAAATATGCTACAGCGCCATCTGGACTGTGGCGATTTTTACGCAATAAACTGCCTTGTTAGTTCGAAGACCATCGCACTGCCATCTGTCGCAGCACAAATGAAACTTTAAGAAGCGTTGAAAGCTCTTGGACATGAAAGTTCATAGAAACCTTGTAAGAGCGTTGCCTTATGGCGCTGCTGGTTCTATAACAAATCTGTCGGTAGATTTTGCTTACTAGAGAAGGATTTTAACATTACAGTAATGTTTTTTTTTTAAATCACATCTTGTATTTTGTAAATGCCACTTAAATATACCTACGACGGATCGAACATCAGCTGCTCGGCAAGTAACAAGTTTTAAGAACGGCTTGTTTTAATAGTTGTACATTTTAGTGTAAGGAAACGACCGAACGAAGATTCGAACATTCGCATACCAGAGGATTTCGCTTTAGCCGACTAAGCTACGGAGATCACTGCCTATAATATCGAATTTACTTTCCGTTATTGCACATCTTCAGGTTTTTTTTTATATTTTTTGCATTTTATTTCGTTAATCAAAGATATTATTAGCAAAGTACATAATTCGGTTGCTTTCTTGTCTTCAGATTGCACGCGATAGTACAATATCTGTACTTATTACATATCATTGTTCTTAAACAAATAAACCGCCGGTAGCCTAATGGCTAGGGCATCAGACTTGCGTTCATATGGTTGCCGGTCCTAAACTATTGCACTACCGACGTGAACCCACTCGTGATACAAGCATTTATCTTAGTACGAGGGGTTCACAAGAATACTAGCAATGTGCCCACATTGCTAGTAACCTATTTGAAAAAAATATACTTAAAGAGTAATTCTGTTACCTATTCTGAGTTTGAACCTCTGGAATGACTCCCTGTTGATTTGTTCCAGTATTGTCATAAGTGCGAACGCAAATTCCACCAAGACCGATATCGTATGCTCTTCTTTACTGGTTGCATCCTGAAAATGGAAGTTTCAGAGTATTTTTTTTGACTAACATGCTTCACAAACCTATAATCATGACTGTATTCCCTGAACGGTCATAACCAAAGATGTAGTAAAGTAGGTACACCTAAATTTCGCCGTTTTACAAGCTTGTGTAGTATTGCCAGAGTACACATCTAAACTACGAGCTGCTATTGAGAACTTCATAGAAAGATCCAATAGCACTTTGCCCGACCTGGGAATTGGACTTGGGGCCTCACACTCAATAATATTACAGCCACTATACCTACTAATGAGACAGTTAAATAAAATATAACCAACCAGTGAACTTTTGTAACTTAGGTCTTTGGAGGCGACAAATGGGTGTAATTACAGGGTAACACCTTCTTTAAATTCATTACTAGCTCTTGGTCTGTTATGAAAATCTGATACTTACAGTCTGTTCTTCCTTTCCCGGTCTCAGTCCAGAAGCAATCATGTATGTGCTTCCTATCGTCTTGATTTTCTCTATACAGCTGAACTTTGGCTTCAGGAGTAACTGTAATTAAAATAAATTGTGAAAGTGTAATTAAAATTCGGTAACATCAACTAAGTAACGCTATAAACTCATTTGGTCATAAGAAATCAGGTATATCATATGATCAGGTAGATTTTAACTCTGATAGAAAATTGTGGCTAATGCTTAAAAAATATTTTATATTTTATTTTTATTAATCTATTTTTTTACTAGTTTTATATATTAAATAAATAAATAATAAATAAACGTTTATTTTCAGACAAAGTCCATAGTGTGTTAGTTACAATAACTTAATATCTAGTGTTAGTAAAAATTATTATATTATATTAATATTATTTACTTATAAAAAACTAGACCCGTTTCAATTGTATTGGAATACATCTTTAGAACAGATGCCAAATTATTATTATATACGTACTATACAGTGGCGTGCACTCCATACAAGCAAATAAGCTCTGCATACCCTGTAGTCCCTAAATGTATTTAATTAATAAGAAATTTATTCCCCTCTAATGATAAATAAATGTAATTAAAAAATGGTAATTTAGCTTGCGCACCATCTATTACTTTTTTTTAAGAACTAATTCGTTGAAGCGTCGATAACTTGCGCGCGCCGCGTCATTCAGCTCCGCGCTGGTGGCGCGCTCTGCTGAGATAAGCAGTGCACCTCGCTGCTTATTCTTCATACAATGCATTTGGACGCATCTCGTGTAGTGCACGGCAAAAGTGTGACTGTGTGCGTGTAAATATGAGCGTGTGTGACAGATTTAGAAGCACTGCTTATTTGCTTTGCGACCAAATTAAGAACCCGCAAAAGCAGCGCATATTGTTTATTGCAGAGGGTCAACGTTTTTAGTCGGATTAACCAATTGATAGACTATATTGTTATGCATTCCAAATTTTTTCGCCATATTGTTTTTCTTGGCGCAAGTGATTGTTTGTCGAGTAATTTTTAATAAGTTTATTATTGTAAAAAAGTAATATTAAACTCGTAAAAATTGAAAAACATACCTGTGAGACCTGTGTAGGTGAAGTGTGTTTAAACATATTAAAATCTGGCGGGTTTTCGACATTATTTTTATGAGGAAAAAGCTACATTGATTTCAAAGTTAAGGTCAGTACTCAGTTTGGATTTAACTCGAAGAAAGGGTTATATTACTTTTAATAAAAATTTAATAAAAAGTTTTATGATAATCATTACTGGTTAACTGGTTGTGTACATACAAACAAATTATATTTTTTCCATTGTATTTTGTTTACTTATCGCGATAGTAAGAATATTTTCGGTAAGAGACAGGTAGGTGGGGAAGATACCTACAAAAAGCTGAAACTGGTCAGTTTTTTATTGCATACCCTGTCTGAAATCTCTGTGCACGCCACTGGTACTATACGTACATAATATTTACTAAAAGGTATAAAAATACCTATGTGAAAAGCGTGTTGTCACGTAGGTACTTAAATTTTATGGCTGGATCAAAGGACCAACGTGGAGTATTAATTCGGTCTTTTGATCCAGCCATACTTAACTTATTTTATAAAATGGGTGAACTTACTTTGTCAAAATCACAAATAATTTCATTGAGCAAGCGCAAGCACTCCAAGCCTTGCTTATTGACGTCAGTCTCATCATAAAACTCTTTGTAGTTCGGTATTGACGCGAACATTACTGCTATGCTTGAATACCTCTCGTGGTATAACTCCGCCTGAAAACAAATCAAATAAATACTAACGAGGTTAACATAACATTACATAACATAACATAACATAACATACTATCATGCCTGTATTCTCCGAAGGGTTAGGCAGAGGTGTACTTAATGTACACCCACATTTCGCCGGTATGTTTAGGTCCCATATAATAGGGGGCGAGCCTATTGCCATTTACCGGGTACAAATCCAGACTCCGAGCTGCTACTGAGAATTTCATAGAAAAACCCAATAACACTTTGCTCGACCTGGGGATCGAACCCAAGACCTCTAGACCCGTAGCAGTCGCGATTGGGACCACTAGACCAACGAGGCAGTCAAATAAATTATTATTTAAATATACATTAATTAAATGCTTGAAAATAGATAATTCTAGACTAACCTCAGATGCGACGAACGTCAAGAAATGTTCAGCAACGTGAGCTGGAAGGATATTTTCTAAAAGTATCTGAAAAGAGAATTCAAATTAGGTTTATAAATCAACAACCTTTGGTTCAAAACTATAAGCAGCGTTTGCTGATTATTATTGGCATCAATAAGGTACAGAGCATCCTAATTTAACCTCCTGCCTCCATGAGCTGTTAACATTTTAGCTAGATTTAATCTTGCTTAAATTGAGGATTCTTCTAAAACTGACAATTTACATTACTACTTTTAAGCAAAAATTTTGGTGAAGTACAGAAGTGCTGTTAATACATTAAGTACAGTAATTGATGTCGCAATTCCTATTATGACCATGAACTAAGAATGTAATGTATGTAAGTAAATACAATATGCAAAAAAAAAAACAAAAGAAATTTGAAATTGGCACCCAAGCCGATGTGCATTAAAAAATAGAATATTATTTATTTTAAAAATAACACATAAATTTGTTATTAAATGAGCAGCATTCGTGTTCTAGTACAGTTTGTTCGAAATAAGTAAGCCGATTGGAAGTTGTCTGCAAGTGGTTTAAAAGTGGTAAATTTTAATAGAAAGAGTCGGTGTAAAGAGGGATCGTATATGTTTCACATTTCTAATACATTTGTTTACTCATTTCGATATATTTATGTATTAAAACACTTAATTAAACGATTTTAGCACCACGGTAGTTCGGAACGGCTAACTTCCGATCGGCTTACTTATTTCGAACAAACTGTAGCTAAAGCATTTATCATTCCGGAGGTCGCGTTTCGATTTCCACAAATAAATAATGGAATACCACTTTGCTCTCAAGAATTTGAATTGCACTTCCTTGTATACCACATTAGTGACGTGTTTCTGTCTGGTGTCAAAATGACCAGACTGCTATTAGTACTGCTGTCATTGGTCATTGTCACATCCAGTAATTACAGTGACCTCTATAATATTTTTGTGTTATGCTATTACTCGCAGTCTAGTCCTGTTACATAGTTAAGGACGCTATCACATTTTGAACTTGCTCAAGTTTAGGTATCTTATTTGCACCACAACAACATTACGCGCACGCACACATTGAAACCGCTGTCCGGACGATTTTATACGTAACTTAACTAATCTTGATACTTGAAGGTATTATTTTTTAATTTATTTTACCTTTGTTAATTGAGTCAAATTAGTAATAAGTTTCCAATCGATTTTGGTAACCATGTAAACATGATTATCCCTGGTAGGTACCATCTGCGTGATAATCATGTTTTCAGTTATTTTTATAGTTTATCAATACTTATTACGTACATAATGTAGGTACCCGAAATAAATGGATTAATCACCATATTCATACGAAACTAACGACCATTTTGCTATTACAAGGAAAACCTACGATCCCCATTTTGAAAAGATGTAACTACTTATCTGCTGACAATTGTTGGATCAATATATTTTCAAATATTAGCCTGGGAGTTTATACCTAGCATACTTTCGTTTTGATATTTAAAAATGATCATTCCCTTATGGAAACTGTAAGTATATTATTTACTGAGATCAGTATTTTTGATAAAAATTAAAACAAAAGTAGATAGTAAACAGTATAATGTATTGTAAATAGGCAGGATAAAAGTCGCAAAATGTATACAGTACTGTACCGAAATGAAATGATATTTATTTCGGTAAATAAATCTTTTAAAGACACTTTTACAAGTAATTTTTTTTTAAAGTAGGTGGCGCCGATATTTTCTTCCCTACGACTAGGGATGTGACTTTACGGTAAAAATATCGATTATTTGAAAATCGATTTTTATTTCTCTCAAAAAAATCTATTATATAAATATTATTATATTAAAAGACCAAGAAGAAAATTAATAAGACAAGTCACAAAAGAAGAGATGAACCTTTAGAGCTACCGATGGACGTAGATACTAATAAATCACAAAAAGAAGAAGAAAGCGGGAAGCAGAAAAATGCACAATTGTTCTATAAATTTGAATGGAGGAAGATATGGCAGAAAATTAAAGAGATTTACAAGTCCGAGAGTAAGATAGAAGAAAAATTGTTAGCTGTATTGAAAGTTATTGGGGAAGAAGTAAAAAATTTTTTTGCGTATTTAATATTGGGGAATAAAATTATGAGGTATGTGAATCAATTTTGTAATGGATAGAATTGTTAATGTTTTAAAATTGAACATATTTCAGTGGAACTCTCAAAGTTTGCGACCTAAACTTGTATCTTTTTCAGAACTTTTGTTACAAGAAAACATTCATATCGCTGCTATAAGTGAAACGTGGCTCGATTCTGAGTTAGATGTAAATATTAGTGGGTTCAATGTTTATAGGAACGATAGACATGATTCCTATGGTGGCGTGGCGATATTGGTGCATAGGTCAATTCAATCTCACCAAGTTTCATTCAATACTAGTAATAGGGGCATTGAAATAATTTGTGTAAAGCTGCTAAATTGTAAAGACCTAGAATATATTATGTCTATTTACTGCCCTTCGTCTGTACATACCCAACTATCTGATTGGAACGATATCTTTTCTCATTTCACGAGTAGGACAATAATAGCAGGCGATTTTAATGGCCACCATACTAATTGGTCGGTTAAAACGGATGTGAGAGGTACACAAATTATGGACTCAGCGCTGGAGAATGACTTTATCCCTCTTAATAACGGTATGGCGACTCGAATTAAGTTAGTAAACGGAAACCTACAACAAACCACACCAGACGTTTCTTTTGTTTCGTCGGATGTAGCAATAAAATTTGACTGGCGGGTATTAAATGAAAATCTAGGCAGCGACCACCTCATTATTAAAATATCTGCTAATATATCCACGGGTGTACATTTCGTTAAAAAACGAAATTTTAAAAATGTCGATTGGATTCAATATCGCCAAATGATATCCGAACAAATTAATCAGTTTAATCTATGCTTTAATTTTAATAACTATGATATTCAGCAAAGGTATGATTTTTTTACAGACATGATTGAAAATGTAGCCAACAAATGTATTCCATATTATAAAATCTGTCTAACGCCAAATGAAAAGTTTAAACCAAAAAATTATTGGACTCCTAACTTATCCAAAATAGTTGCTCAACGAAGATTAGCTTTGTCAAATTTCCGTAAAAACCCCAATCCGGAAAACTTAAATAAGTTAGAAGCAAAAACGTTAGAATCGCAATCATTAATTAAAAAAGCAAGGTACGATAATTGGCAAAAATACTGTGATTCTATAGATGAAAAGACCTCGGCAACTCAGATGTGGCGCCAGATGAAATGGATGAAAGGTCTTAAACAACAGGGAGTATGCCCCCCCATTCAAAAACAAATCGACTTGCTTCGTTCTTTGACACCAGATTATGTTCCCAATCTAATGCCCGACTTTCAATCAAGGAATGATATTTTAGAGGCTGAATTTTCTATTCAAGAACTCGAAAACTGTCTTAAAAAAAAGGACTCAGCGCCAGGACAGGACGGCATATCATATTCAATGTTGTATAACTTACCTGACTCGGGAAAGAACTTTTTACTAAACATATATAATTACATATTTAAATTCGGTATTATCCCTGACCAATGGCGAAATATTCAAATTATCCCCATTCCCAAATGTAAAAGCATCAACAATAGTAGTGAAATTAAACTAAGGCCGATATCATTAATATCATGTGTGTGTAAAATTCTACATTCGATGATCTGTAAACGATTGGAATGGTTTGTTGAAAATAACAAGCTACTATCTTCCTATACAGTAGGTTTTAGGAAAGCGCAATCATGTTTGGATGCGTTGTCGAGACTAATTTCTTATGTTCAAGTTGGTTTTACTAAGAATATCCCTACTGTCGCGTGTTTTTTGGATATCGAGAACGCATATAACAATGTTACAATTGAGTCTGTTACGAAAATGTTAGATGAACTCCAAGTTGGTTCTAAATTTTGTGTTTACCTATGGTCTTTCATGCATAAAAGATGCTTAAACATTAAGTCTTTCAATGGCGAGGGTATTGATCCGAGGTGGACCAATAGAGGACTCGCACAAGGCGATCCCCTTTCACCTCTTTTGTTTAATTTAGTTACTTCCAAAATATGCCGCCAAATTCAAAATGTTATGATATCGCAATACGCTGATGACTTTGTTATTTATATACGTGATAACCAAATTAAAAAATGTGAACATCATTTGCAGAACGCGTTACACTGTTTAATTGAGTTACTTGAGGAGATCGGATTGACTTTGTCACCAACTAAATCTAATTTCTGTATGTTTAGTAGGGGTAGAAGGAGAATATTTCCCAGTCTAGAAGTATACGGTCAACCACTAGCAATGGCAACATGCGTGAAATACCTGGGAATATGGCTAGATAGTGGTTTACGGTGGCGAAAACACATTAATGAAATTGTCGATAAATGTTCAAAATTTTTAAATATACTAAAGATATTAGCAGGTAGTTCCTGGGGAATCCATACTAAACACATGCGTAAGATTTGCATATCACTCATAAGAAGTCGTTTAGACTATGGATGTTTCTTGTATGATTCTAGTGCAAAGTCACATGTCTCCAAACTGGATAAACTTCAAAATCAAGCCCTTAGAATTGTAGGAGGTTTCATAAAAAGTTCCCCAATACATGTGATGGAAAGTGAGTTGTACATTCCTCCTTTGTTTCTAAGACGACAATATCTCGCATACAAATATATTATGAAAATCTTATCCTGGTCTGATAACATAAGCGTAACCACGATCTCAGAATTGAGCTCACTTTGTAATAACAGTTATTGGGCTAATAAGAAAAAACCGTTACTTGCTACTTCTTTTAACGATTTAAAGCTGCTTCAAATTTATTCTTCAGAAGTACCAAAAATGTTTTCTTTAGACGTATGGGTATCAGCTATACAAGTTAAAAAATCCGTTAAAAGTGAATTAGACTGTATTAAACATGCAAAGAGCTATTACGACCATAACTTAATATTATATGAGGTCATATCTGAGTTAGCTTCCAAATACACTGGTTATTGTAAAATTTTCACTGACGGATCAAAAAATTTAAATGGGGGCGGGGCTGCATTTTTTGTCCAAAATACGGGTTATAAAAATAGTTTTAAAATAAATAATGAACGTATATCTATTATGTCGCTGGAACTCATTGCAATTTTTCACGCGATATCTTACGCATATAATCAAAATTTTAATAACGTGGTTATTTTCACTGATAGTAAGAGTGCCTTGCAACATTTGGCTCGATGCGCCTCTGGCGGCAGAGGTGCATCGATAGCCTATGATATTCTTAAAATTGTCAACATCTTTAACAAAGATGACATTAGGATTATTTTGCAATGGGTTCCAGCACACATAGGTTTACAAGGCAACGAGGAGGCTGATCAGTTATCAAAACTTGCGACAGAGACAGGTGACGAAATTATGTACCACCCTGATTATTGGGAATATCTCTCGATACTTAAAGTAACATGTTATGAAAAATGGAAAAATCACTTTGATGAGATATCTAAGGATAAAGGAATATGGTATAAAATCATCCAAAACGAGCCTTCTCGCGTGCCATGGTTTGAAAATAGTAGTTTAAGTAGAAGTTACATTAAGTTAGCGCTAAGACTTCGTTCTGGGCACTATCCATCAGCAAAGTTTGCATTTCTCATGAAAAAGACAGCATCACCCAACTGCGAAGTATGTGATAAAGTTGAGGACGTGCAGCATTTGCTGATGGATTGTGTAAAGAATAAAAGAGAAAGGGAATCACTGATTAAGGAATTCAAATTAAACATTTTGGATGTTGGTCTTATTCTAAATATTTTGTCAAAACCTACTTCAGATATTGCTAAAAGAATATGTAGTTTGGTTCGAGTGTGTAATCAGTAATTCCTTTTCCGTAGTATTCACATATTCCTATAAATTGTGATCCTTGTGTTAGTAATTTGGTATAAGGTACAATGGGGTTGACGTATCCATGTGGATAAAAACCCCTTTATCTTCAATAAAGAATAAAAAAAAAAAAAAAAAAAAAATAATCGATTTAAAAAATCGTTTTTTTAATAAGATTAACAAATAATCGTTTTTTTATAAACAATAATCGTTTTTTTTAATAATACCGACGACGTCTGAGAGGAAATGTCGAAACAAACTCAGAGAACCATGGTCTTTTGTAAAGTCCAGACAATAGTAATATCATAGATACGTGAATTTTACAATTTAGGGCAAAATCAGAACAGGCCTTTTGAAGAAAGAGCCATAGCAGCTTTGAGTTGATCTGTCCTAACAGACGGCAAAGAAGTTTATGCAAAGAAGTTCAAAATTAAAATGAAGGCCAGCCTTTTTTCAACCGAACTCAAAAAAGGAGAAGGTTCTCAATTCGTCTGTGTTTTTTTTCTATGTTTGTTACGCTATATCTCCATGAACTATTCCTGCTCCTGAAAACAAAAAGGCAACATTAGTAGGTACCCAAGGAAAATCAAATAAACTTACAAGTGAAATATCATTTTGGTGATCATCACCTACGGAGACATCTAAGCTGCACTCCCCACTCTACAAACCTACTATATTTTCTAATATAAGGTATGGCATAACAAAACTCCAGAGTAGATTTCTGACTACTAACAAAGTCTCATTACTTTTTTTTATTATACGTGTGCAGTTTTTTTGCTCTTTGTCCAAATTTCCGAAGTCACATCTATAATAACAAATATCAATATTTTAGCAATGCCAATGCACAACAAAAAAAAAGCACATTTGGTGTCAAAAGTAACAGCCATGCGCCTGTTTGATTTACAAACGCCAGCACATCAGGATATACAAAACTGTCAAATTTTTCCAAATTATTTTAAACCTTAAGCGTTGGTGATTAAGTTCACTATCGAGTGAAAAAAATTGTCAGTTTGTGGTAACCTGATGTGCTGGCGACCGTACCAACTAAGTCGATTTATCACAAAAACATTACATCTATCATCTAGAATCAAAAATTGGATGGTATATTCATAAACATCACCTCCACAATCAATAAAAATATAGATTTTTTATAAAAAAAATAAACCCGCCATTTTGAATTAAAACATAAATGACGTACACACGGCTACAGGTCAACCTATACAAAACCAGTTTAAGCTGATCTCGCACTGTATAGACTTTCTATACAATAAGAGGCCAGCGTACACTGGTTTTGTATAGCTTAATGTGTAGCCGTGCATACTCGTAATTAACACCCCCAAAAATACCAAAATCGATTAGTATATACGGTATCGCATGTCTCAAAAATATTTTTTTACGCCATTTTTTTTGTACTATAGATAATAATATCATTATTTATCCGTAATCTACATCCATTACTGCCTAATTAGTCTAGTGGTCCTAAGCGCGACTGCTACACTAGAGGTCCTGGGTTCGATCCCCGGGTCGAGCAAAGTGTTATTGGGTTTTTCTATGAAATTCCCAGTAGCAGCTCGGAGTCTGGATTTGTGCCGGGTTAATGGCAATAGGCTCGCCCCCTATTACATGGGACCAAAACATACCGGCGAAATGTGGGTGTACATTGGTACACCTCTGCCTTACCTTTCGGGCAACACAGGCGTGATGGTATGTACATCTATTATACAAAAAATTACAACAATGTATTTATTTCTAAAACAAATTTCAATACTTGTACTTACTTTTATTTCGGACCGAAAAAGTATCAACATTTTCGAGACCGAGTCCAACCAGAGTATACAACAGGGCACTCACCTTTTACGTAATATTTTTTTCGACAGCATGCGATACACCCGTGCTTCCGCGAGCGCGTTTGAGCGCGGAATGACGAACGGCGAGTAGAAATTGTATGGAGAAATTTGGCAGCGTTTCATATTTTCCTCATAAATTAAAAATTTATTCATTTGGCTACAAAATTTTAAGCCATTCGTATAGAGGACTATATAAGCAACATTTTTCTATTATTTTTATGTTTAAATTTGCAGTGGATTTAGCTATACTGGTACTTATTCAGACCCCATTTTTTTCATTTTTTTGCGATTAGTGTGATGGTGAAATCGTATTTATGTGAAAATGTTGTATAGGGTTATAAAATTTTTATGGAATCATTGTGGAGATGAATATAATTATTATCTTTAATTTGAAACCAAGATATCCTCGGAGTTGTGCTCCTAATTCGTTAAAATGGTACCGGAAAAGCACTGATATTTGTAGAAAAATGTGATAGCGTCCTTAAAGTGGTTTAAAGAGACGCAGAAGAATTACAGTTTTCACAATGAGGGTTGAAAACGTTATGGAACTCCACAGGATAATAAACTGCTTTATCCGCTTGTGGCTGACTGAATCGACAGACTTGTATTCAATTTGTTAGCCCTCTAACGACTCAAGAAGTATGTAATTAATAGCACTGTTTTTTTTTTGTTAAAGATCTTTATTTTCTCAAAAGAATTACAAATTCACTTACAGAGAAAACATAACATAACATACCATCACGCCTGTATTCCCCGAAGGGTTAGGCAGAGGTGTAGTAATGTACACCCACATTTCGCCGGTATGTTTAGGTCCCATGTAATAGGGGGCGAGCTGCTACTGAGAATTTCATAGAAAAAACCCAATAACACTTCGCTCGACCTGGGGATCGAACCCAGGACCTCTAGCGTAGCAGTCGCGCTTAGGACCACTAGACCAATGAAAAGACCAATGAAAACAGTTATCACTAAATTTAGAAAGTCGTCAAAGGTCGAAGGTTAAAGGTCAAGGTCAAAGGTGAAAGTCGAAAGTAGAGTCGAGTCCTCAGTCGAAAGTCGAGTCGAAAGTCGAAAGTCAAAGGTGAAAGGTGGAAGGCGAAAGTCGAAAGTCGAATGTCGAAAGTTAAAAGTCAAGTCGAAGGTCAAAGGACAAAGGTCAAAGGTCAAAGGCCAAGGTCAAGGTCAATGACAAAGGTGAAAGACGAAAGTCAAGTTGAATGTCGAAAGCCGAAAGTCGAGTCGAAATCGAGCCGAAAGCGAGCCGAAAGCGAGTCGAACCACGATTCGAGTCGTCGAAGATCAAAGGTCAAGGTCGAAGGTCGAAGGTCAAGGTCAAGGCCAATGAAAAAGGTGAAAGATAAAAGTCGTTGAATGTCGAAAGCCGAAAGTCGTCGGAACCGAGCCGAAAGCGAGTCGAGCCAAGATTCGAGTCGTCGAAGATCAAAGGTCAAGGTCAAAGGTCAAAGATCAAGGTCAAGGTCAAAGGTGAATGTTGAAAGCCGACAGTCGAAACCGAGCCGAAAGCGAGTCGAAACACGAGTCGAGTCATCGAAGGTTCAAAGTTCAAAGGTCAAGGTCAAAGGTGAAAGTCAAAAGTCGGATGTCGAAAGTCAAAAGTTGATCCTGAATCGTGAATCTTCGACGACATTCGACTCGTGTTTCAACTCGCTTTCGGCTCGGTTCCGACTCGACTTTCATCTTTCATCCCTGACCTTGACTGTGGCTTTTGACCTTGACCGTTGACCTTTGACCTTCGGCGACTTTCGACTCGACTTTCACCTTTCACCTTGACCTTTGACCTTCGACTTGACTTTCAACTTTTGACCTTCAAAGGTCTGACCTTCAACCTCAGACTTCCGACTTTCAGCTTCTGACTTGCGACTTCGACTTTTGACCTTAGACCTCCGAATTCTGACTTTCGACCTCTGACCTTCTACTTCCGAATTGTGGCTACTACTTTTGACCTTTGACCTTCGACCTCCAACACATCTGTCTTCCAACTTCCGACTGTTGACCTTTGAACTTCAACCTATCGAAGGTTCCAACTTGCGACTTCGACTTTTGACCTTCGTTTGACCTTCGACCTCTAATTTCCAACTTTGGACTTTTTACCTTTGACTGTCGGCCTCCAACTTCCGACTTCCGATTTCGGACCTCCGACTTCCGAGTTCCGACTTCCAACTTCCGACTTTCGACAACCGACAACCGACATCCGACATCCAACTACCGACTTCTGACTTCCGATTTGGATTTCGACTTGGACTTAGATTTAAGAACTTTGGATTTTGGGCCTTCGACTGTCGACTCGACTTACGACTCGACTTTCGACTCGACTTTCGACTCGACTTTCGACTCGACTTTCGACTCGACTTTCGACTCGATTTTCAACTCGACTTTCGACTTCATCCTTTGACCTTCAACCTTCGACTCGACTCGACATTCTAATTACTCTTTCTACGCCGTTAAGGGGGGGTTATTTTAAAAATCCTTCAATAAGTGCTTTTTTAATTGTATTGAAGAGCATAGATATTTAAAACATACTTAATAAATAAAATTAACTTTAAAATTTCAAATAATTTAAACAAAACACCTTTTTACCCCTTAGAGGGATAAAATTTTAAAAATCCTAACATACGTGTCTTTAATTATATTGAAGAGCTATATTAAATTTCAAGTAATTTTGATAATAAAAAAAAATAATTTCCATACAAACTTTAACACCCGGTTTTACCCCCCGGTCTTAAGGGAAGAAATTCAAAAAATCCAAAAATACGTATTTCTTTAATTACATTGAAGAGCATAAATATTAAATTTCAATAAATAATATAATAAACAATTAATTTCCCGTACAAACTTTAACACCCCTATTTACCCATTTAAGGGGATGACATTTAAAAAAATCTAGACATACCTATTTGATTATTTTATATTTAGAGGCTAAAGCTAAGCCCAAATTTCATTCATTTCAAATTAAAAATGACAGATTTTCATAAAACTTTAAACCCCCACTTCACCCCTTTAGGGAATGAATTTAAAAAAAAAAACCAAATTCCACCAACCTTATTGATACCTCGCATGGTTTCCACCTCCTCTTGTTCAAACTTCAGCTTGTCCTTCCAGAGGAAATCGGTTCTTGACGTAAACTCTATCTGTCGGTCTAGGATGTGGAGTAGCGCTGCTAGGAACACGAGTACCATACCCGCTTTAGCAGCATACGGTAGCATTGTGAATCTGAAATGTTTCGAGTATTATATGGATTGGCTCTAAATATTTCGGACTCTGAATATAAACTGAATTATATTCATGTTTCGGTGGTAATTATTATTACTGGTCGACCAGTGGTTGAAATTCGACCGCAGTATTTTTTTGAACGGCTTTTCTCCTTTTCTATATGAAATTTAATTATGCCAAATCTTACACTTCTCCGTGCGCGCAATGTGCTATAATAGGGGTACAAAGTTTCTCGTATTAATATAAAGAATATATAACTAAAATTAATATTCGTGTCATCATTATGCTATCACGCTTGTTTTCTCATAAGGGATAGGAAGTGATATCATACTCACGTTCACCCGCAGTTTGCAAAATCTATGAGAAATTACAATAATTTATGATCGTGTCATTTATCAGGATAATAGCAGAAATTACAGAGCATTAATTAAAATTTTGCCTTAAGGCAAACATAGTTTACTATTTTCCGCCCTGAAATAAAAGTTCAAAACCGAAGAAACAGATGAATTAAAAGGAATCTAGCAATGTAGCATAGGAATAAATGCGAACTCAACTTACTCATTCTCCAAGTCCTTCTTCTGGTATTCATAGAACAGCTCAGCAGATGCAAACAGTGTGATATGCGACACCAAAGTGACCAACATTAGTCAACATTAGTACCAGTTTGAATACAAAACCCACTCGGAGAAATACTGATATAGAAGCTAAAGTCAAGACGGAACTGTAGAGGTAGCTCTGAAAAAGAAAACAGAATATAAGAGAACAATAGTATGTAGCCTGTGAGGCTAAGTAGGAGTTTAGAGAGCTATAAACGCTAGTCTCTGATCCACTACTTACAGTAGTGTAAATTAGCCAAGCTAGCCAAATGCGTCTAGATATCAGTAATATACACTACTGGACGTAGTGGATGAACTAGTTGTAACGCTTCTTGGTCTTCTGACTATGACAACTAACGATTGTCATAGATAGGTTCGTACAACAAGCGGGGATGCATCTTTGCTCTTTCGAGGTGTTAAGAATCCCATCGTGCTACAACCCAAGAGACAGCTATTGTCTAGGGTAAAAACGATGAAATAATAGAGTCCAGCTTCCTGACTTCAAGATACGATGACATTGCTTAAATTCTAATAAAGGTTTTCTAAGCTACCTCACTTACAAACACACTTACTGGTGCGGAATCAACATCGTTGTACATGTGCAACCCACTTAGTTCGAAATCCTCTGTGGAGTTGGACTCTGTCAGATTTGAGCTCCCATTGCTACGTAAGTATGCAGGGTAGTCGATGATGACAAAAGTCTGGAACTACCAAAAGATGATATTAATTCGCCATCCATTCTTTATTTAATGACTGAACTTAACGTAGACATAGCATAAATCCAGGGTGTATAGAATAAGAGAAAAATCAAGAGATTTATCTCTTATGTGTACTTACTAAGTTAATGACAGCACACGCGCCAATCAATAATGTTGATACTAAGAACATCGTTAATCTTATGAACCGATTGCTGGAAACCACCTGAAAACCGAAAATATTTAA
This sequence comes from Subacronicta megacephala, assembly GCA_958496365.1. Lineage (NCBI taxonomy): Eukaryota > Metazoa > Arthropoda > Insecta > Lepidoptera > Noctuidae > Subacronicta > Subacronicta megacephala. The sequence goes on from OY292526.1 coordinate 1,566,559, forward strand.
TTTCTATGGATTCTAGGATGAAAACCACTTGGGTCTAAAGTCTAATCTCCGTAAACTTGGCAAGATTCGACAGCCTTGCATCCATTAATGACGATTAAAGGATGAAGTTGACAAAGGATTCTTTGTTATATGTGGATCAAATACAATTATACGACTTTGTACAGAGTGGCATACAACACATGAACAAGTTAACATTCCAAATTGCACCACCACGAGGGAATAACCAAATTGACTTTGTGGAAGACACGGTCGATCAGTTAACTATCCACGTCCAGTGGTTCAAAAAGGGAGGAAATAGATTAGGAACAAATAAGACTTGAGTCAACTCACCTGTCCTGGCTTTGTACAGCTATCAGCGTACAAGTCCTCAGGGATATCTGATATTGGACGCAGTCCTCTGGTTAACATGGTACCATCATACCACGATAAATATAGAAAGACCAGTAACGTGAAGAGTGTAGGACCAAAAGAAGCATACAGGACCAAACCTCTGGAATAGAAAGTTATAGTTATTTTATTTGATAGAAACTTTGCTAGCAATTACTTTATGGGTAGCTTGTAGAGACAATCTCTGTAAAAAAAAATATCAACAACTTGGCCACATTCAGAATTTATCTTCCATAACGAAATAGAGGTTTCTGCAAAGATTTATTTATATAAATACTTCTCTATATAAAAACTCTGATCGTAATAATTTTGAAGTCATATTTTTTGGCGGAGATTCCCTAAAATTATGGCACAGCTAGAAATAAATTTACTTTATACTTACTTGGGTACAGTTAGTAGCTGTATGAATGCTAATAAAGTGAATAGTGCGGCTGCGCACGCGACGTTGTATTTAAATTGCGCGTCAGACTGGTTACGGTACTGACGCTCTTGTGAACTGCTCTTGAACCAGAGCGTCACACGATTCATGCCTTCGGAATTGGTGCTGAAAAAAGTATTAAAAAAAATGAAATGACATGGTCATACGGTATTTTTATTATTATTGATAATAATAATGTGTGTGCTATAAGCTAGCACACACATTATTTATTATGTTATCATAGTTATTTTTCATGTAGCAATGAAAAGTTTATACACTCCAAGCTGCATTAATTAAATTCCTGTTTAAGTATGTAACTTCTAACGCCTTAGTAAATCAAAAGACAGAAATTTGTTTCCGGGGAGTTTGTTACACCGTTTCTTCTTCCCAGCTAACACACTAGGAGGTGGTCAAGGGAAGACGTTTAGGTGGATACTGTAAAAATTACAGATTCGATTTTGACTTTGAATAGCTTAGATGAGATAAATGAAATAGAAAAAAAAACTGACCTGCAATCACAGCATGTTGTTCTTTGAGGCAAAAGATTTTGTTCTATCATCGCTAAACTCTGAAATAAACATAGGGTTGTTTAGATAAACTGAGCCAAAAGCTAATCAGGTAACTCCGATTAATCGGAAAAGTATTTACTTTAGTTATAATTGTTTTGTTGGGAAATAAACGGGTAGTGTAGAACTATTACATAGTTTGACTAAGTAAATTACATAATGCTTTGCCTATGGACGACAATAAAACTTTGAACTTACAGAAATTCCAATATTCTTGGCAAGAGTTGAATCAGTGATGTTTGCAAAAGGTTTGTCTGCACCCCAACACTCCACATACTTAGTCATCTTGCTGGAAGGACGAGATCTCGTTGGGACTCCAGGAGTAGCTGGAAAAGAGGCTTATGTGATTGATTCATTCCTATATTCTTTTTAATAGGGTGCTGGAAACATAACTATATTTGATGTTCTGACCATACCTAAAGAGAATATAATAATTAAATGACTTAAAAATTTGAGCCATTTCAGACTAAAAAGGAAATCTCTACATAAACTTTATAAATGTTATAGGCAATAAATTAACTATCGCCAATGACCAATTATTATAGAATGACATTAATTATTTTAATTTAACTAGGTAATGCGTCTAAATCCATTGCTAAATCATCTGTCATCCCTGTTGATTGGGCTGGCATAATCCCTAAAAGACTGTGTTAAAATAACCGCCTTATCTTTCAAACGCTATGTAAAATTGTAATGGCTGAGGGTTTAAATTCCAAATAAAATCAAATCTATGCAGAAACTACCGTTCTGAATAATTCAGAAATAACTCTTAGCTGAAGAGATGAAAATGATACAAAAATCAAACTTGATAAGAATGTTTATAATATTATTTATGACGGGACGCTACAAATACATGATAAAACTATTTCGTCAATGGAAACTTTGATAATATTAATAAACATTTATACAGAAACCAAAATTAGGACACTAGACAACGAAGACATACACATAAGGCTGGATTTATTAATGGACAACAACACTGAATGCAGTTGAATAAAACATCACATTGTTAACCACTAGGGCAAAGTTCATAAGACACTAACATAGTGATTCATTAGACATTGTACTTAACATCCTAAGGAATAAGGGCGTCGTTAGCTCAATCGGTGTAGGTTGCTCACTGTGGTTACTAGAATCCTCTGGATAGGATATTAAAAAACTTTAATTAGTAGGTAAAAAGATCAAATAACTTAACTTCCTTCAAAGACAGCTTATTTCAAAGTTACATTTGTTGATGTTTTTTTATTAAATGCTAAATATTCCAAAGTATTGATATTCATTATTATTGTCTTGAATAGCTATTCATTTGAATATAAGCTCCTCCTCCTACACAACCCTGTGTAGATTATTAACCGAGCAGATACGTACATGGAGGTCAAATATGTTTTAAAGCGATCGCAATTAAAAAGTAATTGAAACATCGATATTCATTCTTTGAAAAATCAATCGTTATTCAACGTCAATTGGACACTCGAACATGTTAACTAATTTCGGATCATTAATATGTTGCGTAGGGTCGAAAAAAAAGTACTAAGTTTCCAATTCCGATGATTCATCTTCGGTTCCTGCATAAGTATTAGATAGAGTGCCTACCTGTTCCCATAATAGGACTGATGGCTCCGATAATAGATCCACTGCGACTCTTTGGCTTGGTGGTAGTTACGACAGTTCCATTACCCAGACCTTCACCAGGGCTGGTAGCCTGGTTGCTGTCAAAAGCGACTACTTTTACAGATGCTCTCCTGCTGAGATCTGGAAAAATAAAAAAAATGACTTTTATTCTAGGACACGCCGTTTCCTGGTGATGTTATTCTTTATTTTGAGGGTAATATAGAAATAGTAATATAAAAGTATAATGATGAACTAATCAGAGTCCACTTTCAGCTCAGAAAGTGGCTTACAGGGACGGATTTAATTACCGACATTTTTTTAAAATGTAAAGCATATTTAAAAAATCCACATAACTTAAGAACGACTTTACCGATTTAATTCATCCTGTTTTTAAAGTTATCTCTTGAGGGAAATAGGGATTCATTTTTATGAGATAAAGATAGTATCTCTTCAACAGAATACCCTTCTACCTGTCAACGCACTGATGAAGATAGAAACATTAATCTTCTTGATAGGTCCAGAAGATAAACTTAACTAACCTCCAGTTGTCCTCATAGATTCAGTCCTCAACACTCTGCTAGGGAAGGTTTCCATCTCGTTGAAGCTGTTCTGGGAAGGTGCGGGGCTAACGTTATCTCTTGGCTTCGTAGGAGATATGTCTTGGTATAAGGAGGATACGATGCTGGCTTTTCGGTCTACCGTGCATACTGAGAGACGTCCATTTTCTGATGGTTTCTGTAAAGAAAATATTGAATAAGAAAATGCATCAAGCAAAGCATATAATTATGTAAGTTGATACACGTCGAAATCTCATTTATCATTTCAAAGAATGCTAACACCATGGAGAAAAAATTACAGGTAGGTTCTGTCAGGTACATTCTTTTTACAGATTTTTATTTGAAAATAAACTGACTATCAACATACATCTCTGGGCTGCGAAATTGGAGAAAATTTGCGTCACTTTAAGTATATTTCCATAAATTCCAGATAAAAAATCATTTCATAATACTACTAATAGTAAATCCAGAATCATCTGGGACTTATTATGAAAATGGTTTAAAACGAATCCTAAATAGAACCCGCACTTAGAATAAGATTAAAATATGGCGGAATAGCTATCGCAGAAAGATTATAAAATCTACGTAAAACATATCATATCATTATAGAAATATTAATTTACCACGTGACGTAAATTGCAGTTTATTTCATTGCCACTTCTTAAAAAAAATCCCTTGTCAGTTAACAGAATCCGTTATTAGCATTAGGATATGTTAACTGTTCAATTCCATCTTTATGTTATCTGTCTTTGAAGCAATTAAAAACATCAGAAGCAATTGAGAAGTTTATCACAAGTCGAGAGAGATTACAACTGCAATAAACTGTAATCCTTCAATTCAAGTTGCAACGTTATCTAGAATTTTATAACTTAAGTCTGGTTAAACTCTCTGATTTTGCCGGGAGAAGGCGCCACTTTCTATAGAACAAATTACAGAAAAAACGTGTGTATCTTTATAAATGGAAGTTACCATACCATTATGCCTGTATTCCCAGGCAGATATGTACTAATGTAAACCCACAGTTTGCCGTTATGTTTAAGTCCCATGTGATTAGGCAAACCACTTGCTATTAACCGGGCACAAGTACAGACTCAGAGCTACTACTGAGACTTTCAAAGAAAAACTCAATAACACTGTTCGACCTGGGAATCCAAATCAGGACCTCTTGAATAGCAGTTGCGCTTAGGACTACTAGACTAAAGGCCCATAGTGTAAATTACTGATATTCAGTTGCATCTGGTTAGATTGGAAGTAGACCTAAATATAAGAAAAAAATCCAAACGCAAAATACGCGCTTAGTTTTTTTAAATTTAATTACTCAAAACAAAATACATTTAAGTAACACAATATAAGCGTCGGTAGCCTAATGGCTAGGGAGTCGGACTTGCGATCATAATATGGTTGCCAGTTCAAACCCCACCCGTTGCACTACCGACGTGAACCCACTCGTAACACAAGTATTTAGCTTAGCACGAGGGGTTAACAAGAATACTAGTAATGTGTGACCCACATTGCAAGTAAGTTAAAAAAAAAAAAACTGTTATCGCCAAACTGCTAATGCAATTTGTAAGCGCTTTGCTCATTTTATCGAACAAAAACAAATCCTACTTAAGTCTACCGTCTTAATTAGGGACATCAGTGATTATTTAATGACTAATCCCATTATTATGAGATGACCTTCTGTCCCTTCATGGATAACCTAGGCACTCGTTAATATTTTTCTTGAATTTTATCTTACATTTTTTTAGTTGCGGGAAATAGTCCGCTGTACCATACCATACCAAGGCTAGGGAATAAAATTATTTTGTAACAAGTTATGCAGACAAAAGACACATCACACAGAAGCCAAAAAATGTAGGGGCAATGTCGTCCTTACACTGAATTGTTTGTTAGTTTGTTTGTTAGAAACGTTAAGAATAAAACTGTCCGTTCGCGTTAACCGTGTTTATTGCACTACTAAAGAATACATGTTGTAATGAAGGCATCGCACTCTAATGCGATGTCAGCAAAAAAAACGTTATGTCGAGCTTGCTCGTACAAAGTCCCTTTATCTAATCCCTTCCATTTTCCTCAAGCAGACAGTTTAAACCCAGAAACTTAAACTACTACGACTTTAAATATCAAGTTGAATCTAGTCGCAACTTGGAAACTGTATTTCAACGAGAGCAAATGTCCAGTAATTGAGTTTATCACTCAAGTTGTCTCCGTACTTACTCTAGAGACAGAACTCCAAGTTATTGTCGGTGATAAAATGATTAATGGTTGAGTGACTTTTCAGCTCAATCATGGAACTTTGAAACAGACTTCTATTGTTATTTACAATTGATAAGATTTAACTTTAACTGCTTAAAAGTCTAGTGGTCCTAAGCACGACTGCTACGCTAGAGGTCCTGGGTTCAATTGAGCAAAGTGTTATTGGGTTTTTCTATGGAATTCTCAGGAGCAGCTCGGAGTCTGGATTTGTTGAGCTGTTAATGGCAATAGGCTCGCCATCTATATACTCGTAAATACATATTTAATCTGGAACCTAAGTATACCGGCAAAGTGTGGGAGTACACCAGTACACCTCTGCCTATCCATTTCAGGAGTACAGCCGTGATGGTATGTTAAAATCTATAAATTCACTAATACAAAAATACAGTTTCTTTGTTTTCCTATACAAAGTTCCAAATATTTTTTTTTACATACTAATGTTACTATTATTACTATATTCCAACCTAGATTATGTTATACATATTTGCATTTACTGATTAATATAATATTATGTACATCTTTTCATGGACGAGCGGAGTCTCCAAATACAGGCAATTACTTGCCTAAAAGGAGACTGCAATCACAATTTTTTGTAACCCCAAAACAGAAGGTACCTAGTGACCTAGTAGGTAACCAGTACCTACCTTAAATAAATTATTTTCGTTTAAATTTTTTATATTATGTTTTTATTATGATTTAATTATTTTGTCTATTATATTAATTGAGGACTTCCCTCAATTTCTCCAGGATTCCATCATCAGAAGTTAACTAGATGACAATGGGAACACTTAAAGAGAATTTTCAAAATCGGTTCGTAATTGACGGAAAATCGGTCAACATACCTACGCAAAAAATATATTCTAACATAGAAACTACCTTCTTTTTTTACATCGGTTAAAAAAGCATCTAATTGCGATCTAGTCTCAACATTGTAAATGTCAAAACTTTACAGCATTTAGGTATCTTCATCTAGACTAACTGATATGAATAAATTTACAACCTCCAAACTCTCAACTAGTCGAGCCATTCCGACGCATATTTAACCCTTACCCTAGATATTATACTTATACCAAGCTCATAGGCGCTTTAACCCTAGCGATGCCAGGGGCTATGAAGCCATCCCAATAATTTAGTTAGTGGCTCACGTACAAGCCTCGCCTCGGTATCATTTTGGAGACATTTTGAAGTCCTTGCTGACAGACGAGAGATTTATATTATGTCCAATTTACGTTGGTAAGATATCATAAAAGGGTGGATATGAATATTTTGAAGACTGAAATTATTTTAGTTGTTTGAGTGAAAATCAATATACTTTCTTGTATTACTAAAAGAAGACATTATGTTAAAATCTTAAATCAATAAATAAAATAATTCTCAAAAACCTATACTTATAAACTTCTATATAACAACAACCATCACGCCTTTATTTCCTGCATAAGCATGCACAGGTGTACTATATGCACCCACATTTCGCTGGTATATTTAGGGCCCGCGTGATAGGGAGAATTGCTGTTACGGACACAGATCCAAACTCCGAGATGCTGCTGCGAATTTCATAGAAAAATACCACTGCTAAGACAGAAAATAGAACACAAGAATTTTAGCATAGCAGTTACATTATGTGTTAGTGGCATTAGACTCTGTATATTTGTAAATATTCAGGTTCCCGAGTCCCCAAGAGACACCTTATCATATATACCCATCCGCATATATTATGATACCTCTTTATAATATTAGTATAGATAACATAAAAAAGGTTTCGCGGATAAAATATAAATATTAAAGCCAATTACTTAGGCTTTATTATTTTTATTTTATATAAAACTAATTTATAAATAAATGATTACCTACATATATATTTTAAAATATATTTTATTCCTTCATATTCCTTAATCCGTTAAAATTAAAATCGTGTATGTGATCTATTTGAACAAACAAATGTAAAACTCGAACAGCCTTAGGCAAACAATTAAATTATATAACAAAGAACAACAGAACAGTGACATAATCCTATATATTATTTTGTGATTTCATCAACGAAACCGGTGGCATTAAGCTTGGATTTAAAGACAGAAAACTTTGATTGAGGTTATTGAATCTGTTATTTGTAAAATTGAAAGGTGGTTTGTGTTCCTCAAGAAAGAATACTAATAACTTGATACCTCAATATTCACCCTATATTTCCCAAAGGGTAAGGCAGCTATGTACTGATACAGTCGTCAGGTTATACAAAACTGTAAAATTTCTCCAAATGATTTTAAACTTTAAAATGTTTACGATTAAGTTCAAAATGAACTGAGAATTTTGACATTTTGTGGTAACCTAATGTACTAGCGACCGTACCAACGCAGGTTCACAGTTAGCCAGTTTGTTTATATCATCATCAACCGATTACATTGTCCCACTGCTGGGCACGGGTCTCCTCTCAGTACGAGAGGGATTAGGCTATAGTCCACCACGCTAGCCTACTGCAGGTTGGCAGACTTCACATGCCGTCAAGAAAATCTCTCAGGCATGCAGGTTTCCTCATGATGTTTTCCTTCACCGTTTAAGCGCGTGATAATTAATTATTAATACGCACATGACTTCGAAAAGACAGAGGTGCGTGCCTTGGATTAGAACTCGAGACCTTTGACTTGGCAGTCCAATGGTCATATCACAAGGCTATCACTGCACTTGTTTGTTATTAGGTCAAAATATGCATAGCTTTCTGCCGACTTACTCGGAGCTACTGCTAATTTCATAGGAATCGACCTGGAAACTGAACGCTGGATCTCACGGTGAGCAGACGCGCTCATGAGCGCTAGGTGACATTTCAAAAAAATAGTAAGGCAAGTGTAAAAAATATTACCTAAATGTGTCTAATTTTCAAAATGATCCAAGATGAATAAATAATTAATTTACTGGTACCCCGCAGGTTGGATGATAATGGCAGGGACGTGGAAGTAACAAGTTGCGGTCTTTAGTTCCTGCCTACACCTGTGGGAAAAAGGCGTGAACTCAAAGGTTGAACTCATCACAGAATCAGACCATCATCCAATTCTGAACATATTCTTTTTAAAAAATATTTGTATTACAACATACACTACATTCAACCCATCCACACTCCATTTCCTATGCATATAACGTGACACAATCCCACGTGCTCGATCACAATTTGATTTGTAGCGAGCCGAGGATATTGGCAATATTCGTCACCAATGACATCACTCCATGCATGATTGAAGTGTGCTGTCAGAGTTATCGCGTAACTTGATTCAGCGACGCTTGTTATAGCGACTGGTAGCAATTGCTAAGATACGTGTAAAAAGTGTCAATTCACGAAGGTGATAGTAAATTTTTTTTATTTATCTTTTTATTTATTCATTCTATCTTTATATTTTGACCTATTCGGATCCTTTATCGGATAGGATTTAGTAGTAGTAATGTCACGCTGGCATTACTTCTACTAATCGTTATATTTTTACAATAATTATTTATTTATTTATTTATTTATTTATTTAATACTTTATGCACACAGAGTACAGAGGCGGACTTAATGCCTTAGGCATTCTCTAACAGTCGTAATATCGCTGTAGAAGAACAAAAATTATGTATCCTGACTGTAAAAAAAACGACTTGTTTACTCTATAAACGCAATTAAATGCAAAGTAAACACTAATGACATCACTTTCGCTTCATTTACCAAATGAACTGAATGTGACTGATTTGCAATTCAGTGAAACTGCAACCAGTTGCTTTTATATGATCGAGTTATAATCATGAATAGTTCGTTTTCGATTCAATCATTTTTCGCAATTTTTATAGACGATGAATTTAGACTTTGATTGGACGATCGAATGACAAAAACCAATCAATTAGAAGGATATTTTTTATGGACTGACAAATAGTTTTTTATTGTTTGGAAACTATCCTTACTAATAATAGTTTACGAAAAATCCAAAAAAAACTTAATTAAACTCGACCTGGGAATCGAATCTAGGACCTCCCTCAGTAGTCGCGCTTCTGACCATTGAGGTAATAGCTACATTTCATCCAATTAAGTTTCAAAACCACTTTACCCCAAATAACATTTTCTCCTCAAACTTAATCCACATTGAGGTAAAATAACAATCAACGCTTTGAAACGAGACAATTTATCACGTTGCATAAAGGCCCTAGCTCTTAGCACTAGATTCAAAAGCTTTATTCAATAGTACCATCAATCTTAGATGGAGACGTCTTTCAGGAAAGTTGGAGACAATCTTCAGTTTTTGTCTGAGAAGTATGAGGGTTCTATGCGGATTATTTACATCATTATAGCTGGACAACTAAAGGATATTTTACTCTGTATTAAAGAATTTTGTCATGACATTGATGTAATAAACAAGAAAGACGCTACTTTTGTTAGTTTGTTTTTTGTTAGGACAGCTCCCGCACTATGGCCGTCATCTATGTCAAGGGAGACACTTTGCTGGACCCAGGAATCTAACAAGACCAAAAATCAATACTTACATATACTCGTATTATTAATTATTAATATTGTTGTTTGTTTGAACGCACTAATCTCAGGAACTACTGGTCCGATTTGAAAATTCTTTCAGTGTTAGATAGCCCATTTATCGAGGAAGGCTATAGGCTATATATATTATCATCACACTAAGACTAATAGGAGCGGAGCATAAATGAAAAATGATGCAAAATCGGGGAAAGAACATTCCTTTTAAATGCAGAAAAGCCAAGAAACTACGCGGGCGAAGCCGTGGGCGGAAAGCTTGTAATTAATATAATGAGGCAGTCACAAACATATTTTAATAAATTCCCCAATCACCATTCGTTCGCGAAAAATACATACGATCCAGGGTAACCTGGTACAGCGAAGATGTTGCAGCGAAATCACCAATTCAGTAACAAATGAATGCCAACCAGTGTTATCTCTTTATACCAATGTGTGCCTATGGCGGATTAGTTAAAGTTGAATTTTAATCGTTATTAAAATCAATCGATTTCCCACCCCTACACCAGTTTGCGGTGACCCTTACAACATCAAGTGAGTCTGGCAGATTAATATTCTACGAGTGTCAAAAGGTTCTTATGTCAGTTTTGACACGGTCTGTCGAATCTATCTTGACAGGTAACAAATCGAAATGTTTTTTATTACTAAGGACGCGTTTGGGACACAGGTGTAATGTCACCTTAAGAATCTGAACATTTTATCGTTTTGCTTTCGAAGATACAAGAAGGTTGAAAAATTATTAGGTTGGCTCTTACAAAAATTAGATGTGGCCAGCTCTCCGAAATCCAATTTCTTAGCAATTCTGAGTTTAATTTTACCTCATTTATTCAGGTGTAACGAATATGTATAAGAATCCTAACAATAAATCAGTCTTGTGAAAATCAACAATATATCTTCTATACATATACAGGGTAGCCAGAGAAGTGACGTTCAAAGGCAAAATTTTGATACCTTTTATCGAGGGGCATCCGAATCACCCCTATTTATGTGCCGTGATTTTCAATAGTTTAGGAGATAGAATGATTTTAATGATTTTTTTCATATTTTTTACCTGTCATCGGATTTGAATTATTTTTCTCTTTCAACGGAACAGTTGAAGATATTTTGTATTGATTTAGTAACTGTCGGAATAAAGTTTTTCATATTTATGTACCCTCTAACTTCTGAAATAAGCTCGACAACGCACCTGCAACCCCTTTATTGCAGATGTCCATGAGCGATGCCGACTACTTACCATCAGATACCACGCCTGCTCGTTTGCCGAGTTATCCCATAAAAAAAAAACAAGTTGTCATTTCAACCCCTCTGATATTGCAGATGTCCATGGGCGACGACGACTACTTACCATCAGGTAGCTCGGCTGCTAATTTGCCGAGTTATCCCATAAAAAAAAAGAAAAATGAACATGAAGTTGTAATTTTAAGAATCAATCTCAGATCAAATAAAAAGTTAAGATGGAACTTTGCGAACAAGGAAGTGAGGCTGGTTAAAAGTACGATAGCTATCAAGCTATCAAAAGCTCGACTGACAAGATAAGGCGTAGTTTCGGTATTGTTATATAGTGTAAAATTGTGTTTGTAAACGGCTAGGCGTAGTTTTAGCCGGCCTCACTTCTTTGTTCGCAAAGTTCCATCTTAACTTTTTATTTGATCTGAGGAATAAATTTGAAAAATTCTTACCCTCGGTGGTACAATAAGGTAGGTCTCCACTTTGTGATCAGCTAGGTAGCCTTCCCGTGAACCACCGTCCCCTGGCTCCACGTCGAACCTTCCACCCAGTTGAAGAAGCGTAGCCTTGGTGATGTGGACACGCCTGTAAAACCAACAACTTCAAAATCAGTTTTCACTCAGTGCCTAAGCCCGCGATTCGACTGACATGAAAACATGTTGCAAACATCTATGTAACTCTATCTAACTCCTAAAGAGTGAGTGGGATAGGTAGCTGTAGTTTTGTCGTCAGTGGAAATGCGGGGAAAGACTGTTTCATTAGTCTAGTGATCCTAAGCACAACTGCTACGCTAGAGGTCCTAGGTCCGATTATTACGTCGAGCAAAGTCTTATTGGGTTTTTTTATGAAATTCTCAGTAGCAGGTCGGAGTCTGGGTTTGTGCGCGGTTACCGGTGAATTGAGGAAGTACATGATTACACCTCTGCCTAACCCTTCGGGGAATAAAAGCGTGCTGGTATGTTTTTATGACTACCAAGGTTTCGAGTTCCAAGGCAAGGCAGCCACCTCTGAATTTTCGAAGTCATGTGCATACCTATGAATAAATAATTAATTATAACGCGCTTTAAATGTGTGACTTTGATAAAACCTTCATGCCTGAAAGATTTTCTTGACGGCGGGCGTGTGTAGTCTGCCAACTCACATTAGGCTAGCGTGGTGGACTAAAGCCCTATCCCTCTCATTTTAAGAGGACCCGTGCCCAACAGTGGGACCATATATCTAATAGATTGATGATGTCGGCACTTTAAGGTTGTCATAAAATTGTAAGTAAGTACTCTAATTTTTTTGAAAGCCGAGATTAAATTCTTTCATTAAGACAGCTTCCATTCCATTTATTTGACTTTGATTTTCTTTGAACCTTTTTTACTAAGTTAGTAATCACCGCTCAGGTTTTAAGTATTCATTAATTTGTGAATGTCAAATGAAGTCTAGTATCTCATTACGTTTTTAAACGTTAAGTTCCAAAGTAATTATGATGTACTTAATACCTCATTATCAACCAAGTTACAAATTAAAGACAAAGCTAAATCTATTGTTCTTCTGCCCCGGGACCTTTACGATCTTTGCCTTTAATTAAGATTTAAAATCTTTAATACCGTTAGATTATCATCTATCCCGCAAGACTGTAAACCAGTTTACAAATTGATAGTTCCACTTCGAGAAATTATAATTTACCAAGAAAAAATGCGTTAAATTGTAAGTAGTAGTACCTACATTACCTAGACTGCCTCATTAGTCTAGTGGTCCTAAGTGCGACTGCTACGCTAGAGGTCCTGGGTTCGATCCCCAGGTCGAGCAAAGTGTTATTGGGTTTTTCTATGAAATTCTCAGTAGCAGCTCGGAGTCTGGATTTGTGCCCGGTTAATGGCAATAGGCTCGCCCCCTATTACATGGGACCTAAACATACCGGTGAAATGTGGGTGTACATTAGTACACCTCTGCCTAACCCTTCGGGGAATACAGGCGTGATGGTATGTATGTATGTATGTAGTACCTACATTGGGGTTCACAATCTATCGACAGTTTACAATCTCACGAGATATATTGTAAACTAACGATTTTACAATTTAACAGTGACATATACACAACTAAGTACTATAACTATTGCTTAAAAATCACTATCGTAGCAGATACATACATTTCATAACACCTGTATGCCCCGAAAGGTTAAGCAGAGTTGTTCTCATTTCCACCCACGTTTCGCCGGTATTTTTAGGTCCCATGTAATAGGGGGCGAGCCTATTGCTATTAACCGGGCAGAAATCCTAACTCCGAGCTGCTACTGAGATTTTTTTTATGGAAAAACCCAAAAACACTGTTCGACCTGGGAATCGAACCCAAGACCTCTAACGCAGCAGTCGCTCTTAGGACCACTAGACTTATAAGGCAGTCAAATTCAAGTCAGATTTCGATATTTATGTATAAAAACACTTAACCAGCGCGGTAGTTCCGAACGGCTATCATCAGACAAGAAGAGTTATTTCGAAAAACTGTAGTGTAAATCGATAATTCTGCCTAAATGGTAAATTTACATTTTTATTTATATTAGCTGACCCAACAGACGTAATCTATAAATATTCAATTCGAACTAGAATAAATTATAATAAAAAAACCGCCGCTGCTAAATAAAACCCGCGAAGTTAAAATAGTCAATAAGTTTTCTTATATTTTACAATTTTCTGCGCAATTTTCTTAAAATTTTCTTTCCGTAAGAAAGGAAGTAGTACCATTCCACAGAATATCGATGTCAAGTAGGAGTATGCATACTGTTGCGTTTCGTACGGTGAGTGTGGAGCGCTGGTGGCTCATTTCCTCCCTCAGATCCCTTCCATCTCCTTTTTTTCTTGCCCACCCTTTTCCTTTATTAGGCTCGGAGTTGCAGATGCGTTATCTGCAACTCCTTTAGTTTTGCCGATGTCCATTGGCGGCAATGACTACTTACCATCGGGTACATCGGCTGCTTGTTTGTCGAGTGATCCCATAAAAAAAGAGGCAGTGTCTTTAAAATACATTTCCTAAATGACGTTATACGACATACCCAGCAATACCACCGGACTCCATGTGGTTGGCGAGGGTGACGTCATCGCTCCACACGTCGAACTGCCACTTGCGCAGACCCAGCACGCCGCACAACACGTTGCCAGTGTGGATGCCTATGCGCATGTCCACGTTGAAACCAGTCGCTTCACGAACAAACCTGGGGAAAACAAAGAGTATAACGTAAACATACCATCACGCCTATATTCCTCGAAGGGTTAGGCAAAGGTGAACTTAATGTACACCTACAGTTCGCCGATATGTTTAGGTCCCATGTAATAGGGGACGAGCGTATTCCCATCACCGGGCACAAATCCAGCCACCGAGCTGCTACTGAGAATTCAACTCTGGTTTCCCTTCAAAACGCATAAATCTTTCGCCAAGAGTATAATAATAATAGATATAACTATTGTTGTTCAATACGAGAGCGTATTGGAATAATGAATGCAGTGATTGCCTATATGACCATTGGACTGTCAAATCAAAGGTCTCGTGATCGAATTCAAGGTACGCACCTCTAACTTTTAGAGCGCTTAAACGGCGAAGGTAAACATCGTGAGGAAACCTGCATGCCTGAGAGATTTTCTTGATGGCGTGTGATGTGAAGTCTGCAAACCCGCAATAGGCGGATTATTTCATCCGCAAAAATCATTACATTCATTTAAAATTTTACTCACCGTATAGCATCAATCATTTGTAGTCCCATGTTGACGCAGTTGTAAGCATGATTCGGCCTCGATACTGGAAGTCCAGATACGCAGTAATAACAGTCGCCTAAGATCTTGATACGCATGCACTGGTTTTCCTGTAACAAAGAAAATTGATCTAAAAAATATCATCGCCGTTGGAAGGTCTGTGATCCTCGCTTTGATTATTCAGATTTTGTTACTCAGTACACTCAAGTCTTGTTGAATAATTCTCGTAAATTAATTCTACGACATGTAAATGGAAGGAAAAATATTTTGTTTACCTTACATAATATAAACAGAAATGAAAAAACATCACAAGTATAAATTAAAAGAGAGTAATGCAAAAATACAGCGCCTTGACAAATATTTCTTCAGGGTTTCTTAATGGTAATTTAAAATTAAGAATTAGTAATTATTAACTTCGATGTTCGACATCAGGCAAGTTGTGATCAAGCGTAAACCTATCAGTGATAAAAAAAAATATTAGATCTTTTACAAATCGATATAGATTGGTATCTGTTAAAACCAAAGCTGATAAACGATCAAAACTATTTTGAACTTCGTCAGTCAATGCAGTGACAGCCTTGTAATATGACCATAGGAATTCCATGTCAAAGGTCTCGAGTTCGAATCCAAGGCACACACCTCTGACTTTTCGAAGTCATGTGCGTATTAATACTACCGTGTTTAAGCGTTGAAGGAAAACATCGTGAGGAAACCTGCATGCTTGAGAGATTTTCTGGCGTGCGAAGTCTGCCAACCCGCAGTAGGTTGGCATGGCGGACTATTCCCTCTCATTCTGAAAGGAGTCCCGTGCCCAGCATTGGGACAATATATGGGTTGATGACGAAATCAAGTCGGTAACTAAATAAATCTTCACATCCTCAATATATTTATTTTTTCAGTTCCTCCCGCCCTTCTATGAAAGCGGACGTAGGCAGAAATGGAGTTTTTAGTACCTAGGTGCGAGCCCCACATAACCACATCGTCCCGTAACGGTGTCGTTTAGGCATTGTCGTACAGGCATTTTCTCCAACAAAAAAATATAAAGGACTGTGATCTGCTGGGATTTTATAAAAACTGGCGAGGCGAAAAACGCGGTTCGCCATTCCTCTACCTGCGGAAGACTATGAGGCGTAGCACAAGCTTTAGAAGGTTAGAACTGTGACCACACAATGCACGAGCCGCGTGAGGGAAGCGAGTAATGCCATGACAGAGGAAAGCAAGTGCCAGAATCGAATTGTTAACATTGTACAAAGAATACATAAAAGTTTTGACCGACATCTTTAGTCAAAACTTTTCACGTATACTTACTCATAATTGCAATGGCAAATGTAACATTACTATGTTTTCTAGCGAAATAGTTAAACGAAGACAGAAAACATACAGTAGTCAGCTATACAAATCCAATATCGACTGACCTCTTATTGTAAACGCTTTCCGCACAATGCGAGGCCAGCCTATACTGGATTTGTATAGCTTGATGTGTAGCCGTTTGAACATAAAATATTTAAGTAACGAACGTATTGTTGTGAACTGTGCACCTCACTTAAAGTGTTATATTACTGAATACTTTTATATATAGTTAAAAGGGTTTTTATTACTCTATGCTCTTATCCTTTTTATTTCTAATGAAAATTAGTAATTTTTTTGCTGAGTTGCATTTCACAGTATTTTACATCTTGAATTTTATATGAATACCTAATGCTCACCTGAGAAATTATATTATAATAATTACCAAGTTGAAAGGTGTCTCGAATCAATTGATTCAGCGAATTATAATTACATTAATTGATTTTATATGATTTTTAAAAAATAACAGTTCTATTGAAAAGATATTAAAAATAAATATACTGAAATAAATAAATAAATTTACTTACAAAGTTCCAAGATATAAGCTCCTTAAGTTTTTAGGGGAGACTGAGACCATCTGATACCCATACACTGTGTCTTTCCCATAAAACGAGAGTCAGTGTAGAAATCCTATAGTGAAAGCACGGTGTAACATCACAACGTGCTATAGTACGCAATCTGTCTAGCATTAAAATAAAAATTCTAATAGCTGCCTATTTTTTTAACCTATTAATTAATTAATTTTAGCCTATTCCACCTGATTTTAATACAAACTGAGCGTAAAACGTAATTTTGTGAGCATCCTTCAATCCATCAATCGAATGTTAAAAGAATTGACGGGTTAATATTTCTAGAATTACGTTTATAATCAGCAGTGACAGTTTCATTTATCACCTGAGCTATTGTTGTTATACAAACACCTATAACAATGGTTAGTGTTAAGTCAGAAAAACGAAAAGCCTGACAACCATTTTATCTTGTTCTTTTTATACATAAAAATCAATTGCTGTTTGTCTCGCTAAAACTCTAGAATGGCTTGACCGATTTGGCTTATTTTGGTTTTGAAATTTTATTTATAAAAAAATGACTTGATAAAAGCTTAAAACTTAAGGTTTTACTATTTCAGATGTATGTTATTTAATGAAAAGAACTACCCGGAAATTCCACACAAACAGCTTTCAAATATTATGACAATTAAAACAACATTACATAGAATAAAGTAGGTACTACACTACAAACTAATACATCAAATACCAGTGTAACTTAACGACAGTAATCGATAAGGGCCTTGGTAGAGCCCCATCAATCACTAAACCACTTCAACTAAGTTTAAAACTATCCATCGATTATTAAAGACAACGGTTCTCAAAGATATAATTTGGGGTCAAAACATGAGTAGACAAAATGGTTGATTCGTAATTCGATTCATACCATAACATACCATCATACCTGTATTCCCTGAAGGGTTAGGCAGAGGTGTACTAATGTACACCCACATTTTGCCGGTATGTTTTGGTTAACATTACCACATTAACCGGCCACAACTCCAGACTCCAAGCTGCTACTGGGAATTTCATAGAAAAACCCAATAACACTTTGCTCGACCTGGGAATCGAACCCAAGATCTCTAGCGTAGCAGTCGCGCTTGGGACCACTAGACTAACGAGGCAGTCATTTATAAATATAAGATGCTGCATAAGCTGAATTCAGATCGGAAAGTCACCAAATAAAAATTACAAAAGATTGAGAACCACAGCATTCTATCATCAATCTCATACTGTGAGGACAAGCCGTGCAAAGAAAATAATCCTTCAGAGGGTGCTGAAATATTGTGTCCTCTTACGTCTGCTTGAAGCGATAAGACCGCCAATAAATTGTACTACATTAAAGTCTGACATAGAGGATGAGAGATCGATATCTGCGCCATAGGTTGAATGCCTCATTAGACTAGTGGTGCTACGCTAGAGGTGCTGGGTTCGATTCCCAGGTCGAGCAAAGTGTTATTGGGGTTTTTCATTGAAATTCCCAATAGCAGCTCGGAGTCTGGATTTGTGCCCAGTTAATGGCAATAGGCTGCCCCCTATTACATGGGACCTAAACATACTGGTGTAGTGTGGGTGTACATTAGTACACCTTTGCGTAACCCTATGCGTAATACAGGCGTGATGGTATGTATGTATGTATGATGAGGGATCGGTATCTGCGCCATTAGTTATACGTTCGATGCCTAACGAAATACATATTTGTAAGACCTACGGATATTTTTTCCCAGTCTGGGTGTTTGTATATGAAAATTTGTGTTGTACTTGTGTCCTTCGTCCTCTTTTTTAAACAATGTTTAATGTGTAATGCTATTTCCCGGGCAACATAGAAAAGAAAAGTTTTTCTTGAATTTCCGCAATTCATTCAAAGTGCCGATTATCGATTTTGATTCTATTCGACTCACATACCGTACGCCTGGTTTCCCAAAAGGTGTAGACATAGGTGTACTAATGTACACTCACAGTTTACCGATATGTTTAGATCCCATGTAATAGGGCGAGCCTATAAATAGGTACCTACACCTCTGACTAACCCTTCGAATAATACAAGCGTGATGCGGTATGTTCAATTGTTTATGGTATTTTAAAAACAATTTTATTTTAAACAGTTCCAGTGAGTTTCTCTGTCAATATTGCGTCGAAATAATATAAGACAAAAATATATCTCTTAACACAAGTGTATCCAGTAATTTTACATTTATTATGATCACATTTTTGCGTACATAAAGGCACTTTGAGCTTTCACGGTTAACTCATAAACAAAAGAATATGAGCGTTATTTTCTTTTTATGAAAGAGACGAATAAAATAACGACTGGCTTAAAGTACTCACTTTATTATGACTTATGAATAAGTATATTTTGATGACAATAATTTTGTATGTCAATAAACTGCCTCATTAGTCTACCTAGTGAGTGCTCCTAGTGGTCGAGCAAAGTGTTATTGGCTCGGAGTTTCGATTTGTGCCCGGTGAATGGCGATAGCCTCGCTCCCTATTCATCATCATCAGCCTATACTCGTCCACTGCTAGACGTAGGCCTCTTCTAGTGAACGCCACAGAGCTCGATCTTCGGCTTTCAGCTCGATTTTCGGCTGGATTTGAGATGAGGATGGCAATGGGCTTCGCCCTTATTACATGGGACTGGAGTATATGTACAGCCGTAATTGAACATCTTTGTCATTTATAATCTTTGGTCCAACAAAATATTTTTTAGAAGCTTACTAACTATGTAGTTTGCACATAACTAGTACCTGTTCTTGTTAGCCACTTGTGCTAAGCTAAATGCGTCGGTAAAGCAATAGTGCGTTTCGAACCAGCAACCACATGATCGCAAGTCCGACGCCCTAGCCATTAGGCTACCGCCGCTTCCAAGGGATATCGTTATCTCTCAAAAGTTGATTAAAGAGCTTTGATGGAAGTAGCTTCGTGTAAAATACAGATATTCTGCCATATCATAAATACTGATATAATCCTCCTACCCTCCCAATTATGTTGGGAAAAGTCCATCCGGTCTAACCAGATGCGAAGAAAGAAAGAAACATTTATTCGACTCAAATAAAAAGTAATAATAATATAAGATAGGAAACGTCGACGCCATCTAGTTAAAAAAAATGTAAAAAAACGACTTGTAAAAGTGTTTTAAAAGATCTATTTACAGAAAAAAAAAAACTTAAGATAAAATAAGAAAAACAAAAACATGCATAAATATGAGTCCAGCTCAGCATAATGTTGCAGTACTGAACCGCAACGCTGATTTTAACTCAGTAACGGTATTAAATCTATCTAATAATATCCAACCTATCTCTCTATCTCATTAAATACCTAGATCTTGAATCACTGTGCTAAGATTTGTCTATCAATAAACAGTCTAACATTAAACTATTATGGGCTATAACTTAGCTTTGTGTGCATCAAAGCATACATTATGACCATGCATATGCATGAACGAACCACAGCGATCATGGATGCAAACTGTTCACTTTTACGAGTTCTATAAACAGCAAAATTTACGTGGCGTAGACAGAAAATCACATAAAATTCAATTTAACTTGGCGCTAGAAGTTAATGTTATTTATGTGATAGTCAGATTTTT
The DNA here is from genome assembly GCA_958496365.1 of Subacronicta megacephala. Taxonomy (NCBI): domain Eukaryota; kingdom Metazoa; phylum Arthropoda; class Insecta; order Lepidoptera; family Noctuidae; genus Subacronicta; species Subacronicta megacephala. The sequence goes on from OY292526.1 coordinate 1,587,285, forward strand.
GATTAAATGCTTAGGTATCTTCATACAGCCACGCCTGTATTCCCCGAAGGAGTAAGACAGAGGTGAAATATGTTTATATATATTTTTAAAAGCTTAATAGCAATGTGCGATTGTTAAACCCTCGTACTAAGCTAAATGCTTGTATTACGAGTGGGTTTACGTCGGTCGTGCAATGGGTGAGTGAGAGAACCGGCAACCACATGATCGCATGTCCGCGCCCTAGCCGTTAGGCTACCGCCGCTTAATTGTACATGTAATATGCCCACAGATTGCTGGTAGATTGAGGTCCCAAGTAATAGGGGGCGACTCTATGGCCAAACTCCGAGATGCTACTGAGGATTTCACAGAAAAACCCAATACACACTACACACACGCTAGAGGCCATTAGACTGATGAGGCAGTTTTATAAATAAAAAAAGTTTCAGTCGTACAAAAAACATTCTGATTTATTAATTTATCTTGTCAACAAAAGATGAAAAGTATCATAATTCAATTCGAAGAGAGTAAGACAAGTACACATTACAATAAAAATAAGTTTGAAGCAAGCGAAAAAAAATTTTATAATTTTCTTCCTCTTAGGCTCTAGACAGACGGACCGCATTTCAACTGCAATCCAACTGCAAATTGCAGTTCGAATGCAGTTGACACGACTGCAATAGAACTGCAACCCAAACGTGCAGTCCGATTGCAGTTCAATTGCAGTCGGCGTGCAATCGTGTGTCTAGAGCCTTAGGTTAGAATTGCAATTCGTTAGTCTCGGTAAAACTCTAAAATTGCTCGTCCAATTTTGATGGAATTGTTTATAAGTGTTTGAGTGGATAGTTTAGAATACCAATTGAACCCGGTCGGTGGCGCTGCATAACATAAACATAACATAACATACCATCACGCCTGTATTCCCCGAAGGGTAAGGCAGAGGTGCACTTAATGTACACCCACAGTTCGCCTTTATGTTTGGGTCCCATGTAATAGGGGGCGAGCCTATTGTCATTCACCGGGCACAAATCCAGACTCCGAGCTGCTACTGAGAATTTCATAGAAAAACTCAATAACACTTTGCTCGACCTGGGGATCGAACCCAAGACCTCTAGCGTAGCAGTCGCGATTGGGACCACTAGACCAACAAAGCAGTCGATGGCGCTGCGATCGAGTTAAATCTTTCAGATCAACTAGTTTTAATTAAAATTAAAAAACTTTCTGCACAACAATTTTATGGATCATCGACTTGTAATCTTTATCACTTGAATAAGTTAAGTGACAACATTGTAAATTATTACGTTATTTTTTCTGCTACTAGCAAGTTAAATTAAAAGTTGCAGTAACTAAAAAAATATTTCCCTTTAAATACAAAATCAAATAGCAAAATAATACGTTGTTTTGTTTTAAAATAAGTTTTCTTTATATATCATGCCGAGTAAAATGAAAATTGTTTACACAAACAGAGTAACGTCTGCAGTTTGAATATTGTATAACTAAAGTTGTTTATTTTTACGAGGGTAATAACCTCTCGCATTGTTTAGTGCGATTTATTATGACGTATATTCATTTAGCTACGTCATCATTTTCATAGTAATTAGAAAGGTTCAACAGTGGTCTTTGACTGCTACGCTGGAGGTCTCGGATTAGATTTCCAAGTCGAGCAAAGTGTTATTGGGTTCTTTTATGAAATTCTCAGAAGCACTTCGGGGTCTAGACTTCTGGTCGTCTAATGGCAATAGGCTCGAAATTACTAATATTGTTGTTAACCTCGTGCTAAGCTAAATGCTTGTGTTACGAGTGGGTTTACGTCGGTAGTGTAAGGGGTGGGTTTCGACCCGAGAACCACATGATCGCAAGTCCGACGCCCTAGCCATTAGGCTACCGCCACTTCATTGTTCATATTGTAACCGGGACCAACGTTTTTACGTCCTAGGATTGGAGGCCCTGATGTGTTAACAATGGTCATCCATTGACTGACTGACCGCAGCAAGCGCAACTTAACCTTGCACAATGCAACCTTCAATCTATCTAAAGCTAAACTTATTACTACGTATTATTCTAAATCCCTCCTTTTATCATTTTAGGTTGAGCAATACATATAAGAAACAGCACATAAACAACAGATAAAAAGCTTCAACGACTGATTACATACAGTGCAATTGCAAACAGATAGTAGATATCGATGTGCGCATTTTGACGTTTGTGCAAAATTGCAAAATTGTAGATTGAACGGGAGGGATCAGTAATCTAAATGACGCTAAGTGCAATGATAGCCTTATGATATAACCATAGAACTGCCATATCAAAGGTCACGAGTTGGAACCCAATAAAGATATGTGCGTATTAATACTTAATCATCACCCGTTTAGACGGTGAAGGAAAACATCGTGAGGAAACTTGCATGCCTGAGAGATTGTCTCGATGCCGTGTTAAGTCTGCTAACTAGCTGTAGGCTAGCGTGGTGGTCAACCTAATCCCGCTCATACTGAGAGGAGACCCAAGCCCACCAGTGGGAAAACGGCTGCTCCAAACGGCATATTAAATAAGTATTTTAACCCCCGACGCAAAAACGACGAGGTGTTATAAGTTTGACGTGCCTGTGTGTGTGTCTGTCTGTGGCATCGTAGCTCCGACGAACCGATTTTGAGTATGTTTTTTTGTGTGTTTGAAAGGTGAATTATTATGCAAAGTTATCGAAATTAATACAGAAAATATTCACAAATGCGAAACATTTTCTCCCTCAAATGTCTTTATATCGAGGTTTCATTGCGTTACTACCTTCTTTGCTTCGACTTGAGACACACAAATGTATTGTTTTGTTTCAACGTCAGCTCTTTGCAAATCAAAATTCGACTCACGAACTTCGTGTATTTTGCTGCCTTTTCTTTTGTACCGAAATTAGATTACCAAAGTATACCAAAATGAATTAGCCAGTGATTAAAAGCCGAAGCGTGGCTAGTTCTAAAGTGCATTTAAAATGAACAAAACTGTTCAACACAAATGTTTGGACAAGCAACAGAGGTCGGTACATTAAGTATGTTTAACCATTTTTATATTACAAAGAAGATGTGAAAGAATAATTCGGCCTTAGGTAGGGTTTGAATCTGCGTCCCTCTGGTTAAGTACACCAGACGCTTTACCAACTAAGCTACCCAGACCACTGCCTGCGATGTCGAATTTCTCTTCCACATTTTACGTCTTCATGTGACGTCAGCAAAATTTGTATATTGTCTGTTTTTATAATCTTCTTTCGTTGTTATAGTGTTCAAGGATTTATGGATTAGCAATTAATCCACAAATCCTGGTTATAGAAAGCTGCGTATTTTATGGTTAGTTATTTATTTATTTAATGAATACACTACTCTTTGGATATTGCAGTTGGTTTCTGACACTTAAGCGAATATTAGACATTGAAATGAAACTATTTTTCACAAGTAGTAAGTTCGGTGTTCCATCTCAGAGGTCGTTAGTTAGAAAATGCTGGAGCCATCTAGTAAAAAAATATATTTCCTTTTAAGTGTCTAAGATCTACTTATTTACAGAAATAAAAATTATTTAACATCAATATAATTATAAAAAATAATCTCTATTTCCCATTGTCGCGCCATAACTTGAGAACGACTTCACCGATGTCATTTTTTTTTAAGTTTTCTAATAGGTACTTCCTCCTACAAAGTACTTTGTAGAAGGTTAAGAAACATTAAGAAAATTGGGAAGACAGGACCACGTTTGCAAAGTCAGCTAGTTTATAATATTATCCAATCAAAACAACGATTTTATCATTCGTTAGTACATCGTTGTGGACCCAGACTAACAGAGACCTCTATATGTTTACATCGTTCCGCTAACCCATTGCATTCTCGATCCAAATGAAACCTCGTTTGAACATGTGTACAGAAGAAGGAATAAGGAACGTTTGCTGCCACGGTTCGACAGCGATTGTATTTCCTAAGCAAACCTTGCCACTCTCTGGCGATAAATTGAATCCGCTGTCCTAGCCACAGAATAAGAAAATACAGAGACTTCAATGGTTATTATTTCTCTGGTGAAGCGAATGTTATCGTGTGACTAACTACTATGTATGAAGTGAACCTTTTGTCTTTTCTGTTTCAATGTCCCTCCTAACTCTAACTTAACTGTTAGGCAGAGGTGTACTTAATGTACACCCTGGATGGCAATAGAGTCGCCTGCTATTAGCTACATGGGACCTAAACATTTCGGCGGAGCGTGGGAAATGGGAAAAGCTAAGCTACGCATGTTTGCCACCTAACTTGTATAAAAAAAGTGCCTGATGGAGGAATAAGGCCTGCAGCATTCCACAATACTTCACAAAATTCATCATCGACGATAGCAAATTACTGATTAGCGATAGAATTCATGACAATACGATGGTATCAACGAGAAGGAAACAGACTTAGCATTAAATAACAGAATAGTTAAACGTACCTGGGCAATTTGATCGAATCTTCCAAAAAGTTCGTTAAGTGTCTTGACGAGATCTGAAGCGCTGAGTCTTTCAGAGAGCGGCGTGAAGTTGACTATGTCTGCGTACAGTATGCTGACATTGTTGTGTCTTTGCACATGCATCTCGTGAAAGCGGGTCTGCTTTGAACTGTCAGCGCAGGCGTCCGCCATTTTGAGCATGATGGAGCGTTTTACCTGGAACAAGAAGACAATTTGTTTTTAGACTTTTTGAGATAAGAACTAAGACAAACCGGCCTATATCCTTTTTCAGAATTAAATCTATCTCCTTGCCAAATTCCACCAAAATCTGTTGGGGTGTGTGAAGCCAACAAACAAACTGATGGAATTGCTTTCTTCCTCAGTTTTGCTCAGCACCTTAGTCTTAGGGTCTTAGCGCGATTTTAAATAGTCTATGTTCCTTTTTATACCATCAGCTATCTGCTTGTGAAATTGCAGTGAAATCGGTTCTGCCGTTTCAGAGATTAGCAGGAAAAAACAGATAAACAATAAGAAAGAAGAAAGAAAGAAAATAAATTTATTCACAAAAAAATCTTTTTTTTTGTTATAAGTACAGTGGGTTATAGCTGTTGCCTGATCCACTTAGACCCCGCCGGCCCACCTAGGGTGGGTCAGGTAACAGCTATAACCCACTGTACCTATTGCATATAGTGAATATATGCATTAGTAGCAGTCGTACTTAGGAAAACTAGACTAATGAGGCAGTAATAAATTCATGACTACTTTAAACCGGTTACTTTTGGCAACGAATTTATTCGAGATTTCCTCTCGAGATCTTTCCGGAAAAATTTAATTCATCTCTTAAACAAGCCATTGTAATTAAAAGCGAGTCTTATCAACGAGACGATAAAGTACTGTCTGCTATACCGCAATAGGCTAGCGTGGTGGACTATAGCCATATTACCTGGACACGGGTCTCCTCCCATTATAGGAGGAGACTGTGTAATGGGTCGATGTATTGGGTTAGAGAGTATAGAGTAGCAGAGTAGCGCAATGGCTGTGTGGTCGGCTTTTGTGTTACGGATTATGAGTTAGGTTCACGAGCAAACATTTTATAAGGCCTATGAGTTATTGTTCCTAGGCTGGATGTTTTTGCATAAGAGACTAAATTTATTCACGGTATAAGAGAAATACATGCCTTTTTAAAAGCAGCATTTCTTTTAAATTATTTCTTAAGGGTATTGAATAACGAAAGATTAACAAAACAGCTAATTCTAGTCTTGCGTGTGGTATTATAAATGGGATGGGATGTATTAAAAGTTTTCTTTTATATGTGCCAGTACGTCATTAGTACTTACATATTAGGAAAGAAAAAACAATAAAAACTGCTTTATCATAAGTACAACATTTTTGGTAGTCTTCAAGAAAATATACTATATATTTCATATAACTAGTTTATGCCCGCGGTTTTGCTCCCATAAAAAAAGAAAGAATTTAATAAGTAACCAACTGTGATGAACAGAATACAGAAACATATTTGCTTGTAATTATTTTTTTATTACTAACACTTGAGACGCCTGTGAAAATTGTTCGAGCAATATTGTGTCATGGACAATACAATTTTTTTAAGGTAGGTATTTCCATGCCGACCTTTTAGAATGTTTGATAAGATATTATCGAACATCTGATCTCGAAAACTATAAATATATTTTATGGCATTTAGTATTCCTGTATCCATTTTCTTCTTTAACTTCAATAATCGCCATAAGGCGAACGTATACATGTTTATTTATTTACTCTCGAGTAAATAAACATTACATTAACATTTCTACAGTTATAGATGGTCACACCATGAACTTACAATCTAGGCGAACAAATAAATTTATTTGAACACTTACAAAAATAATATTATTAAAGTTATTACAACAAATTTAACCCAATGGGGTTAGAAATTACATTCAGATCGGAGAGTGGTATATTTGCGATATTAGAAGTATACTGAAATCTTTGTGGAAGTTTCTAGAAAGCAGAGCCTCGTTAGTCTCATCGGCTTGGAGTCATATTCCTAAAGGTCATGACTTCAAGGGTTCATAACACGGATGACACTGATAGGCAGACAGTCAGCCTGGGTTTTTACATTGACCAATGAGAATTTTCTTCAAAAACACCTAAATTGCAATTTAGGTTTCTTTTCCATATTAATGTAGGAAGATTTTAGAAAACGTCATGAAGTGCAGCTAGTGGTATATAACATACCATCACGCCTGTATTCCCCGAAGGGTTAGGCAGAGGTGTACTAATGTACACCCACACTTCGCCGGTATGTTTAGGTCCTATGTACTAGGGGGCGAATCTATTGTCATTAACTAAGTAATAAAAAAAAAATTTAGACTCCGAACTGCTTCTGAGAATTTCATAGCAAAAACCCAATATCACTTTGCTTGACCTGGGGATCGAACTCAGTACAGTCGCGCTTAGGACCAGTAGACTCATGCGGCAGTATCATATAAAATATAGCAAAATAGGCACTGTTTTTATTAAGCTATACATTTCCTGTGTATATTGACCTCTCAGTGTACGGAAATCTTATACAAACCGAGGTCAGCATAAGTATACAGTTAGATATGTCTCTAAATATCTATATCTGTACTTATATTATAAAGAGATAAAGTTTGAGAGGTTGTAGGGGGAAATTTCTGTATAAACTCAACCGATTTTGAAAAAAGAACATCAATAGGAAGTTATATTATTCCTGTAAAATGAAAGAAACGTATAGTGTACGCGGGCGGAGCCGCGGTCGGAAAGCTATAGTTAATAATACGGTTAGATATCATAACATGCCATCACGCCTGTATTCCCCGAAGGGTTAGGCAGAGGTGTACTAATGTACACCTGCATTTCGCCGCTATGTTTAGGTCCCATGTAATAGGGGGCGAGCCTATTGCCATTAATCGGGCACAAATCCAGACTTCGAGCTGCTACTGGGTATTTCATTGAAAAGACCCAATAACACTTTGCTCGACCTGGGGATCGAACCCAGGACCTCTAGCGTAGCAGTCGCGCTTAGGACCTCTAGACTAGTGAGGCAGTCATCTGAAAGTACTGGACCGATTTGAAATTCATTCACCAATAGAAAGCTACATTATTCCTGAATGACATAGGATATTTAATATCCTGTAAAATGACAAAATACGCATACTTGGGGGCGAAGCCGCGAGCGGAAAGTTAGCCTTAAATAAAGACTGGCAAAATATTGATTTTCCTCAAAATATCTGTGTGGTAAACAAACTTCTTATGTTATGTTTGATTACACGCTGTGGTTAATGGGCACGCAAAAATGAACCTCATTACATAGGAAAAAACAAACAAATTACTGCCAGAATCCAATGAATCATCATCATGTTCCGAACATTATTTTTCTAAGAAATGTAATGAATGGATAGGGAATCACCATGTGGTATGTGGGCGTGGTTTTGTCACAGTAATATGACGTATTGCTGTGACGTCAAGCGACGGGTGAATGAGGACAAATTAAAGGTATATATTATGACTTATGTTTGTGTGTACCTGATAACTGTGGCTAGACTACCCGTATACGTTGTGGTCCGAGTTCAAAGCCAAGGCAAGTAAGAATTTGGTTATTATCTTTTTTGTATTTTTTAGGCATTTTCCATGCAAAGATTATTAAGTTATTTTAGTGAAGGAAAAATACGACCGCGGGCAGGATTCAAACCTGCGTCTTCTGGTTAAGTACACCAGACGCTATGACTGCTAAGCCACCGCGACTCCCACCCGCCATGTCGAAATTTGCCTTCACATTTTTAATTTACATCATTGAGGCGACGTCAGTGACATCTGTTGAAAATTTGCTTCTCAACCGACATGACATGCTTTACAGCAAGTACGATGTCGTACGATGCCTTGCCTTTTAACTATCTTTTTGTATTTTTTAGGCATTTTCCATGCAAAGATTACTAAGATATTTTAGTGAAGGAAAAATACGACCGCGGGCAGGATACGAACCAGCGTCTTCTGGTTAAGTACACCGGACGCTATGACCGCTAAGCCACCGCGACTCCCACACGCAATGTCGGAATTTGCCTTCACATTTTTAATTTATAATTTAATTTTATTTTTAATTTATCCACAACCCTAGTAACATGGTGAAGAAAATATGACCAACCTGACCACACAAGTGTCAAATAGGACTCTAGAACGTGTTGGAAGGTGTGGAAATCAGTAGTGGCTTATTGATTTCTAAAAACAATATATCACGCTTGTATTATAAAGGGTAAGGCAGAGGTATTCAGACTGATTTACCAACTGCTGGAATGTTTTAGGTTGCGGCGAGCCAATTGCCATTATTCAGGCTTTAAATAAAACTCCGAGTTACTATTGAGAATTTCCTATTGGAAATCCTTAACACACTTAACGACCTGGTTATAGAACTCTAAGGCCCTGAGGTTATTGCATTCGCGCTATTGATTACTATACCAATGATATACAAAAAATAAGCTATTGCGACAAGAAAGACCAAACATTAGTTTCTGTGAATACAGAAACCATAATATTAACTACCTCATTAGTCTAGTGGTCCTAAGCGCGACTGCTACGCTAGAAGTCTTGGGTTCGATTCTCAGGTCGAGCAAGGTGTTATTGAATTTTTTTATGAAATTTTCAGTAGGTAGTAGCTCGAAGTTTGGTTATATGCCCGGTGAATGGCAATAGGCTCCCCCCCTATTAAATGGGACCTAAAACTAAGTACACCTCTGCCCAACCCTTCGGGGAATATGTTATGTTATGTTATGTGATGGCATGCTAATATTAATGAGCTATGAAAACGATATTAGAACAGATATCTAAGACCAAGTAAGAGTTCATTATGACTAAACAGTAATCGTTATAACACAACGGTAACACTGCAGTAGGTAACTGTGTATTTTTTGTCATATTATTTTATTTGCGCAGACGCTAATGTGTAAAATCCCATCACATTGACACATTCGTGAAGATTTCTTCGTTATAAGAAATACAATTTACAGTTAGTCATAAGACAGACGCATATTTCTTCTCAGAGGAAGTCTGTTAGAAATACCGGCACCGTCTATACATAATTATAATCAAATTGTAACGGTCGATGTCTCTACATTAAAGATACCTATAGAAGAAAAACTAATATGTGGATCTTTAGTAGAGCACAGAAGCCAAAACAACAAGCTATAGAATTTCTGTCTTTGTCTGTATATTTGTATTCGCATGACGCTAAAACTACTGCACGAAATCGGACGAGGATTATTGCTGGAAGTCTAACTTAAAATCTGGTGCATGTTTTTATAGGCCGACCGTTTAACTCGCGTATCGCCTGCGCGGTAAGAAGGGAGCGGAGATTTATCTCGAGATAGACATTGTTGGTAAAGAATAAAATAATAAGTATCTTTTTTAAGTATTTATTTACTTCCTACCGCTCCCTTCTTACCGCGCAGGCGATACGCGAGTTAAACGGTCGATCTATAGTTAATACTTACTCCTAGAAGCCGAGTTATTGTAAATCCTTTTTGGACGCGGGATATACGGCTAGTTCAAAATAAAGGACACTTATTTATTACAAAGAATACCACCCAAGATTCTTTGTTTATAGAAATAACTATTAAGACCATGTTATACCTTGATAAGCATGGTTGTCAAACGAACAACAAGATCAATCATTCGTATACAGAAAAAGCCTGACAACCATCCTTAGAATGTCCAGAAATTCGGTTAGGGAGGTCTGACGGCACACATTTAAATAGTGCATACATGAATATATACTGCTGCACCCTTACAGTACTGGTATGTAGAAAACAATATCGCATCTCTGATCAAATACAGTAATAACTTGAAAAATTCAAATTACGTGTCGTCTTAATAGGAAACATCCACCATTTCTTACTTTACACTCTAAATTAAATAATTCCGTTAAATAACACTTTTATTTATGAAAATTGTTATTCAATGGATTCAAAAAATTCAAGGTATTCGATTTAAAATGAAATAAGTTATGTGTATGACAAGATTTATGAATGTGGACGAATCAAAAGAAGTATGCAAGAATTGTAGCAGATGGCGTTCTGTAGTTTCTCCCTCCCCCTATGGGAAAAAGGCGTGAGAGTATGTATGTAAGTTGAACTTTTTTTGTTACTCCTGAACATTTTAACTTTTTGAGTCGTTACACTATTTTATCGGAGGTGCGATATCTTCCATCTTCCAAATAGCAACCAGGGCTGCAAAGAAACTTCATTACACATCCGACAATTATAAAAAAAATCCCACAAGAAAATACTCCAAAACCCATGACGTGATTTCCTCCAGAGACAATGGGGCAGCTCCAAGACATTTGTTATTATGATTTCTTGGCACTTGATAGTCTAGCTTACTACGTCATCGTACCGAATTTGATCGTCCACTGTTTTGAGAACGCACGCAGTCTAGTGGTTTGTACGAGCTGGATAGCACGTAGCTGTGAATACTGTTTGAAATTTTGCCTTCATATCTGATGCATCATATTCACGATTGGTCTGCCGTAGTTGAATGATCGGCTTACGCGCGACGAATCTAAAAACCATGAAAAATAATGTGTTCTAGTAACAAAGAAGACTACTTGCATATAATTCTAAAAACAATACATCTAGCGATCTAGGAAGCGGCGGTAGCCTAATGGGTAGGGCGTCGGACTTGTGATCATGTGGTTGCCGGTTCGAAACCCACCCATTGCACTACAGACGTTAACTCACTCGTAATACATTTAGCTTGGAACGGGGGGTTAACAAGAATACTTGTAATGTGTGACCCACATTGCTCAGTCTAGTGGTCCTTAGCGCGACTCCTACGCTAGAGCTAGTCTTGGTTTCGATTCCCAGGTCGAGCAAAGTGTTATTGGGTTTTTCTAAGAAAATCTCAGTAGCAGCTCGGAGTCTGGATATGTGTCCGATTAAAAGGCTCGCCCCCTATTAAATGGGACCTAAACATACCGGTGAAATGTGGGTGTACAATTTATTAGTACACCTCTGCCTAACCCTTCGGGGAGTACAGGCTAAATAGTATGAAGGTAACTATGTTAAGACTAAGTCCTTCGCTCTATATTCGAAATATTACTCCAATTATCACTTTAAAGTGTTAAGGATGTGAAAGTAGAACGGATCGTGATGACCTACAGCAAATGAAACATGACGTCATGTTTCATTTCCGATAAATAGTTTGGCATAACAAGTAGTTGTTGGAATAAAATATTAAGGCAAGGTGAGCAGGTCGGATGTCGGTTCACTTTGATAGTACCTACTCATTGTTTTATGATAAACTAACTTTCCGCCCACGGCCTGCCCGCGTGGTTTATCGACTTTTTTGTACTATATTATGTAAGTATTATACATGTAAACCTTCCTCTTGAATCACTCTAAACATAAACAAAAATACCATCACGCCTGAATGCCCCGAAGGGTTAGGCGGAGGTGTACTAATGTACACCCACATTTCGCCGGTATGTTTCGGTCCCATGTAATAGAGGGCGAGCCTATTGCCATTAACCGAGCACAAATCCAGACTCCGAGCTGCTACTGGGAAATTCATAGAAAAACCCAATAACACTTTGCTCGACCTGGGGATCGAACCCAGGACCTCCTCCGTAGCAGTCCCGCTTAGGACCACTAAACTAATGAGGCAGTCTTGAATCACTTTATCTATTAAAAACACCACATCAAAATCCGTTGCGTAGTTTTGAAGATTTAAGCATACATAGGGACAGACAGACATCGGGAAGCGACTTTGTTTTGCAATCGTTATATATACTGGTTTCTAACACTTACGCGAATATTAGACATTGAAAAAAAACTACTTTTTAAATCCAAGCACAAGACTGCGAGACCTAAGGATACGGTCAGCTCATTCTGCATGACCGGCATAAATAATAATCAACAAAATGTAGGGTAGCTGTTGATAATTTTGACATTAGGACGACCAACACCTCAGTCCACCCGTGACCATGGATGCTGTAAAGGATCCGAAGCGTCGGGAATTTAAAAATATCAATATAACGCGATAAAATCCGTAAAAAGTAGTTTTATTTCAATCGTTATATAATTATATTATATTTATTTCTGTAAATAGATATTTTAAAGACACTTTTACAAGTCGATATTTTACCCGTTTTTAAACTAGATGGTTCCAGCATTTTCTATCTGACGACCTCTGAGAAGAAATGCCGAAACAAACTCAGAGAATCATTGTCTCTTTTAAAGTAGTATCACTAGACCTCAGTTGTTAAGTAATTGCCCAGCGATTTCACCGACTTAATTACAAAAATGTTAGTACAATAATGTACAGTTTGTTCGAAATAAGTAAGCCGATCGGAAGTTGTCTGCAAGTGGTTTAAAAGTGGTAAATTTTAATAAAAAGAGTCGGGGTAAAGATAATTAGAGTCGTATATGTTTCACATTTCTAATTATTTTGTTCACTAATTTCGATATTTATGTATTAAAACACTTAATTAAACGATTTTATCACCGCGGTTGTTCGGAACGGCTGACTTCCGATCGGCTTACTTATTTCGAATAAACTGTAGGCACATAAGAATTTAATATAGGTACTAGCTAACACGTGCCCACTTCTTTGGGCAGTAACCATTTTTACTTGACCAACTTACTTTGCAAATCCGACTACCGCGAAAAAGTCTTTTAATTTTTCGGGTTAATATTTATTACAATAACGTGGCTTTCTATTGGTAAAAGAATTTTCAAAATAGCTTCAGTAGATAGAGATACAACCTCACAAACTTTACCTCTTTTTAATGGTAGTATAACTAGCATACTAGATTAATTTTTTAGCTATTCCATAGTCAGCCTATAATATATTCCCACTGTTGGGACACTTTACTATTTTCATTTGCATTATTTGAATGAGAACGGTGGAAGAACTGACATTATTTGACATTTTCTTAGTAGACAAAAGACTTCAAGATGAAGTAAAATTTGTTGTTTCCATTTTGATTTCTTGAAGAGACGATACTCCGGGCCCAAGGTCAATGTATCATTCAAAAGAAGTTGTTGCAAATATTGCATGAATTGGTTGAATTCTTGTTTAGGCTTGTCACGTCGTTGACCTACTTTAGATAACTGTATCAGCATTTGAGAGAGTGCTTGTTCAAAGAAATTACAAGATTTAGGGTCACCTGATAATAACATGATAATTTAGTTGTTTGTACGACACGTCATCAAGTTATTAAGTTCCCGTATTATTTATCAAAAAACTATATCATTACATAATATAAAACAAAGTCGCTTCCCGCTGCCTGTCTGTCCCTATGTATGCTTAGATCTTTAAAACTACGCAACGGATTTTGATGCGGTTTTTAGGGTTCCGTAGCCAAATGGCAAAAAACTGAACCCTTATAGATTCGTCATGTCTGTCTGTCTGTCCGTCCGTATGTCACAGCCACTAAAAAAAAAACAATAATTTTGGGGGCTCCACATATTTAGAACTGAAACTCAAAAAAATTTTCATTACATTACCATATAATGAAAATATATGATGTACTTCCACCGAAAATTAGTTTGAACGAGATCTAGTAAGTAGTCCGACTCGCACTTGGCCGGTTTTTATTTAATAGATAGAATTATTCAAGAGGAAGGTTTTCAGTATTATAAGATAGCCGAGAAAACACGCGGGCGAAGCCGTGGGCGGAAAGCTAGTATCTAATAAACCTCTCAGAACTATAATGCGATTTGACTTGTTTTGTCACGTGATATTTTACGATAGATAAAATAAGGCAAAACACGTTATAACTGTGAAAGTGGAACGTTTTATATTTTTATGAATACAACAGTTTGACATTTGGAGAAATAGAAGTTCTTTCAACGTTTATTAATTTTGTGCACAGTGGGTTATAGCTGTTACTTGACCCACCCTAGGTGGGACGGCGGGGTCTCGGTGGGTCAGGTAACAGCTATAACCCACTGTACTCCCATTTCCATTTCCCCAGGAACCACCTTTATTGGTGATGTGAACGAAAGAAAGAAATAAAATTTATTTTGCAAATATGGGTACAAAATATGAGTTCTTTCGATTTGATATCTAAAATACCTAGTTAAGTATTTTTATACTATTCCTAGTTATTTATTTTGTGTGTTATTTCCCCATGGTAAGATCGCGTTAAATTTAAAGGGGTTATAGTTATAGTTACGATGGTATTTGCAGGGATTCAACAGGGAATGTAGGAAAAGTGGATTTTCTTCCTTGAGAATTGAGTTTAGAACTTTATTTTCTACAGCCAAGCTTGAAATAAGACTATTGAGGCTTATACTATTATTATTTAATAGTGTCTACATGCTAGTATGCAATTACAAAACCTGTTTTAGCCAATATATATGATAACAAGAAAACCAGCTTTAAAGATGTGTAGTGTAGGTAGGAATTTCACAATATTTTTGTGAGGCGGTATACTAAATGTAAGGACACACTGATTCCACATCAGTGTCAGGAAAGATCAGTTCGTTCGAAATAGCTGTCTGAAGTTCTCTGTTTTTGCAGTGATCAATTTTAATATTAAAACTAACAATTGGGCTCGTAAATTATATTTCATATTCGTGATTAATTTCCTAACAAATTTCGATATTAATTTACATATAAACAATACGATATAAATTTTAGCGAATGAAAAAATATCTTCAATAATTTATACCTTAGCAATCAAATACAACGCATTAGTTTGTGTTAACCTTTAAGGTTATGTAGGGATACATAAAAAAATAAATAAACAAAGTTATTAATCTTATGATTTATTCGACGATAACTAACATCAACCTCCACCTAAAACGGTCAATGTCATAGTTATCGAATAGAAGTTTTTCAAAAGGTAACTTTAGACTGTTCTTTTATATTCCATTTTTACCGATACATAATAATATATAATGTCAAAAACTCCGATTTTCCTATTCATATCCATTTTTTTTTTATTATAATACCCATTTAAACGACGGAGTTTCCTATTTGATTTTTTTTTGTTTCGCACTCTACAAAATACTGATAGGTAACAAAGATAACGTGATAACCGGGACAATAATTACCTATGTGTGTCAGATTTATGTTGCAGCTGATAAAATAAATCGGGCAGTTTTATAAGCGACCAATAAGATACGGTTAATTTATTTATGGTTTTTTTATGTTGATTTCTATGATAAAAGCTACAACCTTGTCACTTTGATAATTAATTAGACCGACAGAAACAAATGAATGAAATTCATTACTTGATACTATTCTGCTGAGGCTATAAGTAATATATTATATATGTATAGACATTAAACGTAATGACAAAGGAAATTTCATGTCTGCAACACTAAAAATAGCTATATCACATTACTCAGATATGCGACTATCTACATCTATCTACAAGATAACATAGTGGTCTGACCGTGTTATGAAAAATATACTATATAATATATACTAAAACACTATCTATATTTATGCGTTGGGGGTAACAGATAAGCTTTGTTTATATGCTCGCATTTTTTTTCAAAGAAAGTACCTACTTTAGTAATTTCGCCATTTTTTTTTGTCTTTTTACATAAGTTAGACTGATTAGACTACTTTAGAGGTTGATAAAACCTATTTTCCCAATTATAGGTATTTGGAAAATCTCCAGTCTCCCAGATGCGAATAATTAGCAGCATTTCACACGTAGCGATAGCCATTAGACCTTTGCAACCCAATTTCTGAGTAATACTAATCCTACAAAAAAAATTTTTTTTTTTTTTAAAAAAAGCTTTCTAGCAATGTGGCTCACACATTACTAGTATTCTTGTTAACCGCTCGTGCTAAGCTAAATGCTTGTGTTACGAGTGGGTTCACGTCGGTAGTGCAATGGGTGGGTGGGGTTCGAACCGGCAACCACATGATCGCAAGTCCGACGCCCTAGCCATTAGGCTACCGCCGCTTTACTTTACGCTTTACTATTACTTAAGTTTTTTTTTAATGTCAAGAAATCAGATTTATAATCGAAAAGTTCAATTTAAAAAATAATTGAGAAAATAGTAAAAATTATAAGTGCTGCGTGTTTTATATTTGCATGTTTAAGCAATAAGCTATATGATTCATTAAGAAAACCTGTATCCTCATAAATAGGACCCATATTATATTCAGATAATGTCTGGCGCCAGCTAGTATTAAAATTCCAAAACATTGATTTGTAAAAGTGTCTTTGACATCAGTTGACACCGTGTAAGAATATTAAATCACAAAAAAAAATATAGGTACCTTTGTTACAGTGTGTTAGTAGTAGTAGTAGTAGTAGTAGTGCCTGCTGGCATGTCTACATGCCAGCATGAATGGGTCGCACAACCGGGGAAGTTCTACCCTCGCACAGAATATCGACGTCAAGTAGCAGTATGCATACTGTTGCATTTCGTTCGGTGAGTATAGTATGGAGCGCTGGAGGCCCAATTTCTCCCTCAGTCCCCTTCCTTCTCCTTTTCTCCTGCCCCTTCCTTTTCCCTGAAATAGGCTTCGCATCGCATTTGTAACTCCTTTGGTTTTGCAGATGTCCATGGGCGGCGATGACTAATTACCATCAGGTAGCTCGCCTGCTCGTTTGCCGAGATATACAATTAAAAAAAAGTGATGAAATATCACGTACCTAGTAGGTACAAAGTGAATAAACGTTTTGAAGGGCACACTATTGTATGTATGTTTCGTAATTGTTATCTAGGAGTTGTAGCTCTACCCTTATCATAAAAAAACCCCTTGCTTGATACTTATTCAGTGATAACGGTTTTTTTATTATATCGTGTTGGCAAATAAGTCATTGGCTCTAGTAAGTAGTTATTGAATAAGTGTGCATCCCTGTACACACGGCTACAAGTGAACCTATACAAATCCAGTTTAGTGATCTCGCATTGTATTGGCTTCCCATACTATAAGAACTCAGCGTAAACTGGTTTTGTATAGCTTGATGTGTAGCAGTGCTTACGAAGAGTACGGGTTAGTGTTAACAGCATTCTGGGCATGAGGACTGTGTGGTTTATTTTTGTATGGGATAACTCGGCAAACGAGCAGGCGAGCTACCTGATGGTAAGTAGTCATCGCCGCCCATGGAGATCTGCAAAACCAAAGGAGGTGCAGATGCGTTGCAGAGCCTTTTTAGGGGAAGGGTGGGGAAGGAGAAAAGGAGACGGAAGGGGATTAAGGGAGGAATTTGGCCTTCGGCCCTCTCGCTCACCGTATAAAGCGCAGTAGTGAAACGCTACTACTCGGACGTCGGTCTTCTGCAAGAGTGTGGTACTTCCCCGATCAAGCCGGCCCATTCATGCTGCGAGCAGCGTAGCCCTACCTCAAGGTGAAAGGTGAAACACACCAAGGCGTCCCTTACGATGACCATTGACCACACTTACGGCGACTACCCTTATGGCGACCACCCTTAGGGCGACCACCCTTAGGGCGACCACCCTTAGGGCGACCACGCTTACAACGACCACTCTTACATCGGGGCCGAACGTAAAGCATTACGACAGACCCCGATGTAACGTTGGTCGCCTGCCAGTCCCATCTCAATGTGTCCTACCACCCCGGGTAGATGTGTATGGTGAATTCAACAATCAGTCAATCAGGTTAATCAGTCTTGTTAACATTCAGGCGATCGCTCCGTAGATCAGTCTATAAATGAGACCTTCCCACAATCAGTCAGTCACGAATCAATAAATTTCAATTTATTGTAGCTATTCATATGGAGTTCATAATAGATAGAGCGACTAAA
The DNA here is from genome assembly GCA_958496365.1 of Subacronicta megacephala. NCBI lineage: Eukaryota > Metazoa > Arthropoda > Insecta > Lepidoptera > Noctuidae > Subacronicta > Subacronicta megacephala. Next base: position 1,605,460 of record OY292526.1, read on the forward strand.
ATTGCCATACTGCAGTCGCACAACCCTTAAAAACAATCTTTAAAGATAGGCCATATTTAAATTCCAATTCCAATTGTTCTTAAAAAGGCCAAGGTTATGAATACTCTAAACCGACAATTATGCATGAGGAGGTTAATGAACGTAGAATGAAACGAAAATACTTAACTAGGATCGTAGCAAGTGGAAATCTATAGTCTCTGCCTACCCCCATGGAAGACAGACGTAACAGTTTGTAGGTATGTATGTTTAAATTCCAGACAAAATTTCTCACTACAATGCAATCTTATTCAGATAACAGAGACAAACAATGACACTTTTTCATAACTAACGTTATCTTATTCCACTAATAAAGAATCGGGTTACGTAGCAGATAAAACGGTTTGTTTAATGAATAGATTGATGCTGTGTAATGTTATGACTAACGCACTACGCAGAACTGCCTAGAAATTGTGGTTAGCTGTGTGATTTTTGTGAGGAAGTCGTTATAGCTATGGGAAACAAAGTTTATGTCTTCGAATCTATGGACATGAAGTAGATGATATAAATGGTATTAGAACATAACATAACAAACCATCACGCCTGTATTCCCCGAAGGGTTAGGCAGAGGTGTACTTATTGTACACCCACAGTCGCCGGTATGTTTAGGTCCCATGCAATAGGGGGCGAGCCTATTGCCATTCACCGGGCACAAATCCAGACTCCGAGCTGCTACTGAGAATTTCATAGAAAAACCCAATAACACTTTGCTCGACCTGGGGATCAAACCCAAGACCTCTAGCGTAGCAGTCGCGATTGGGACTACTAGACCAACGAAGCAGTCGAGAGCAAATGGTGAGTGGAACAATTATTATTAAGTAAAGAAAAAATACGACCGCGGGCAAGATTCGAACCCGCGTCTTCTGGTTAAGTACACCAGACGCTATGACCGCTAAGCCACCGCGAGTCCCACCCAATCTTTGCATGGAAAATTCCTTAAAAATACAAAAAGATAATTATTATTTTCTATGGGATTTCTCGGCAAACGAGCAGGCGAGCTACATGATGGTAAGTCATCGCCGCTCATGGACATCCAAAGGAGTTGTAGATGTCCATGAGCGTTCAAAAGTGATGAGGCGAAACACCCGTATGATTTTGGCAGCGGTAGTTTATGAGGATTTCCACATGAAGAGAGATATTTATTTATAACGAAATCTTTTATCCAATTTGTGAATTCCTTAATGATATCGCACTGTGTAACTAGTTCTTTATCGTCATCATCATCAACTCAATTATATTGTCCCACTACCGCCCAGGTTGAGTGACGAATTGTGGAAGGCGGCTGGCAGAAACTGGATGAAAAGAGCTGAATATCGAGCTCATACAAGCATTCAGCTTAGTACGAGAGGTTAACAAGAATAATATTAATGTCTGTGTAAAAAAATATATTACTCAAATGAACGATTCTGATTCTAATTATCACTACATAGTATAAAACAAAGTCGCTTTCTCTGTCCCTATGTCCCTTTGTATGCTTAAATCTTTGAAACTACGCAACGGATTTTGATGCGGTTTTTTTAATAGATAGAGTGATTCAAGAGGAAGGTTTATAATTAAGGTTAAGGTGGGCGGGAAGCTAGTATTATATAAATAACAGTTAAGTATGTGTGGATGAGAAACCTATGTCGGTATTCTTCCATATGAATACGTCTCATTCATACAGACTTGGTCCGAAGATTTGACCAGAATTCAAACATAAGCGTCACTGCCTTCGGTCACGTAGGCCTGGAATCGTGACGTTTGCAAAGACCGCCAATATACCGCTAAATAATATTGGTACGTAATATGAATTGATTCGGAATTTCTTTAAGGTTTGTTCGGAATTGTTGGGATGACTTGATGACGTCGTCGCGGAAATGACATACCTAAGTAATTAGGTAATAACATACCATCATACATGTATTCCCCGAAAAGTTAGTCAAAGGTGTATTAATGTACACCCACACTTCGCCGGTATGTTTAGGTCCCAAGTAATAGGGGGCAAGCCTATTGCCATTAACCGGGCACAAATCCAGACTCCGAGCTGCTACTAAGAATTTCATAGAAAAGTCAAAATTGGCCATTAGCCATTTCGGAGATAAGCTGAAACAAAAATACGACGGAAAAATATTTTAAAAATAGTTTCCTGGTTAAATTACTGTATATACTTTCATAATATGTATTTTCTAGAAAGTTGTTATTTTGAACAAACACATAGACACCTACATTTTATTTACTTGTATAGATAGTAGTATGAAAAGTATTCGAAAAAGCTCTGAATATTTAATAATAGAATAGTAATAGTGTTTTTGATAATTTTGTGTGATAAGGTTATCCTTGATCGCCATGACACAGATAACCAAAGATGAACTTATCAACCATATGGTATATCAACATAATCACCATTTTACAATACTGTTGACATTTTAACGTATCTAATAATATTTTAATATCAAGTGTTTCGATAAAATATCAAGATACAACTTCTTTAATACCTACCTGCTTTACATAATCGGATGACCTATTTTAAAACATATGCATGCAATAATTTATAACCAATTAGTAGCTATTAACTCACGAAACGTTGATCAATAATTTATTGATTTTATAATTAATTACATTATTTATGCCTACATCTCTGCCTAAGGTCTTGGAAAATTGGCTTATTAGTGAAGCGATTAAAAAGGTTTATATTTTTCATTGAAACCAGGTCCAGTTTCAAAATCGCCTCCAAAATTCTTCAAAATACCATCACGCCTGTATTCCCCTGAGGGTTAGGCAGAGGTGTACTTAATGTACATCCACAGTTTGCCGGTATGTTTAGCTCCCATGTAATAGGGGGCGAGCCTATTGCCACTCACCGGGCACAAATCCAGACACCGAGCTGCTACTGAGAATTTCATAGAAAAACCCAAAGAACACTGCTCGAAAATTCGTCTAGATACCGAATAATGTAGAGTCATTATTATCATCATCAACCTATATCAGTTCCCTACTGGGCGTAGACCTCCCCTAACCTGCTTCATTTTACCCTGTACTCGGCTTGTCGCATGCAGCTTTGAACTCAGATCAAATAAAAAGTTAAGATGGAACTTTGCGAACAAAGACGTGAGGCCGGCTAAAACTACGCCTAGCCGTGTACAAACACAATTTTACACTATATAACAATACCGAAACTACGCCTTATCTTAACTTTTTACTTGATCTGAGCTTCTGAAAGCAACCTTTCTCAAATCATCACTCCATCTTAATGGTGGGCGTCCTATTCTATGAATGCCAAGTTGTGGTTTAGTCATACAGTAAGTCGGTACAGTCCTTATAAATGTATTGTGGTCTCCTAATGTCTCTTAATCATTTGGGTGGCAAAAACAAAACGAAAAATCTAATCCATATTTTCCTCGAAACGTAAACACACTCAACATCAGCCGATACAAACATTCTTTCAAATCCATACAAATAACTTACAAACGAAAAGACTAAACAGCAATAAATTAAAACCTCATAAACAAAGAAAAACCGCAAACCCTTTACAAGTAACGCAGAAAATTTAAAAAAGAATCACCAATTAGCTTCGACAGGTAAACAAAGATAAGCCTCCCCCACTTCGTTACACTCACACATATGTGAATCATCGAATCGTACGCACGGACGGTTAGCCGTCACAAACTCGCGGCCGCTCGACGGATCGACTCGTGCGCAGTTTTCAAATATACAGGGTGTTACACTCCGATTATTATTTAACTTTTTCTGTATGATGTTATTGCAAGCATTCTGTTTGTGATAGTGAGTGTTATTGTTAGTGCTTTGTAGTGAAGTGCTGTGATATAATTGAGTTGCAAAATGTTTCCTAGGATTCAAGGCTTGGTGAGTATTTTAAGTTATTTGAACAATTTGTTGTCTAGACTGTGACTAGCCACCTAGCTTTTAAATAAAATTTACAAGATATTGCAGTATCTACCGACACATCATTTAATATAATTCATAAAAGAGCAGGCATTTTAACTGACAAACGTTTGATTTCCCTGGAATTTTATTTGCTTGGAAAGTTTCATCTACTTCTCGACATAAAAACAAAGTTCATTCATCCCGGGGTGATTTACCAGACTGTGTTTTTTAATACCACGTGTGACGTCGGAAACCTTAAACATGCCCAAACCACTTTACCTTTTTCGATACAAATAAAGTTTCAATGACAAAAGCGTTCTAATGTGGTTAATAGTTAATAATTTAAATATTATGGAATTATGGAGAATATATAAGGAAAACGTAATAGATATTATCGAGGTCATGAAACCAGACGAAAGATGTGTGTCATATGGCCAACGGGATGCACATGCAATCCATGTGGTCGATTAAACAAACCGTAAGTGGCCAGACTGTTTAAGTGCACTTTTTTATGGTAATGGAGTAAAAGTTCATTTTATTTTATTGGTAATGTGAGTATCAGTGCAAAATCATGAAATCTTGGAATTAAGACCATAAAATGAATGAAACCTTTAAAGATATATTATTGAAAACAGAAATTGTCAGTAGAAATTGAAGGGGTTACAAATAAAGTAAAAAAATCCAAGAAACAAAATTGACACGAAGGATAATGTTGTTGCTATTAAAAGTTAAAAAGAATTTGTAACGAATTTCTTCGCAAATTCTTAATGACACTTAATACTTCCTCGAAGCGATAAGCCACTCCATTGTCATGCTCAACCTCATTTAAAGGAAAGGACCTACCAAATATGTACGCTAGAAAGTTAAAACCCTAGTGAATCATATAGATTATTGTATGCCCTATTTATTGCGAATCAATCTTGCAAATTGGCATCTAGGAATTTCGATCACGTACCAATGATTTCACTTCAGTGAACGTTTGCACGAAACACCACGTGCTGTAATTACGTAGAGATAAATAATACAGGAAACCGATCCAAACAACAACTGAGTTTGTCAAACGCTATCGAGCGCTGAATGAAGGGTTATTCTATTAAAAACTAGTGATGCACCATGCGAATACTTTCGTAACACTTAAGCGAATGTGAATCCATCCGTTACTAAAACAGAATATAATGTTGAACATTATAAATCACTTGAATCAGTTTCCTGCTCTTACTCTTGATTTACATAACAAAACAATGTTTTTAATAATACCTATGTCGGTAATGAAAATCATAGCAGCTGTTATGGTTAGTAATTAAAAAATAAAAGATACGGTTGTTACGGTTAAGCTATAAGAATAGTTACGTTTGAATCAAAGAGCCTTGTTTTTTTATATCACTCATCAATTGGATATGAAATATTAATGACATAATCTAGACAAGACGTAATCACTGAACTTCCAGATAACCCTTTAGATTATACAATAGCTAGTTAAATGATTATGAAAATGTCATAATGATTTTCATATCCAGAATGGTTTTTATTATTAATAACCAATTTAATAACATCATTGATGTATGATTCCTTTGTATTTTTATATAATGTGAAAATGTCCACGTAAGTTGATAAAACAAGTGATGACTACAAATCAATGCAATCAATTATTCCTTTGTTCATTATTGAAAGCAAGTTTCCTCTTATGAGATTAATATTCACCAAGTACTCAATTGTTTTACTTTTCCCCTGACAATCTGTACGTAGTATTGAGAAGATTATCCTCATAACCATGAAATAGATACAATTTTAAATAGACTAGTACAATTGAGATTAAAATATTGGATACTATAATAATGGTTAAACAACACTATCGGTAGTAAGAAATAAGGAAGGAAAATGGAATGAAGAAAGGGGCAGTCATGAGGAATGATGGCCAAGATATTAATGATGTAGCTGAATCTGGTTCATCTCCGGCTCATCTAATAATTATATTATTAATGAAGATGAAGGTCAAAAGGAAGAGTAGCAAAGTAGCCTATAATTTGGCTACACTGAAAACAAACTGACTGATAACCAAGAGAAGTATTTTTACGTAAAAATACAATTTCGTAATTAAGTAGTAATTTATGAAATTAGTCTGATAAATCATTATCATTAGGAGCAGCAATATTAGGCAATGGATATCTATGAACTCTCAGAGTAGTGTCTGAAGATCCTTGACTTGTTTTTAGAACGATTGACGGTGATTTTAGTTCATAATCACATGGAATTCCTCACGTAGGCATCAGTCACGCATACTATGGTGTAGGACGTATGAAGTTCAATGGAATCTTTAATAATCCAAGACAATTTAGGGACAGCGCTTTACTTAGTCACGAAGAACTGACTCACTGCTGAGTGACTCAAAGAGCTTGTTAATGTTTTATGAGAAAAATTTATTAATCGGATGTCGTTACAATTAACTCGGGAGTCTTTAGTGAGGGGTGTGTTATGTGTAATTTACCAATTAATTCTTCGTATTGATTATATAGACAGAATTCTAAATCACAGGTTCTTTAAATTTAATAAAGATATGTCAGTTCATTTTTTTCTAATCTATGGAGTACTATTATTTACTCATCAGTTTATTTATAAATTCTGTGATTTTTAATATAGTTAATACAATGTATTTTCTTTATTTACATATCTTTGAATACTACAGAAGCATCTTGGTACCACTGACACTAATTTCTTCTGTCTCATCACAATGAAATCTAGATCCATGTCAATTCAGTATGTAGGTCACTTGGTCGAAGGCGGACATCACAAAGAGATTACCTCTTTGTATTTATGATAAGTAAATACGGCTTTTGCTTGTAGGTAGAGCGCCAAGTGTTATCAATGACAAAGGAGGTTTGAAAATCACTTCAGAAGTAAATCTTGTTAACAGTGAAATGAAAATTAAGTATATTTGCCATGGATTTCAGATAAACACTAGTAAAACACAAAGAAACAGCAAAGAATTTATTGCTCCTAGCAAAATACAAAGAAGAATAGGAGAAATTGTTTCAATAGAAACGTGAATGAATATTTCTCAAGATTGCATTGATACAACAAACGTAAACAAAGCAACTACATATTATAACAAAGAAAAACAAGTGTTGTTGTTGTAAAAAATACACCAGTTGGTCAAAACTTTATGGCGATGGATGAATTATGTTTAAACCATCAAAACAAACGAAAAAAACCTGTTTGGTATCACATTCTATTTAATGCGTACATCACCAGTTTTTTTTCGAGGTCATCCGTGCAAATCGTCTCCGGGAAATAACATAAAATTCAAATTTGTTATCAACCGTCTACGTCATATTTTCGTCACCATCCACTCGGCTCCTTTTAAGTCCATTACCAGATTTAGCATCACGTCTGGAATTGCTAATTGTACATTGTTTTAAAAGAATATTCGGAGGTTAAGCTTATTCTAGGAATAGTAGCCTCATCGCTACTCTCGCAAATTTTTGTATGACTAATTTAGTTCCATATCTCCTGTAAAACTATGTCTAAAGACGAGATAATGTTGTCAGGTCGTATAATCAGCTTCTCTTCGTGGTTTTCCCAAGGGACTACATCATGAGGTTCTTCAAAAAGGGTGTGAAAGGATTTTTTAGGAGTTGGCAATGCTCGAGTGTTATCCCTGGTGTTGAAAGTGTCCATAGGGGTTGTATGCTTATTTGTCACCTTATTGGTATAAAAATGTTACGATATTATTATGTCAAAGGGACTCTGGTTTCCTGACGTTGTGTTGGAGAGTGGTCGTGACGTACGTAAAATTGTTTTACAAAGTAAGCAATTTCCTACAAGGAAATCCTATTTGAACTGATAATTACGCACTTGAATAAATTAAAACTGTGACGGCTGTTACAATTCTTTGTCACAAAAATGTAATCATTCATATAATGCTTCTGTTTTAATTACCCATAAAAAAGTACCGGTATCGGACTTGGTACCGGTATTGGGTATTGGTACCAGTATACTACTACGGGTGCTAGTTGATGTTTTATGTATTCCTTTTAAGCATTAATAAAATTAGCTAGAAAGGTTTAATTACCTATGTAAGGAATCAGATAATTAATTGAAGGAACTGTTTAATCACCTGATTCATATCTTTTTGAAGTAATTTGTCTGATAAAGTTTATTTATTTTTCACATGGCTACACTTCAAGCTATACCTTACCAGTTTAAGCTAATATCGCATCGTATAACCTATCCGTGCAATGGGAGGTCAGCATAGACTGGTTTTGTATAGATTATATCCTACAAAATTAAATCTCGTCATATAGGTACATCAGTTAGTAACAAAACTTATCAACCAACTTCGGCAAACAGATTTCCCTACAGATGTTACAAAAATGTGAAATCAAAAATTCAATTTAGTTTTTACGTCTGAGAGAATTGAAATATTTTCCTTCACTATTTGTGAAGTACAAAAGGTAGGTAATAATAGTGTGAAATTGTGAATATAGTTTTTACTGCTGACAATGTCACGAACAACGCAGAACAGTTGCAACCGGTGTAACCTTGCTAGCTTTTTATTTTGCTTGCTATTCGCGTTTATGGCTTTGTTGTTTTCTTACATTCAATTTTACCTTCTAAAGAAATGACGTAGTTTCCTTTGCATATTTTTAATCTATAGGCGTCATTTCTTAAAACTTAAAGTATTAACTTACTCCAAGGAGTTTTAATCTTAAGACGACTTTTTGAGATAAATTGTTCACAATAATCGAAGACCTTTTAAATTAAGTAATTATTTCTCGAATTTAATGTAATCTTTAAATATATTTAGGCGGTTTCCTTCGAGAGGTCCTATAATTGCGATTAACTAGACATAAAACCAAACTACGAACCAGGTTAACCCAATAAAACTTTGCTCGAACTTGGAATCGTACCCAGAACCTGTACCATACGCGTAGCTAAGGCAGTCTAGTGCAAATTAAATTACTTTAAATAAAAAACATACAAAGGTTAGAGGATAAACTTACCTAATTCTTTAAAAAAAACTACATAGTTATTTTAGTGAAGGAAAAATACGACCGCGGACAGGATTCGAACCTGCGTCTTCGGGTTAAGTACACCAGACGCTATGACCGCCAACGCGACTCCCACCCAAAAAACTACATAATTCATTATTCAATTCACACAATGATACAATCAATGCATAAAACCTTCTAGATGCTCAATCGACCTACTTTAAGTACTACATACGCAAGTTAGATCATGTTACGTAACTTATACCTAAGTACAACCAATCACGTGTCAGCAAAAACAGCTGTGCATAACATGAACTGGTTTAGAACTGACGTCATAATAGTTAATTGTAAGTAATTTATTGCAAAAAAAAATCCAGTACCTACCTAATGCGAATCTTAAACAAGAATCCAACGAAGAGATTTAAACAACATCTAATTACTTAAACAGTCACCTGTTTAAGTTATTAGGCGACCACTTCACGGTGGTCAAATTCTGCTGTTCAGTTTGTCTATGATGGTATAATACACCTACGCATTGCAAAATATTATTAAAACATAACATCACGCCTGTATTTCCCGAAGGGTTATGTAAGGTTATATCTGTATCTTTGTACGTGCATCACGCAAAAACTACTGCACAAAATTGGATGCCGTATTCACAGTTACATTGCTTGAGATCTAACTTAAAATCTGGTGTATATTTCGTCTTGATACGTCGTCTTAAAGCCGAGATAGAAGAAAATTCTGTTGGGAGCACATAGTTTATTTCAATTTAATTTTATAATTTGGCCTTTGTCTTGAAGCAATTTTAAAGTTGCGCGTTTTTAAAGATTTTTAAGTACTCTTTTTATTAAAATGTGGTCAGCCCTCCATAAATGGTCGTTCCATAAATAATGCTCCATTTTAAATGTAAAAACGCAAATAAAAAAGCGCCTCGTGTGAACGCTGCGTGCGTCACTGCTGTCCTTGTTATGGTAATAGGCTTGATAACTAAACAAGTCTGATATTATATTAAAGAAAAACTGACGTTTTTGCCGAGTTTATAAGAGGTAAATTTTCAAGGTATTTACAACATAATTGTCGATTTAAGTAATGTTCAAAATAAGACTAAGTAGGTAAGTACTTGATGACTTTTTGATGTCATTCCAATCTGAGGCGATAGCCTAACAAACTAATTAATCAGCGTACCTACTTGTTCCTTAACCGCGAGTCCAAACTTTATTATTAAGTATTATTTCATAAAAGTATTACTTATAACCATATTAACATTTTTACCACACGCAAAATACGCGCTTAGTCCGCTACACCATACCAAACGTATTAGAATTCAGAAAAAAAAAAAAAATTCATACCTACAATAATTCATACCTACTTACATATCGTCACACCTGTACTTCTCTAAGGGTTTGGCAGAGGTGTGCTTAACGTATATTACAGGGTCGCCGGTATGTTTTGGTACCATGTAATACGAGGCGACCCTATTGCCATTCACCGGGCCATACTCCGAGCTGCTACTGAGAGTTTCATATAAAAACTCAAAATCTCTTTGCTCTACCTTGGAATCGCAGAGCACTAAACTAACGAGGGAATCAACGAACATTTTTAATTTATTTTTTTATTCATATCGTGACATCATAACCTTTGTTCTTCTCTCAGCACAGCCGATTAAACAAACAAACTCACGATCTTTATATACCCACGGCTCCTATTAATCTTATCACGTGTCTGAAAATAAATAAAAAATCACTTAATCTACCTGGGAAGCAAAACTTAAATGAAAAAAAATCATCCAAGAAACGCGGAACTCATTATTATTTTTATCTCACCCAAGACACTGATCGAATTTTGATAGAAGTAACAAAATTCGTACTTGTAATATTAATATTGGTAACAACAATAAAAAAGAAATAATAGGCTATAATAAAATAGTTGCCTTCGTGTTGTCTTTTTTTGAACAATTATAAATTATATTTTAAGCTTAAAATGTTGGTTAGTGCTGCAAGTTCTTTAAAAGCCTTGAAAAAATACCAACTAGCAACCTTTACTGCACCATTCAGGTCCCACAATGTAATCCTAGCTTTACCGGTAATTAATATTGTTGAAAGGAAATGTTAACCGCATCCTGATAGCTGGGGCTTCAATATACAGACAACAAGCTTGTAGTAATGTCGGGGTAGAGACCCTTATGTGAAAGAGTTCGTTCAGTAGCCCGATTCACGTAATTAAAACCGTAGCTATGTCGCAGCGACTTAATCGTTGAAACAGTTTTCCTATTCTCATCCGTCGATCCGATCGATTTAGAAGTCGCCCTATTGAAAAATCGTTGAACCGTATTCATACATGTTCGTTGGGCTAGAATCGTTCTAAAACGTTGCCTTGACAGTATTCACATAACACTGGAAAACTGTTTCAACGATTAAGTCGCTGCGACATCGCTACGATTATAATTACGTGAATCGGGCTACAGGAAGTTACTTTAGTCCGTTTCAACCAACATACCGATGATATTTTTGTTTTTTTTTTGCCCTAACAGTAATTATGCCGCCTGTATTCCCCGAAGGCCTTTATAGAGTACCAATACACACCCTTAGTTTGCCTTTAAGATAGGGGGCGAGCCTAATGCAACTAACCGGGCACAATCCCAAATTCCGAGCTGGTACTGAGAATTGTATTGAAAAATCCAATAAAACTTTGCACGACCTGGCAATCGAACCCATGACCTCTAGTGTAGCATCACCATTAGCAAGATGATTGCAAGTTATAACGCAGTTAAGAAGAACGTCAATTAAACAGCCTACAAAATAAAATTGAAAAAAAAACGTAAATAACCCCAAAGTTATTCCAAAGTTAATCTCCCGTTTACATATATTACCACATTTAGTGCAATACCTACCAACATATTGCCAATACAGCTGCTTATTCAAAAACAATGCTGCCAACCAAAACAAACGAACAGAATCATCACGAACGTGTAATAATTAATTCTACATCAGCATCAATATCAACATGATCCGTAATAACGAAACATGTTTCCAACAGACACGTTTGTATTGAACAGATCAAATTGTAAATGAATGGGTTTTTAATTAAATTGATCTGTTTTGAACGTGTTTTGTTTTATTATTGTTTAAGTACGTTTATTTATTTATTGTTTATTTATTTATTGAAATCGGACTTAAGTATACAATATTATTTTCCGGTAAAAAGCTGCTATTGGATTCATCATTATGAATAACTTTTATTATGAGTTATTATTATTATATGTACATAAATAATTATCAGATTTCTAAATTCATAATTATTTATATGTGATTCAAATGTAACAGAAATATGGGTCTAATATTTAACATTTTCTAAAACATAGGACGTAAACATACCAACGCAATGACGCGAACTGTGGGTGTATATTAAGTACACCTCTGCCTAACTCTTCGTGAGAATACAGGCGTGATGGTACGCTATATATGTTATGTTAAACGATCCGTAAGGTGATCTGCAACTTAAGTCTCTGTTTATGTAGAACGTTCTTTTTAATTTATTCCGTCATTGTGTCGGCGAAGTAACCACTTTTACGAAAGTTCACGGTGACCTGAAGGTTTACAGACCTGTTTCCCAAACTGGTTTCAGGTTCAACCTCTCGTTACAATGAGACTTTTTTGATCTCTGGCAAGAACTAAGTTACCTACTTGTGCAAGGTTACTTTCGGATTATGTGAAGTAAGTAAGAGTAAACAGGTCAAACTTAAACCGTCATTTTTTTAAAGCTTATTAGGGATGTGGGTCGCCATTTACTAGTATTCTTGTTGGCCCCACGTACTAAACTAATTGCTTGTGTTACGAGTGGGTTCACGTCGGTAGTGCAATGGGTGGTTTTCGAACCGGCAACCACAATTAAGATCGGAAGTCCGACGCTTTCATTTAGCGTATATCCATTAGATTGCTAAGTACTTCTATTAGTCAGTGTGACTCTTGTCAGTGCGACTGCCACTCTAGATATAGGTACTGGTTTCGGTTCCCAAGTCGAGCAAAGTGCTATAGGGTTTTTCTATGAAATTGTCAGTGCCAGTTCGCAGTTTGGTAAATAGCAATAGGCTCGCCCCCTTCTACATACCCATGAAAGTTGGGTCTACTACATAATAAATGATAGTAAAGAATAATTTAAATTTAAAAAAAAAATCATTTCATCGATATTGCAACAGGCTGTATGGTATGTCAGTTTTTATAAGCTACTCCATCTATGAAGCGGATGCTTCGACCATCGTTAATTACCTGTGTCCCGTGGGATATGGGAACAGGTGGTAAATGGTGACAGTTTTTATTTGTTTTAGATCGAAAACGAAACGAAGGCGGAGTTTTTTTTTACAAAACAGCTGACTACTGATTACGTTTTGTGTTAATATATTTTTTACGAGCTGTTGTCTGTAGGACTTTAGAGACCAAAAGTATCATATATCTCTCCTTATAGAGATAGATTTTAATAGAAATCTGTTCAGTGACAGAGAAATAGATAAATATGTAGACAATGATTATTCACACTTTCACATTTAAATATTTTTAAGAATTTATCATACATATTTGCAATCAGCAATACAATTGTGAATACCTCGAGCTAATTTGTGCGGTACTTTTTGCGTTATAGGTGTACAAACATACAGACAAGCAGACAAACAAACATGAAAAAAAAATTGTTTGCTGTTTCTACAATGCACAGACAATTTTATTATATGTATAGATAATTTCACAGAGCTAAGGAAAAAACAAAGACTTGTACTTCTCCGAAAATTATGTTTTGACATCAGTGAGTAATCTCATTTATCGCGTAATTTTGTTGCTTACGAATTCAAAAGACAAGCAATCATAATAATTTGACAAGAAAAATTTCATAAAATTGACTTTTATTAAGTAGCCTTTGGTTGAATATTGTTGACACACAACAGCAACAACATTCTATTTTTCATGTAAATTATAATCATTCTGCCTTTTTCCCATGTTCAAAAAACTGTCAGAGTTCCATAGGTTTTATCACGGTTTTCTTTCATAGTCTACTAGTAAAAAATTGGAACATAAATCTGATGTCTTTGACAAAGCATAAGCCAACACTATCAGATCCATTGTAAATGATAAGCAAGTGAGGGATTTAATCTACATTTCCGTATATTCATTAAAAAAAGTATATTTTGTTACAAAATATTTCTGCTGTAAAAAAAACATTGAAAGCCAGAAAATAATATTGAAATATTACAAGTTAAACTAGATTATCACGAAAATGAATATAAAATAATGTCAGTATCTACATATTTCTTTTTTCAGAAGCACTTCATTTGAATTTTTATCTCAATTGATCCAATTATACTACAAGTCACGAGTAAGCCCTTCATTGAATCATGCAAGACTTTTATTTAAATACCTCAAAGATTATAATATCATAAGACTTATGAGACTTAAAAGATTATAATATCACATCTAATAATTTAAAAACTACATTTTATTGTTTGTATCCCTTATTATAGTTATTATATCCCTCTTGTAGCTATTCTTTAGATGAAAATAGTGTACGTGGGTGAGCTGTTGAGGTGGCAAGTATCTATTTAAGTTTTGATATAATTGACACGCTCACGCAACGTTTTTTATTACAATTGATATGACAGGATCTAAAATTATTCGATTTTAAAAGAACAGACACAAACTATTTTGCAAGTAAAACCGTTATCCCAACGTAACAAAAGATGAAAACAATAAATACATTACTCATCTCAAAACCATTATTATTCGATAAGCGACGAATGCACGTACGCAGTTCTGTTTCGTAACATAGACTTCCTCCTTCGCGACTTCAATCCACGGCTATGACCTTACAAAATGACATTGGGTTCTTATAAGTAATAACGGTGTATGTAACAATCAAACAGCAACCTTCGGCTTATTTGCACTTAAACTGATCTTTGTATACGAAAACACTTTAAATTACAATTTAGTAAGTTTTTTTCATCGTTTGTCAAAATGTAGTAACAGGACTTGTAGTATATTAACGAGTTCGCCGATAAAGATTGCTGATATTGCTTTCATCGCCTGCATTTTTTATGTATATTTTTTTTTTCATAGGTCCCATTTGGTAAAACAGATATCCATTACCATATATATTCTAGTCGAAACACTCAAAACATTGACCTGTAAAAGTATCTTTGCAGATGCATTAATTTATCAATTGACGCATGATAATGTTTACTGACTTTTACATAACTGCGAGTTAAAAACACAATGTTGAAAGTTCCATGAGATATTTATGCCTATACGATAACGGGTTATTTCCTAGAATAAAAAGAGGCAAAGTGCATAGCCTTGGCAGTAGGTACATTTGAGTTGAAGGCGAACGAAAAGATAGTTGAAAGTCGTTGCCTTGACTAAGGCGCTTGATACAGATGAAAAAGACAACAATGTTCTAATATTAGCTGAAGGTTTCTTCTAATGAGTATATTAACTCTACTATTCAGAAGTTTTTTTTGTCTTTAACAAAGACTATATCCCTGGTTTTTTTATGGGATAACTCGGCAAACGAGCAAGCGAGCTACCTGATGGTAAGTAGTCATCGCTGCCCATGGACATTTGCAATACGAAAGGAGTTGCAGATGTGTAGCCGAGCGAACGAACTGATTGAGGTAGGAATTGGGCCTCCGGCGCTCCACACTCACCGTACGAAACGCAATAGTATGCATACTGCTACTTGACGTCGATATTCTATCGATTATAATATCAGCGCCACATTTTGCTGAATGTCAACCATTTTCTGCACGCAATTTCTTCGTATTTATTGTGTTTATCTATATACCTATAGACAGGTATTTTGTTTATGTGTTAAGAATAAACACATTTTCTTTCTTCTTTATGTTTACATAAAGAAGATATATTGAGAAGTTTTACTTGAAGCAGACAAAACCTTCTTACTCAGAGAAAGACTAGATAACGTTAAAATGTCTAATCAATTTATTTTCATGACATTTCTAGAACAACGCGGAAATAAGACACGAAGGCCGTATTTCACTAAACTACGAATAAATTGCTGTTAAATTGATTTATTTTTATTTTTTTAAATTATTTATTAGGAGAGTAGGTACCTATTCTGACATAGTAAATTGCGGCCATAGTGTAACATAATTTCATAATAATTTGATAAAAATATGTTACAAATAAATAAAATTATCGCACTTCCTCCAGTGAGTACGATAGGGAAAATTTACTGCATTATTCATTTTAACGTTATTGAAAAGGAAAAATATAAATTGCACTTATTATTGGCGTCATCCATTTGAAAACATACTGGAAAATTTGTTTTGTTTTTTCATGTATACGTGTACCTACCTAGACTCATTTACCTCGGTATATGGTTTACTGTCCTGAAAAGGAATAGTAAAAATTGAGTCAACTATTGGCGTCATCCATTCGAAACCATATTTCTAGGTAAATTATTTTATATAATAATATTTACAATATTTTTTACCTAGTACCCGTACTTTTAATAGTACGGTTTACCTCAAATCAGAAAAGTTCTATGTTTGAAGTATGGATTATTTAGATCTATTTTGTTTTCAGTATAATACAATGGTATTTTAATTTAAGGTACCTATATACAAAAACAAAGGTTGACTAAATTTAAATAAAACTACAAAAATGCTGTAAAGTATCTAAAAATGTGGAGAACAGAACGACAAAATTTAAAAAAAATATATTACACAATATTTATAGGTATAGGTATGGTGTAAATAACACAATATATTTTTGTTATAATTTCATTTATGTAGAGACATCTTCAATAAAGTAGGTAGCTAATTAACATTTCTCCATAATAAAATGACAAAGCTGCATTGAAGATAAATTCCTGGCCACTGAATCACACGCCGACCAACAAGAAACTTTGTTATGAACTTATTGCAATCCTGCGCATCACCCCTTTCTCGATGTCATAAAAAATGGTAACAATGACAGTCATGTATTCTAAACATTTTGTATAAAACCCTTTTTGAATTTGTGATGCATTTTTCATTCACTTGTTTTTTTCATTATCTTTACACCGTCTCTTTCTATTAAAATTTACCACTTCTAAACCACTTGCAGACAACTTCCGATCGACTTACTTATTTCGAACAAACTGTAGGTACTTGTATTTAATGTAAATGTGATCGCTAGTTGAGACAGCACTAGCTAATCTATAGAGCGCCATCCCTCTCACATTATCTAAAAACATTGTGTACTTTTTGTTTCGTGTATTACATTGTGTTTGTATTAACGGAGGCTTTGTTAGTTCGGTTGGTACACCTGTTTTTGCAAGGTGCATAAATTATATTTTCTTATTATCTACAACTCCCGTAGAGCATTTTTTTTATCAAGAATTTCTATTCGTAACATTTTAAAGAAACCAAATCATTCAACTCTATTCATAGTGCAATAATTATGTTGGTAGATCGACATAACTTCTCTATCATATCGTGTCTTTCCATCGGGGCAGATTTCGTAACATGTTTTTAATAAATAAATACAATAACCGCTTACTATTGCGTTACAAATGCGTACGTACGTTGCGTAAAATTAAATAATAGTACAATAGATCATATAAATGCGTGAGATTAAAAAAAAAACTCGAGAGAAATTTCACTTACAAAATTTACAAAAATACACATACAATATTCCTTATTACCTACTTGACACACTTTAGTCCAAGAGCTAGTCCATTAAAATTACAAGACGAGTAGTCACCAAAACATTGTAAACCAAATAGTTTAGTCCAGGAGCTACGTAACATTTGAAATACGTTGTTATAGGTAATCCCGGCTGATGACACAGTCATCCGGGATGACTCACGCGTTGGGCGTTTGTTCCCGAAATAGTCCGTCTGTCTGTGCGTCGCTATATACAGAACGTGGGTTTATTACGATTTTATGACTAATTAGTCTCTTTTTGTGATAGACATACACCACGTGGTTTTGATTTATCGATTAGTTTTCTGTGATCTTCAAAGAATTTATTTTAGATAAAGTAAATGAATGGATATATTTTTTGGGCTTTCTTGGCAGATAGACAAATACGCGTGCATATTTAAAGCGTATTCTATAGTTAATGTGACCAGAAAATGTCGGTTGTTTTACAGTATTCGGGGAATAACATAAACAGAAGAAGTCTGAAATAATTATATTCACAGAATAAAATATTTATGCTTATTTCTTTTTTATAATTTTTTTGCATTAAATATTGCGAAATTTTCACAAAGAACTGAATTTTCTAATTAAAGAAAATTTCTAGTGAAAGAAAAATTCGATCTCAGGCAGGGTTTGAACCTGCGTCTCTCTGGTTAAGTACACCAGACGCTTTGCCAACTAAGCTACCGAGACCACTGCCTGTGATGTCGAATTTCTCTTCCACATTCTACGTCTTGAGGCGACGTCAGCACCATCTATTGGAGACATTACTATGTCTTTCAACCAACACGACTGCCTTTACAGGTAGTTTAATGTCGAACGATGTTGCCTTACCGTATTATGCTTATTTTTTTTTATTATTTTTTAGCATTAAATATTGCGAAATTTTCACAAAGAACTGAATTTTCTAATTAAAGAAAATTTTTTTCTAGTGAAAGAAAAATTCGACCTCACAGGCAGTGGTCTCGGTAGCTTAGTTGGCAAAGCGTCTGGTGTACTTAACCAGAGAGACGCAGGTTCAAACCCTGCCTGAGATCGAATTTTTCTTTCACTAGAAATTTTCTTTAATTAGAAAATTCAGTTCTTTGTTAAAATATTTATGCCTAATTATTATAGAGTTTAATTAATGAGTTTCGTTTCATGCCTTGGAATGTATTACCATACGTATAAATATGTAATTCATTTATATAATAAAATGTATTCTATTATTTATCCATGTATGACCTACGTCATTGTAAAATCAGAATGAGTGTTTCTACTATCGTGCATACCAAGTCATAAGGCAAATTTCCAATAATTGAAAATTCTTAGTAAATACATTTTTGATAATGTGATGTCACTCTCAATTACCAAACCGGAGTATGTATGTATGTGTTGGTGGACGAATATAAAAAACTATTGTCCGTATGTTTGGGGTATTGTGAGAAGTGTATGAATGAGGAAATTAAAAAATATTTTCGATCTATTGTTTGTCATACCTTTCCCTACTCATGATTTGATTTGCGCACTGGTCACAGAATTATAAGGGGTTAGGCATTTAGGTCAAGTCTGGATCTGTGACGAATCCCATCATCATCAACCCATTACATTGTCCCACTGTTGGGCTCGGGTCTCCTTTCAGAACGAGAGGTATAAGGTCCACCACGCTAGCCTACTGCGAGTTGGAAGATATGACGTCAAGAAAATCTCTCGGGCATGCAGGTTTCCTCACGATTTCCTTCATCGTTTAAGCGCGTGATAACGAATTAATTATTAATACGCACATACATACATATTGTCAAGCCTGTCTTCCATGGGGGTAGGCAGAGACTATAGATTTCCACTTGCTACGATCCTGTCAAACTACTTGCGCTTTATTAACGCACATGACTTTGCAAAGACAGAGGTGCCTTGAATTCGAACTCGAGACCTTTGACTTAGCACTCTAATGGTCATATAAGGCTATCAATGTATTCACAAATCCCATACCCATAACTTATTGTGTAGGGCAAGAGCCCTATAGTCATAACTGTGGGATTTTTACCAACTAAAAACCGAACTAAACTAGCTAGCTTCTTTTGACGCTCAGATCAAGTAAAAAGTTAAGATGGAACTTTGCGAACAAAGAAGTGAGGCCGGCTAAAACTACGCCTAGCCGTGTACAAACACAAATTTACACCCGAAACTACGCTATATCTCGTCAGTCGAGCTATCCAGCTATCGTAAGCTCGACTGACAAGATAAGGCGTAGTTTCGGTATTGTTATAAAGTGTAAAATTGTGTTTGTACACGGCTAGGCGTAGTTTTAGCTGGCATCAATTCTTTGTTAGCAAAGTTCCATCTTAACTTTTTATTTGATCTGAGTTTTGACGCTAGTGCGATTTTTAGTCGGTAAAAGTCCGACATACCCTACCCCCTCCCCAGGTGTCGGACGTTCCTCGAGGATTTTCCGTACTATAAAAAAAGACGTGTGGATTGGCAGACTTAAAACTTTTCCTATGGAAAGGAAATTTTATTTACCTTGGAAATATGTAAAATATAGGTATTTTGCGTTATCTTAAGAGTAGACACGCTATTAAAGTGACGCAGACTTACGTCAATACTCGTAGGTACACGTTCCATAATACGTAAGAGGGAAGTGAAGTGCATTTCCAAGCTATTTATTGTGGACAACACGCAACGGTTTCATGGCAGACATGCGCAATAGTCTCTATAAGAACAAAGTATTAGAAAACTATAAAAAAAAATATGAATTAAATCGGTAAAGTCGTTCTCAAGTTGTTGCCTGACCAAAGGGAAAAGTGATTCAGATTATATATATATAGGTATAGATATAATAAATATTTATATCATATAAGTAGTTTGGATATAGTTAATATGACGTGATGGAATTAATAAATTGTAACTCAATTTTCTTAACAACGAAATGTGTAAACTTTCCTATTCATTTTAATACTTACTACTGAGAAGCCAGTGACCAAACAAACACAAGGTCAAGATTAAATCAAGTACTTAAAAGGCAAACCCTTTCACAACTGACTTGTCATAAAATGCGCAGTACAGTTCCCACGATAAGAGCGAAACAGACTTTATCTATAGTAATATTAAATATTTGAACATTTTATCATATTCCATGTTCTACATTGTCTAGATAGTTCGTTCGCTTATCATTTTAACCTACTTCAACTGAGATGGATTATGATAAGGAAATAGGACAGATGGATCGAGATTATTGTAACCACAATTTAAATAAATTGTTTTATTTCTTCAACTAACAAATATCGAGAAAAGGATGGTACAGGTCGTGCCTTTTTTTTGCTCGACTTGGCGGAGGCACTACCGTGCCCCCAGATAACAACTCTTGTGATAGGAATCTCCTTTTAATTTTGCTTGTGTTACGAGAAACCACTCTTCCGATTTTATGTTACAAGTTAAATACTTAATCTAGGTAGGGTCGAGCATCTGTGGAGAAATGTCACAACGCTTCCGTAGTCCCGGCACTAAAGTGGTGACGCGAAACGCCGAGTTTGGTTTTAGTCGGTAGATCGCTCTTTTCAGGGCGGAGTCCGACACACCCCATCGCTCTCCCTAGGGCGGTGGATAGTGCATAAAGCATTTCCAACCCCGACAAAAAAAAATTTAGGGTCGAGCCGACCCATTCATGCTGGCATGCCAGCGAGACACGATACTACCTATTTAAAAGTTACTTTCGCTATATATATTGATTCGTAAACCTACAATAAAAAAAACGTACTCCCTTTTAAAAGGCTGGCAACGCTCTTGTGACTTCTCTGGTGTTGCGGGTATCCATGAGCAGCGGTAATCGCTTACCATCAGGCGATCCGTTCTCGTCTGATCGTAGATAAATTCAAATTAAGCCGAATTTCCTTAATAATAACGTAATATTAATGCATGTTTATCGTCTAATCTTATCATAGCTCAGATACCCTAAAACTACTCATGTAAACATAACATAAAGCTAGTTACATGTTGACACACATCTTAATGATAACGATATAGATTAAAAGGTTTAACGACTTTTAGTAGATGAAATATATGACATATCATAATTACTTACTCGTGCCACAATAAAAATGCGATCGTATCCATCGATTTATTTGTGAAGTTTGAACACGCATTTTTCACTCCGGATCCCAATAAATTACTACGCAGTTAATATCATACAAATTCTGTTCCATTTTTAAATTTATTCGAAGGCTATCGTATCCCGACGTGGTGAAATACGGCATAAGTACCTGAGGTCAGTAGGTTATGCTATACCTATATGGGAAGATAAACTTTTTTTCATTTGTAATGAAAAAAAATACACGGTTAGGGGTCAAGTACCTACCTACCTAACCTCTAAAATCATCTCGGATTCAAGCTATTGGAGGAAACATTTAAAAATATAAATAAAAATGTATCGATCCTCAATTTGACACCTGTCACTCTTGGTGTTACTTTTTTAGCAAATAAATGATTTTTCTTTCCTTTCAAGAATTTAGTTTGATTGCAATGCTATATGAAAGAAGAAAAAAATCCAAATCATGTTTAAAAATACTTATAATCACGCCGATTCGTTCTTTTTTAATCATACATTCATACCTAATTACGGAAATTGTGTTATTTGTGTGAAGTTCATTCAACTGTTTATCTCCAGTCTGATAAGTAATACAGTATTTTTCTTTACAGATTTGTTGATTTAAATAACGAGTGTACATAGATTGTTTATTTGTAAAAAAAGACGTCTCATGTCTTTTTTGTAGGCCAACATTTTATGTAGTAATTAGTATTATTCTATGTTTTCTATTTTTTTGTACCGACAGACGTATGTACAATCTAACAAGCCCAAATTTCCGAATGGTTGTGTATCAATGTATACCTGCATTCTCTACTAATTTTTAATTTGTTATTGTTAATTTACCGGCCAAATCAAACTCCGACTTGTTACCAAGAGTTTTATAGAAAACCCCATAACACTGCTCGCCCTGGGAACAGAACTTAGGCGGTTCACCCACTGAAGATGCGTCCCGCCGCGGTGCGCGGAGCGACGGATAACGTATAGGCGCCTTCCTGCGCAATTACGCGTCAGCAGTGTGTTGTGCTAGGCGTGATTTCTACATAAATTGAGATACTTGCATACAATGGTAAAATCTGCCACCCTGCGCTACGCGACGGGGCGCGGTGCAGTGGGTGGAGCGCCTTAGGCTCGCTGAGCAGCCGTGCTTGCGAGCATTAGAATACTGGGGCAACTTAGTGCTTTTATTTTATACCACTAAGCTGACAAACAAGCATACGACCCACCTGATATTTTTTTTATTTAATTAATTAAATAAACAAAGAAATCAGTCCATCTCTGATATCTTATCAATAAAATTTTAATGTCACACTACATTATTCAAACTGTATCGATTACATAAGCCCGTGTCGAATTATAATCGTATCTGATCGATTAAAGAATCGAATTCATTTGATTGAAAATGTAATAAAAACTTTTTGCTTGTTTTAATTGTTTTCCGCGTGCGTGACGTCAGTAGTGTGTTTAATTTTATTAATCCGAAAAAAATAATAAGTTGAAGATAAGGATACATACCATCACACCTGTATTCCCCGAAGGGTTAGGCAGAGGTGTATTAATGTACACTCACATTTCACAGGTATTTTTAGGTCCCATGTAATAGGAGGCAAGCCTATTGCCATTAACCGGGTACAAATTCAGACTCCGAGCTGCTACTGGGAATTTCAGTGAAAAACCCAATAACATTTTGCTCGACCTGGGAATCGAACCCAGGACCGCTAGCGTAGCAGTCGCGCCTGGGACCACTAGACTAACGAGGCAGTCAAGTTGAGATGAAGGATAAGTTAGTAATATTAGACTTTATAAGCTGTCGAATAATGGATATCCCTTCGGGGAATATAGACGTAAATGTATGGTATGGCATTCAAAGAAACCCAAAATAAAACTACAACTTGAAACTAAAACATTTGTTATTTTCCCATTACTGTGTCAATGCACTTTAATGACGTCAAAGACCGTTTTTTATACGCATTACAACCTTTTTAGTCACACAACCTCTTATTTTTTAATTAAACGAGGTTATTGCTCTTAGGTTGGCCACTCCAATGAAATTTTCCGATACCGATGCCTATTAGGTACAACTACATAAGCAAGATGACGTTTATACACACGCTTATGTGTGGAATGGAGGTACCTTTGAGTTCATGCGCTTGCATCCAGCTGAAAATTAGGGAGGGACGAAGAGTAATCTGAATGCGAAAAGCGGAGGACAGGATGAAATGGCGCACGCTAGGGGAGGCCTACGTCCAGCAGTGTACTAATATAGGCTGATGATGATGATGATGATGATGATGATGATGATGATGATGATGAGTATAGAGATCCGGGGCGAAATAACTCTACTCGTCTATAGCTAGCCGTTCCGAACTGCCGTGCTCGCAAAAACATTTTATTAAGTGTTTGAATACACGATAAATTCGTGTATTCAAACACTTAATAAAATGTTTCAGAAAAATAATCACGAACGCGAAACATTTACAAATTGTCTTTACATTAAGTCCCTATATTAAAATTTACCACTGCAAACCCACTTGCAGACAACTTCAGATAAGCATAGTTATGCAATCTCGAGTATAGAAAAAAACACTGACAACTTTTGTACGAATTTTACGTACTAATAGTATTTCAGTAACTCAATCTGTCTTCTCTGGCCTTTACCTTCCTTTAACTTGATACTAACAGGCGAAAAATTCATCGTTTTGATAAATACGTACCTAAATTCGTAAGTCTCGTGAACAAAATATTTTGTCGCGAGACTTTTGCCTATAATTCTAACTCAGTTTTTATTCAAATATCATTGTTGCCAGATATTTTTGAACGACAAAGCCTCTTTTAAATGTGCCATAACTAGCTGCAGCAGTTAACACTGATAACTATTGCAGCAATCTACAGTAAAACTACAATTCACTTACCAAACGATCAAATAGCGAGTCCACTACAAGCCATATTTACTAACTCACTTATAAGCATAAAGTGTTGAATCAAAATCTCAGGAAGTACCTTACTATTGTTTCGGGTTTCCTGAACCTATCAACCACGTGGTGTAAACAACCAAAATAAACTAAACTGAGGAGGAAACAAAAAACGAACGCTATTGTGTCGCTTGAAATACTTTTACAATCGACTGTCAGTAGCTATCGTTTGTGACAATTGGTTGGACGTTAGAAATAGAGTATACGCGGTCAACAAAATTTTGAATTTAGAATAAATTCAAAAATAGAAGTGAAAGTATTCATGCTTAAACAAATAAATTACAAAATAATACTGTCCGAATCCAAATTCAAAATTAATGTCATATTACTTAAATAATTCCTCATTCCGACTTTAAATCTTAATAACGGTTAGTCCAGTTTCTCAGCAAACGACTCACGTCCCCGAACATTTTGTTTCGAAGTTTTCCAAGGTGAAGTGGCATAAGTCAAGATTGTGTTTAAAATGCGCAGACACGTCTACCACGCGACGTGTTCTGACGACGAGGATGATTGTTTTTATAATATCAGAAACTACAGACGATTGCGACGAGAATCCAAAATTATTATCTTAAGCCGTTCGGTAAGTTTTATCGAATTTTTTTAAGATCAACTTTATATTCAAGTGATATAATAATTGATCTATAGTGGTTTCATAAATTATATTCAGATAAGATAAGAAAAGAAATTATATTAACAATTTCTCTAATAGCAAAGTAATTATAAATTAGACATAATAGATGGTAAAGGAAAGCTAAAAATTAGGTCTTTGACAACATCTAAACGGAACAAAACTTAACGAAATAAAAGAAGTTTAGTTAATTACTAAAATTATTTTGAAATAAAACTACTTTTTACGGATTTTATCGCGTTATATTGATATTTTATTTTTAATTAATAATAATCAACAAAATGTAGGGTAGCTGTTGATAATTTTGATAGTAGGACGACCAACAGCTCAGTCCACCCGTGACCATGGATGCTGTAAAGGATCCGAAACGTCGGGAATTAAAAATATCAATATAACGCGATAAAATCCGTAAAAAGTAGTTTTATTTCAATGTCTAATATTCGCGTAAGTGTTAGAAACCAGTAAAATTATTTTATTTGACTCCGAGATAAAATGACAATTGGATAGATATCAGTAATAACAATATTCTTACTGATGATGTAGTTGTTTTAATATAAAATGAATTGGAAATTATCGGTTAACAAGAACATGTAATAACAGATATAGATAATGAACTAAGACAAAGGTGAACAAGACAAATCAATTGCGATGTTATATTGACGTATTTGCTAATACAAACATTATCTACTGTCAGTAAAATAAGAACGAAAATTTATCTAAAACAACACAAGACACTAACAAGTCACTCGGCGGAAAGGCAAAAATCCAAAAAATAAAATTAAATAATAAAGGCAATATAAGCAATATACTTACAGAAGAGAGATTTGTGGTTTTTGCAGTAAATGATGTTATTAAATTTCATTGTTAAGACTATTGAGGTCGTAAATATTTCAAATTCGTGAATATTTGCCGTACTAATTTCATTATTTACGTATAAAAATCATTTAATTACGTGGTTTTACTTTCGCAGCAGTTCGGAATGTCTAACTTCAGACGCACACAATTATTTCGACTGAACCGTACTTACTAATCATACAACTGCCTCTTTCAAGGCCTTGGAACCGATTCCCAGCAAGAGCCGAGCAGTGTTATTAGGTTTTTCTATGAAATTCTCAGTAGCAGCACGGAGTTTGAATATGACGTTCCCGTCAAATGCCAATAGGTACGTGGTTACATGGTATCTAAATATACCGGCAAACTGTAAGAGTACATTAAGTACTCTGCCTAATTCTTCGGGGAATATAGGCGTGATGGTATGTTATGTTATGAACTAATCATGAGCCAAACCGGACAGTATACAATCTGACTTAAAGTGAATGTAAACAGCTGACCTTGCGCCTGATACACCTGGTTACGATATTCTCTTATTTTGTAACATGACTACAAATTAACCGATTGTATGGAACGAAGAACGTATAATGGACATTGTAAAGGATACAGAAGGCAATATTAAGATAATCTAATTTAATATAGACACCGGTCTAGGTCAAGCCGCATAACCGAACGGTTAATGAACACACACGATAAATTTCATCCAATTGACATGACACTCGAAGCTTCAGTAAGTATAATTGCATGACAAGTGAATTATTATTGAACGCGTATGTATCACCGTAAAATTATTTAAGCTAGAATTTTTAGATATTTCACATCATATGCACAAAACTATTAGGTCAATAGGGGGCGAGCCAAATTCAAACTCTGAGCTGCTACTGAGAATTTCATAGAAAAACCCAATAACACTGCTTGACCTGGAATCGAAACTAGGACCTCTAGCGTAGCAGTTCTGTAAATAGATCTTTTAAAGACACTTTTACAAGTCGGTTTTTTAAATTTTTTTAACTAGATGGCGCGACAGTTGCACTTAGAATCAATAAACTAATGAATGAATAATTTGTATTTGAATAATTTATGTTTATTATCATTTTGGTCTAATTACAACTAAAACTCAATAGTTTTATTATTGGACTTTTCTCCCACGTAGGTTCCATACACAAGCCAGATGTCACT
Organism: Subacronicta megacephala; assembly: GCA_958496365.1. Taxonomy (NCBI): domain Eukaryota; kingdom Metazoa; phylum Arthropoda; class Insecta; order Lepidoptera; family Noctuidae; genus Subacronicta; species Subacronicta megacephala. Next base: position 1,632,701 of record OY292526.1, read on the forward strand.
ACTTTTAAATTAACAACAATGTATTATATTATCTTCAGTAACTGATACCTTACATAAAGCTTAAGTAGCTCTAAGTAACACTACACGTCGAAGGTTTTCTGTCATGCTCCAATCGCGTGGACTATGTACACAGATACTGGTATCTATTAGCGATCTACTGCTGACATCAAATATGTAAATATGTAGCTTATTGAACTGTTAGGCAATTAGAATTGATAATTTTATCTTTTAGAAGATATATGATGATGTAGATTTATATATTTTGGTCCTTGGTTCCGCATACCTTTTAATATAATTGGTCCTTAACAATATAAAACGAAATAAAAAAAATAATAGCTAAGTTTTATTTTTTAGACAAATTTATAGAGTATCTAGTTCTCAAAATAAAACGTTTTCATTCATGTCGCATAATAAGTCAATTTCGAAACAGCTTTCACAAGTGAAATCCGTAGAAATACTCAATAAATTTAAAATACAAATCTGTATCATTACACTATAGCTATTATCTACTACTGCTTCATGTTACTGCTACCTAGTGCAAGCCAAGAAACTGAAATTTTTAAAAAAGTATCTAGTCAAGATATACCACATACATTCGTGACTTAGATTATTAGAGTAATCTTCATAACGTCTATGAAATTATCACTTCTTTAAGTAAATACCATAATGAGATTAGTAACGTTTACAAAATCTGACGGGAACCGGTCTGAAAGTGATATTTTTTGTTGCGAAGGCTGACACGAGATTTACGTCACGTGCTTATTAGCTACAATAAATTACAGAATATAGTAAAATATCACATAGCTACAATAAACGCCGACATAAGCACCGTTTGGTTTCCTACAAACTCGCAGAGTTACTCCATAAGGTGCAAAAACACCGGTTTATTCAACCGTTCTCGTTTCACTGTGAGATGTTTCAAAACATAGTGAAAGGTTACACTCCTCTGTAGGAGAGTCAGCGAGAAAGCATCGCTTCTTGTTCCAAGATATAAACTTTTTTTTTAGAATAGTTTATATAAATTATTGTAAAACGTCACTTGCAATAATTTTATTGAGCTTCTTGATTATCAAAGTGACTGCTATAATAGTTTGCCGTAACGGTTTAGGGTTTGTTTGCACGGACATTGATAACTGCGTACCTAACTTATAAACCCGAGTCTCGTTTTAAACGGGTCTTTAAAGTCCAAGAAGCTAATTCCCCTCATGACAGGTATAAATTCTTGGTAAGTAAAATGAACATAATTTAGATCTTGAGAAATACCAATAGTCGTGAGATCTTCCGTATTATAATGTCAATGCTGTGCATGTTCAAGTTGTTTGCCAAAGATAACAGGTATTATGTCATATTTACTTGGCATCACTAATGAACCACTACATTGTACTGCACGCTCAATGTGTTTACATGAAATTATCGCCTTAAGAATACTTGTGAAGAAAATAAAAACGGTTTTTAAAAGAAAAGATAATTGAATGTATGAGGAACCATTTTGTATTCATAAAGTCACACAATATCATAGTCATCTCTGAAAAAAGTAGCAACTTAAATATTATTTTCACTTAACATAATATTATTTTTCTTATATGGCTCAAAGGACCAAAATGTAATAAATGCATCAGTAAAATATCTCTACTACAGTTTAGCATCTCCCAAGATGGGCAGCCATCTTAGTTTCACTACGCAACAGTTCAATGACTGTTGTAAATGGCAACCGATCGAGGTTCAATTCCCGATTCGAGTAATAAGGAAAACGTTATGACTCAGAAGTTAAACTGTGCCAAGCGTTTAAACCTTTTCTGATGTGTGTCATGGCCGACCAGTATGAGTTAAGTTTTAATTTTTGTAAGTAAAAACTGTGTGAAACTGGTCCTATTGTACAGAAGTCATGGCATAACATCTACTTTCGTGAGTGCCCATCTGGTTACTAGGTACCGTGAATGGTATAAATAGATATCTAAGCTTTTTGTCATTGCTAGTAAACTATGGAATGTTGGGACTGGGACTGTCTTACGTTAAGTTAAGTTTTACTTAACATGAATGATCTAATCCTATTGGTAGGGCGCGCTTAGTTTGTATAATATATAAAATATTTTTTTTATTATTATTTTTAGTTAATTGTAACAATGATAATACAGTTTTCATAAACCCGAAATGAAAATAATATTTAATTATTTTAGCATTCTCTTTTATTATATCTATTTACATGTTCAGTTATAAAGTAATATTGCGGTTCGTAATTTTATAAGTTTTATTCTTATAGAATTCAAAAATAAGTAGGTTTTTATAGCCAAATGAAATAAATATTTGCAATATTTATGCGCTTGTGATACAAAAAAAAACTAAAATATCCTCCTTTCGTAATCCACAATTTATTGATTGTATTTGAAAAAAAAAAGAAACAGTATGATTTAAGAATGAAAAAATATATGATATTACTTTTGAATCCAAACACAATAGTTCGAACAATAATCATACGACTTCTTGATATATCAACACAGTTGCAGATTGGAACCCAATGAAATTAACTAGTTTGCGGAAAATTCCGATGATATTTTCAAAACATTTTTCTTGATAATTGTTCGAACGGTGTAATAATTCATAACTGATAGGTTATCGGAGAAATTATGTAGTTACCACGTTGGCTTGGCTGATTCGGTAAAGCCAAAAGTTTAAAGAGAATTGTATAAGGTAAATTATTTTATCATATCACTTTGACTTAAAACTTTCTTTAAGATTGGCAGATTCTTTAGCATCATATAATTTATTGATCCATATTAAAAATAATTTGCATAGGCGCACGTTTTTTCCCATACCTACATCTAACTCAACCGTCTTCTCATCATTTACTTTTGTGTTTATAATAATGTCATCTTTCATATAATCTATCTTTTGTTTCGCTAAGCTCCCTTTCATCATTCATCCATGACATCTCCCATAATAACATGTTCTCTATTGCCATCACACGTCCACCCATACATATTTCACCGAATTATATCTCTTTAGTTTGACTGCGACGACCGCATCTTAGGTACAATATAATCGATATTGAATTTTAGAACGAAATCAGCGCAATTTTATCTATACATACACGGACAACTTCAAAGTATCAAGTTCATATGGTACCCGTAATGACTGTAAACATTAACACTGACGTCAAATATCTAGATAACGTAATCAAATATAATTATAATAAGGAAATTAGCTGTTATGTAACAGTGTTTAGTGACATTATCTGCAAGTTTTCAATTAAGATAATATGTACATGTAAGTGCGTGTATTTGCAATGGTATGTATGTATATCAGGTATAACGATTCAAAAGATAAATTATGTAGGCTTCGTTGTTTTTTCTAGTGGCTACTGACTTAAATCGTATTGAAAAAAAAATTTGATTAAATAATGTATTTCTTTGTTAATTTGATCTTGATAGAGATTTACTCAGGTATTACATAAATTAATATTCATACTACCCCTTGAGGCATCTATGCTAGTAAGTCTGAATTAGTAGACTCTATCGTGACTTTTAATACAATCTTCAGTCATAATTAAAGCAGATGCTCATACGTTTTTACTCTTCATATGCCTTGGAAAAGACAGACCAGATAAATGAACAATAAAACTAACATTACTTTTCTCTTTGTCCCCAGTTCCACTCTGTGACGGACAAAAGGTCACACAACAATGACTGCGGAGAGAACAGCGTCACGATAGTCACGGAGAAGAAAATAGAAGATGACTCCTCAGATTCTTCCAGTGGAGAAAATGTGGAGATTGAAGGTATGCCACTTTCTGTGCTTTGTTTGTTAAGACACGAACCACTTACTATGATTCATGTAAATTGATTTTGCTTCTTCCACGTTCACTCATCGTGTTTTCAAACACGCTGATAGTGAGGACTATTAACGTTCTTCTTATTGCCACTTCAGCGACGTTAGAAGTGAAAGCATTAAGTATTCACTTAGGGTCCACATTCACCACCTTAAGGTTTTCCTTCCCTAAAAATAAATAATAAGGTAGCCAGGGCAAGGCATAACTGCTAGCTCAAAACTGCTGTGAACATTTAAGAGACACCTATTTTGATAAATACTAAAATGACTTTACTAATTAATTGATAATGTTTTCAATGCCTAAGTACACAAAAGTCCCAGCATTAATCAAGTTCAATTCCTCTCTTTTTAGTCAGCATTTATGATGATGTAATACATAATTCCTAGAACTGCATTACCATAAATGGCAATATATAAATATGACGTCAGCAACCGGCCATGGGCGTTTCTGCAATGAATCACCCCTTTCTTTACCTCCAAGTTGAATAGTTCGTGAGTTCATGAATTCATTGATCTTTGAGTTAGTTTTATCATCCGTAGCCATTTGGCTGGCTGGATTCCAAGGCTTAACTATTGTTCTGGGTAAAACAACTTCACAATATTAAATATTGTGAAGTTTTTTGATACATACTGAAATATACGGGAATTAAAAATTATCTGTTATAAGGTCATGGGTGATAAGATGTTGTCTATCGCATTATCTCTCATTATATCACCGAATGTTTTATAAAATTCACGACCTTTTGGTTTGGGTGTGTGATTAACCCTGAAAAGCATACTTCAGCGTCACAGTTCGACTCATTAAACCTTAAGATTTTGATAGTAATCAAAGTTTTAATTTTCCAAATCAATACGTATGCTCAAACATAAATCCGCATAACCAAGTTTATTTCGAAATTGTCTCTACACGTGATAAAGTTCAATGTTAATAAAATAATAACGTACAGTTCATTATGCTCAAAGATAACGGTAACTGAAGGTAGCGTACGCGCAGATCGATTGCTCATAGAATATTCGTGAATTGTTTATACACTCTGACCGGATGGACCAAATTTTTCTGTGTCTATCTGTGTCATCGGGCCTATGACTTGTTTATTGTTTGTATTTTTTATTGAGAGATCTGTATTTCTTGGAGCCTTGTTGACTCTTTATACTTTAATTTACATAATGTTGCTGTACCTACCGTTACGGGGCTTCATGTTGGAAAAACACATAGACGTAATGCAATGTTCTTGGACTCGAATTTATTTTCACAATATTATATTTCAGCGTATTTTATCTTTCACAAAGGTATGAGTAAGCATTGCTTGTATTGCTTTATTTAACAATTTAGATAAAGATTTAAAGGTAAGACTTATGAGGAGCAATTTAGCTTTTATCTACGTCTCTATCGAATATCATCTCATCTATTTTATCTCTGGCTTATCCATAATTATTAATCGAATAATCGTATCTTTTCTGACTTTGACTTGATAACCCTATTCTAACGTGTAAATTTACCAATATAAACTATAAAAAAAAGTAATTTTATAGTAGTTATGCCGAAGAGTAATCTTGCTGAAAACCTGTCATCATCATTATGTTCATATACATTCAAGAGGTAAATCAACAATATCATGAGTCCAAACAATGTGTTCAACTTAAACCTCTATATTAAAGTCTTTGTGGTGGTGACAACCGCTTTATGTTTAAATGTCTCTTTACTATCTAACAAAAGATTCCTTTGTTAACATTATTAGCTTTGTAGAAAATGAGGTGGGACAATAAACTCTAAGATAAACTAAATAAAGATACAAGATCACAAGACATCTTCGAAGAAATGCATGTAGGCTATAGCATAGGAATAGGTTGCTAATGATTGTAATTACAAAACTAGGTTCATATTATATTTCTAAATAATTTGAAATATACTTCCTTGCTACTACATATTTACTTAGGTACTTATTTTAGCCATATTAATATTTTTTCATGAAATTTATTGGTAAAAAGCTTCAACTAAAAATTATTTTCAATTCTTCATTCTATTAGCTTAGATCTTACTGCGTAAGTTATTTTATTCGCTACATTTAAAAAAAAATATTTCCAACATTTTAAAGTCAAAATCTAGATAATAAACAGGTTTTAGTTTACTATTATTTATATAAAAACAAAATCTTCGGGGAAATCCAATATGTACATAACTCCATAATACAAACTTCAATTTATTAATCGTGGTATACACGAATACGAACCGGTTCCAATATAACTTGTTCTGAGTGAATTAACGGAGTGTTATACAACTTTCAAATGGAGTAAATACAGTTTGATGGACTACTAACACCGTGTCGACTATGATGTCTGACTGGCAAGAGGTCGTGAGTTTGAACTCTAGCTGTTGCACTACTTATGGAACTTGAAAGACAAAATATAAATATTTTGTGTTGTTGGAGGTACTTATTTAATCACAAATAAGGACGAGTGATGTGTTTGCAATGAAATTAGGGTGATTGGTGATAGATCAAGTTTTATCTAAAATATGTAGGCACGATTACACATCAAGCTATTCGAAACCAATATAGCCTTGAATCGTACGGAAAACCTTTATAATTACCTTAACAATGCAAGGCTAGTCTAAACTGGACTTATTTCGCTTGATATGTACATGGAATAATCATAACAAACAATAATAATAAAAGAATAATTATAATCCAATACTGAATTTTATTATTGTTTCGTTAATATAATGCTATTCTCAGAAGCGTGTTTACTGTTATTCTTATAACGATACTGTCGTAGAAGTGCCGTGTATGAATTCAATTAAAAACAATTTACAAGCGTGAATTATATCTCCACGCTTGGCAAGAAAGTTCATTCACATTTTGAATTTTAGACATTCCGTTTATAACTGGTTAACAGAATAAAGTTTATATATCAAAGAAAAGAAATGTTCATAGTAAAGGAAACGAAAAGTGCAACAAATAACGCTCGATTATCTCAATTAATCATCTTACCGCAAAGTATAATTAAAACACATTACAAAAAAAATTGTATTATTTGGAATAAATAGGTAATTTCCTAACAAAGAAATTTAAATATTTTTAGGTGATTACGAAATCTTTTCAGTTTTATGAACTTAATAATTAAGATGAATTCTTTATGTGCGAAAACAAATGGTTGAATCATATTATCCAAGCAACCATTTGTAGAGGTACTATGCCATTATAATAAAGTACCATAAACAGAATAGCAGATAATACCAAATAAACATGAATTAATTGTATTAAAAATGTTATGAGTAAGAAGAAAGCAGATGACGAAATATTAGCTGCTAGAGACGTGTGTGTGTGTGAAAAAGACACATCAACTTTAAGTAAATAGCACAATCGCTAGAGGATGTTGGTAAAAATTTAAAAATATTGTTTAATTAATGATACAACACAAAATTCCTGATAGAGTTACTCATAAAATGTTGTCTCAAGAAATCCTGATTAATCACGCGATGAAACAACTTATAAATCACGTCATTTTTAGGGTTCCGTAGCCAAATGGCAAAAAACGGAACCCTTATAGATTCGTCATGTCTGTCTGTCTGTCCGTATGTCACAGAATTTTTTCTCCGAAACTATAAGAACTATGCTGTTGAAACTTGGTAAGTAGATGTATTCTGTGAACCGCATTAAGATTTTCACACAAAAATAGAAAAAAACAAAAAAATTTGGGGGTTCCCCATATTTAGAACTGAAACTCAAAATTATTTTTTTCATCAAACCCATACGTGTGGGGTATCTATGGATAGGTCTTCAAAAATGATATTGAGGTTTCTGATATAATTTTTTTCTTAACTGAATAGTTTGCGCGAGAGACATTTCTAAAGTGGTAAAATGTGTCCCCCCCACCCCTGTAACTATAAAATGGTAAAACAAAAAAAAATATATGATGTACTTTACCATGTAAACTTCCAACGAAAATTGGTTTGAACGAGATCTAGTAAGTAGTTTTTTTTAATACGTCACAAATCGTAATGGTACGGAACCCTCCGTGCGCGAGTCCGACTCGCACTTGGCCGGTTTTTGTTTCTAAACTAAAATAATGTAATTATTTACTTTACACATCAAAAACCAACAGTGATACGGTATTGTTTACTAAAAAAAAGTGTTATATTGCTCGCACCTTTAATTATCAAATAGAAACCGTGAGTGTCTAAAATAAGATATCAATTTAATTGGAATTATTAGATCATTACGTGGTACGTGAATCATTGCTTAGATATCATCAATGACATCACTATCTCCATCTATTTCATGATCTACGTCATAATACTTAGCAGGTATCTGAAAATGTCTCATTGTTGACGAAATGAGTATATGCGTTAATTATGTAGGTTCAGTTACATTACATGATGCTGCAGTTATTTTATACATACCTACGTTTAATACTCTCCATACAAGAAATGACGATTATCGGAAATATTTTACATCAATATCATAAAATGCCTTGGTGAGCTAATGACTAAGTGCCCAACTAAAATTGAATCACAGTATTCGCAGTCGATGGAATATCAAAAGAAAGTTCTTTGGGTTCTAGTTATGTCGTGGTCCTTTTCGGAACCTAGGACCAGGTCATTTCACCCTACTCGCATTGGTGTCCGTTCAAAATCCTCGACAGATGCTTATAAGTAAGTACTCCATAGACATTTTTAGATCTTCGGACTGGACTAAATTCGAAATAAAAGTAAAAATGTAGGGTAACATTATAATTGTTTATCATTTTTCATAGGAATAATAAAAATAATATAATTATAATTCAATACAAAATACCTATAAACATTATCAGCGCTGGGTTTTCAACAACTTATGTTTCACACAGTTAAGCATAATTTATTAAATAGTTGATTGCAAAAATATTGTTTTAAATGATTGAATTTTCCTCGTACTACGCAAATAAGTTTCTTTCAAATTTCCCCCCAACTTTACTCATAAAACCACAATGCATAAATGTAATTAATGCAGTAGGTACTGCTATTACAATAAAAAAAATATAGCAAAGTTTTATTAAAAATCAATAACAAGGACAAAATAACCTGATTACTTTTTTCAAAATTATCGGTTCCTAAACAGACATTCAATTTTAATAAAAGATGAAAAAAATTGGAGGTTTAATTATGTTTCATTATCGTAACATATTTTACATTTCAATAACAGACTTTACTCTTAACAAGTAATGGTTATCGCAACAGTATGCATAGGCACTGTCATTTCACGTCGATATTCTGTGGGAGGGCAATACTTCCCCGGTCGTGTCTGTCATTCATGCTGGCACGCAGACATGCCAGCGAGACTACTACTTCAAAGTGTAGACGTACAACAGTTTAAAAAAGGTAGGTTTAATTTGAATTTGAATTTAGTTTGAAAGAAAGAAAGAAAGAAAACACATTTATTGAGACAAGGAGACAACACACAGATAAAATTAAGAGTAAAAAAAAACTTTGCTGAAGGGTAATGTCGTTTATATATTAAATGATTTTATAATTTTAAATTTGGTGTCACATCAATTAAAATGGCACGATACACGATGGGGTAAATCCATCTGCTTTGATTAAAACTTATGAACAATAAAATTATATTAAAAAAAAACAAAATTTGTTTGAATATTTTAATTAATTTAACTGTAACGATTATAATTAATAGCCTTACATTTAACAGCCGTTATTACCTTGACATACATATATAATAGAAATGACGTTATACGAAATCCCTCGCATAGTGACTTCGTTTCCAGGCTTCGAAGTTGAATCACACGTAGGCTATGAGCAAGCAATCATACGAGTATTTCTTTATTTGGTCATTTTGAAGACAAATAACGTCATAACTTACTAATGAATGTTTACTTTTTATCCTTGAATTTAATTATTATTTAGGTATTTCTTATTCCTACATTAAACATTGCATATGTGGCAAATTAAATTTCAGAATCACTAAAATACTGTTAAACTGAAAATCATTTTAATAAGGAAAACGGTGAAATATGTAAAAAATGGTAGGCTATTTCAAAATAGGCGATTCTAGGCCAACTACTTATAACCTAGCCATTAATTATAAATAATTAATAGACGGATATAAATATACCTAGCTATCCGCTTATAATAACGCTACCAGAGCTTGTTGATATTTATCATTCATGAAATATGATTTAAAATTTATCGAAATTATTCAGGCAAACATGAGTAATGATTTTCCGAAAGTTTTTATTGAAAATCATGAGTCATATTTGTCAGTAGTTAAAGAGTTTCTAAATGTTTCCATCGCGATGAATCCATTAAAAATAAAATCAATTAAATGAAATAAAAGTTTCTATTAATTATTTCTTCACGTGAAAAGACATCTGTGCCCGGTGAATGGCAATAGGCTCGCCCCCTATTACATGGGACCTAAACATACCGGCGAATTGTGGGTGTACATTAAGTTCACCTCTGCCTAACCCTTCGGGGAATACAGGCGTGATGGTATGTTATGTTATGTTATGAAAAGACACTTACGAGTCGAACAATTCGGTAATTCAATGTAAAAAATATTCGCCATAATATATGAACCCCTGAATACCCAAAGAGTTAGGCAGTGAGCGCAAATTTGCACATTCTTACATCATACAAACCCATTGCACTACCGACGTGAACCCACTCGTAACACAAGCATTAAGCTTAGCATTAGGGGTTAACAAGAATACTAGTAATATGCGACCCACATTGCTAGTGAGCTTTAAAAAAAACTGAAGATAATTGCTTTGCTCAACCTAGAAATCCTACTCACAACCGCTCAGGAGCCACTCTGGGAAATACCAAACCCACAAGGCAGTTGAAATCTTTAACTATTATAGAACTGTAAAATCCTGTTTCTGTACATTGACGACGGATAACAAAAAAACATGTGGGTTATACGAGTATATAAACGTCTCCAAACCAAAAAATGAGTTTTTTTTTTTTACTATAAGAAAGCTCATAAATGCTTCAACTTAACATCTTATCTCAATTTGTTGACCTAAGATAGCTTGACCTCTCTATTGTATACAGATCCATAGAAAGAAGGGATCATCACTGATGGATTTTGATTAATTTCTTTCAATTCGTCAACGGGAGCGAAGCCGAGGAATAAATCTAGTAATAAATAATACCGCAAGGTAAATTAATAACTATAACTTCATAGAAATTACCACTGCACCAAACACGTTATTTTGCACCATATTTAAAAACAGTTATCAAACGATTTGTAACAGTTTCCAATAGTTTTTGCTACCACAAAAATATTTTAAACGTAGCTGTTATTTTTTGTGGTCCCGTCAAGTTTCGTGCGAATGGCGCAAAAATTGCGAATGAACGTTGACCTACTAATGTGCATGTGTTATGCTATGATGTAATTGATACTCAGCCTTGACTGCCGTCTGTCTGCCGTAAAACGATGAAATGGATATGGTTCTTATTATGAAGGGTAATAGCAATCTTCTTCATATAGGTACGCATAGCTTTCCATATGCTTGTCCAGTTTAACCTGACCTCTATAATGGTACATTGCCTAGACAATATTAGCTCGACGAATAGCCGTGTAACAGGGAACTATTCTCGGCCGCTTTTCGCTTCTATCAAATTATCTAAATAGGTCGTCAATTCATTTTAGTCACTAGGTTATTCCACAAAAGACAATTTAAAATTATTATTTTTTATAAAAAAGAATTATTTTGTACAAAATGCTGATTTGATTCCACAAATTATTTTGTTTCAACTGCTTATATTATGCAAAATGCTTGCATATTTCATGTTTTGCTTACGTAAGTGAAGTGAAGCGCTAATTAGCGCATTCTAACGTAATTTAACACAGTTTTCGTATTTGTTCCTTTATTACGAAAATACATAATCTCATATTAATTCATTTCCTAAAATAATGAAGAAGAAATAACTTGTAGAAGCTTGGAATCATTTATAAAACGTTACTTACAAAATAATAAATCCAGATAAAAATCCAAGACAAGTCTTGGATTTGATCAACCAATATTTTAACCTTGTAAATTACTTCACTGCATGTTTCGTGTTGTTTGTCATGCCTACATAATTTATATTCACATTATGCATTATGACTACTATTATAAAATAAATAACCTTCACTTGTGTTAGATGAATACAGTAATAAAGTATTCATCTAACACAAGTGAAGGTTATTTATATACATGTCATGTTCATTCATCAGCGCTTCTAAAACTTAAGAATTGGTTTTTTCTACATCCGATGTGAAACCAACTTAGAATTTTAAATAAGTTAAGCGCCGTTTTGGAACATAACACAGACATAATATGTGAATAAAAAGTTACAACAAACTTTTACTAAAAACTCGGTTCTATGTTAAAAATAAACCTCAACCCAATTGCTGAATAAAATGTTTGAAAATATTTCTGATACCAAAGTCATGAATTGCTAACCATTCGCAGACCTTAATATATAATAATATAATACGCTACTGTTATAATTACCTGTCAATAAAAAAAAAAGATTATTCTTCAGGATTGCTTACTTTATTTATCATTGCCAGACAATGTTATGCAGCGGAAATATATCAGACGGCAACATAATGATCTTGTTTGATAAATTAAATTATTGTTTGATCTTTAAATCTGCCGGATATCAATCCAAAACACTACCCTGAAATTGTTTATCTTTTATTATTGGATCAATATAAGTAACATCATTGTCGTCGCTTCTTATTACCGAGACGAGATTATGAGCTTATTTATTTTATTTTAATTTGTTGTATACGATGACTGTATTGTATTTTATATCACGTATTAAGTCTCAGATATTAAACACTTCATTTGGTTTTGGTATTTCAATATCATTATCATTAACTAATTTAACAACTCAATTAAGTATCAATTTCGCTAGCTAATAATTGGCTTGATCATAATTGAATTTTAATTTAATTTAAATTTCGCTTACAATCAATATGTTGTTTAGTATTTAGCGCAAGATCTGAAATCGTATTTCACTAAATTATTTTCATGACTTCCAATTTAAAGGAAGAATCTAACCTTGACTTATTCCAATATCTCAGACAGACCTTCGTTCTGTATTTCCTAATTGGTTAAGATTTTCATCGAGACTCAGCTAGCAACCTTTCTCTTTCTACTGACATAGTTAACTGTTGCATCAGATTTTAATGTTGCATTTACAGCTGGGGATAAGTGGTAATTTGTTAAGGTATGTTAATGTGGTATATGAAATATTTGGATTATGTGAGCAATGTTATTGTAATAATTCAATGGCGTATTATTCAATTTTTTGATAACGAGATAGCATGGTAAGGTGTATGACCAATATTTTACAACATTCTGACGGAACAGAGTGTTAACAGTTTGTAATGGCTCGGTTTGAAGCCTATCATCCAGTAAGGCATTTCTGTACACCGATAGTAATGAATTCAAGAGCTTGGATTTATGTTCCTCAATTTAATTTAGTATTTCGGAGCAGTGAATGTTTATTTAAAGAAATTTATTTAGGAATAACAACCTTATCCCAATCGATAAGGTTTTTTAAACTATACGGGTGGAATCGTTACCAAAATATTGTTATGTCACTAAGTTACTTGTTTATTAATATATTCCATACGTACTAACACTGTCTATGGTTTTAACAGATCAGTACATGTTTCTTTTTGAGCGGTGGTGACCCAGTGATAATGGCCGCGACTTTGTGCTAATTATTTCATCACCACTGCTCCGAAAACGGTGAAGGAAAACATCGTGAGGAAACCGGCATGTCCTAGAATCAAAAATTCTAAGACATGTGACGTCTACCAACCAGCACTGGGTCCGCGACCTCTCGAGAGCAGGCCTGTGTCCCAGCAGTGGGAACATTATAATTATGCTTATACTACTGTTACCACTAAGCAATGATTAAGATTAAACTCGTTGATTTCAAGGGCTTTTAATAAATTTCTTAAGCCTTCAGGAAATTAAAGATTAACAACAGTTGAACAACAGCCTTCGGTAGAATAGCTTAGGTATACACTTCTATTAATACTGGTTGCTAGGTAACAAAGACTACAACCTGACCTACAATTACTTACTCATACTTTTAATTGCTCTTGCTACAATATTTTGTTTTGATAATATCTAAAACGACTGCATAATTAATCTAGTGGTTCCAAGCGTGACTGCTGCGCTCGAGCAGATTTTTTTATAATATTCAGCTCAGAGTTTGGGTTTGCGCCCGGTTAATGGCAATTAGCTTGCCATTAACATAGGACCTAAACATACAGGCGAACTGTGGGTGTACATTAGTACAAGTCTGCCTAACCCTTCGGGGAAGGGAGGCTTGATGGTATGCTAACACGACAAAATTATATTATATTTTGTAGCGATAAGTAAGATAAATAATTAATTGTATTAATTAAGATTTGGAATATTGGGACTTGAGGAGAACCGACAAGAAACTCACTGGGATACTTTTTAAAAGAATAATAACGATTTTTTATTGTTATATAAATATAGTTATAGGTAAACAAATACTTTTTTAATCGACGCGTATGTAATTATTTCTAAATAATTAGATAGAGCTCTAAGCTCTTACTTGTCTTATACACTTTAATGTGTTTATTTTAGTACCTAAGCAATTAATGTCATGTGAAACAAACAACTTACTTGAAACATTTTATATTAGCTTAAATTTCTATTAACTTAATGGCTCACTTAAGTTAACTAGCTACCATTCATTAGCGAAAGAGCAGGGATTTGCTAACGAAAACAACAGGCTTATTTATTTACCCAGCTATCTTAAAAGCAGGTAGATTTTTGTTAAGGGTGAAAGAGAACGATCTTAATCTTCTCAAACAGATGATTCCATAAATATAGGTCATAGATTCTGATTGTTTTGCTGATGAAGGCACCTACTAAGTACTCAAAACTATAAAAAGCTATAACGCTCTAAATTACATTAACTAAGCAAATGAAATAAAAAAATAAAGATTATGTACGCATATATGTTAATTGAAATAATTAAATTGTTCTCCTATTTCCTACGGAATCATAATAAAAACCCAATCCTTTTACTAGGTATGTTATCACATTAATCGATTTGATAAACCACACTTGAAGATAAAGCAAACTTTTATCGAAACAAAAAGATAATGCGCTATTTTTAAATTTAAGTCATTGATTTCTTATCTTAATCAAATATAATGCAGTTATTATCAACACTTCAAATGATAAATATCCAGACTGTACTATAAAAAGAAAAACACTCTAGATAATGCCACCGACTAAATGGACCTTCAAACTTTGCTGCTGTGTACGAAATATCAGTTCTTATATTAAACATTACTCACTTAAAATTGTCAACTGTCACTGCGGAGACGATAATGGCCAGATACCAAATAAATTAAATCTCGAAAGATTTTCTCTTTCATATTGAGGTTCATAAACCACGTTATATTGAGCGAACAGTGGATATAATCTGTTCAAAATTAGGTAATTAATGAGTAATTTTACCTAACGTTAGACAATACAGTTATCTACGAGTTATTGGTACATAACACCCGTCGTCAGTATTTGTATTAAAACATGAATCCTGGGTGTAACAGCTAGGTCAAGCAACTAAATAATGGCAACCATTCGTAAACCTTTTTTATTTACCTACACTCTCTAACCCATGCCACATACGTGACTACAACGTACATCAGTTACGTTATTATATAAGCCGATAACTCTATTATTAGACTAGACATGATAAAGATAGTGGTACGAACAAATGGGAGATTGTGTACATGTTAATCATAACATACCATCACGCCTGTATTCCCCGAAGGGTAAGGCAGAGGTGTACTTAATGTACACCCACAGTTCGCCGGTATGTTTGGGTCCCATGTAATAGGGGGCGAGCCTATTGCCATTCACCGGGCACAAATCCAGACTCCGAGCTGCTACTGAGAATTTCATAGAAAAACTCAATAACACTTTGCTCGACCTGGGGATCGAACCCAAGACCTCTAGCGTAGCAGTCGCGATTGGGACCACTAGACCAACGAGGCAGTCTCTCGTGTTAATCATTATATAAATAATAATAGTGATTGTTCGTTTTGTTACGGTAAATAAGCGGCCAAGTTCATGGTGTTAGGAAATAATACTGTAAATCTAATTATAGATCTTTCGACCCAGTTTTCATCCCCAAACTATAGCAACGTCTATTGCGAATTACTTTATTCATATTTTTTATACTTGATAGTTATTGTTGTTACGTGACAACAAATTAAATGCTGATAGAAAATTCATAATCTTCCAAAGATTAACTTGTCAATACCATAATTGTTATGTATGCACCATTTAAGTACCACAAGTCTATGACTAAAAAGGTGACAATAAAATCATCAACGTAAATTATATTATTTTATCAAATTTATCTTCGGTTATATAAATAAAAGGAAAATGATAAATTAGTGCACCTAATAAAAAGTCAAGAATGTCTTCAGTTTAAAGATAAAAAGTTGTATCGGTCACTTAGTTTAATGATATATTATGTAATACACGAAACATTACCTGACCGAAACCTTCAAATTAATCAAGAACTTGTAACACATTTAACCTTAATGTTATAATGCTGTGTTATCGTATTCTATAAATGACCAGTTTGCTCTCTAAGTTCATAATATTAAATAAGATATATTAGGTCAATAATTTAGGTTTTACATACCATCACGCCTGTATTCCCCGAAGGGTTAGGCAGAGGTGCACTTAATGTACACCCACAGTTCGCCGGTATGTTTGGGTCCCATGTAATAGGGGGCGAGCCTATTGCCATTCACCGGGCACAAATCCAGACTCCGAGCTGCTACTGAGAATTTCATAGAAAAACTCAATAACACTTTGCTCGACCTGGGGATCGAACCCAAGACCTCTAGCGTAGCAGTCGCGATTGGGACCACTAGACCAACGAGGCAGTCATAATTTAGGTTTTATTGTACAATCAATACTAAAATTATGGTTTCTTATTGTTCACAGACAAATCACTGCCCCTAGTCCAGCCTTCTTTGGAAGCACCTGAAGAAGGCCATGCTGCTCAGTGTTCCTGTCCCAACTGCGATGAACTGCTGTCGCGATTTTCAGAATGCAGTATATGCTTGGAGCCTTTACAGGTAACGGATCATATTTTAAATTAGATGCGATTTTGTATAAAAAAGGGCCAAAACAAAAAAGTGGTTTGGTAAAAAAGGGGTCTTTAACGTTAAGGAAATAACAAATCTGTGTGGCAAAATATTTGAAAGCGCTAAAGATCTGTCATACTGATAAAACCTGAGTCTTAAAAGATAAAAATCTAGCTGTGATCTATTTGAATATAAAAAAAAACTAGAATAACGTAACCCATCTTTGTTCTACGTCCGACCCATTAGCACTTGGTCGTGCCAACGCTTCAACAAATCTCTGTTTGGAAATGAAAATTGAGCTCAGAGATTTTCAACTGACCTGATTCTAACATAAGCATGAATTCTAAATCCTTATATCTAACTCAATTAAAACTCATTCATTAAATATTCATCAAAGAGATTATAAGACTAACCGTACTTTGTATGTTAATGGGCTAAGAGCTTGTGTATTCAGACTATGTCCTAAATCTCCGGCTTGTTACAAGGCATCGCGTACGAATTTGAAAAATATTAGGTACTTATAAAAGTAGGGTACCATTCTCAAACCCTAATAAATTACAGTTTTCAGAATAAATAGGAAAACTATAAACGAGCTCCATGATTTAACGGTACGTTCACATCTGTTCACAAAAGCATAAACCAAACAAATATAGAACTATGGGTACTTACCTCAGCTGCCTACCTACATTTTTAGGAAGTACAAGCGCATATCTCTTGTGATTTAAAGCTATATTGTTCCCTATAGACACGGTCCTTATGTTAATATCAAGACAAAGGCATGGAGGAGGGAATCTTAATCACTGTTAATATACGATCACGTGCGCATGCCTGACGTAGTGCCGGCCTATCTACGACGAATTTAAATATTGATGAAAATATAACATCAATTATTATTGTTACCTACTCATATTATAATTTGTAATTACATAAATGTACCATTATCAGGACAACTATTACACCGGTTTTATATGTAATATTAGGGTAATAGGGTAACTAGCAGAAATAAGTAAACTCAGTCTATTATTTTAAATCATAGCCATAATTAGACCTATTTAGCACTTGTATAAACAAAATGATATCTTAATGACCAGTCATAATTGAAAAAAATTGATAATAAACGATAACCTACATGATGCATTTTTTAATTTAGTGAAACTAGTCAACAATCGTTTTACTTAGTGTATTTTAATAGTTTTTTAATTCGACAAATTACACTATAATAGATAATAGTACCTAATTATAAAAGAACAAAAAACTGTCATCAATTTTGTTTGGCTGGTTCCTTTGCCTGTATTTATTTTGCTTTCTATGGCATCAAAAAGTCTTTATATCTTGCTATCCATAGCTGGCTCAAAGCAGCCTGCCCGTAGTTTTTCTATAGGTTTCATCATCACTTACAATATTCATCGGTAACCAGGAAGGTACCTATATTTTTTTAATTCATCGTATACAGGCCGCACCTCTTTCGTCAACTGTATGCAAGTTTATATAAGGTAATTACTCGACTACCACGCTTCAACTTAGGTGTTCTAATACTTCATTAAGTTGAAGTTAGATAAGCACGCTACTCAGCCATGTTTCTTATTATTATATACTGTACTAGCTGTTCCCCGCAGATTCACTCGCATTCCAAAAGGAATTACTCACTATAATAGCTTCTAAGTGGCTTATCAAATATTGAGTTGGACCTTCAGCAACACAACTGTGAAACCGGATCCAATTCCATGCGTTCTTCGGTGATGCTTACAAACAGTGGCGTGCACTCCATACAAGCAAATAAGCTCTGCATACCCTGTAGTCCCTAAATGTATTTAATTAATAATAAATTTATTCCCCTCTAATGATAAATAAATGTAATAAAAAAATGGTAATTTAGCTTGCGCACCATCTATTACTTTTTTTTAAGAACTAATTCGTTGAAGCGTCGATAACTTGCGCGCGCCGCGTCATTCAGCTCCGCGCTGGTGGCGCACTCTGCTGAGATAAGCAGTGCACCTCGCTGCTTATTCTTCATACAATGCATTTGGACGCATCTCGTGTAGTGCACGGCAAAAGTGTGACTGTGTGCGTGTAAATATGAGCGTGTGTGACAGATTTAGAAGCACTGCTTATTTGCTTTGCGACCAAATTAAGAACCCGCAAAAGCAGCGCATATTGTTTATTGCAGAGGGTCAACGTTTTTAGTCGGATTGACCAATTGATCGACTATATTTTTATTCATTCCAAATTTTTTCGCCATATTGTTTTTCTTGGCGCAAGTGATTGTTTGTCGAGTAATTTTTAATAAGTTTATTATTGTAAAAAAGTAATATTAAACTCGTAAAAATTGAAAAATATACCTGTGAGACCTGTGTAGGTGAAGTGTGTTTAAACAAATTAAAATCTGGCGCGTTTTCGACATTATTTTTCTGAGGAAAAAGCTAAATTGATTTCAAAGTTAAGGTCAGTACTCAGTTTGGATTTAACTCGAAGAAAGGGTTATATTACTCGTCATTTTAATAAAAAGTTTTATGATAATCATTACTGGTTAACTGGTTGTGTACATACAAACAAATTGTATTTTTTTCCATTGTATTTTGTTTACTTATCGCGATAGTAAGAATATTTTCGGTAAGAGACAGGTAGGTGGGGAAGATACCTACAAAAAGCTGAAACTGGTCAGTTTTTTATTGCATACCCTGTCTGAAATCTCTGTGCACGCCACTGCTTACAAACATACAGATATAGTTTTTTTTTTTTTTTAATGTTTCGTCTTCTATTTCTCTAAACTCCTCATATTAGTTTTTCTTCAAAATCTGTAATGTACAGACATCAGGACTGTAATAATTTTATGTATCTATGCGGTATATGTTTAAGACGCGTCGTCACTATGCAATTTCTAAAGACGGAATTCTCGTGTAATCTCAAAGACTGACATAAATTTTTGATGTATTTTGTTCGGTATTCGGCGAAAAATAGTATTTAGAATATTTATCAGGAGTATGCCCTTCAAATATTTTGAACCTTTCTCTTAGATCATTATTTCTGATTCAACTCGCAACTTTTAACGTAAAAGATAAAAATGTGAATAACTCAATACCTAAAAGGGATCATATTTTAAAGTATTATTTAATTCCAGCGTGTGTTCATTAGCCAATCATTGTGGATCTATCAATTATTTAGCTTCAAAAGTTCTTTTTTATTTTAAATAAGAAATAATACCAGTACCAAGTCAGGTTTTCTGTAACATATGTAAAATCCATGATTCACCTAATTTTACGCATCATATTACCGTGTTGTGACGCTTTATGGTGTAATGTAAAGGACATAAGGGTTCTTTCATACTGAATGGAACTTGTATATCAGCGTGTTAACATATATGATGAGTTTCATCCTCCTATTTGACAAATATGTTGAGGTCGACTTCTAGTCTAACCAGATGCAGGTGAATACTAGTATTGTACATAAAACGACTGCTATTCACCTCCTCAACCCAATTTCTGGGCAACACCGATATTCGAACGCACCAGCATCTGACTATCACTTACGGTTGTCATGTGAGTTCATATGATAACCGGAACCAATATCGATGGTCTTAATGGTAGCTTAACCTTGCAAATCAATTGATGAGCGAAAATATAACTTAGCTATATAATTAACTTAATGAAATTTCTTTTCTTCTTTCCAGTGTTGCGGTCCATGTGTGTGTCCGTGGTGTGGTGGAGTGTGGTGTGGGCGGTGTTCCCGTCGTATGTCGAGATGTGCATGGTGTAGGGGAGCCCTTAGAGCCCCCGCAGCCCCATGCCTGGCGCTGCAACGACTGATCAACGACCTGATGCTACCGTGTCGCAACTATAGGTAGGTTTCTAACCTAATAAACCTAAATTGTAATGAAAAAACTCAGTGAGAACTAGAGAGGAGCAATAATATTGGAGAACGAATGAAAGAACATAACCTATATCACCACGAACTAAGCGAAAAAGATCCATTAAACTCAGTTTTTTTGCTTCAGCTTCTTTGTTTAATTTAGTATTATGTAAACAAATATAGGCGTAACAGGTTTAAAATATATTTCCGTTTCTGAAGTCAACACAACAGAATTTCTATTCGAGCATCTGCATCGTTTTCCCATGTTTTCCTCCTCCATGGATCTCTTATCCGTTTCCCAACTGTTCTTCACATCATCTATTTGGACACATTTACGTTAAACTTACTCACCACCTCTGCCACAAATATATTGTGAGTGATATCAAATGAGTCTCTTTTGTTTCGAATAATTATTACTTGGTGTTTCGATTCCATTATCTTTCAGTTCATGACGACTCTCATTGCATTCCTCGGGGAAACCCATACCTAACCAACATGGTCTACAGCCTCATATGTCAACCTACCAATATCTGAACACAATTAATCATTTTCCGGGTGAGACGTTGTACTAGATGAATTATTAATTATTCATAAGCAAAATGACGTTTGCTACACATTAACAAAGCGATCATTACGTCAAAGTTTACGTATACTGTGATCTGACTAGGAAATAGCTTTTACAGTGCACATAGTATATTTCCTATATCACGCAATATTATTGAGAATCAATTAACTGTTGGTGGCAATGGCATTGACTCGTTGTTGTTTTGCGTGTTCAAATTGAGGCGGGGCCGCGTTCGTGCGATTTTTAATTGCCAATCTTATAATAACTGTTATACACCATTGCATTCTAATTCAAGCCATCTTCAATTACTGTTATGCCACGGTGCAGAGCAATCATATAAGCAATTCCATTGAAGAAACTTCGTTGCAAAATTTTATGCATCATGGGATCAGTCTAATTATATTTTATCATTGTAGTTTTTAAAGTATAGATTAGGTGAGATAGGGAATGCTAATTTAAGAATTAATTCATAACAAATATCCCTAATTGTTTATTAACTTTTATTATTAGTTTCAAAAAACATCGATACGATGAAGATGAAGATTCGCCAACTGTGTAGAATCCACAAGATTTCAAAAAAAAAAACATAGATTTCTATAAATGTTTGACCCGCTCAATCGATTCTGCCTACGTTCCGGGAGGCTTGTATTTTATATTCATATGTACACTAGCTAAGTCATTCATTAAATTAGTTTATTGCTTTTGCTAATAATGTCTAACAAGAAAAACTTTATTTGCACTTGCACGGTCAGTTTCTTTCACAACCTTGACCCAACCTCTGTATAAACTAAGTTAATTAAATTGCTTTTACCTATACCACATTAACACAATAGAAATGAACTCATTCCATTAAATATGAAACATCTATCAACATAAGTACCTTCACGCCTGTATCCCAAAATGTTAGGCAGAGGTGGACTGATGTAGTTTCACCAACAGTTGGCTAGTATCTTGCCATTAATCAAGCTTAAATCCAAAACCCGAGCTGCTACTGTGATTTTTATTGAAAACTCCCAATCCTTTTTCTTTGGTTTTTCAAATCTCCATGGGAGGCGATGACTACTTACCAACAGGTAGGTCGCCTGCTAGTTTGCTGAGTTATGCCATAAAAAAACTTGCGAACTAATACTTGACAGCCATGCTCACCTCTACCTAACCAATAAGGCAAAAACTTCAATCGATAAAGAACTAATCCAATCAATGTTCCCCATTTACGATGAGACCATAAAAACCGTCCAATAAACGTAACTAATAAGAACACTTGTTTGACAAATAAACCGCAACTTTCGGAAACCGGTAGATTTAGTTACGATTTTATTGCTAAGGGCATTTTCTGACTGCGGATTTTCAACGCGTTTATTTCACGTCAAAAAAAATTTCAATTCATTTCAGAGAAAGATTTGTTTTTGAATTGAACTAACGCTATTTCAAACCATCTTTAAAGAAATACATTGTACAATGGAAAGATGAAAATCAATTTCTTAATAACATTATGAACATACACAATTATTATTATTTTATTTTTATGGGATATAATGGATAACTCGGCAAACGAGCAGGCGAGCTACCTGATGGTAAGTAGTCATCGCCGCCCATGGACATCTGCAAAACCAAAGGAGTTGCAGATGCGTTGCCGAGACTATTTAGGGAAAGGGAGGGGAAGGAGAAAAGGAGAAGGAAGGGGATTGGGGGAGGAATTGGGCCTCCGGCCCTCTCGCTCACCGAACGACGCGCAGTAACGAAACGCTACTACTCGGACGTCGGTCTTCTGCGAGAGTGTGGTACTTCCCCGGTCAAGCCGGCCCATTCATGCTGCGAACAGCGTGGCCCTACCACAACAATAAAATAATCGCAATAAAAGACATACTTTACTAGACTAATTATGCTTATGATGGCGATAAATGGCATCACAATCGTTCACTTGTTTTGATTAACCCCTTAAAAGTATCCCTTGAAACAAAGCCAAAAGAAATATTTCAATAGAAGTATTGAAAGAAGTGGCGGTAGCCTAATGGTTAGGGCGTCGGACTTGCGATCATATGGTTGCCGGTTCGAACCCCACCCATTACACTACCGACGTGAACCCACTCGTAATACAAGAATTTTAGCTTAGCACGAGGGGTTAACAAGAATACTAGTAATGTGTGACCCACATCGCCAGTAAGCTTTTTTTTTAAAAAAAAGAAGTTGTTTGCCAAGACGCACAATCTAATAACATTTTTACTGTTAAAAAGGTATCAGATTCATATTCAGCCAAGTTTTCAAATCCGCAAAGCTAAGAACGCGTTAAGCGTAAAACCGCAGGTCATTCATAAATTTATAAACGTTTTCTTATAAACGCGCTTAATACCGGCCACGTCTGTCCAAACCCTTACTTGTTCAACCTCTATTTTTATTGCGATGTCACACCACTTTTATATTTTATCTTCCATAAAATAAAAACATTAGATCTATTTTATTATGCTTACTATTGCAAAGATCAAACATATACATGCACCACATAATTTGTGATATAAATTAACGACATAACATACCATCACGCCTTTATTCCCTGAAGGGTAAAGCAGATGATGTGTACTTAATGGTCACAAATCCAGACTCCGACCTGCTACTGAGAATTTTATAGAAAAACCCAATAACTGTTATTGGGTTTTGCTCGACCTGGGGATCGAACCCAGGACCTCTAGCGTAGCAGTCGTGCTTAGGACCATAAGACTAATGAGGAAGTCCAGCAGTTAGCGACGATTCTCTTAATTTATTCGAATTTATTTAGACACTAAAAAGTTTTAATATTTTGGTGGAAATTGCTTCGTTAGAAATATTGATATATGGTTCAACTGAAAACCGATTTCAGGGCTAGGATAATGATGATCATCAATGAGTACTTATATTTAATACATTTACTCGTACTGCGACACAACAATTTTCTGATAAAAATTGCTAAATTTTACTTGCTCTAGAATAGAAATTCTTTAACTTTTTTCTTCTTTCAAATCACCTAAAATTCATAAATATGCATGCATTCAAATGACTTTGGAGACATTTAATGTTTTTATGATCGTTTTAATAACATGACATTATATTCTTTACTATTCATAAATGCAGTTTTTGTTATATTTTTCATAACGAATACTAAATTAGCAGCCACTACCATGCACCAAGGGCATATAATTTAGTTGAGAATATTGAATAAAATTATTAATTTATAGCCTATTAATACATACAGTATTTTTTAATATGATCTTATCTATTATTTTTTATAGTATACCTACTACATATTTTATGTAAAATTCTGCACCGTAACTTAATAAGAATATTCATAATTTTAGATTCAGACCGTTATACATATTTTTTGATTCAAACCGTTTTACATTTAAATATTCATCAACAAAAGAATATTCTAGAACTAACGAATGCTTTTCATTGTTCGCAGACGCGGATGTACGGAGCTTCTTACAGCTGTTACCAGAGTGAAGCACGAAGAAGAATGCAAATACGACACCATGATCTGCCCCATCACAGCCAACTGCTGCTCAGTACCGTTTGAGGAACTCTCGTCACATCTTCAAACCAACCACAACATCATCGCAGTCTACTCCCAAAAGATCAAGATTCTCATAGAAAACTTCCAAACAAAGCTTAAGAAGACCGCCTGCTGCAGAACGAAGTACAAGATCGTACTACTTCACCAAAAAAGCGCTTTCATCATCAAAGTATGCATCTACAACTACCACGTAAGAGTCGAAGTGATGAGACGAAAACTCGGATACATCGCTGATATAAAATCAGAGACGAAAAAAAGCGATTACAGCGCTTTGATAGAATTCCAAAGCAAAGCTCTTTGCACAAAATCAGCTATTCTGATAGAAAATGAAGCTTACGGGAAGAAAGCTGAAGTACAATGGAACGATGTGGTAATGAAATCAGAGACGGATGAAGCTATCACAATACATGTTAACATCGGCAAATCAGACTCAGATTTGTTGAGGAAAGACTATGTCGAATCTTGAGTGATAAAATAAAAATTGACTAGTGATGTTCTTCAAATTCTAATAGCATCATACCGCTTAGCCAGAGCAAGCGAGGATGCGAAGAAAATCAAGTGTGAGACATCGTTGAAAATAGTGCTCAATGCATGCAGACAATTTTAATTAATTCACAATATCATTCCGATTAGATATGCATTTAAATATAGAATCATTTGTATTTGATGATGATGTGAAATTTGAGAATTTTTGATTAAGTTATGATGTTGGCGATATTCGCGATCTCAAGTGATACAGAAATGGAAATTTTGTAGTTGTAGCAAATGAAATGTAAAAAAAATGTATTTTTAAGGATTGCATGATAAAAATGTTTGGTTGTATGTACAATTAATGGTAATGTTATGGTATTTATTTATGTAAATAAATACCGCAACATTAAGTAACCTAGCCCCAGAGTTTTCTTTTGCGATGTGAATCTATGGGAAAATCATGATGGTACCTTAAAAATAGAAGGTAGACAATTAGGTAAAGGTGTGTCTACTGTGATAAGTGATTTTAAAAGTAAAATTTTTTAGTCTGACATTTTTTTTCCTTCAAGGCATTTAATGATATTGTTAGATAAATCCTTGAGGTTGCGAATTATGACCAATTGTGACTGATGTAGCCTTAATGTTAGATTATTTAGTACTTTAGTGACGAGTATGTAAGATAAAAATATATCTAGATCTTTTTTTAGTATTTGCATTTTATTTTGAAATCCTCTTTTTTTTAGTAGTTATTTTTTTTTTCTTAAATAAAAGCTTACTAGAAATGTGGGTCACACATTACTAATATTCTTGTTAACCCCTCGTGCTAAGCTAAATGCTTGTGTTACGAGTGGGTTCACGTCGGTAGTGCAATGGGTGGGGTTCGAACCGGCAACCATAATGATCGCAAGTCCGACGCCCTAGCCATTAGGCTACCGACGCTTCAAACGTATCTATCTGTATTTTAAAGACACTTTGAGTAAGTCAATGTTTTTAATTTAGTTTACAAGACGGCACTGGAATTCCTATCTGACGACCTCCGAAAAGAAACGCCGACACAAACTAAGAGAATCATGTTCTCGTTTAAAGTCCAGACAGTAGCTGAGTTGTACAATGTATGGCAATATCTGAACAGGTCTTTTGAAGAAAGGGCCATATCAGCTTTGAGCATAATGGTCGTAGGCACAGCTGCTAAGGGATCCATTCTAGGTATTCTAATCCTAGGATCGATTTCTAGGTCAAGGAAAATGTTATTAAGATTGTTCTATATTATGGAGATTTCTCAGTAGCAACTAATTTTGCACCAGATTTAATTTCCTATTTAACAATATTGTTCTACGCATCGCTGATATAACTCATGCTAAGTTATTTGCTAAGCCACCTGTGTGTATAGGTTAATGAATGTTGACGAAGCAAATGGACTGTCAAGGTCAGACGAGGGATAGTATGTATGCTTTCTAAAGGCAATGGGTTGTTAATGAAACAATATTTTTTATAGTAATACAATGGCAAACAAACATACCAACCGCCTGATGGTAAACGCCAACCGCATCCGCCCGCACCTATAGACGACGCAACACTATGTAGTATCAAAGTTTTAAGACTCAAATGTGAATACGTTGATGATGTCGTCTACTGCCATGTACCTAGAATGGAATGTGTTAAAGCCAAACAATTTGCGAAAAAATAATAATTTGGTGCCCAAGACGTTAGCCTTAAGCAAGTTATAATGTTTTTTTTATGGTTTAATTCGGCAAACGAGCAGGCGAGCTACCTGATGGTAAGTAGTCATCGCCGCCCATGGACATCTGCAAAACCAAAGGAGTTGCAGATGCGTTGCCGAGCCTATTTAGGGAAAGGGAGGGGAAGGAGAAAAGGAGAAGGAAGGGGATTGGGGGAGGAATTGGGCCTCCGGCCCTCTCGCTCACCGAACGAAGCGCAGTAACTAAACGCTACTACTCGGACGTCGGTCTTCTGCGAGAGTGTGGCACTTCCCCGGTCAAGCCGGCCCATTCAAGCTGCGAACAGCGTGGCCCTACCACAACAGAAAATGTTGATACATAAACTCTGATATTGAGTGAGAGATCTTAGATTTATAGGCAGGTATTCGATACCTAAAGCATGGTCATATAGCACTAGGCTACCGCTGTTTACTCTAATGTAATGGTGGGCTGATTTGACTTACATTTAACGCATCAGATTTCTGTGGATATCCATAGTCCATATAGAATAGAATAGAATAGAATATTCTTTATTGTACACCACAAAAGAAAGCCAAGTACAAATCATTAATAATAAAATGGTAAAATGGGCGGTATTATCGCTAAAAGCGATCTCTTACAGACAACTTTTGGATGGACTCAATAAGGTAGTCTGGCGTACATAAAATAAATAAACTAAACACTTTGAAGCAATGTATATCTAAATTGGAATAATAAAAATAAATAAAGAAAAGCAATATACGTTACATACATAATATATAGAACTGAATATATATATATATAGGTAAATGTATATACATAGGTATGTCATAAGGAGGATGAATGTCAGTTATAGCGACAGATAATGCTCCTTCACCAATCTCTTAAATATTACAACTGATTGTGCACGCCTCACTGACACGGGCAAGGCATTCCAAAGCCGTACAGCTTGTACAGAGAAGGAATTATCAAAAAAACTTGTGGAGTGCATTGGCATCTCAAGCCCTAAATAATATAGCCTCATATAATTTCTTTTTTCAATGTCATGGACTTTTAAAGTCACCATAACACTTTCAAAAGATAAAATACTAAAGACTGATATTTATTATACTGTCTGCAGCATCCATTTCATAGCAAAAATGCATTTTAAGTAGGTATATGATTTTATAACTTTTAAGTTTGAATATCTACATCAATATTTTATAACATTTTATTCATTGATACCTAAGTGATATCTTATAATATTCTGTGAAAATCGCTAATTACTGTTTATCATACTAAATGTACAAATGATTTAGGAACTAAGTACCTAACTATAAGCGAAGGGATATAATTTTAATTTAGAGTATTACTTCTAGCCTAATAGCTAAGGCCGGATCTAAACCCACCCATTGCTTTTAGATTTTAACGTGTAGTAGTATTGCCATGCTTGCATGTCTACATGCCAGCATGAATCGTCGGGGAAGTACTACCCTCCCACCGAATATCGACGTCAACTACCAGTATGCATACTGTTGCGTTCCGTACGGTGAGTATGGAGCGCCGGAGGTCCAATTCCTCCCTAATTCCTGTTCCAGTCTAAGTTCCGAGTCCGTGGGCGGCGACGACTACCTACTTACCATCAGGTAAATCGCCTGCTCATTTGAAGATATATATAATAAGTTAAAGGTTCATCAACCTTTGGGCTCAAAGAAAAACTTATATATATATATATATATATATATTTTTTTTATGGGATAACTCGGCAAACGAGCAGGCGAGCTACCTGATGGTAAGTAGTCATCGCTGCCCATGGACATCTGCAAAACCAAAGGAGTTGCAGATGCGTTGCCGAGCCTATAAAATACAATATATTTCAAGTGTATGTTCTCCTATGCTTATTACACGACTCAATTGGGAGGAACGTATCATTCTGAAGGTCTAACAACCACTCATTACTTCAAACTTGTGAACAATAACAGATTTTTATATTGTGTAGATAATGATATAGTGTTATAAAAAACATGACTGCCTCATTAATCTAGTGGTCCTAAGCACGACTGCTACGCTAGAGGTCCTGGGTTCGATCCCCAGATAAAGCAAAGTGTTATTGGGTTTTTCTATGAAATTCCCGGTAGCAGCTTGGTATCTAGATTTGTGCCCGGTTATATGGGACCTAAACCTACCGGCGAAATGTGGGTTTACATTAGTACACCTCTACCTAACCCTTCGGGGAATACATGCGTGATGGTATGTTTTGTTATGTTTAGGTATGTTAAAAAACAATTGTTTTGAGACGTAAAATGAAAGTACGTGTAACAATTTTGTCTCTCTCTCTTCAAAGTGGAATTATTTTATGAACAGTTAACAAGTACCCCAAAAACGTATAAAGCAACAGTTTCTAATCTCCACAATACAAATATTTTGCCATTGGCATTTCTAAACTAATATTTGTATGTGGAGTAGGCCAGGATATTAACATGGCGGCCTTAATACTGGCGGGACGGAATAACAGTCACACGCTTACAATGCCACGCACGGAGTTGAACGTGTGTCCAATGTAACGGACGGCACGACAAATATAATATGTAGATGGTAGAATATGGATGTTATTGCGAACATGTAAAGAGTAATCTTATAACAAAGAACTGAATTTTCTAATTAAAGAAAAAAATTTCTAGTGAAAGAAAAATTCGATCTCAGGCAGGGTTTGAACCTGCGTCTCTCTGGTTAAGTACACCAGACGCTTTGCCAACTAAGCTACCGAGACCACTGCCTGTGATGTCGAATTTCTCTTCCACCTTCTACGTCTTGAGGCGACGTCGGCACCATCTATTGAAGATATACTATGTCTTTCAACCAACACGACTGCCTTTACAGGTAGTTCAATGTCGAACGATGTTGCCTTACCGTATTATGCTTATTTTTTATTATTTTTTAGCATTAAATATTGCGAAATTTTCACAAAGAACTGAATTTTCTAATTAAAGAAATTTTTTCTAGTGAAAGAAAAATTCGATCTCAGGCAGGGTTTGCACCTGCGTCTCTCTGGTTAAGTACACCAGAATTAATTTAATTAGAAAATTCAGTTCTTTGTGAAAATTTCGCAATATTTAATGCTAAAAAATAATAAAAAATAAGCAGTAATCTTATACCTTTTTTTTATATTACTAAGATGGCAAACAAGTATAAAACCCGCCCGATGGTAAGCCGTTACCTTAGCCTGTAGACGCGCAACATAAGCAACAACAAGAAATAACAACCCCAACAAGGGGTTTCACTCACGTGTTGCCGACTCTAAGACCCTATTTCTTATTTCAACACACAGAGATACTAAAATATACTTCGTCAAAATCAACTCAATATTGTGTCCCACTGCTGGGCACAAGTCTCCTCTCGAAGTGAGAAGGATTAGGCTATAGTTCACAACGCCTAATGCGGGTTGGCAGACTTCACACGCCGTAAAGAAAATCTCTTAGAATGTTTTCCTTCACCGTCTAAACCGTGTGATAATTAACTATTAATATAAACATGACCTTGAAAACTTAGACGTGCCTACCTTGGATTGGAATTAAAAACATTTGACAAGGCAGTCCAATGGTCATATCACTAGGGTATCACTGCATATACTTTTAATGTTATAATAAGATTGGAACTGACGGATGTTTGTACAAAGAAGATATTTACAAAAAAAGACTAGGTAGAACAAAATAGTAACGAAAATATTTTTCTTTACAAAATTTGCCCATCTTTCTACCTATTGTTTTAAGCGCATCACACAAAACTACTGCCCTAAATTTAATGCAACTTTTATCTAGTCATATTACATAAGTTCGGACTACCCAAAAGCCGATTACCAGTAAATCAATCCTTCGGGATGCGAGTGAAATTGCGGACAACAGCTAGTACATTAAAGCAATATACCTAAAAAAGCTGAAGAGTTTGTTTGTATGAATGCGCTAATCTAACTTTAACAAATTAGTATTAAAATAAATATTATAAAACACTATTAAAACCTAAAGCGAAAAATATCGTGACTTACAATCACGTATTACAATGGAAACTATTAAACGATTATTCATTCACAAAGGGAAATGGTCGTTAAAATATATTTTTTCTTTACGAACTTGGCGGTACGACGAAGTTTTTCTTTGAATAATTATGAAAAGAAAATACTTACTGTTATTCGAAAACAATAAGTAAATGATACTTTAAAAAATATATGCTCATCTTTGTCATTTTGATTTTAATAAAAATGAGTCATTTTGATTAATAAAAATGAGACATAAAAAGATAACCTAAACTTAAAGATAACGTAATCTTTGAGTCAGTTTCAGCGCTTCTAAGATAGAATATCATGACGCAATCTAGAACTGAAAAAAAAAAACTAAAATGTTGACCTGTAAAAATACTTTCAAATAGCTATTTACAAAAATGTTTTTCTACTACACACAGAGTGCGATATTGCGTGCAGAAACACGTCTATTTTTTCTTTTTACATTAGCCCATCGGATTTTACAAAAGACATAACAATCATGTAAGGTCATGTTCCAAAGAACAAACAAGAACCTGCATAAAGTTAAGCAGGAAAACTATAAAGATATATAAGATATAAATCTCTAAAGCTGAAAATCACATACCTGGAATAACAAAGCGTAATAAAAAATTAAACCTTTCAACAATTTTTTTTTTTTAATAAAAGTAGCAGATATAAAATTACACCTAAGTTTTTACTTTTTAAAGTTTAAAATCGAGCGTCACAAAATACAGGCTGTTTGTAAGTCGTGACATCTATATTTCCACGTGTTAACTGTTTACTCAGTTGTTAAATTATATGACCAAGTGAACTGGTTTCAAAAATTTTCAGTCACGACACAGTCATGCAATTACCTACTTCACAAAGATATGAATTTTCTATTGAAAGAAAATTTCATAGTGTAAGAAAATTCGGCCTCAGGCAGGGTTTAAAACCGGTGTACCTCTGGTTAAGTACACCATGCGCTTTACCAACTAAGCTACGGAGACCACTGCCTGTGATGTCGAATATCTCTTCCACAATTTACGCCTTCAGGTGACGTCAGCTTTAATTACCTACTTGTTTGGCAATTTACATGTAAGCAGAGAACAAACAGAGAGGTAATACAGAGTATGTGAAAGACATATAAGAATCAATAGGAGTTAAAACATCAATGAAACTAGGCATGGAGCATTTGGAATAAGTAAATATTCACAATTAATTTAATAATATTTTGACCTATCAGTATCAGTGATAAAATTAGCAAGTGAAAAATCATTTAATCAATTATGATTTTTCACTCCACCTGCTACAAATCATAGTTCAATGAAAGTTTGAGCATGGTTACTCGTATTATCATTGAAGTGACAGCACACAGTGGCCTAAGGACTGGATAAATAAAATCAAATACTACATAATAAAAATACACAGCACAACACATAGATACAAATTACCAGAATCCGACATGTGCTCTTTTGCAAAATAGCGTGCGTGATTAATCTTAATTATCGTTAGTAGCCAACTAGCGTGGGATACAGCAGTAATTTTCTGAACATTTTGTCTGCCCTTTTGTACTTACGTCTGTTTCTACTTCTTTTATTCACTAGAATATTGATATCTGATATCTATCTCCAAAGGCAAAAGCTATTTACAGCCCCCGGTAAATTAGAAGCTCCTATATAGAAATGTCTACCTTCGTCCAGTCTCTTTTCTGGCCCTAAAAATACCTCACCAGCAGTCCCCTTTCACGATTACTATTTTTAACGCAGTTCCACAATAACTCCATTATTTTTACTCCCCATACTTCCGATTAATTTCGGAAGTATGGGGAGTAATAAATATATTCACACTTCACCAAAACGTGACCACTAAAGGCTTTGTCAGATAGGCGCGACTTGGAGCGAGTAATAAGTGTGACGCGATTTAAGATTTATTTGTTCGCTTTCGCAATGGCAGAGGGAACGAAATCCCACAAAATGGTTTTGGTTTCATGTTGCATTAAATCCAGTCTGCATGAGACATTTAAGATAAATGTGTTCGACGCATTTAAACTTAAGATGAAATTCTATAAACGTAAAAGCTACAATAGTTAGAGATGGTAAGTACTTGGAAATTAATTGCCATTACTAGTTGTAACAGAATAGCTGCTCCACAGATCACTATAATAAAAATATATTAATAATCGCCTTATCATTGCAAGATAGTAAGATTCTAGAAGTGGGAAGTTATCTTACCCTTACTCATATCGCATCAATGTGAACAATCCTTATGTCCGGTGACACTTATCGATAATCGATAGATTTGTCTTTCCACACAATTGAGAACCAATGAAGTTCAAATTCCATTAGATTTTACTACCTAGCGGACGGTAAAGGAAGTGATATAAAATTAAAATGAGTTTTTTGAAGAATGACCGGCTTTACGCTCCCTTTGTAAGAGATTTAGAAAACTGTTTTCGGGGTTTTTAGGGGTAACCTTTTATAATGCTACGAGTATTGGAAGGTTTGACAGGGTTTTTTTAAATCTGTCAATAAGTATAGAAGGCAAAAAGAGATTAATGAGATAAAGTTTTTAAGATAACGTTATTTCTCTCGATGATATTTTTAAAATTAGCATTCTTTGTTTATAGGTCCTAAAAATAAAATACTGAATTCCACCCTACCCACTTACCTCAGCAGCAATATACGCCGGTATCACAGAGAGGAGCAGCCTCTCTTGTTGCTCTCTCTCGCACTCCAGCTTCACTCTCTGCTCCAGGCAGGTCCTGGTACCAGCGAAGGTGTTTCTGTGAGCTCTCTCCGTTAGTGCGCGGTAATAGAGCCCAATACCGCTTGCGGAGATCAGGAGAGCCAACTCACAGATTAGCTGTGGAAGAGGAGGATTGGTTAATAATCTTTAGAAGAAAAAACGCATGGATGCTATGCGGAAATCTTGAAGACGAAGTACAAAATCTTTAAGAATTATTTTCATATCTAAACTAATCTTGTGTCTTTAGCGTGACGTCATCGCGGTCGGTAATCATGTTGCTCTAACATCATCATCATCATCCCATACCTACTCTAACAGCCGGTTTCAAAATAACAAATCTGTCAGTATATTTATTTACTAAAGATAGGATCTCGAGTTGTAGTTATGTCAAAATCCTATTGTAACCTCTTGTAACCAAATCTACTGATAGATATGGGATTGGAACCAGCTGTAAGTGTATAGACATTAAAGCTACGATCATCATTAACTATGGTTATCAAACAGATCGATCGCTCATGATAAATAATTAATAATAATTATGCATTGATATCAGTCGAACCGTCTATGATTGGTAAGACACTAATTCGATTAGTGTTACCACATTTAACCTTAGTTTATACAC
The DNA here is from genome assembly GCA_958496365.1 of Subacronicta megacephala. Lineage (NCBI taxonomy): Eukaryota > Metazoa > Arthropoda > Insecta > Lepidoptera > Noctuidae > Subacronicta > Subacronicta megacephala. The sequence goes on from OY292526.1 coordinate 1,667,167, forward strand.
ATTTTTGCATATTCCGTCACGAAATTATCGCCATTAAGGGGATAGGTCCATCTCAATGATTGCCAATTTAGACCAGCTTGGAACTGGTACTGACTTCCCTTGAGATGACTAACCCCCAATGCAATGGCAATGCCACAGATATCACACAAAACGACAAACAGAGGAAGGCAAACATTTAAAATCATTCGTAATATCTTGGAAAATAATATATTATTTACGCCCACGAAAGATAGGAGGTAATCATTAATTATCTTTTGAATTCTTGTTTGTCTGTGTCTGTCTATATGATTGAGATACATAACGCAAAAAATACCTACTACAAAATTGGATGCAGTTTTCACAGTGTTGCTAAATATTATAATTTAAATCTGGTACGTGTTTTATCTTGATATTCCGCCTATAAGCCGATTTATGTTATTAAGTAAAGCCTTCTGAAAGGCGAATGAAACCGTGCGTAACAGCCTTTAATATTATAAGTCTACACGAGTCATGAATACGGAAAACCGAGTACATACGATTACACATCAAGCTATACAAATCCAGTAAAAGCTGGCCTCGCACTGTGTGGACAGCGTTTACAATGCGAGGTCAATCTATACTGGATTTTTATAGCTTGGTGTGTATCCGTGCGTACGCGTCGATGCCTTATTAGCTTATATTTCCTACAGTAAAAGTTGTACAATAAAGTTCTGTATAACAAGCAACTGATACGAATCAGAACATAAAATAAATTCAACGTTGTTAGAAATATTTTTACCTTCGCTTTCTTGAAAATAAATCCAAGTGAATGGTATTTAGTCACACGAGCGTAAAGGAGTTATAAAAAAATAAAACATACCATCACGCCTGTATTCACCGAAGGAATAGGCACTAATGTACGCCGGTATTTTAGGTCCCGTATAATATGGAGCGAGCCTATTGCCATTTACCGGGCACAAATCCTGCTGGTCCACTCTGTTGCATTCACTAGGAAATGTCTACTGGCTTGTCCAGCAGAGGACAAGTATAGACTGATGATGATGGGCACAAATCCCAACTCCGAGCTGCTACTGACAATTTTATAGAAACACCCAATGACACTTTTCTGAACATGGAAATCGAACTCAGGACCCTCTAGCGTAGCTGTCGCGTTTAAGACCACTAGACTCATGAGGCAGTCCTGTGCTGGCAAGCATGAAGCACTCATACCCAGACCATCACGCCTGATGTTCCAGAATGGTTAGGTAGAGATGTATCTACATTAGATACCCACAATTAACCTTGACTACGTTCCATGTGATTGGGGGCGAACGTATTGCCATTAATTCAGCACAAATTCAAGCTCCGCGCTGCTAAACATCACACCGTTACAGACCTCTGTCTAACCTTTCGTAGTTTACAAGCGTGATGTTCTATTGTTATTTAAATAGTTGTATTATTCTGTCCGGGAAAAATAACAATTAAAAGATTAGGTACCTGGTTCAATCTAAGAGTTCCGGATGCAATAGACGCGATGCACTTTTTGTCTATTCCTTCACACCCAGTAGTAATATTAAAATAATATATATTAATAAGAGGTTATGCTCATAAATACGCAATTTAGTCTGATTTTCCACATTATGAAGTAATTTTTACGAGGAGAATCTCGATTCGAGCCCGAATCACTTAAACGTCAACAAAATTACCAAACTACCCCCAAAGCCAAAAGAAAATATGATTTATCGTAGGGTGACAAGCTGGCGTGGAATTGAAAAAAGATTTCGTTCAGAAATGGAAAATTTTTGTGCGATCATTAATTAGATACATATTGTAATGAAATTGTATCAAATCTGTACGTATCTACATTATACTTAGATATTGAAGAAAATCGAATATGGGTTTCTAATAAAACAATACAAGGCAAAACAACAATACTATCTTTTTGTATTTTTTAGGCATTTTCCATGCAAAGATTATTAAGGATTCGCCTCAAAGACGTCGCCTCAAAGACGTAAATTAAAAAGGTGAAGGCAAATTTCGACATGGCGGGTAGGGGTCGCGGTGGCTTAGCGGTCATAGCGTCTGGTGTACTTAACCAGAAGACGCAGGTTCGAATTCTGCCCGCGGTCGTATTTTTCCTTCACTAAAAATAATAATAAAACAACAATTTTTATTTGGTCTATCTATCTGTACGTTTGCACACACAACACGCGAAAACTACCGCATGAAATTGGATGAGGTTTTCTAAGTTCTATTGTTGGAGATCTAACTTAAAATCATGTGCATGTTTCATGACCCAACAGACAATTTTTTTTTTTTTTTACAATTCTCTGCGCAATTTTCATAATTTTTCTTTCCGTAAGGACCTTCTACAAAGTCTTAGAAAACATGAAGATGATTGAAATTGGTAATATCTTGTCATTCTGAAGTTATGGCGTAGACAAGGAAATAAGAATTCATGCAGATTAAAGTCTTTTTAACCCCCGCAGAAAAACGACGGGGTGTTTTACGTTTGAAGTGTCTGTTTGTGTGTCTGTCTGTGGCATTGTAGCTCCCGAACGGATGAACCGATTTTTATTTTGTTTTCTTAGCTATGTTTAATGAAAATCGGTGAAGACGAAATGCAATTGTCGGAGGCTTTTTAAATGGGGCCTGCAAATAGATGTTGACACTTTGGCGGATAAAGTCAAGGGTAAAAAGCTAGTTTATTGACACGCAGACGGCAAGGTTGCCACGCTTATGAAAACAAATAAAACCAAACGTTTATTGACTGGAAACACGAAACAGTCTGTCTTTAACATAAAAACGACATTTATTTTGACAAAAATATTCAGAACTTTTATTTTCACAGTTATTTTATACCATGCCCCTATTCCGTGTAGTTTTAGGCAGAGGTATATTAATATACACCGATAATTCGCCGGTGTGTTAGATCCCATGTATTGCTATTTACGGGGCACAATTCCAATCCTTGAGAATTAAATTCAAATATCCATATCCATATCCGGTCGTTGTGGAAGTCAATGGGGGAGGCCTTTGTTCAGCAGTGGACTTCATTTGGCTGATATGATGATGATGATGATCCATTAACACTGATCGACTTGAGAATCAAACCCAGGACCTCTTGCATACGTTAGCGACGAACGCATAAAAAGTCAAAAACTAAGTTTATTTTTTTCCTCTACTCCCTATCGTCTACAAACACTGGTCCTTCGATATTTTTTCAGGTAACAGCTACCAGGTACATTCTGGAATTTATAGTAGCCGCAGGGTTCTGCGGTGAACTCCAACGAGTGGCGATAACAATAAACAAACAATTAATATAGGTACCTATGCTTCGTCTCACGAGATATAAAAAATACCAGTGAATTAAACATACAGTAGTAAACCTCTGCCGTACTCTTCGGAGACAACAGGCGTGATAGTTTGTTATGACGTAACATCATAATTACAGATGTAATTAATTTCCTTTACTATTAAAATAACTAAGTAATCTTTGCATGCAAAATGCCTAAAAAATACAAAAAGATAGTTAAAAGGTAAGGTGGCATCGTACGACATCGTACTTGCTGTAAAGCATGTCATGTCGGTTTAGAAGCACATTTTCAACAGATGTCACTAACGTCACCTCAAAGATGTAAATTAAAAATGTGAAGGCAAATTTCGACTAGGCGGGTGGGAGTCGCGGTGGCTTAGCGGTCATAGCGTCTGGTGTACTTAACCAGAAGACGCAGGTTCAAATCCTGCCCACGGTCGTATTTTTCCTTCACTATTAAAATAACATCATAATTCCATTTACTATCAGAAATTAAAAAGTTTAAATTAATTGGAGCAAATCGTGACAGCTAACTGAATAAATTAAACAGTATCCTAATTATTCAATTAATAATACCGTATGACTGTGAGCGCCTGCAATAACATTACTAGCCACGCATAACTGCGAGTTATTGCTTATCGCCAACTGTCAGGCGCTTTCACTGTGGACGATGAAAAAGAACATTTTCCCTTGAAACCTCCAGCACGCCTGAATGAAATGAATAGAGAAAAGAAACAATAGAACTTACCCAACCATTGTCTTTTGCAGAAAGTTCAAGTTGTATAAAGATATTGTAATATAAATCTACATAGAAATTGAGTACTTAGGTACTGTAGATATTGGGTAAAGTTTATATAAGAAGATTTTTTTGTTTTGTCTCTCCCTCAACGGGGACAGTAAATTTAGTTTTCTTCAACTTACTGGTTAAATTAAATAGGTAAGCGTCTGCTGTGATAACAAAAAGATACTGACATAGTTCATCGAGAAATGAGAATAAGTATATCTCTAAGATTATATGAATGATTAATAAGTCGAATCGAATCGAAAATGAATGGTTAATAATTAATCAAAGCGCGGCGGTAGCCTAACGGCTAGGGCGTCGGACTTGTGATCATGTGGTTGCCGGTTCGAAACCCACCACTTGAACTAGTGACGTGAACCCACTCGTAATAAAAGCATTTAGCTTAGTACGAGGGTTTAATAAGATTAGTAGTAATGTGCGACCCACATTGTTGCTGCATTTTTATGATTTTGTCAGATATGGTGGACAAACAGTAATATTATCACACACACAGACTCATAACGACTATAATTTATATACGTCCGGCAATTGAACCGGTTTCTCCACAGAACCCATTAATTGCTCAACCACTACTTCGAGAAGTCAAAACAAGGGTTATTTAGCCCCTTTTGCAAGATGACGCAGCTCCAAGAACAATTCAATCGAACTAAAAGTTTGCTATAAAACTTTACTAAGGCGTCACTGTTAGGAACAATAATTGGGTTGTTACTACTTGCCTTCCACAGACGTTAAGTATTAACTTTGATAATAAACCAATTAATTAACTACATTCTCAAGCTCGTGTCTAATTATTTAATTATAGAGTAGATTTTTGGACGGTTTAACGCAGATTGCCTACGTTTATAATATATCGTAACAATCTTTTTAAATACCATCATGCCTGTATTCCCCGAAGGGTTAGGCAGAGATGTACTAATGTACACATTTCACCGATATTTTTAGGTCCCATGTAATAGAGGGCGAGCCTATTGCCACTAACCGGACACAAATCCAGACTCCGAGCTGCTACTGGGAATTTCATAGAAAAACCCAATAACACTTTGTTCGACCTGGGGATTGAACCCAGGACCTCTAGCGTAGCAATCGCAATTGAGCCCACTAGACTAACGAGGCAGTCAAAAGTTAAGTTAAGTATTAACTTTGATAATAAACCAAATAGGTAGCTACTCAAAGTTATGTCTCATTTTTATAATTTAGAGTACATTTTTTTATATTATTAACCACATAAGAATTACTTTTAGAAAAGGAAAACCGTCTATTCCTACTGTATGACTTCGGCTTTCTCTCTTGAATTGGAACCATTAAGGCCTTAACACAATACAGCACGAACCCTGGTTCGGGTTTAAGAAAATTTATTCTCATAAAGAATTACAGGCATTCACTTACATGAGAATACAAAGACATATTTTACAAACATTTGCCGAGCGGCGTAATCAGAGGACAATTTACAATGTTAGTAACAACAAAGAAAGAAAACAAAATTATTATTTCTATACTGAGGGTAAACGTGAATATTTTTTGCAACATTAAAGTGTTATGTTCATAAATACACGGATCAAGCGTAGCTAGATGTGGTATGTTTGGTGAGCGTGGTGTAGTTTGTAGGACTCGTTTGTGTTATTTATTGATTATGTGTAGTCTTAATAACTTTTTAAAAAGTGACATGGTTTTTGCTTCTTTTATGTGTTTAGGTAACGTATTGTATATTTTGGCACCGTCGTACATTATATTATTTTTTCCGTAGTTTGTTCGAGGTTTTAGCAGTTTTATATCGTTAGCACGTCTTAACACATTTTTGGAAGATTGTTGTTTTTTATGGAAGACTATTTGTGTTTGTATGTCTTTATTCATAATTTTTCGAATCAATATGGAATTGTAATAATAGTAAGTTTGAGTTAAATTCATTATTCTAGTTTCTTTATAAATTCTTTGGGTTGATGTTAGAAAGTCATAATTAAATAGTCTTTTTATTAATTTATTTTGTGCTATCTGCAACGAAGCTAGATTTGTTGGGGCAGCTGTACCCCATATTTCTATTAAATAGTCTAAGTGTGGTTTTATTAAAGAATGATATATTGTGTATCGTATTTGACGTGGAAAACATTTAGTGATATTTTTTAGCATACCTGTGAGATTTGTTAATTTTGTTTTTATTTTATTTAAATGTGGTTTCCATGTAAGTTGGCTGTCCAGAGTTAAACCTAGGTACTTCTCTTTGTCTACTTTATTAATTACTTGATTATTTATCATTAGGGGTCTGTGTTGTAATATTTTTTTGTTTTTAGCGGAAAATATGATGTAATTAGTTTTTGTTATATTTATTGTTAAAAGATTATATTGGAACCAATCATTTAAGCGATCTAAGTCAGCTTGTGCATCTGCAATTAATGTGTCAACTGAGTGTCCGAAATAAAACAGACAAGTGTCATCAGCGTAGAGTGCAATGTCACCTTTCAGACCGATTTCATGGATACTGTTTATGTAAACAAGGAATAATAGAGGCCCTATAATTGACCCTTGTGGTATTCCAAACGTTACTTTTTTAGGTGCACTTTGAGTTTTACCAATCCTAACAATCTGGAGCCTGTTTGTTAGATAAGATTTGAAAATGTCGAATGCAACGCCTGTGACACCAATGTCATTTAACTTTTTTAACAGGAGGGTGTGGCTAATTGTATCGAACGCTTTCTTGAGATCGATAAATATGCCTAAAGATATTTGTTTTTTATCAATATTTAGTTTTATTTTTGTAACTAGATCCACTGTTGCCGAAAGTGTGTTTGATTTTGGCCTAAAACCGTATTGTTTATCATATAGGTAATTTTGTTTTGATAAATATGTCTCTAAACGATTATAAAGTACCCGTTCATAGATTTTGGAAAGCACAGGAAGTACCGAAATAGGGCGATAATTACTTGGTTCTGATTTACTCCCTGACTTATATACAGGCGTGACCTTTGCGATTTTGAGGTTGTCTGGAAAAGTTCCTTGTTCTAGGTTATTATTGATGCAATTTGTAAGCTCCTGAACTATTACAATTGCTACATTTTTCAGAGATTTCGTATTAATGCCATCTATTCCCGAGCTAGTGTGTTCTGTTTGACAGTCTGGTTGACATGATCTAATGATGCACACTAACCTGCTGATAGAACTGTGACTCCTCTCCCTCAGGCCGAACTCCCAAGGCCAGGCCGACGTAGGCCAGCGTCAGAACAGCAGACATGCCCAGCGCAATAGGCCGGGCGATCGGCATCATTGTGTGAACCATCTGTGGGTGAAAGAGAGTTGATTAATAGGAGAATACAAATGGCGAGTGGTATCCGCTGGGGCAAAAAAGTTCTCGAGTCCACGCACTAGAAAACGCAGTGTGGGACGACCTCCAACGGTATAGACAGACGACATGATAAAGGTCGCTGCGAGTCGTTGGATGCAGGCGGTATATAACCGGTCGTTGTGGAAGTCTATGGAGGAGGCCTTCGTTCAGCAATGGACCTCATTTTGCTGATATGATGAAGCGGTATCCGCAGCCTATAGAGTGAAGCAAGACCACCACAAGCGCGTTGTAATCTTGACACCTCAAGCGTTAAGTCTCATAGCATAGCATAATCGGCCTATAATGTTTCCACTGCTGGAAGAAGAAAAGAAGCCTGTGTTGCTTCTTCTTGGTGAGAGGTAGTGGGCCGTAATCCACCACGTGGGCCCAGTGCGCCTTGGTAGATGTCACAAGCCTTCGAAATTTTTGGTTCATGGTAGGGCTGGTTTCCTTACAATGTTTTTCTTCACCGTTTTGGAAGCAGCGGTTAAGCTTCATAATGCCCTATAATTTATCTGGCTACATTACCCCAAACCGGAACATAAGAACGCAGTTAGCACATTACCTATTGCTTGGCAGTAGAATATTTGCCAATGCAGTAGTACCACGCCAGACGAATTCCAGGAGCAAAGTAATCATTCTTCAGATCATCAGGGCAAGCTTAAGATACTATAATATACATTGAGCAAAAGTCGCAAGGTTAATCCAAACTGGACACCAAAATTTTACACCAAAAATACGACTTTCTTTCAAAGAGACAAGGAAAAATAACAAAGAAAAGTTTTGATTCATTCTCAAAGCGTTCGTCGGTAATAGAACTTGGAAACTTTTGTTACAGAAAATTAATTTTAGCTTGGCGTATTGTGTCCGGAATTATACTCATTGTCTTCTATAATTTAGTTGTATCATTGGTTTAGTGTGTCCATTAAAAAAATGAGACTTTATTTGCGAGACAACTAAAAAATAGAAGCCGCAGAATCTGAGATTCAAATTTTCAAAAATGTTTCGAATAAACATTCTTTGGTAATAGTTTTCCATGATTGGAAATTGAAATGAAATTATTACCGTAAGTTAAATTTATGTTACCTGCAGTTTTCTTTTTGTTATGATCAATAAAGATAATAAACTAGTAATTATTATTTATTCTATTGATCACAGATCCCCAGAATAGTAAGTGAGACACAATGTTTTGTTCTCAATGCTCTGACATCACAAAACAAAAACACAACGCTAAAACAAAACCCATTGGGTAACAAAAACTCATTTGTTTTGCGTATATTGTGAACAATTTACATGATTTATGGCACATGTACAGACGGCTACAGGTCAACCTATAGAAATCCAGTTTAAGCTGATCTCGCATTGTATAGGCTATCCCATACAATAAGAGGCCAGCATAAACTGGTTTGGTTATAGCTTGATGTGTAGCCGTGTGTACACATCGTTATGACTCACGCCATACGTGCAGGGCACCGCGCAGGAAATTAAATTCCGTAGCCTGTCCATGCCTGCAGATTGCATCCTCGATAAGGAACTGGAAGCTAAATGGCTTCGATACATCCGATAAGTGGGAAACCGTCGCTGCTAAAAGTGCTGTGTTTCAAAATATAAAATAAAGGGACTGTAGGGACCTATATACATCTATATATTAAGTGTACGATGTGTTGAGCTACACGATGACTTATGTATGCATGCCGTTAGGTTAAAGGAAAGTTGATAAAGCTTTTTTTTTCAAAGGCTTGTTCAGATATTGCCCTACACTGTAAAACTCATTTTAAAACATATTATTATGTAGGTACATTTTTTAATATTTCTTGAAAAAAAAACGCTTATTTAAGACCTTGGCTAACATGCTTGAGACAACTAGGTTAAGAAGTTAAAAAACTGCAATGTCTCTTGCTTTTTGCATCTTGTTTCGCCTGTCCAGAGAAGTGTGGCGTTAAGAAATTGGCGATTGAGATACACTCTACGACTGCCTATTATAGTAAAATAATGTCTTCTATCGAAATAAAGTCGCACAGTGTAAACGAGGCCTACTCAACCTGCATGGCAAATTGAATTTCGAATGAAGCGTTCTTTTTCACTTAGAGCCGTTGTTAGATAAATTGCATCGGCCTGTGATTGTGGCAGGCGACCGCTCGAGTGGCGGTCGCGTTGGTCGCGTCGGTCGCGTCGGTCGCGTCGGTCGGCCGGCTTGCGCCAACCCTTTTATCTTAAATGGGTCGCAATTTTATGATTTGTTTTGCTTTAATTGGGGTTTTACGAAGTTTTAATAGGATCGCTTGATATCTGATGTTTTTTTTTTCTAATTTCTGGATTTGTATGAGAAAATATTCGGGGTCAGTACAATACTTATAATAACTTTTAATCTTATTATTGATTATAGTATAATTTCGCGGCTCCCGCTGCTTCGCCCGCGTGGAGTATTCGTTTCTTGCCATTTTAACGGATAATACATAGCCATCACTCAGGAATAATGTAGCTTTCTATTAGTGATAGAATTTTTCAAATCGGCCCAGTACTTTCAGAGCCTATTCAATGCAAACAAACAAACAAACCTTTCCTCAACACAAATACACAATACAAATCAAATCTTTCCTCTTTATATTATCAGTTTAAATGATGATAATGATAAAGTGTCGTTATTTGCAGCACACGTTACTGAGCCTATAATAATTATGATAATAAGTGTGAACGAAATTAAAAAAACTTTCAAGTAATTAACCCACAGTTTGTTGCCAACATTTTCATAATTATCCCTAAACTGTTCAAAAGACAAAATTGGACCCTCGCGGACTTTGACGAGTTCCACAAAGTTACACCTTTTAGCTTTTATTAAACCGGACAAGAGTTTAAAATATGCAAATTTGGCACAATTATGCACAGGCAGCGACAACGCCGTGGACTTGGGACAGATGTACAGGTAAATATTACGTAATTTTGTTGGTTAAGACACAAAATGTAGGTTTATGAGTTGAATTTAAAGCGACATCAAGTTTCGCACTACTTCCTCTCTTATGAGTGGCGTTGTTTAGTAACGACTAAACAGGGTAAAAACACCCATATTATAGAAAATGCTAAATCTATTTTTTTGAACTCATGAGAGCGGTATTGGCGTCAATTAAGCGGGAAGCTGGAGTCAAATATGTAAACATTGACTATATGGCTATAGTAGACACTAACCAGTAACTCTTCGTTTGTCAAAGGAGTTCGTTTGAGGTGAAATCTGCCACTAAGTATTTTTTTAATGCTTACTAGCAATGTGGTTATGTGTATTCTTGCTAACCCCTCGTGCTAAGCTAAATGCTTGTGTTACGAGTGGGTTCACGTCGGTAGTGCAATGGGTGGGTTTCGAACCGGCAACCACATGATCGCAACCGCTTCTAAATGATAAGTAATGATGAGCTAGCATTATTGTGTCTAAAGATGATCACGCGCAACTGGTATCGCTGGCGTCGAGAGGGTTCGGGCCGTACGGGCTTATTTTTAATCTTAGTAAAGTAAAAAAAAATAAAAAAAAATAATAGTGATTGTTCAATGGAGAAGAAGGAAGACCTTAGACCAAATGACGACCTAAAATGCCCCGTGGACTCACGCCACAGACATGTCCGGTACATATAAAAAAATGGTAAATTTTCTGCAAATAAATAACACAATCTTGTCGAAAGAACTTATCTTCAAGTCTTATCTACCGCTGTAGAGTCTTAATTGGAATTTTAATTAATTAAACTTTGTCACGTGATGGGGTACCAGAACCCAATGTGAACTATCGTTGGTAGTAGAATTGTCAACATCCTAGGATTAAACAAAATATATGCGCAGTTATTTTATGTAAATCAGAATTTAACAGACAGAAATGTGTTGCAGGGGAGTTTTTTGCGCCGCTTCTTCTTCGAAGGAACAACACTTTGCTCAGCATATTTATGTCCCATGTTATAGAAGGCGAGCCTATTGCCATTAACCGGGCACAGATCCAGACTCCGAGCTGCTACTGAGAGTTTCGTAACTCAATAACACTTTGCTCAACCTGGCAATCAAACCCAGGATGTCTAGCGTAACAGTCGCGCTTGGTACCACTAGACTAATAAGGCAGTCTTTAGGCCAAAGAAATTTCTCAAATAAATTTATGAACATTTATGGTATAAATTAAAAAGTACCTTGTAGAATGTATATTAGAATAGTGCTTATAAATTCTCCTTTAATGTACAAGTTTCAGTTTTGTTGCTTAGGGAAGCTAAGTCTTGTTCAAACATGACCCCTCGTTAAGAACTTCAGGTATGGGAACAAACTTAACACCAACAGGTGTAATATGAACTTTAAAAACACGATAGGCACAAACGTGGTTGCTGAGCGTGAAGTCCTGATTTCGATTCCCAAGTCGAGCAAAATTAAGCTAGGCAGCAGTTGTTATGTTTAGTCTAATGTACATAATTAAAACAGGATGAGCCCATCGCTGGGGGAAAATCCTAATTACGAGCTGGATAATTTCATGAAAAAACTCGCGAATAGAAAAAAACTTGGGTATAGACTCAAAACTTCTAGTATACAGATGCTATAGACATTGTCTCTATGGCTTCAAGGGGGCCTTATTACATACATAAATACTAAGGTATCTGGGAATTACTCTAGGTGTACAATACTACTCACTTTTGCCTAACCTTTCGGATATACGTCGTAAAAGTATGTTAATCTTGAGCGTCAAGGTAAAAACTATCTTCGTTAACAAAATTTTCCATCTCTCTCTGATCTACCGCAAATCACGAGGAAACGAATGAATTTTGGTCAAGTAAATACAATCGGAAATATCGATTATAGATTTGAGTTGATTTATTTGAGTTGGCAACTCCAAAATATTTCGTAAAGTAAAATTTTAGATTAGCCTTTGTTTCAGTCATGATTATTCAAATAATGGAAGAGAAAGATTAACAATATCTTTGAACACTTAACTAATGAAGCAATAGCTAAAGTGGAAACAACCATTTAATTTTATATAGGTACTTGTTCTACAAGCAAGACTAAAAAAATAACGCTCCTCTTTTTCTATCGGGGGTTAAAAAGATAAGGAAAAGGTTTTAAAGTAAATTAATAACCCAAAACATTTAAAACCTTATTTTCCTTAACCTTTTTTAAAATTGTTTGAAGTGGAAATAAGCTAATAGAACTCAATTGCCTACTCTTAACCACTTCCTAAGTGTTTTACGCTGAGCAAAAGATTATTTATTTATTCCTTACTTCTCTAGAAAAAACCATGATTTTATTTACCTACGTAAAAAAAATGATTCTGTATCCGCCGAAGGTTTAGGCAGGGATGGAGCATAACAGTGCAGTGATAGCCTTGTGATATGACCATTGGACTGCCAAGTCAAAGGTCTCGAGTTCGAATCCAGGGCACGCACCTCTGTCTTTTCGAAGTCATGTGTGTATTAATAATTAATTATCACGCGCTTTAACGGTGAAGGAAAACATCAAGAGGAAACCTGCATGCCTGAGAGATTTTCTTGACGGCATGTGAAGTCTGCTAACCTGCAGTAGACTAGCGTGGTGGACTATAGCCTAATCCCTCTCGTTCTGAGAAGAGACCCGTGCCCAGCAGTGGGACAATGTAATTGGTTGATGATGATGATGATGATGGAGCATGAATGGACATGCCAGCGTGAATGGATCCGCACTACCGGGGAAGTACTACCCTCCCACAGAATATCAACGTCAAGTAGCAGTATGCATACTGTTGCGTTTCGTACGGTGAGTGTGGAGTGCCGGAGGCCCAATTTCTCCCTCAGTCCCCTTCCTCCTCCTTTTCTCCTTCCTTTCCCTTTTCCTTAAATAGGCTAGACAACGCATCTGGAACTCCTTTGGTTTTGCAGATGTCCATGGGCGGCGATGACTACTTACCATCAGATAGCTTGCCTGTTCGTTTGCCGAGTTATCCGATAAAAAATAAAATAATTATATTTATTGAAAATGTTATTAAATGAAATATTGAATAGTTGATTGGAAAACGGCAACTAAATAGCTGATAAAAAAATAAATAGCTGATATAAATCTCGGAACGCGAGAGGAACTGCGGCAAAAGCAATTTGGTTTTATTTAAAACTAAAACTAAATGTACTTACATACCTATAACATCTCTTGTAAACTAACGAAAAAGAACTGCGTAGTACGTAATCCTATCAAAAATGTATGAAGTCTCTCCCGCGAGCGTTGTTCAAGCCATACGAATAATAAATTTTGATCGCGCCTAGGAGAGTTCTTCAACGTAAGTCGAAGCAAGTGACGAAAAGGGCAGCTTAGGCGTCCAAGTTAAAAGTGAAAAGAAACGCTAAGATGAGATGAATTTTTTAAGATAATGACATAGTTAGATTCAGCAAGGGGCTACGTCAGATGTCTTCTACATATATATGAAATGAAATGATGAAATGAAATGAAATGATATTTATTTATGTTAATAGATCTTTTAAGACACTTTTACAAGTCGGTTTTTTTACATATTTTGTTTAACTAGATGGCGTCGACGTTTCCTATCTGACGACCTCTGAGAAGAAACGTCGAAACAAACTCAGAGAATCATGGTCTCTTTTAAAGTCCAGACAATAGTTATATTATATGCGAGTTCAATGTAGGGCAAAATCTGAACAGGCCTTTTGAAGAAAGAACCATACCAGCTTTGAGTTGACCTGTCCTAACTGACGGAATGCATACATCAGTTATCGTGTAGCTCAACCATTTATTATGAAATATATGAAAATTAATCCCTATTTCCCTTTTCCACGTCATAATTTTATTTGAGAACGACTTTACCGATTTCATTCATATTTTTACTAAGTACGTTTGTAGCACGTTGTAAAAGGTTCTTATGGTATAAAAAAATAAGAAAATTTTCCACTAAATACATATTTTACAAAAAAAAAAAACAAAAAAGGTGGGCCCGACTAGGCGTTAAAGTACTCCTCGGCTTCGCTGTCGTCTGGCATCGTGCCCAGAAGACTGGCAGCATTGCCACGTTGAATGGCAATGCTTATACGCTCCCCTAGGAATAAGCCAGCCCTCTGATCACGAGAGGCGTCGACCAGTCTTCTAGATATTTCCTTAAAATTAGTAAGACAGAAAAACGTCTGTTGAGTCAGCCAGTTGAATACAAATATCATTGGCTACGTGTTTTGCCACCACCTACTACGATTTGTGGTTGACGTAGCAAGTCCTTTTGTTGCATTCATCCCTGTTAGACGTCTCCATTCAAACCATTTTCCATTGTATCTCATCATCATCATCATCAACCCATTACATTGTCTCACTGCTGGGCACGGGTCTCCTCTCAGAACGAGAGGGATTAGGCTATAGTCCACCACGCTAGCCTACTGCGGGTTGGCAGACTTAACATGCCTTCAAGAAAATCTCTCAAGCATGCAGGTATCCTCACGATGTTTTCCTTCGCCGTTTAAGCGCGTGATAATTAATTATTAATACGCACATGACTTCGAAAAGACAGAGGTGCGTGCCTTGGGTACGAACTCGAGACTTTTGACTTGGCAGTCCAATGGTCATATCACAAGGCTATCACTGCACCATTGTATCTGACTTAACACAATCCATCCATCCATATTTTCTTTTGTCTCCCTCTACCGCTCCAAATCAAATTGTTGTTATTTCTTTACATACCAGAATCAGTGCGAAGAGTGGCAACGGAGCATGATGGGTTGCCATCAGCGTTCCAGCTCCGAGGCTCACAGTGACCAAAAGTGACCCAGCCAACGCCAGCGCTTCCCATTCCGGAGCCGCCGGCAACAGAGCGAGGCACAACACTATCGACAACACGAAAGTTATCACCGATAGTGATGCGATCGCCTTCGTCTGGGAGGATAGCTCCTGAAACAAAGAAATGTGACTTAGTCTAAGAAATTACTGTGTGCCTAAAATCGCCCTTTTAAATTAATCATAATATGATTACACAACAGGGCATAATATTCCAGTATAAGCTGACCTTGCATTGTATAGGCTTTCGGTTCAAAGACATTTAATTTACTCAAAAAGAACAGATACAGTTCACTTATATTGAGAATAGTTATAGCAATTTAATTTTCTTTCACAAGTCTGAGCGAGCATATAGAGAAAAATTTGCTTGGTGTAACTACATGTATAATTGTATATTATATTTATTTGACTGCAATGTTCGTCCTTAAATATTCTTCTTCTTATCCTTTTTTCTAAATTGGGAATAGTTTTGCTATTTTACATACACTTAAAGGTTGGCTTATATTATTTACATCCATGCAGCTTATATAGCCGCGACCGTGAATCATATTATTATTCATCAGATGTGACCATTTTCGCTTCCCTGATCCATTTTGCTAATATGATTTTCCGAGCCTATTGCCCATAACAGAGCATAGATTTCTTGCCTTTTGTCTCAAAAGGTTCAAGTGAAACTCCCGGAAACAATTAGTAAAATGTAAACGCATAATATTAGAATATGGTAAACAAATCAACTACATAGTTTGCTTCGTTATAATCGACTGACAGACATCACATTTTCTACACGCGAAGTAGAGAATAATATTGCCCTTTCAACTTTGAAAATATATCCCTATCTATGCTCAAGCTGAACAGCTTTTTTAACCAGCTAATCTTTGGAAGTACCAGTACCACTCTAAACCTATGGGGAATACAGGTGCAATATGTTTACTTAAACAAAAAAAAAACATTTTACCAAACGGAGAATATTTTACTGAATTCTCTTGAAACCCATTTTTTATAATATCCTGAAAACTGCGCTCATTGTATGTGCACGGCAACGCATGAAACGTAATACTGAAATAACAAAGTTTTTAATTAGGTACCTTTACAAAACAAAAAAAAATTAACACAGAAGTTACAGAGTGTAATTAAGCATAACATAACATACATACATACCATCACGCCTGTATTCTCCAAGGGTTAGGCAGAGCACTAAACTGTACACTCACATTTTCCGGTATGTTGAGGTCCCATGTAATAGGGGGCGAGCCTATTGCCATTAACGGGGCACAAATCCAGACTCCAAGCTGCTACTGAGAATTTCATAGAAAAGCCCAATAACACTTTGCTCGACCTGGGGATCGAACTTCGGACCTTTAGCGTAGCAGTCACGCTTAGGACCACTAGACTAATCTGCCTAATTAGTCTCAGTAATTAAGCATAATATATGAGTATGTGAGTATATATATATACCTATATATATATATATATATATATATTTCTTATCGCATGGAATTCTTCCTTCTGTCCTTTAGTTTCATTACAATGTGTCCCACGGCGCTACAAACGTTGATCTTGTTTTCTCAATCCCGTGGGAATTTCCCTTAATCCCGTCTTATTAGATACCTACATCGTATAAGGAAAATGCCAGCCAAATTTAAATGTCTATGCATTATCAACTAAGACAAAAGATAAGTATGTCTTTCTCCTAGGTCCAATATATTATCTCTATACAAAAATTTATCCAAATCGGTGCAGCGGTTTAGCCGTGAAAACGCAACAAACAGACATACAGGGAGCTGCATTGCCATGTAGTTTGGAAATGTTAATTCTCAGACCAAAGTATAGGCCACTCTTTGGGTCACGTAAAGCGTCGTTCAGTACAATTAAAAAGTGAATTTCTTCTTACTTACTTTAAAATAAAGTAATGTCACAGCATTTCTGCTTCTAACTCATACCTGTTAACATACATTCCCCGAACTGTTAGGCTATGGTATTAATGTACACCCATTGACTACTTCACTTAGGTATGTTAAGGTACTATGTAATAGGGATTACATAGTCCTCACGCTTATTATATTTAAAACAAATAACCTTTCACGACGGTAAATAGCACTTATAAATATTGTCATTATATTTCATTATATAGACTGCCTCGTTAGTCTAGTGGTCCCAAGCGCGACTGCTACGCTAGAGGTCTTGGGTTCGATCCCCAGGTCGAGCAAAGTGTTATTGGGTTTTTCTATGAAATTCTCAGTAGCAGCTCGGAGTCTGGATTTGTGCCCGGTGAATGGCAATAGGCTCGCCCCCTATTACATGGGACCTAAAACATACCGGCGAAATGTGGGTGTATATTGAGTACACCTCTGCCTAACCCTTCGGGGAATACAGGCGTGATGGTATGTTATGTCATTATATTTACTTCAAGGCGTTGGCGTTGCTACGGCCGTAGCGGTACGGCTACGCGCATCCTACTTTAGAATTCCGTACTACTACGTGCTACGTGACTACGCCTGCTACGAGAATTGCCGTAACCGCTACGCGATACAACAAGGCTTATATTATTTGTTTCATATATATTACGCTGTTTCGAATTTCATTCCATACCATCTCGCCTGTATTCCCCGAAGGGTTAGGCAGAGGTGTACCAAAATACACCCACATTTCGCTGGTATGTTTAGGTTCCATGTAATAGGGGGCGAGCTTATTGCCATTAACCGGGCACAAATCCATCCATGAATTTCATTCCTATAATAAATATTTGTACAGACTACAAATTACCTTTCAGCTTAGTGCTTATAACCTGTTTAATAAAATTAAATAATTTGCTCGAAATAATATTGAGTAATAATTACACCTGCCTATATAATACCTGACTGCCTCGTTGGTCTAGTGGTCCCAATCGCGACTGCTACGCTAGACGTCTTGGGTTCGATCCCCAGGTCGAGCAAATTATTATTGAGTTTTTCTATGAAATTCTCAGTAGCAGCTCGGTGTCTGGATTTGTGCCCGGTGAATGGCAATAGGCTCGCCCCCTATTACATGGGACCCAAACATACCGGCGAACTGTGGGTGTACATTAAGTGCACCTCTGCCTAACCCTTCGGGGAATACAGGCGTGATGGTATGTTATGTTATGTTTAATAATAACAATGGATCTAGGTTCAACGTCACAAAGACATTATGGAAGCATAAGTTTACTCTCTCTTGGCATATACGGGTTTCAAAGATTTGCCTTTTTTTACCACAAAGGTAGCAACTAAGCATATGGCCCACCTCATAGTAAGCAGTTACCGTAGCCAATAAAAGCTTGCAACATCAGGGGCATCACTAGTGTGCTGCCTACCCTGTACAGGAAAAAGGAAGAAAGAGAAGGAAGGGGACTGAGGGAGAAATTGGGCCTCCGGCGCTCTACACTCACCGTACGAAACGCAACAGTATGCATACTGGTACTTGACGTCGATATTCTGTGGGAGGGTAGTACTTCCCCGGTCATGTCGACCCATTCATGCTGGCACATAGACAGACTAGTGAGACACTACTACTACTCATGTTTACATTGCATTGGAAGCGGCGGTAGCCTAATGGCTAGGGCGTCGGACTTGCGATCATGTGGTTGCCGGTTCGAACCCCACCCATTGCACTACCGACGTGAACCCACTCGTAACACAAGCAATTAGCTTAACACGAGGGGTTAACAAGAATACTAGTAATGTGTGACCCACATTGCTAGTAAGCTTTTTTTTTAAAGAAAAAAAAAACTCATTATTACATTAAACTCAATGTTCGTCAATCGCTATTATCAACCAAAACAACGTCCCTAATTAGTAGTCTAATCAAATGCGGACATAACCGACTTTAGTACCAATAAACTTTTTGTTACACGATTATAAACCTTATTCCCGAGAACTTAAGAGCTGGAGATTTTCCGTGATGCCCAAAATGAAGGCAACATTGGATTAGTAATTGCGTTTAATGTTTCGGTTTAGGCTTTTTGGTTAATTAAGACTTGCTATCTATATTAACTAAGCCTTGAAAACCTGTCTGAACAAATGATGTACTTACCATCACGCCTGTTTTTCACGAAAGGTTAAGCAGAGGCGTTGTAATGTACACCCACATTTCGCAGGTATGTTTAGGTACCATGTAATGGGGGCGAGCCTATTGTCATTATTCAAAGAAGGTTCCCAGCTTGGTTAGGCTAAGGTTTTAAAACCCATATTTCGCTTGGTATGTGTTCTGAAAATTTCATGGAAAAACTCAATAACACTTAGCTTAACCATAAATCGAACCCAGGACCTCTAGCGTAGCAGTCGCGCTTTGTTTCACTATAATGAATGTGTTTTTTATTTATAATGATAATAATAATAATAAATAATAATATATAAACGTTTATTTTATCTTCACAAACGTTTATATTATTATATATTTTTATTTATTATTATAATTATCAATATAAATAAAAAATAATAATAATAATGGTCTTGCTAGACTTTAGTTGGTTTGAAAATGGTAGCATTCCCACCCACATATTGTTATGTACCTACTTGTGCCTACATAGCGGGTTGTTAATGTACGACCATTTTGAATTCGGATCAGAAATTTATCACTAAATTTGTTTTAAATAAAAGATTCGGGATTCGCTGACGAAAACGAAAGCGCCAAACAAATAAAAGGCACTGTCTTTCAAAACTGTTTTGAGCATAATTTAATTTTCTTATAAGTAGTTTTACTCAAGTTTTCCTAAATGTAATTTTATTAGTTGATATTCTATGAAAGACACATTAAAACTTCAGTCACGTATTTTGTACGCGAGCAAATAAAATGGAAAAAATAACTGAAACTTTGATTATTTCATTACGAACTCTCGTGGGAGCCTAAAACTGATATTACTAACATAATCCGACAAAACATCTCGTGTCTGTTATAATAAAGGACCAAATCCCTAACGTCTCAATTGCCTATTGGCCAAAA
This sequence comes from Subacronicta megacephala, assembly GCA_958496365.1. NCBI lineage: Eukaryota > Metazoa > Arthropoda > Insecta > Lepidoptera > Noctuidae > Subacronicta > Subacronicta megacephala. The sequence continues at coordinate 1,687,261 of OY292526.1, forward strand.
CACGAGTAGGGTTGCCACATAATATGTCTTAACTTTTTTTTATACTGAAAATCCTCACGGATTCTTTACAGCCTGGAGAGGCAGCAAGAGTCATGTCAGAGCTTGTCAAATAAAAAGCGAGATTGTAACATGGATCTAGATTTAGTATTAGTAGTGTCTTGCTGGCATGTCTACGTGCCAGCATGAATGGGAACGTACTACCCCTCCCACAGAATATCGACGTTAAGTACTACTTTTGTGTTTTGTACGGTGAGTGTAGAGCGCTGGAGGCCCAATTCCTCCCTCAGCCCCTTCCTTCCCCTTTTCTCCTTCCACTCCCTTCCCCTTCCTTCCCCTTTTCTCTTTCCCCTTCCTCTTCTTTACATAGGCTCGGTAACGCATTTGCAACGCCTTTGGTATTGCAGATGTCCAGGGGCAGCGATAACGTCTTACGATCAAGTAGCTAGCATGCTCATTCGCCGAGTGTTCCCAAAAAAAAAAGCTGTCTGAAAAAATATAATATTGGTGGTGACAGCCCTATACCCAAGGGACCCTTCTCAATATGTTTAGTGTGCCAAAATGCGAGGGCTCACCTGTGGTGAGTCATAAATAACAAATCGGCCGAGAAGTTGAACATGACTGCTTTAAGGAAAAATCGGCTTTCTCTATTTACAGGAAAGCTGACTTTCATTTCCTTTTCTTTGTGATAGTTATAAAAAATTGTATATAAGTAATCATAAGGTACCTAACATAACGCCTCTATTCCCCGAAGGGCTAGACAGAGGTAGACAAAATGTGTATCCACTGTCCGACGAGCATATTGTAGTTAAGAAATAAAATGAAATCAAAATATTTTATTTTTTTATGGTTCGCAAATTTAAACTACAAGCTGCTACTTTCATTAAAAATGAATCCAATAACAGCCTAAAATCTCAACTCTACTAGACTAATGGTGCAGTATAGAAGTTATAGTATTTTTATTAATTTATATTTGTACGCCAGCAATTTGGCAAAGCATAATGGTACTCTATATACATTTGTATTTTACCTATGTTTTAAAAATATATATAATTGATCAATTGAGAAATAATGCTTATTGTATAAGTCTTTAAATTATTTACATAGGTTAATGTCCATAGTAGCAAATTAGGAATCTTTCTCACTCAAAAATAAATTAAATGGGTTGATAGAGAAGGCATGTTAATTAACTAAATAATAATTTAATAACTCAATACACGCACGATCAATTTTATATTTATATTAATTTCATAATTTTATTAGCAATTCTCTCAATTAGACATTAAAATGTTATACAATAATTAAAACGCTTAATGAAGCGCTCGCGGCAAGCTTCACTTAATAAATGTAATGAAATTCTCGGGGCGTATTACGTAATCGTCGTCTGGTCTGGTAATCATAAATAAATCTAGACAGACATTCGTATAATGGAAATAAATATTTACCTACATAGTAAAGCTATGAGTTTGTAAGGAATATAAGGTCAGCGGAAGCGTCAGGAGAGATCGCCCTAGAAGGACATATTAGATGCCCAATTCCTCCCTCGACCCCTTCATTCTTCATTTTTTCTTCCCCTCCCTTTCCCTTAAATAGGCTCGACAGCACATCTGCAACTCCTTTGGTATTGCAGATATCAATGACCTGCGATGACGACTTACCATCAGGTAGCTCGCCTGCTCGATTGCCGAGTTACCTAATTAATATTATAGGTAAGGTCCTCCAAAAAGGTTAGGTGCATAGTACTCGCAACCGGCGCGTGTGTAAGAAAAGACGTATGAAAGAAAAGTGGAAGAAGGGAAAGAGGTATGCATGCAAGAGTCGAAGCAAGTGGCAGTCTATAGTTTCTGCCTACTCCTGTCTGAGTTTGTTTGAACGTGCTTATCTGTCAGACTAACAGTCTTTTTTTTTTTTCATTTCATAGCCTGCCTCATGGGTCTGGCGCGACTGCTATGCTAAGTTCTATTCTATATTCTATATGGTTTTTCTATGAAATTTTCAGTACACATACCAAGTGAAATATGGACATAAAATAAAACATCTCTGCCTAACCCAGCTTAGAACCTTCTTTAAATTTTAATCCCGACTTCAGGCTAATTATAACATTAAACTTCAATGGTCTCACATCCTATTACCGCTATAATGTCCAAGTGAATAATTTATTTAACACCTTTTATTTTGAGAGAGTATCCATGGAATTTCTTGCATGATTCTTTTCCATAGTATCAACTTTTTGGAACCGAGCAACTAGAGTCGTTAATAGCGTTTCATAAACGCTTTTAAAAGCTTATTTGAAATAAAAACATTGAACTATGAACTTAAACAAGTACAGGCGTGGTGGTATGTATGTAAGTTCTATCCAAAGCCGTAATGGCTACGTCGCTAAGCGCATCATCTCTTGACCCTGAATCGAGTTAGTCGCTGAGTGGTGCACCTAATGTAATTCCTGCATACATTAACCATAGCTACGTCACAATGTACTAAAGTGGTTGTACCCAGTGTAATCTTGTTGTCAAGAGGTGGATTGACCAGAACAGCACAGTAGATTGATAATGCCATGCGGTTTGACTGAGCTGAGCAATCACGACAATCCATTTTGTTTAACCGACTGCAACAACCTCGATTTTAGGTTATCATTTCCACCCGTTTACAAATAGTCCTCGTGAGTTTCTAAATGATGATACAAAAAATGTGATATTAGATTGTAGTTGCTCTGAAACCCACCAAAGATCCTTCACTCCTCGTAATTACATTGCGTAAGACACAAATGTGTTCCCACCTTCCTTTTCTAAAAGGACTTTCCCACATAATAAAAACCACGAGTATAAAGCTCGCATTTTTGTATAACCTCTAAATAGAAAGGTTTAATTCCCACCAACCAATCATTCTAAAATAAAGCGGATCACTCTAATAAAGAATTAATCTCAAAAGATTTTCAGTCATCTCTTTTAACTTCACAAAACGATTAAACCTCAAATTGAAAAACTCTTTGAACCCGTTCTTTTAGCTTTCATCAGATAAAAGATTAAAACCACAAAGTTTTGTTTCAATTCATTCTTCGTTCATCATTCACTATTCAGTCTGCGGTTCCGTTTCATTCACTTTAATCAGTAATTAGAGCGGTTTTTAGTGATTTTCTTTTGGATTTTGTGGCGAATCCAGAGGTGATCTACTACTTTAATGTGATTTAACTTTTATACAATATACTGTATATAATAAAATTGCAATGCAATGTCTGTACATTATAGATATTGAAGAAAAAGCTTACATATGGGGGTCAGGGTCTTTATTAGAGCAACAGTAACCAAAACAATATTTTTTAGAATTTTTGTCTGTCTTAATGTTTGTACACGCATCACCCAAAAACTATTGCACGCAATTAAATGTGGTTCTCACAGTTGTATTGCTGGATATCTAGCTTAAAATCTGATGCATGTCTCATGTAGATACGCCACATAGAAGCCTATTAAACTGGTGATAAACCTTACTTGGCAATATTGGCGAATATTGAAGCGTAAAAGGAAAGCTTGAGTAAACTTTGTAAGCAAGGGCCACCTCGTCGCTACAATTGTTCCAGAGTGGGTTCGATGTGCACATGAGAGAATTGAGAGAATGATTGTGTCCTTAAATTAAATGGCAGGAAGGTAAGGAGGCCTTTGCCCAGCAGTGGGATCAACTGGGCTGATAAAAAAAAAACTCCCCTTAGATACCGTAGATACCCTTGTTTTATGACCATTGTACTGCCAAGTCAAAGGTCTCGAGTTTGAATCCAACGCAAACACCTCTATATTTTCTAAGTCATTTGCATATTATTAATTAATTATCAGCTTGGTGGACTGCCTCGTTACTCTAGAGGTCCCAAGCACGACTGCTACGCTAGAAGTCCTGCGTTCAATTCCATATCGAGCAAAGTGTTATATAGTATTTCAATGCAATTCTCTGTAGCAGCTCGGAGTGTGGATTTGTGCCCGGTTAATGGCAATAGGCTCGCCCCCTATTACAAGGGACCTTAAACATACCGGTGAAGTGTGGGTGTACATTAGTACACCTCTGCCTAATCCTTCGGGGAATGCAGGCATGATAGTAGGTATATTAATGCGCCTAAGCGGTAAAAGAAAATATCATGAGGAAACCTGCATGTCTGAGAGATTTTATTGGCGGCATGTGAAGTTTGCCAACCCGCAATAGGCTAACGTGGTGGATCCACTCGTTCTGAGAGGAGACCCGTGCTCAGCAGTGGAACAATGTAATGGGTTAATGATGATGAAACTCCCCATTGATACAGAGCTTTATTTTATTTTTTCTTTATTTTATTTGAGGTTTTTATCCACACAGATATGTCAACCCCATCGTCCCTTATACGAAAACTATCTATGTTAAATTAAATTCTACCTTATATAACTTAAGTGCTAAACTTACAAAATTTTTGAGCAACAACAGATTTTGGATGAGATAATATTGAATGAGACCTAATATCCATTAAATGTATATTAGGTATTTATATTGCCTAATGAATACTTATCTTTTTTCTTTATTTCTGACACAAGCGGCGGTAGCCTAATGCGGTTTTAAGTCGATACTATTCCAACATAATATACGCACGGCTACACATCAGGCTATACAAACCAACATAACATGGCCTTGAATTTTGCGGAAAACCTTCACATTGGAGGTCAGTCTGGTTTTGTATAGCTTGATGTGTACCAGAGTGTACATTGCTGCCTTCACAAGTGGAAGACGATCCATGAAGATTTTCACAATCACCACAAAAAGGATACTTTTAAGCCCATCATTTGTAATAAAAAGAAAAAAAAGAAACAATGTAGGGGAGTTGAACGTATTGATTTATTAAACAAAACGAATATATTATTAAGTTGCGTAAATGAAATCAAGCTAAACCTTGTAGTAGAAACACGCCGAGGGTTTTTAGGCGTTTGTATAATAAATCCTCATAGTCCGGGGGGAATTAATTTGATATTAGATAAATGCTTTTCATGCTTTTCGTAAAACGAATCCCTGAGGAAAATTCAGATAAAAATTGTAAACAAAACATAAAATCGAAACTAAGTGGGCCGAGAGAATTGAATGTTATTTTTTTTTTATTAATACCTTTAAGCAATCTTAAATCATAGTAATACCCATTAGAATTGATTAGCCTCTGCCTGATCAGTAGGGCCAGGTTTATTGCCTGAACTACATATTGCGAGAGTGAGCCAGTGTGCACACACACACTGGCTCACTCTCTACCTAAAACTTACCAAGTCCATACACAAAATGAAGCATTTTAGTAATGTTTATAATAAAATTATCACTATAAATTATAAATGAAAGTCCCACGCCCTGCTTGTCTGTTTGCGATAAACTCAAAAACTACTGAATGGATTTTCATGCGGTTTTCACCAATAGACGTGTTCATGAAGAAGAGAAGCCGGGAGAAGAGGACCGGTTCATTAGTATACATATTATTAAGTAGAAGAGATAGAAAGCGATCAAAAATAATGAGTAACCTGTAGATTTTATTTTCAACATTACTTTCAATAATTCTTAATTACGAATCAAGAATTACGTAACACCTTTAGTCAGCGTGGGTTACATCGGGCCTGTGATAAATTAGAGCTTCTGCGCGGAGAGCGCCCTCTATTGGATTAAGTAGATAGCTCCTCTGTGACGCGCATTTACCAACGTAATCATGTTACGGCAAATCAGATTTTATTGCAAGTTCCAATACTTACTTTTTGCGCTGGATTCTAAAGTTCGGATTCAAAAATGGAATACTTAGGCGTAATGAAAATATCATTTTTTAGGGTTCCGTAGCCAAACGGCAAAAACGGAACCCTTACAGATTCGTCATGTCTGTCTGTCTGTCAGTCTGTCCTATCGTGTCACAGCCTTTTTTCGAAACTATAAGAACTATGCTGTTGAAACTTGGTCAATAGATGTATTCTATGAACCGCATTAAGATTTTCACACACAAAAAGAAAAAAAACAATAAATTTTGGGGGTTCCCCATACTTGGAACTGAAACTCAAATTTTTTTTTCATCAAACCCATACGTGTGTATGTATCTATGGATAGGTCTTCAACGAGATCTAGTAAATAGATTTTTTTTAATACATCATAAACTGAATATTTTGCGCGAGAGACACTTCCAAAGTGGTAAAATGTGTGTCCCCCCCCCCCTGTAACTTCTAAAATAAGAGGACGATAAAACTAAAAAAAAAAATATTATGTAGATTACCATGTAAACTTCCACCGAAAATTGGTTTGGACGAGATCTAGTAAATAGTTTTTTTTGAATACGGCATAATTCGTAATGGTACGGAACCCTCCGTGCGCGAGTCCGACTCGCACTTGGCCGGTTTTTTTTTACGAATGAGACAGTAATATGGTTCTTTCGAATACGCAATAATTACATTTAAAGCACTGGAATGGAAAAAAGTAATAAATAAAACGACACAAAATAAATTGAAATGCAATGAAGTGAAACAAAATGACGTAAAACAAATTAAAATGTAAGTGAAGATTTGAGAACATAAATGAAAAATGGAATTTCATATTTATCTCAGATCGTCTGCCAGAAATATGCTCTCTACTGAGCAAATGCCTTCAATGACTTATTCCAGAATTTTCTATCCTGGGGGCCCACACAATGTTACATTTCTATATCGAAAACGAAGTTACATTAATCTGCAATGTATGGAATTGGCATAATCTTTCGATATGTCACGTGATGAAATTATGTCAAATCCATACATTTCGGATATCTAACTTCGTCATCGATAATGAAGATGTGACATTGTCTAGGGGCCCTGGGCTTCATGGCAAAAAGCAGTCAAAATCATCTCGCCAACACGTCTCCTAAGCCGAGGTGTACTAATAATATAAAGAGTTTGAGAAGGTGTGTCAGTTTGTGAATTTGTGAGTTTGTGAGGTTGTAGGGGGTAATAGTCTGGACCTACTGAACCGATTTAAAAAAATATTTCACCAATAGACAGCTATGTTATTCCTAACTGACATAGATGGAAATATTATAAAGAGGTAAAATATGTGAGTTGGTGGTTGTAGGGGGTAACCTCTGGATCTACTGAACCGGTTTTGAAAATTCTTTAACCAATAGAACTACGTTAATAGAGCTACGTTAGTCCTGAGTGTCCTATACTATATAATATATTATTTTATCTATAGTTATATTATAAAGAGGTAAAGTTTGTGAATTTGTGAGTTTGTAAGGGGTAATCTCTGGATCTACTGAACCGATTTGGAAAATTCTGTCACTAATAGAAAGCTACATTATTCCTGAGTGACATTGGCTATTTGTTATCCAGTGAAATGAAAAGAAATGTACAGTCCACGCGGGTGGAGTCGCGGGCGGTAAGCCAACATAGCATACCATCACGCCTGTATTCCCCGAAGGGTTAGGCAGAGGTGTACCTAATGAACACCCACATTTCGCTGCTAAGTTTAAGGTCCCATGTAAAACGGGGCGAGCCTATTGCCATTCACGGGGCACAAATCCAGATTCCAAGCTGCTATTTCGAGAATTTCATAGAAAAACCCAATAACACCTCGACCTGGGGATCGAACCCAGGACCTCTAGCGTAGCAGTGGCACTTAGGACCACGAGACTCGTGAGGCAATCTAAGGTGAAAGTAAGTCATAATTTAAATATACTTACATGCGAATGCAGTATGCAGACAGCCAACAGAAGAATCACACAACAAAACAGTGTGACACATAGAGCTGACACAAACAGTGCATGTTTCAATCTAACACAGTATCTTCTGTATAACGCTTCCAGTTCTAGTTCTGTGCCCTCCTCTTCTGTGGACAAAGAGAGATTTAAAATAAATATTTGTTTTTAAGATGGTATCATTTAAGTACGGTGGCCAGCACATCAAGTTGTCAACAAAATGTCAAATTTTCTTAGTTGATTTTGTACTTATTTTACATTCCAAAAGAAAAAAGAAGAAAAAACCAACAAACCAGAAAAAAAAAACAGTGGGCCGCGACTAGGCGTCAAAGTATTCCTCGGCATCGCTGTCGTCTGGCATCGTTCCAAGAAGGCTGGCAGCATTGCCACGTTGAATGGCAATGCTTATACGCTCCCCTAGGAATAAGCCAGCCCTCTGATCACGCGAGGCGTCATTTTGTACTTGATTATGAAGGTCTGAAGGTTTCAAATCATTTAGAGAAATTTGTCAGTTTTGTATAACCTGATGTGCTGGCGACTGTAAAAAAGTTTTTATTTCCAAACTAGTTGTTGCGGTTCCACTAGCATTCTAAAAAGACTTTTTCAGACGAAACATAGCCTTCGTCCTTCCCTAGGATGCACTCTATCTCTTTGCCAACTAAACCGCTTTCGATAAAATTCGGTTTTGTTTGATTGTTTTTCTGTTACCTTTTCTAGCGTGGACTATTCAGGCTGGAGAGGCAGATCGTAGGGATGAGCAGACTTGATGGAAAACCAACTTTTGCAGTGAATAAATAATTTATTGAATAGAGAGAACAAACATAGACACAACAAGCGCGCGGGTTCGTGGCAGAGAGAGATGCCAACATTAGAAAACATTAAATCTTAAAACTTAAATGTTGATGTTACCAACAAAGAAAAGGTAACAAAAAAACAATCAAACAAAACCCTTCAGAGAATAAATACAGCCCTTCTGAATTTCTTATTAATCTTTTTTTATGCGCTAAGTCGGCAAAAGAGCAGACCAGCCTACTTCCAGATGGAAAGTAGTCATCGGCGCCAATAGACACCTGCGACACCAAAATAGTTGCAGATGCGTTGCCGAGCCTATCAACTATGGCAAACGAGCAAGCACCTAATGATAAGTGCCAACCCAAAGACTGACTGTGTTTATTTATTTATTTATTTATTTATTTATTTATTTAATTAATTACAACGGTCTTAACCAATTAAAGTAACTAATGTATATAAACTGTAGGAAATTAACAAAAAAGGCTAACAACACTTTCATAAATTCCTCTCACAGTACTTCTGACATACCAATAAAATCTTCGACCATCCATCCGCAAACAAATCATCTGTTGGATTAGAATCCAAGAGATCATTAAGCGCGGCCATAGTGCGAAGAATTGGCGACTTAGCACGTGCAACAGTACGACATGGAGGCACGGCAAACAGCTTGTGCTCTCTTAGCATTGTCCAAACAACGTAAAGAAAACAACCAAGCCACTGCTTACCCTCAGGAAAATGGAAGGGAAAGGAAAAGAAAGAACACTGAGGGGAATTGAACCCTCTCACCGAACGAAGCACAACAGTATGCACACTGCTACTTAACATCGATATTCTTTGGAAGGGATAGTACTTCCCCGGTCGTGCCGACCCATTCATGCTGGCATGTAAACGCCAGCGAGACACTACTCGTTCAATAAATCTTAAAACAATATTTGAGTATAGTACTTATGTTTTATTATGTTTCTAGAAATCTTCTATAGAAACCATTCATTACACGATCTGTTGATTTTGAACTACTGCCAAAACATTAAAATAATATTAATGAATACAGCTTGCAACAACGTAAATATATAAACGCGTGTGTCAAGTTCTTTGAGGGAAATAAATATTAATGATCCTGAAGTCATAATAATATTGTAGGGAAACAGAACGAGGAATTTGGAATCTATCATTTTTCAGGAAACCAGTTTTAGGCAAGGTTTGAAGATTATGAGGGTTTTCATTTCAATACACAACCACTGAATTCGAAATAAGCAGTATTTTAAAGCTAGACCAAAGAGTTTCCACTTCGAAAACTGTTTTAATCTTTCACAAAGGAATCCTTAGCACGGGGTTTAAGTTCTATGTATATTGAAATCAAAAAGATTTTTCTTAACTTATGCATAAAAAAAACCTTCCTCTAATCTAGGCTTGAGCTTTCTCGTTTAATTAGCATCAAATATAAAACTAAATTCAAAAATCTAATAACAAAATCTCCCTTTGATAGTTCAATGAATATGAATGAATACTGATAGATTTTTCAAGGTCTAGTTAATTTTAGTCTAGTGGTCCCAATCGCGACTGCTACGCTATAGGTCTTGGGTTCGATCCCCAGGTCGAGCAAAGTGTTATCGGGAATGGGAAATTCTCAGTAGCAGCTCGGAGTCTGGATTTGTGCCCGGTGAATGGCAATAGGCTCGCCCCCTATTACATGGGACCTAAACATACCGGCGAACTGTGGGTGTACTTTAAGTACACCTCTGCCTAACCCTTCGGGGAATACAGGCGTGATGGTATGGTATGTTTTCAAGGTCTTTATTAATATTTACATAAAATAGAACAAAGCTGTTTACAGATGATCTTATTCTATTTGTTTACAAGTCATGATTATTTATTATTATTACTATGACGCCTTTATGAACATTTATTACATGTTACAGGAATCTATGTTGTATTGACATAATTATTGTTTCAATAAAATACATAGGTAGTTGACAAAATGTGCAAGTCTTAGTATGGACTCACATATAACAAAGGTAGGCATACAAAATATACACATTAATTTACAACGCTGCTATCCACTGCTGGTTGTTGGCTTCTCCTAGTGAACGCCACAGAACCCGATCTACGGTTTTCCTAATCCAATTACTTGATAGTTGCTGAAAAGTCAAAGATGCCTTTGCTTCGAAAAGACCTGAAACCCTGTTATTTGTACTTTTCTACTTATCATACGCTTTCATGGTAACTAAAAACCTTTTGAGGAAACCTATCACCAACCCGCATTAAGCCTGATCATCACTGCTGGGCGCATTTTTTTTTATTGAATTTGGCGCCCTAATTGAGACTATTCATCTCCAGCCACCTATAAATGATAGCTGACCTCTCACATTCTAAGGAGCGACTTTTGCCTTACCAAACGTCAGTAAGGAAACAGTCTTACTATTAATTTTAACTTAGAATTCTGTTTCACAAACAATTGTACTCGACTTTTAAATAACACAAAGTTTTCAATACACTTAACATTTTTCATTTATACCACTACTTTTCTATTTCAGTTTAAAATGCATTCGAATAGGATCAGACATCGCTACCTATACAACCAATAATCCAGAATGTTTAGATCCAAGCTCAACGGTACGCATAGCTTTTGTTCGGGCACGCAACCATTCAGAAAATTTCAATGACGTCACTTCAACGATTGAATAATCATAGACGAGTGAGTGATGAAAATGATGGGCATAAACAAGAAATTACTGACTTTGGTAATCATATACCATTACGCCTGTATTCCAAAGGCGTGCTAATGAATGACTACAGTTTTCAAGTATGTTTTAGGTCTCAATGGTTTGCCCCTATGACAACTACATTTTACTAAAAAAAATTAACAAAAAAAATATTTTAACACTGCCTGTTTTTTTTGTTTACTTTAAAAAGGCGACCGGTCTTTGGGGATTAGACTGCACAGTGTGGGATTCTTACTCACCAAAACTACCCGGGTGGACACCATCAGCACCACGGAAGAGATAAATAAGGTTATTTATCTCTTCCGTGATCAGCACATAGAGGGGGACACTGTGTCCTCTTTATAGTCCACCCCCGGATGCGTGCGACGCTAGTTAGGGCACAACCCAGCAATCAAACCCGTGACCCTCCACTCAGCAGCCATACTTGCCACCGTTAGACCAATGAGGGAATTCTTTCGAATGATTTTGGTAGGTAATGTTATTTCAAATTCTTTAACAAAGTAACATAATCCTAAAAAAAAAATAATATAATGAATGTTTTGATGGAATATGACTAATTTGAATCATTTTTCTAACAAATAGCTGCCCTCGTAATCTATTCCAAAAAATCCAGTCGCTTAACTAATGTATTGTGTGGAATATGACAAATTTTATTCATTCATCCGACGAATACGTAGCCATATCTTCAATCGTTTTAGGCAGATAACTTAAAAAAATGGGAGAAATCTCGTTTAAAAAATGAGTATGAATAAATTTAGCGATGAGCTATAAAAATCCAGTAGGTATAGGCTGACCTCACATTTTAGAGATTATCTTATATAGAATAAAATATACTGGATTTGTATAGCCTGATGTGTGAGTACCAGCAAATGTATGTACGAATATGAAAAAAGAACATATAATTTCAATCACTCATGATTGTGTTACAATGAGATCTAGATTGTTGTAAAAAATCTTTGTTGAAATTTTAAGAGAATAGGTATAAGTAAGTTTAGGTCCCATGTAAACGATTGCCATTAGTTTATTGCTATTCATCGGGTCTATAACCGAACTCCGAGCTATTACTGAGAATTTCATAGAAATACCCAATAACACTTTGCACGACCTGGAAATAGGACCCGAACAAATTTAATGTATGAATATAATATAGGTTAAAGACCTAAATTTATGCATCTATAAATTATACATTTCCTTTTGAACTTGATACTCAAAACTTCCAACGAGTCTACACTACAAAGGCGGTACTGACAGCATGACAACTTCAGCGAGGTTCGCTATGACAGCTCGTTCCAGCGTTCTTTTGGCCGGTGTTAGTTCAAAAGCTCTGTCAATCAAAACATACGTCCCAACTGACTCTTACGTGTTGGTTGTTCACTACAAGTTGCTTGTATTGACTTGCTTAGTTGCGACTGGTGGTGTTGTCTGATGGATTTCACTTTCACCAGACCAGTGGGATATTTGTTATGTCAAACTACTCACTGATGTATCACGAGCTTTAGAAACTCTAATGCCAATAAACTTGAGCATGTAATCTGTATATCATAACATACCATCACGCCTGTATTCCCCGAAAGGTAAGACCCAATAACACGTTGCTCGACCTGGGGATCGAACCCAGGACCTCTAGCATGGCATTCACGCTTAGGACCAGTAGACTAATGAGGCAGTCGGAGGTAATCTGTATTTCGCTACTAATATTATAAAAAGGTTAAGTTTGGGAGGTTGTATTACGCCGCTAATTAAGTACCAAAAACGTTACATATTTTATATCATGTTATCTGAATGAAACCATTAATTTTAGAATTACTTGCAACATCCTTAAATTCGCCTCACCGCAGATTATTCTAATAATTCCCGGAACAACTAAAATATCCCTGAAATTACAATTATTCGCAGGAAGCTCAGCTCATCTTAAATGTACGTCTTGGCACCGTATAAGATATTAATAAGAATTTTCCACACGGGTGATAACTAAAATGTTTGCTTCGTAGGTACAATATATATATATATATATATATATATATATATATATATATATATATATATATATATATATATATATATATATATATGTTTGAGTATCTATAGTAGTTTATTCCACAAGTATAATGGGGATTGTATCTCTAAGAGACAATAGTTGAGTTTTAATCCCTAACTTTGACCCTTATTTAAACAACTTTCAAATTGGTCTGGATTTTTTTTATAAGAATCGATGACTTCACTAATGAATTAATTTTTAACAAAAGAGTATAACCGCCTTCAAGAAATAATAAAACATTTTCGAAAGCAGGTAGCATAAAGAATAAAGATCCAACCAAATTAAAGGCACAGACTTGCGAAACTTTTCATAACATTGCTTTTATTCTTTTTTTCGAAGGCGGTTTTACTGTTTTCGTTAATAGTTCATCTATTTTCATTTTTTTTTACTTATGATGATGATATCATCGTTTTTGAAACGGACATACCGTTTTTCTACATTTTCATTACCTCGAGAGTATACCTACTGAAACAATAAAATATTTTCAAAAACGGTTAGCAATTGAGGAAGAAATCGGTGAACATGCATAAAAAAATACATACTAACCTAGAATCCCCTCCTTTTTCGAAGTCGGTTAAAACTATGAAGTCATGTTATTTCATAAAGTACAAATTACTAACACTCCCATCCATATATATACATGATGTCAGTTTATTTGCTTTCAAAAATATAAATTACTTCACAAAAGTTAAAGATACACATAATATCACCACCCGCCATAAAGACAGACTATATTTACCACATTCCAGAATTAAAATGCTAAACCAAAGTCCCTACTACATGGCAGTAAAATATATAATAAACTACCTACAGATATAAAAAAAGAAACTAAACCAATAATATTTAATAGAAAATTCAAAGCAATCTTAATACATAAATGTTTCTACTCTCTAGAAGAGTATTTCGAAAACTCAAAAATACATAAATAATAAAAATTAAAATAAATATATTATTCAAACAAAATATACTACATACAATATTATGGTCCCATCTAATGTTATAATTAAATTATACAGTAATACATTTAAAATATAAATAAAATAATATACATTTAAAAATGATACTTTTAATACTACTTATACGACATATATATTTCTCTTGCATTAGATAATAATTATTGTACAACTCAGAATCACATATTTTGAATTATTATAAATTAATATAAAATACTTTCACTTACGTAAATGTACTCGTATAAGCACTAAAATAAATTTATTATAAGAGCATAATATAAAATGTTATCTTTGCTACGACTGAAAAAGGCACTAAGTCTTGTACTGTTTAAAATGTAACACCTTTGTATACACTTAGTTTGCAAATAAATGATTTGATTTGATTTGATTTATGTTATTATTTTATGTCTACCGTTTGACGAAATACATTATCCGCATGACAACTGGACTTAACGAGCTCTCTAGGCACGTCGGCGTCGGTTGTCCAACCTTTTTACCTTCTCCCATTTTAGTCTCAAATGACAAAATGCGGAAACATGACCTTAATAAAAAACTTGGTCTTTTGTTTCGTTTTCAAGAAATCACGTCAAAGGAATCCTTACTAATATTATAAGTAAGAAAGTAACACTATGAGTCTGTTTGTTAGTTAAGTTTCACACTAAATCGCTGAAGCAATTTTGAATGAATTCTGGTATAAATTTTGGTCCTCGGAGACGGACATAATTTTAATCCTTTGGGATACGAATGAAACCAAGACAAAAACCTAGTTTCTTGTTTTTACAGTTAATTATTCGTAGTTCTTACTGGTCAATGGTACGGACGTCGTGACGTCATAATAGACCAAAGATTGACACTAAAAACCAGCTTCGATGGCGATGATTATAAAATCAGTGGATTAGCATTATGCCGAGTGTCAACGATTTTCAACAAATAATTTTTCTATTGTTTTTATCTTTATTTAAGTATTTTGTTTTTGTGTCAGAAATAAATTCATTTTCTTTCTTTTTTACACAAAAGCATAATGAGAGCTTTATCTTATAAAATAATTATAACCTTCTAAGAGACTGGAAGCGCGCCTGCTGAGAATTTGGCTTTAAGTTCAATTCCTATGCAAAGTACGGTCAATAAAAGTGTTGTATCTAGTTATACGTGTGAATATGAGCGTATGTGTGCGTAAGCACCAATACAATGAACCCTATTGTTTTACCAAACATAGTCTTGTAGCGACATCTAGCGCGCTACATGGAACTACGTCGTGCAAATCCTGAATCGCGCAAGTGGAGTTTACCGCGCGACTCGAATATATACAACCGCCTGACATCAACCGTCGGGCCGTAGCCCGCCAGGCTAAAACACCTGCCTGGTTGGAGGATCCTCCCTTTGGTTGGAGGGGCAATACATCTCGCTTCTCTACAGTCTCCAACGGAGACTTGTATCAACATTGTATATTTTCTAAGTACTTTGTTCCACATGGCGAAACTTTGGAGATAAGTTACAAGTTTAAGATACTTATGAAGAACTCACTAAGTAAACAACTTGTTTACAGATACGTAACTTTTACTGTTATCTCGCAAACTTTATTATAAGATCGCTGTGACCATAGATCGCTTGTAAATTGACTTTGTAGAATTTTCATAATTGAGTGAACTTTTAGCTTCTTATTGAAATAAAACTACTTTTTCACAGATTTTATATCGCTAGATACTAGCTGTTACCTGAGGTTTCAATCGTATTCAAGAAGGTTTTATTTACTAGGCATCGTATCAAGATAAAACATGCATCAAATTTTAAGTTGGACCTCCAGCTGTGAAAAACGCATCAAATTTTATAGTTTTTGTGTGATGCACGTGCAAATATACAAATAATATTCATAAAATACATGATCATTTTGGCTTCTATTGCTGTTACGACTATAATAAAGATCCTCAAACATTTCTTTTGAATATCTCCTATGTTAGAGATTAAAAATATCACCTTTAATAAATAGTGTATGACTGAAAAACATACAAATGTTCTAAAGATACATGATCGTTTTGGCTTCTATTGCTGTTATTACGATCCCTCATATTATATTTCTTTAAAATATCTTCTATGTTACAGATTAAAAGATTACCTTGAATGTTTTTTTTTTCCTTAGGTAACATGAAACACCCTAGTGACATGCGACAAAAAAAAATGCGTAAAAAAACGTTTTATTTCTATGTCTAAATTTGCATAGTTGCATAACAATGAGTTCTTATCAGAAATTGACGCAAATGTCTTGCTGATCTGGTATCGTCATACGACGGATCGTTGAGCTCCCTAAAAAATGGTTGAGCTACACGAGGACTGATGTATGCGTGTCGTCAGTTAGGGCAGGTCAACGCAAAGCTGCTATGGCTCTTTCTTCAAAAGGCCTGTTCAGATTTTGCCCTACATTGTAAAACTCGCATATCTATGATATAACTATTGTCTGGACTTTAAAAGAGACCATGATTCTCTGAGTTTGTTTCGACATTTCTTCTTGAAAACGACTTGTAAAAGTGTCTTCAAAAGATCTATTTACAGAAAAAAAAAAAACAAAAAAAGAAGTATTATGACTTTATATTTTTTTAAATGAACTCATTGGTCTTGTGGTCAAAAGCGTGATTGGTGATAATACCTAATGGTTGAACAATGGTTTCCATTTCCACTAACCTTTGATTGATGAATCATTGTTGTCGTAATGTTTGAATATGTGTAGTTTTTCTAACAATAAAAAAGCATTTTGTAAATACGAATTCAGAGCATAAGGATGGAAATGAAATATACTCCATGATATCATAATATACTCCATTAGTAAAAAAAAAACAAGGTCAATCCATTGAGATATGCGAAACCTTGCTGTATCTGTTATAGATAATAGGTAATATTTAGTATTAAAAATACAATTACATTATGAATCAAGAAATTTCAAAACAAAAAGATAGTATTGTACATACTGATAGGTTTTTTTTGCAATAAATATCTCTAATACTCATGTTAACAATAAATAACTTTGAATTTGATAAAGCATAATAAATTAATTGTAACACCATTATATAGTACGCTAGGCTACACGTCCAAATCCAGTTTATAATGACTGTACGAAAAGCCAACCAATGCAAGATCAGCTTAAACTGGTAATAATTGTATAGCTTGACCTGTAGCAGTGCATACAATACATACGTCATAACCATCTTCTAATTATTTCCGACACACATCCATCCATCGAGCTTCGAGTGTTTTTTTTAACTCTTTGTACGACAGTGGGACTTAATACATCAATGGGTCCAACCCTCGAAAGGGTAGTGAGTGATTGGCATCGTGGAATGTTGACAGGTTTTTTTATTGCAGACCCTACCCTTCTCGAGTCAGGCGGAACCGTACTAATAATGAGGATATCCCTATTTCTGGGTTGTGTTGATTTGCCTATTGTGTTCACTGTAAGAAGGTCCCTAATGAAGAAAGAATAAAATAAACATCTAAGTACTTACTTAACATACCATACGCCTGTATTCCCTGAAGGGTTAGGCAGAGGCGTACTAATGAACACCCACATTTCGCCGGTATGTTAAGGTCCCATGTATTAGTGGGCGAGCCCATTGCCATTAACCGAGCACAAATCCAGACTCCGAGCAGCTACTGAGTATTTCATAGAAAAACCCAATAACATTTTGCTCGATCTGAGGATCGCACCCAGCACCTCTACCGTAGTAGTCGTACTTAGGACCACTAGACTAGGTAATGAGGGAGGTACCTACAGATCTGAAAGTGTCAAGTTGGTATTGGGTTTTTCTATGAAATAACAGCTCGGATTTCTTTCTGTGTTTTGCCATAATAATTTATTTAGATAAGAAAATTTAGCTTTGCCCCGCGGTTTATGATTTTTTTATTCGATCGCTGTGCAACTTTATAGAATCACTAGGATAATATTCTTAATTTGATCGAATAAACGGGAAGATTGCCTGGAAACTTCCTCAAAATCGTTCCAGCCGTTTTGAAGACGTACAGAACTTAAACATATAGATTTTGCTTATTTTTTATTATTTTTTAGCATTAAATATTGCGAAATTTTCACAAAGAAATGAATTTTCTAATTAAAGAAAATTTCTAGTGAAAGAAAAATTCGATCTCAGGCAGGGTTTGAACCTGCGTCCCTCTGGTTAAGTACACCAGACGCTTTACCAACTAAGCTACCGAGACCACTGCCTGTGATGTCGAATTTCTCTTCCACCTTCTACGTCTTGTGGCGACGTCGGCACCATCTATTGAAGACATTACTATGTCTTTCAACCAACACGACTGCCTTTACAGGTAGTTCAATGTCGAACGATGTTGCCTTACCGTATTATGCTTATTTTTTATTATTTTTTAGCATTAAATATTGCGAAATTTTCACGAAGAAATGAATTTTCTAATTAAAGAAAATTTCTAGTGAAAGAAAAATTCGATCTCAGGCAGGGTTTGAACCTGCGTCCCTCTGGTTAAGTACACCAGACGCTTTACCAACTAAGCTACCGAGACCACTGCCTGTGATGTCGAATTTCTCTTCCACCTTCTACGTCTTGAGGCGACGTCGGCACCATCTATTGAAGACATTACTATGTCTTTCAACCAACACGACTGCCTTTACAGGTAGTTCAATGTCGAACGATGTTGCCTTACCGTATTATGCTTATTTTTTATTATTTTTTAGCATTAAATATTGCGAAATTTTCACGAAGAAATGAATTTTCTAATTAAAGAAAATTTCTAGTGAAAGAAAAATTCGATCTCAGGCAGGGTTTGAACCTGCGTCCCTCTGGTTAAGTACACCAGACGCTTTACCAACTAAGCTACCGAGACCACTGCCTGTGATGTCGAATTTCTCTTCCACCTTCTACGTCTTGAGGCGACGTCGGCACCATCTATTGAAGACATTACTATGTCTTTCAACCAAGACGACTGCCTTTACAGGTAGTTCAATGTCGAACGATGTTGCCTTACCATATTATGCTTATTTTATATTATTTTTTAGCATTAAATATTGCGAAATTTTCACAAAGAAATGAATTTTCTAATTAAAGAAAATTTCTAGTGAAAGAAAAATTCGATCTCAGGCAGGGTTTGAACCTGCGTCCCTCTGGTTAACTCTGGTTTGGTTGGTTTTCTTAAAAAAATAATAAAAAATAAGCATAATACGGTAAGGCAACATCGTTCGACATTGAACTTCGACATTGGACGCAGGTTCAAACCCTGCCTGAGATCGAATTTTTCTTTCACTAGAAATTTTCTTTAATTAGAAAATTCATTTCTTTGTGAAAATTTCGCAATATTTAATGCTAAAAAATAATATAAAATAAGCATAATATGGTAAGGCAACATCGTTCGACATTGAACTACCTGTAAAGACAGTCGTGTTGGTTGAAAGACATAGTAATGTCTTCAATAGATGGTGCCGACGTCGCCTCAAGACGTAGAAGGTGGAAGAGAAATTCGACATCACAGGCAGTGGTCTCGGTAGCTTAGTTGGTAAAGCGTCTGGTGTACTTAACCAGAGGGACGCAGGTTCAAACCCTGCCTGAGATCGAATTTTTCTTTCACTAGAAATTTTCTTTAATTAGAAAATTCATTTCTTTCATATAGATTTTTATAAATTAGGTACATAGACATAGCACCATCACGCCTATATTCGCCAAAGGGTTAACTAATTATTGTAACCCACAATTCACCGATGTTTGGGTTACAAACAACACAGATTGTTAATTCTTTGGTATCTTTACGCAATATGTTTAACACAATTTATGTTGTATATATTTTCGTTATAAATCGCAACAAGCGATAAAGTAAATATGTACTTGGAAACGAGGTACGAATTACTTCAATATTTGCGGAAACTCATAGTATATTTATATTTACCAGACGTTGGAGTCGGGACTGAGTGCTTCCAACCCTTTCGTATCAAACCCATGCACTTGAACGATTCTTCTTTTCCCGATAATCCTTTGACATCAACCGATTTTAAAACCAAGGTTACCATTACTCATGTCAAAAGATTTATCACAACAAATTATTATTTGAAAATCCAATGTTTTACGTGTACTTTAAGGCGTTTCCTAGTTTGGGGATTAGCAAGTGTCTCGATTAATCGAAATTTCTTCCAAGTTACAGTCATAACATTGTTGGTACTCTGCTGTGGGGATCAGCTGCTGACGTAGATTCTATTTTCATCTTGCAGAAAAGGGCCATCCGCGCAATCTACAATATGGGCCCTCGCGATTCCCTTAGAGAAGTCTTCAAGAACGTCAGTATACTAACGCTGCCGTCACTTTATATTTTAGAAAACATCATGTATATCCGCAAAAACCTGCATATGTTCAGCATAAATAGCGAATTTCACAACCATAATACTAGAAATAAACATAAAATAGTGGTACCTAAATTCAGATTAACTAAAACCAATAAATCATTTCTAGGAAATTGTGTGCGTAAAAACGCACACAATTTCCTAGAAATGATTTATTGGTTTCTTCGGACTTGATTTATTGGGACTTCCAAAAAGGAGGAAGTGCCTAATACAGTGTAATTTGTAAAGTACCTCAAAAGAAAAACGGTACCCATAAGGAATCACTTGGCTGTCCGTCCTTCTGTCCGTCTGTCGGTCTGTCAAGACCCTTTTCTCAGGAACGCGTGGAGGTTATGCGTGAAGCTGAAATTATTATCAAATAATCAGTAGAACAGTGAAAATATCAAACTTCTAAATCAACGCAATTAAAAATTACGTAACTGTCAATTTTGAACTGATTTCCAAAATTATTTATCATTACACCTCTCTAACCCTTTGGTTTATTCCAGGAAGGGCACCCAGCCTTCAAGGAATACAAATATCATACGTTCGTTAAATATCTATATAAAAAACTGATTCACCAATTCTTGTATTTTAGATACAATAAACGGTCTTAAATGGGCCACTAAGTAAATATTGAATTAGTCGACCAATTGACCTCTTTTAAAAGGTCTCGGTACAAGGAGAGAAACATCTGGCCTTCTCGTGATTGTGGTACTTAAAGATATTGTCATGTGCACATGAATCCTACAATGTGTCTACATTGTAGGATTCTTTATAGATGTCCACTATTTTAACTGCAAAGTCAAAGTCAAAATGTTTTATTTGAATGATACTATAAAAATAAATTAAAATGTTAAAAACTACTTGCAATATCTTACTCAACATATAAGTTAATTAAAACTTAATATATGGAGAATATGTATTTTTTGAATGAGATACCCTTTCCATCTGTTATTGATGATTTGATTTTTCGCAAAATGTATGTTGATGAACGTATAAAGACAAAAAGAGTTTTGTTAGAAATCATTACCAGATGATTTTAATTTAATTCGAGATTAACCTGATACTCTGCAAATCTGTCATTCTGCGAATATATCATTACGCGAATCTGTCATCACGCGAATCTGTCATCACGCGAATCTGTCATTATCATAGATCGTCATTTTGAAACACCTGGCATTATGCGTTTCTGACAATTCGCTAATCTGTTCATAGCCCAAACGATAGTTCATCATCATCATTCTCATCAACCTATATAAATTGTCCCACTGCTGGGCACGGGTCTACTCTCAGAATGAGGGATTAGTTTATATTCCACCCCGCTAGTCTTCCACGGGTCGGCAGACTTCATGCACCCTCGATAAAATCTCTCAGGCTCAAGATGTTTTCTTTCACCTTTTAAGCGCGTGATATTTAAGAATTAATGCGCACATGATTTCGAATAATAAGAGATATAGAGAAAAAAGACAAAGAGAGAGTGATGTAATAGTAACTTGTACTTAATTACATGGGAGCTAAACATATCGCTAAACTGTGGATGTGCAATGGTACACCTCTGCCTAACTACTAAAGGAATAGGCGTGATGGTATGTTACCACGACGGACCTAGTCAGTTAAACAAAGGCAGTTAGAAAGTTTCTTAAGAACTAGTTTAACAAAACTCATGAGAGCATAAAACCTTTTTTAGCAGATCTGAGTCCGTGACAGCCGTTTAACACAAAATACCGTTCAGACAATTGTTTCGTACAAGCATAAGAATTAGATCGGGTAGGAAACTAGTCGTTATGTTCTTATACGTAAGAGTGGAAATATATTTATTTTATTATTTGTGTGATGGCGATTAAAACTGCTAGCGCTGGATCAGTAGTTAGTTAGTAACGTTTTTCGCCGATAACTAAAGAGTTAATAAAAGCTCCTTTTCCGGTTTTATAACAGTGAATGCAGATATCGTTTCTAACAGTCCACTGCTAGTTGGGAGCCCTAATGTGCGCCATTTTACCCTGTCGTGTAAATCGTATCACTCGGATCATATTATTGGGCGCCAAATTCCATTTTTCATTTTTCGCCAATTGTACGTCTATGAAACATCCTAGCTTCATGGAAGTGAGACTAAGAATTGCGACAATATTTATTATGTATTCACATGTCATTTCTTTTATTATTTAAACTCTGACTATAAAATGTTATGGTATCATTAGCGAGGCATCGAGAGAACTTCGCCCGGAGTCTCTCCGAGGGATAAAATCTGCATTGAAGTACTGAAGTATTGCAGCCTGAAGTGGCAATGGGCTGGTCACATCTATTGGAGAACTAACAAAGGCTGATCAAGCGAGTTCTTGTGGCAATGGCAGTGACTAGATGAGGAAAACCGAAGATAAACCGAACCGATTCTATGGCGTTCATTAGAAGAGGCGTCCAGCATTGGACGACTATAGGCCGATGATGATCATTGTACGCTTTAATACGAACCCAATACTTCTTAGTGAGCAGTCGAAATAATTAGAACAACAAAGCAGGAGTAGCCGGTAGCATTACAATCATTACTAGCTGTTGCGCTAGGTTCCATTCGCATCTGCGGAGAAATGTCACAACGCTCCCGTATTCCCGGCACTGAAGTGGTGACGCGAAACGCCGAGGTTAGTTTTAGTCGGTATATCGCTCTTTTCAGAGCGGAGTCCGACACACCCCATCGCTCTCCCTAGGGCGGTGGATAGTGCATAAAGCATTTCCAACCCCGACAAAAAAAAAAAAAAAAAAGGTTCCATTCGCATCCCAATAGACTATTTTAGATACCTAAAAGGTAGCCTTCTTCGAGATCCAATATATTTCTATACCAAACTTTACCAAAATTTCAGGGATTTAAACGTAATAAACCAAAACACAGGCAGACAAGGTAACTTTCGCACTTGGTAATATCAGTTTGAATTTCTAACAGTTTTCCATATAAACAAGAAAGTTGTATAGGATGCTATTACGTCCTCAGCGTTCGCAACGTAATGTTCAACCCAGATGCGACCGTAATCAGTGTGCATTAAAAGTTAAAATCGCATTAGGCCGCTATTCTCATGCACATACTGCATTATCAATTTAGTTTTATGGACGCTATCAGAAGGTAGTATACGTCAATCAATGCATGATGTAATTTTTACGAGCGGATACATCGTTTGTGACTCATATGATATAATAGTCGATTAGGATTGTCGACCTATCGTAATTTTATGTGTGGTAGCTTGATGTTTATGGAATGATACATACATCCTATCTTACCACGCTTTTTTTATACCACTTAGGTGGCAAACAAGCATTCAGCCTGCCTGATGGTAAGCGTTATGTTACCGATACCTATGAATAGACGCTTGCAACACCAGGGCTATCACTCGCGTGATAAAAACTGTGTAATAAAAAATAATAAAATAATTTTGTCTAAAACAGTTTGGGAAGTCGGTGACTTCTATTTGAGTGGGTCTTTTATTTTCGCCACCGACTTCCCAAACTGTTTTAGACAAAATTATTTTATTATTTTTTGAAGGCGGTTTAACTTTTTTGTTAAAAGTAATTTTATTTTGTAATTTTTAGTGGAAAGTTTGTTAAGAAGTACTTGTTAGCCAACTAAACGCACTGCTCCAATAAGACAGCGATGTTTCGGAGTAAACGATAATATCATCGATGTAAACAAATTTTAGATTTTTGTTGATATTTTCAAAACTGCTTAACCGATTTCGATAAAATTTGAATGAGACCACCTCTGAAGTATGACCTACCAAACAAAAAAACAATCATTATAATCGGTCCACAACTGGCGGAGATATCGCGTAACAAACATACAAAAAAAAAAACATACAGACGAATTGAGAACCTCCTCCTTTTTGAAGTCGGTTGAAAAATAAACACGCTTGCGATATTTTAGTCGCGGCGGTAGCCTAATGGCTAGGGCGTCGGACTTGCGATCATGTGGTTGCCGGTTCGAAACCCCCCACCCATTGCACTACCGACGTGAATCCACTCGTAACACAAGCATTTAGCTTAGCACGAGGGGTTAACAAGATTACTAGTAATGTGGGACCCGAGTTGCTAGTAAGCTTTAAAAAAAATAAGTCCCCCCACAGTAAAAAAAATATACTTACAGGGAAAAATATAAAGTGAAGCAACGGTATTTGCAAATAACGTCTAATCATTAAAAAACTAGACTCCTTTAAGTCTAAGGAAGATCTCTTTTTTCATTCACTAAAAAACATATTTTATGTAAGCTAACATAAGTAGCTAAGATACTCGTTATTTAAAACAGTTGACAAGCGCCACATTGTTTGAATGTGATTCGCTCAAACCTGTACTCAAACTTTGTCGCACCTCGTCAAAATAATTAACAAATGCGTATAATGTACCTATGTTTCTGTTTGAGAGAAAACAATAGCGAAACTTTCCGTGGAACCTAGACAACGTGTTTTACCTAAAATTGTTAGAATTTTAAATATACGCTCTGAATTTAGATATTTAGTGGCCAGCAACATTATAGTTATTGTATTCGTTGACCCGTCAAGTTTTTTTTAAATGGTGTTCCCATGTAAAAACTTCTTTGAATCGTTCGTCTCGTCCCGACATTCTTAATTTAAATGTTGTTCCTGCAGATCTGAATGGGTTAATTTGCTTAACGTTGGCATAACTGTATTACTTACTTATTTCTTCTTATTCATAATCATTATTTATTTCATCTTATTAAACAATATTCAATCTGAAAGGAATAAGTACTCTATTTGCACCATTACTATCTTTAGCCTATTGTTTTGACGTGTTTTTTTTAATGCGGATCAATTTCAAGCACCAATATTCCCAGATTCACCATCAACTAAAATTAGTTAATGGCAGGTGAAATTCGATAATTAATAATTTATCAGTAGTTCACAAAGAGAGGAGTCTTTCTCCTTCTTAACTTTTTCTAAAGGGAGGAACGGTTAGTCTGTGTCTAACGGTGTACTAATGGACACTCACACTTCGCCGGTATCTTGAGGTCCCATGTAATAGAGGGCGAGCCTATTGCCATTAACTGTGCCATTAACAAATCCAGACTCCGAGCAGCTACCGAGAATTTCATGGAAAAACCGTCGCTTTGCTCGACCTGGGGATCGAACTCAGGACCTCTAGCGTAGCATTGGCGCTTCGGACCACTGGACTAATGAGGCAGTCAACGGTAACAACAGTGTTGGTATTTAGTCTAAAGCAAACAAAACTTCCCTAAGTTACATTACATAAACAAAGCTCCACAGTATAACAAACAATATAGTTTGCTTACAAACTCAGGAACTTTCTCTACTAAGATTACAGAGTTCATTATCTATGTTAGTTTACATATATAGCCCTGAGCATCCAGTACATAGAGCACTCATGTAAATAACTACATGAATTGATCAGTCTGCAACGTTAAGAGCAATTCATTATATTATCTGGGTTCCCCATGAATCAAAATTGTTCTCTATTGATACATTATCTTGAAATACTTGTATAAATAATAATCACTACATAGTATAAAATAAAGTCGCTTTCTCTGTCCCTATGTCCCTTTGCATGCTTAAATCTTTGAAACTACGCAACGGATTTTGATGCGGTTTTTTTAATAGATAGAGTGATCAAGAGGAAGGTTTATATGTATAATACATACATATTTTAGTATAGAAAAGCCAATAAACCACGCGGGCGAAGCCGTGGGCGGAAAGCTAGTAATAAATAAATAAAGTTGAGCTCGTGTAACTTTCTAACGCTACATTGAAATGAAGTTTTATGTATGCCAGCAGGTCAAGGTATACAAAACTGACAAATTTCTCCAAATGATTTTAAACCTTAAATTGTTGAATATAAAGTTAAAAATCAACTGAGTAAATTTGACATTTTGTAGTAACTTGATGTGCTGGCCACCGTACAAGGAACATGATTTTAATATTATTGTAACTGCAAAATTTCAAAGACTTTATTGGTTAAAATTCAAGAAAAACCAAACTACTTTTGTATGGAGCGCGGAGCGGAGACTATCCTCTAAATCTTTGCACCACAGTCGAAACATTGCCGGAAAAGACTGGATGCGGAAGACCCAAAATCGTTAGGGATGGCGTGCTTATGAAGAACCTTCATCCAGCATTGGAAGGCAGCAAGTTGAAAAAACCGGCCAAGTGCGAGTCGGACTCACGCACGGAGGGTTCCGTACCATTACGATTTATGACGTATTAAAAAAAACTATTTACTAGATCTCGTTCAAACCAATTTTCGTTGGAAGTTTACATGGTAATGTACATCATATATTTTTTTTAGTTTTATTATTCTCTTATTTTAGAAGTTACAGGGGGGGGACACACATTTTACCACTTTGGAAGTGTCTCTCGCGCAAACTATTCAGTTTAGAAAAAAATATATTAGAAACCTCAATATCATTTTTGAAGACCTGTCCATAGATCTACGTACCCACACGTATGGGTTTGACGAAAAAAAAAATTTTTGAATTTCAGTTTAAGTATGGGGAACCCCCAAAATTTGTTGTTTTTTTTTTCTATTTTTGTGTGAAAATCTTAATGCGGTTCACAGAAACATCTACATACCAAATTTCAACAGCACAGTTCTTATAGTTTCGGAGAAAAGTGGCTGTGACATACATACGTACGAATAGACAGACAGACAGACATGACGAATCTATAAGGGTTCCGTTTTTTGCCATTTGTCTACGGAACCCTAAAAAGGGTATCGATGGAACCTATAACTTTAATTACCGCGGCGTTCGTCGTTGTGTGAGGTCATTATGCTTACCTACGTAATAATGCTACTCACGGTGCTAATTACAGCTATTTGGGCATCATTTCGTCCATTAAGCATTCCTAATTAACCCGTTCCGGACTAATATACATACATAATCATTAGCACGACAATGTCATATCATTCTACGATTGTATAAACGATATGTGAGTATAATTGACTACTCCATTACTACAACGACGATAATTTAACCAACATCATGCCTATACCTATTCCCAGTAGGGTAAGGCAGCATTCCAAGGAGTTCTCTGAATTTTTATCGCAAAATATTTTTTCATTAATTAATTATCACAGGCATAATTGTCTGCACATTATAGATATTGAAGAAAAACTAACATGGGGGGTCTTTATTAGAGCAACAGAAGCCAAAACAACATTAATCTTGATAAGCCGAGTAAGTTAATCTTTCTGGGACAACAGATAATTTATAGTCAATATCAGGCATCACCCAAACTTCCTCTTTGGGGGCCCAGTTCCTCCATCATTCCCATTCCTTCTTCTTTTCTTCTTCCCGTACCTTTTTTTTTATGGTATAACTCGGCAAACGAACAGGCGAGCCACCTGATGGTAAGTAGTCATCGCCGCCCATGGACATCTGCAAAACCAAAGGAGTTGCAGATGCGTTGCTGAGCCTATTGAAGGAAACGGGAGGGGAAGGAAAAAAGGAGAAGGAAATGGACTGAGGGAGAAATTAGGCCTCCAGCGCTCCACACTCACCGTACGAAACGCAACAGTATGCATTCTGGTACTTGACGTCGATATTCTGTGGGAGGGTAGTACTTCCCCGGTCGTGCAACGCATCTGAACTTCCTTTGGTATTGCAAATGTCCATGGACTGCGATGACTACTTACCATCAGGTAGCTCGCTTGCTCTTTAGCCGAGTTATTCAAAAAAAAAAACTTCCGAGCACGTCACAACATCTCAACACCGCCGCCCAAGGCTATCGCCCAATCGATTACAATCGATAAAACTGTCCACCTCCTCGATAAGAGGCTATCGGTAGCGATGTTCGACACCAATTTGCCGGTAATACACGATATCAGTAATCTCCATCGTTGGATAAGAACTCTGGAAAGTTGTGAAGATTTTAAATGCAATGATAGAATCGTTGCATTGATATGTTAAGAAATGATATTGTAGAATCTGAGTGGTTAGATCGTGATTTTAGAAAAAGTTTCCTTGAAAGGAAACACCTTTCAAGGAAACTTAGGTAGGTTAGATAGATTAACATTACATAACATAGAGTCACGCCTGTATTTCCCGAAGGGTTAGGCAGAGGTTTTCTAATGAAGACTCACAGTTAAGGCCCCATTTATTAGGATGTACCTAAGCCCCGGGCACATATCAAAACTCCGAGTGCCACTAAAATTTCACCGAATAACTTAATTAATATCACGTTTCTCGAACTGAAAATCAAATCCAAAACCACTAGCTTAGCAGCTGTGCCTACGACCACAAGAGTAAGTCAATCCTTTTCAGAAGGCATCCTTTCCTTTTCAGAGATCCAACCTCTCAGAGAATGATTTCCTTCCGAAGAAGATTTATTTACTCTAACTGAACTTCGCTACCTAGATGAAACTCCAGTAATATAATTTTGAAAACCGGAGCAAATTTTATACAGTAGTTTTTGCGTGATGCGCTTACAAAGATAAAGACAGTCAAACAAATAAATATCCTAACCTAAAATATTTTTTAGAGGAGGCAGTGATAGCCTAGTGATATGACTGCCAAGTCAAAGGTCTCAAGTTCGAATCCAAGGCACCTCTGACTTTTCGAAGTCATGTGCGTATTAATAATTAATTATCACGCGCTTAAACGGTGAAGGAAAACATCGTGAGGAAACCTGCTGCATGCCTGAGAGAATTTCTTGACGGCGTGTGAAGTCTGCCAACCCGCAGTAGGCTAGCGTGGCGGACTATAGCCTAATCCCTCTCGTACTGAGAGGAGACCCGTGCCCAGCAGTGGGACAATGTAATGGGTTGATGATGATGAAAATATATTTTTCTTAAATATCTCTACTTTACAATTTTAGTTTTATACGGCTACACATCAAGCTATACAAAACCAGTTTACGCTGGCTTATAATTATACGGCAATACAATTCAAGATCAGCTTAAACTGGATTTGTATAGGTTCACCTGTAGCCGTGTGAGATCGTGAGATTTACTTTCCAAAAAAATCAGTAATTACTTTTTAATATAAAGTCAACAGGCTGACAAATAACTGACCCTAATTACGTACAATTACAACCACACTCGTTTCGATCTGACCTTCTTTATCTCCAGTATGACGTATCGACAACATAGGAGTGTTTTATTGTTGGCACTCCTGTAGATGACATGATAAGATCGACTCTGTTTGTCCGTGACAGGGACCTTAAAAAAAAGTGACAATGAAGAATTTTGACCTTAATTGTACGTAAAAATATGATCTAATCTAAATCATACGTTATGAGGTAGGAAGTTTGTGTTTTTTATGGATAAGCAAGTGGCCAAAAAATTATGTTTCCTTAAAAAGGATTACAAGCTAAGTATCGTGATTGTGATAAAATATAATGTTAACCAAATTGCGAGCTGTGTGAAAAAATAATGTTATGTCGGTTTATAAAAAGGTTTCGGAAGTCGGCGGCGAAATATGTCTATCTGTCAGCATGTCTGTATGTTTTTACAGACAGAAACTACCGCACAACATTGGATGCAGTTTTCACAGTTACATTGCTAGAAGTCTAACGTAAAATTTGGTGCACATTCCATCTTAAAAGGCTGCCTAAAAGCCACCTTATAGTAAGTAAAACAATTTAGGACGCGAGTCAAATCGCGATCAACAGATTATCTTCTTAATACTTAAAGCGAAATACTGCTCGCTCACTCACTCGCTCACTCACTCATTCACTCAATGTCAGAAACTGTCAATAAGAGATTGGGAACTGACGAAATCAACGCGATATTATCACCATAATGATAGTAAGTAGATAAACATATCAATGATATAATATAAAGACGTCAAGATAAAGCTATGCTTCCGAATTCCAGATTTGCAAAAAAGTAGGTAAATAATTATAATGAATTACAGAAAAAGTGAAATAGGATCTTAGGCAGGGTCCGAAACTGCGTCCCTACAGTTATGTACACCGGAGTACCGGACACTTTAGCCACTAAGCTACCGAGACCACTGCTTAATAAAATAAATAAAAGCAATTTCGAATTTGTTTTTCTGCCAGAGATCGTATAAAATTTTTCTTTAGCTAAATCACCCATCAAAGGGGTCATTCTACTCGTCATACTGACCAACTTTCCCTTAATAATCTATAACAGATACGTGAAAATTTTTTTACGATATTTTGTAGGTAGGTATATAAAATTGGTTTGCGTATAATCTTCTCCTAAACGGCTTAACCGAATTTTATGTTTTTTTTTAACTTATATGAGGTGACCTGGTTGCTTATTAGCTAAAGTGTGAAAATGGTAACTGGCACTGTTTGTTGTTAGTAACAGCTAACCCATTCTATTATCATAATGCTAAAAATATATGTCTGTTTGTTTGTTACGTTTTCACGCCTAAACCGCTTAACCAATTGTGATGAATTTTGATATTGACACAGCTTGCACCTTGCAGAAGTACATAAGCTACCTTTTGTCTCAAATTTACTTTAGGATGCGGGTGAAACCACGAGCAACAGATAGTTATCTACTATTAAATTGCAACGTTAAACTACAATATAATCATAAGCATTGTTTTTGATATACCGCGCCATAACCATAAAGAGATAAAGTTAAATATTGCTGCATAAAACAGGTGCAGTAATTCCCACAGCCGACGGAGAATGTTGCTGGGTAACTTTTACACTTTGTTGTCACCGACATTGGCAATAATAGATGGGTCGCAGTTTTTATTAACTCGTAATAGAATTACTGTCCCATTGCTGGGTCCAGGTTTCCTCCCATAATAACATATCCCTCTCGATATGTTGTCACCGGCATTAGCAACAATAGATGGGTAGCAGTATTTATTAACTAGTGATAGAGGAAACCTGCATGCCTGAGAGATTTGCTTGACGGCATGTGAAGTCTGTCAAACCGCGGTAAGCTAGCGTTGTGGACTATAGCTTATTCCCTCTCGTTCTGAGAGGAGACCCGTGCCCAGCAGTGGGACAATGTTATTGGCTGATGACGATGACGATAGATCACCTGCCCCACTGCTCGGCCTGGGTCTTCTCTCATAATTAGAGGGATTAGGCTATAGTCCACCACGCTGGTCGAATGCAGGCAGACTTCACACGCCGTTGAGAAAATTTCTCAGACATGCAGGCTTCCTCACACTGTTTTTGTTCACCGTTTAATTGCGTTATAGATAAGTATTAATACGCGGAATGGAGTGTTGGCCCAGTGGTAACACCCGCGAATTACGGGTTGTAAGTCGTAGGTTCGAACCCAGACAGGCGCTTCACTTTGTGTAAAATATTTCATCACCATTACTCCCAAGACGCTAGCTAGAGCTTTAGAAAACATGGAAACTAACATTACTTACAAAAAAAAAATGCTAGATAAAAATGACATCCTGCTCTTTCTAGTAAAAGATTTTATCACCATATACATATACGTATAGTCAGACTGAAAGCCCATTAAATGCCTTACTGGAAGGCTTGAAAGCATCTTCTCATAAAGTAGCTAAAGAATTATCATTGGGATCATTAAATGTAGGTACTCTTCCACATTAGTCTAGAGTGCGACTGCTACGCTAGAGGTCCTAGGTTCGATTTCTATGACGAGCAGTGTTATTGAGTTTTTCTATGAAATTCTTAATAGCAGCTCCGAGTCGAGAATTGTGCCCGGTTAATGCAATAGGCTCGTTCCCTATTACATGGGACCAAAAAACATACCGGCAAACTGTGGGTGTATATTAATTAGTACACCTCTGCCTAACCCTTCGGGGAATACCGGCGTGATGGTGTGTGTTTAAATGTAGATACATATACATAGTTTCAAAAATGGTCTATCAGTGAATTAAAAACATTAATAGACTCTCTATTCTTCCCAGTTCCTCATAAAGATGCCAAATAAAACCTTTTTACAAGTACGATCATTCAATTCATGAACTGAATGCGATTTGAAAATTAATCTTATTGCTGCTACAGTAGGTAATAGAATGAACTTTGCTATTAGCAACAAGTTCTTGGTACAATGCCAACGCCGAGTCAAGGCTAATGACCGTTTGTAGTACATTAAC
Source organism: Subacronicta megacephala (assembly GCA_958496365.1). NCBI lineage: Eukaryota > Metazoa > Arthropoda > Insecta > Lepidoptera > Noctuidae > Subacronicta > Subacronicta megacephala. The sequence continues at coordinate 1,719,798 of OY292526.1, forward strand.
CGTTCTCTCCTTGAGTGACAACTGCTAGATAGTTTTGACGCATCGTTGTAATACATTCGACAGTTGTATTCGATATGTCGGATACGCTGACACCTCAAAGCTGCCAGAATTCGTATTCTAATAATATTTTTGGTAACACGATTTGTATGAAGATATGTAGTATTTAATTGAATTGTCGTTACGGGGAAGTAATGCCACGCCTATATTTCTCGAAGGGGTAGGTAGAAGGATACTGCGATCTGTAGCAGTGATCTTTGGACTGCCTCATTAGTCTTGTGGTCCTAAGCACGACTGCTACGCTTGATTTCCTGGGATCGATCCCCAGATCGAGTTAAGTGTTATTGGGTTTTTCTATGAAATTCACAGTAGCAGCTCGGAGTTTTTGATTGGTGCCCGGTTAATGGCAATAGGCTTAGCCCCTATTACATGGAACCTAAACATACCGGCGAAATGTGGGTGTACCTACATTCGTACATCTCTGCCTAACCCTTCGGGGAATACAGGCGTGATGGTATGGTATGTAGCAGTTATAGCCTAATGATGGGACCAATGGACTGCACAGTCGTAGTTGAATACTCAGAGGCCTTGGATTCGAATTCGAGGCCGAAGTCGGATCGCTATCATCGCATTGCACATTCGCCTATGTCGTGTCGCAATTTATTTTCATGTACGAATAGAATTGATCTGTTACTTCCCGTTGTTATAAGGGGTCATGTCTGATGGCTGGACAGAGCGATTCACCTGTGTGTAGACTTGTTTGAGACTCTTGATTTAGATGTAGGTAATATTATATAACATAACATACCATCACACCTGTATTCCCCGAAGGGTTAGACAGAGCTGTACTAATGTACACCCACATTTCGCCAGTATGTTTAGGTCCCATGTAATAGGGGAACGAGCCTATTGCATTAACCGGGCACAAATCCAGACTCCGAGCTGCTACTGAGAATCTCATAGAAAAACTCAATAACACTTTGCTCGACCTGGGGATCGAACCCAGGATCTCTAGCGTAGCAGTCGCGCTTGGGACCACCTTTAGACTATCGAGGCAGCAATATTATATAATATCTATAAATAAGTAGGCTCTGAAACAGTAGACGTTGTCCTGTCCAAAATTCAATAAATCATACAATTTAACCTGTCAAGTGCCATATTGTAGACATATTGCAAAATCTATTGTTTTGTCCTCATGAGGCAACTACATGCATCAGTGAATTAAATTCCTACATATTTGAATACTCCTTAATCTAGTGTTCCCAAGCGCGACGGCTATGTTAGAGTTCCCGGGTCCAATTCCCTGATCGGGAAAAGTGTTATTGAGTTTTTTATGAAATTCATAGTAGCAGCTTGTAGTTTGGAATGTGCGCGGTCAATGGAAATAGGCTTGGCCCCTATGACATGACATGACACCTAAACATACCTGCGAAATGTGGGTGTAAATTAGTACACCTCTGCCTAACCCTCGGGGAATTCAGGCGTAGGTGGTAGGTATGTATGTTTTTTATTTTAATCTCTACAAATATCATTGAAATCCGTTGGACCTCTTTCGAAGTCTATTCGAGACAAACTTTCAGACGGAGACGCAAAAATCGTATTTATAATTGGGAATTTTCACTTAATTATTGCAGTGCAGCAGTGATAGCCTAGTGAAATGACCATCGGACTGCCAAGTCTCGAGTTCGAATCCAGGACACGCACCTCTGACTTTTCGAAGTCATGTGCGTATTAATAATTAATTATCACGTGCTTAAACGGTGAAGGAAAACATCGTGAGGAAACCTGCATGCCCAAAAGATTTTCTTGACGGCGTGTGAAGTCTGCCAACCCGCAGTAGGCTAGCGTGGTGGACTATAGCCTAATCCCTCTCGTTCTGAGAGGAGACCCGTGCCCAGCAGTGGGACAATGTAATGGGTTGATGATGATGATGATGATGATGATGATGATGACTTAATTATTGTCATTTTTTTTTAATCACAGACAGACATTTCGATGTCATTTATTGGTATGTAACAGATTAGGCACTTTTTCTTCGTAAATATTTTAATTATGTAGGTAGTATTATCTCATAAAACACAATACGAGATAAAATAACACTTCAATCTTCAACTTAATCCCCAATCATGCCGTTGCATATTTATGACCAAGTACATAATAACTTAATTGCATACACACAGCAATTTACGAGTGCACTTCGTGTGGCTTCTAAATACAGTGACATAAGGTTTAAATTTAAATGATACACGCGCACTTCTAAATCATTATGTACCTCAGTATGTACTGAGGAAAAGGGCAGACGTATTCACATAACATAATAATGTATGTGTACGTGCTTAGAATTAATGAGATTAACTTGAGCATACCATCATATCACATCATCACGCCTGTCCTCCTCGAAGGGTTAGGCAGTAGGTGTACTTATGTACACCCACACTTTTTAACCCCCGACGCATAAGTTTGACGTGTCTGTGTGTGTGTGTCTGTCTATGGCATCGTAGCTCCCGAACGAATGAACCGATTTTGATTTAGTTTTTTTTTGTTTGAAAGGTGAATTAGTCGGGAGTGTTCTTAGCTATGTTTGATGAAACTCGGTCGAGAGATAGGTAATACAATTATCGGGTGTTTTTTCAATTTTTAATTTTTTAAAGTTTGGATCCCTGGAAAAGGGTGCGTATTGGCACAAATCCGGACTCCTATCTGCTAATGAGAATTTTATAGAAAAACCCAATAACACTGTTTGACCTGGGGATCGAACCCAAGACCTCTAGCGTAGCAGTCGCGCTTTGGACCACAATACAATGCCTAAAGAATTATTACAGACATCAATCAATGTAAGATACTCTTCCTCTTTAGTTTAGTGTGACTGCTAAGCTAAAGGTTCTAGGTTCGATTCCCGGGTCGCGCAAAGTGTTATTGAGTTTTTCCATTAAATTATCAAAAGCAGCTCGGAGTTTTTGTTTGTGCCCGGTTAATGGTAATAGGCTCGCCCCCTATTACATGGGATCCAAACGTACCGGCGATTGTAGGTGTACATTAGTAAACCCTGCCTAACCCTTCGAGGTCCTAAACAGGCGTAATGGTATGTTATGTTATAATAATAATATTATATCTTATTAGCAACGTATTTGTCTCAATACAAAGGAGTTCTGTCTCCTGAACTAGGTAAAACACCCTGTATCTTAGAAAACAGTGCCTTCCCTAATACTTATTTCTAGGTTTTATAATATATTCAGTAAGTATCTTATCAAAATATCATCATCATCATCAACCCATTACATAGTCCCACTGCTGGGCACGGGTCTCCTCTCACAACGAGAGGGATTAGGCTATAGTCCACCACGCTAGCCTACTGCGGGTTGGCAGACTTCACATGCCGTCAAGAATCTCTCAGGCATGCAGGTTTCCTCACGATGTTTTCCTTCACCGTTTAAGCGCGTGATAATTAATTATTAATACGCACATGACTTCGAAAAGACAGAGGTGCGTGCCCTGGATTCGAACTCGAGACCTATGACTTAGCAGTCCAATGGTCATATCACAGGGCTATCACTGCACCTGATAGCAGTGATAGGGTAGGGTAGGGACAATGTAATGGGACTGTATGTAGTAGACTGGATGTAGTAGTACTGAGAGGAGACCCGTGGGTCTCCTCTCAGTACTAGAGGGATTAGGCTATAGTCCGCCACGCTAGCCTACTGCGGGTTGGCAGACTTCACACGCCGTCAAGAAAATCTCTCAGGCATGCAGGTTTTCTCACGATGTTTTCCTTCACCGTTTAAGCGCGTGATAATTAGTAATTTATTAATATGCACATAACTTCGAAAAGTCAGAGGTGCGTGCCTTGGATTCGAACTCGAGACCTTTGACTTGGCAGTCCAATGATCATATCACAAGGCTATCACTGCACTGTAGAGCGCTACAATAGCAATAAAAACGTTATCACAATTTAAAATTTCGGCTGGATTGATAGTGATCAAAATATTCCCAAGTATATTGTAGGCCGATAAGTGCAGTGATAGCCTTGTGATAAGATCATAGGCTTGCAAAAAATTTTTGCTTGATCTGGGAATAGAACCGTGTACTTGACGCTTAGTAGTCGCACTTGCGATCGCCATTTTTTTATGGTATAACTCGGCAAACGAGCAGGCGAGCTGCCTGATGGTAAGTAGTCATCGCCACCCATGGACATCTGCAAAACCAAAGTAGTTGCAGTTGCGTTGCCGAACCTATTTATGGAAAAGGGAGTGGACGGAGAAAAGGAGAAGGAAGGGGACTGAGGGTGGAATTGGGACTCCGGCACTCTACATTCACCGAAACACAACGCATACTGCTATTTGACGACGATATTCTGTGGGATGGTAGAACTTCCCCGGTTGACCCATTCATGCTCGTATATTTTCACGGAAAATTTAAGCTACGTAAAAATAACGTAAAAATACTTGAAATAGTTACGTGAAAGTAGTAGTACAAAAGTAACTTTTAAGTTACCAGACCATTTGATTATTATACCATTGTAACGTACGACTTTGTTCTTGGGACTCGTCTATGTATGCCTCATAATAAGAACTACATATAATTCATACCCTAACACCATAAAGGTGATTAACGTAACAATAGTGTAACTTTAATGACGTCTATTGGCGACTGTCGCAGGTTCAATAGCTTTTGTCTAGATTTAAGCTTACTGTGTTTTATTTATTTATTTAAAGCATAATATGTCGAAAACCGAATTTTCTTATCTTTAATAATCTTTTCTATTTTTAAATATTTATTGATGACTGGACTCGGACTCGGGAGTCTGGGTTTGTGCCCGGTTAATGGCAATAGGCTCGCCCCCCATTACATGGGACCTATACATACCGGCGAAGCGTGGGTGTACATTAGTACACCTTTGCCTAACCCTTCGGGGAGTACAGGCGTGATTGTATATTATGTTATAAATTTTAAACAAATAATAACTTGTAAGAAAGAGTAGGCCGATTAAAGCATTTTGTTAATTTAAGCAACTGGGCTTTCAATTATTATCATCATAATAAATGAAATACCATATATGAAATGAGACCATTTTGGAAGGAAGCTCTATATGGAATGATTGACAAACAAATTGAATACCTAAGTATTTCTTTTTTTAATTCATGTTTGTTTGATTTTGTGCTTTGTACGTCATCTAGCGTATTCTGACGTCACGCTAAATGACGACTTATTGTTGTTATTGTGGTTATAGTGTTATTGTTTGTAGTCTCGAGTAGTGACTGTAGTAATAAACTTTCTAATTAATAAAGGAAACAAATTGACAGACTAGCTTAGTTATATAATGTAGGCATTTGCTAAGACATTATACAGTTCGTTCGAAATAACCGTGGGCGTCTGAAGTAAGCCGTTCCGAACCTAAATAACGAAATTAGTAAAGAAAATACCCCCAATGCTTTAGACTAGACTCAATTGTATTGAGATCTATTTTTTTTAATAAGTGAATTAATGCAAAACCACTTGCGGACAACTACAGACGCGCAAAGCTATTTCAATCGAATTTTATCTATAGGAAAATTTCCACGAGGTTTGGAAAAATGGCAAATCAGGTCACGTAGCTATGTTGGTAGATAAACAATGTCAATTACAGTCCTTTATAAGAATTCTATATAACAGAACAAGTTAGGTAGGTACTAATACAATCAACAAAGATATATTTGGCCGAACAAACTGCTCAAATTAATACGATCGACCAAGAAAATTATATCTCAATTACACATATTATGATATTTCAGAAGACGGTAGCTGTCATTGTGATATATGAGATTTATCCCATTATGACAAAGTTTAATTTATTTGTGTTTAGTTTCCTCATTAGTCCAGGACACTAGGCGACTGCCTGTAGTGTGGAGTGACTGCCACAATAGAGGGATTGGGTTTGATTCCCACATGGGACCTAAACATACATTTATTTATTTTTACTTTTTTCCCTTTTTTAATTCACAAGTTGACTGGGTGGCCTTGTAGGTCCTAGTAATCATGCATAATATTATTTTGTTTTCAAATGTTAATTGTACGATATTAAAATGTAAATGTGAGTACTATGTAGGTTAGCTTTAACACGTATCAGATGTATAAAAAACTTCTCTGACAGTTTTGAGTATTTCACACGACCTACACAAATGTCCTGCTGATCTGGTATCGTTGTGTGACGGGTCGTTGAGCTCCCTATAAAATGGTTGAGCTACACGATGACTGATGTATGCGTGCCGTCAGTTAGGACAGGTCAACTCAAAGCTGCTATGGCTCTTTCTTCAAAAGGCCTGTTCAGATTTTGCCCTACATTGTTAAACTCGCATATCTAACAACAACTATTGTCTGGACTTTAAAAGAGACCATGATTCTCTGAGTTTGTTTCGACGTTTCTTCTCAGAGATTTACAGAAATAAATATCATTTCATCATTTCATTTACCGGCGAACTGTGGATCTATAATAGTACATCTTCGCCATTATCGGGGAATACGTGCTTGAAAGTACGAGTATGTTATGTAAATTTCCCAAAAATATATTATGTACAGTCAGTCCGTTATGATATCGACTGTACAAAGTCGACGGTGCGTAGAATACCTAACTAAAAAGATGGCAAATACCGATACGAAATCCATTTGTACGAAAATTTATGGTCACTACACCCTTGTCAATATTGGAAAGTATCTGACGTTTAACACATAAGACATCGGAGTGAATAGTTGAAGAATATAACACTTAAACTAACTGTGTCAGGATACGTCAAGTCAAAGCTGCTATTATGGCTCTTTTTCAAAAGGCCTGTTCAGAACTATTGCCCTACGTTGTAAAACTATATATATCTGATAATATTACTAAGCTAGGACGAGTTAATGCATATATAATTTTAATAATAAGTTTAAAACATCGACTTGTAAAAGTGTATTTAAAAGTAATAAATAATTATAAGTAATAAATAAGTTAAGGTAAAAATAGAAATAAATAAGTTCCAATATGGTTCACAAAGATATGAATTTTCTAATTAAAGAAAATTTCGATCTCAGGCAGGGTTTGAACCTGCGTCTTACTGGTTAAGCACACCAGACGCTTTACCAACTAAGCTACCGAAACCACTGCCTGTGATATCGAATTTCTCTTCCACATTTTACGTCTTCAGGCGACGTCGGCGACGAATTATTCTTTCACTAGAAATTTTGTTTAATTAGAAAATTCATATTTTTCTGAACATTTCGCAATATTTAATGCTAAAAAATAATAAATAATAAGCATTACAATATAGTTTTAAAAATAGTTTAAAACATCGATTTGTTTTGAAAATGTCTTTTAAAGATCTATACAGTTTGTTCGAAATAATAAGCCGATCGGAAGTTGTCTGCAAGTGGTTTAGAAGTGGTCAATTTTAATAGAAAGAGTCGGTGTAAAGATAATTAGAGTCGTATATGTTTCACATTTCTAATTATTTTGTTTACTAATTTCGATATTTATGACACTTAATTTAACGATTTTATCACCGCGGTAGTTCGGAACGGCTAACTTCCGATCGGCTTACTTATTTCGAACAAACTGTACATGGATAAATTAGTAAATAGAAGTGACCATACGTTTATAGGCTAGACTATACGTTTCTTGTCATTTTAAGGGATAATTTATATCCTATGCCTCTCAGGAACAATGAAGCTTTCTATTGGTGAAATATTTTTACAAATCGGTCCAGTACTTTCAGAGCCTATTCAATGCAAACAAATAATCAAATCTTTCCTCTTTAAAATATTAGTTTACATTATCACATCGCTACGGCACGTTACAACTAAAACTGTTTGTCTATGGTTAGCTTTAACCCCACATGTTTCATTCAAGCCAGCCCCAATTTAATTTTAACGCCTTCTTAGCTTTTCGTGCTCAAATATTTGTCCTTGTCTTGACCATGAGGCGATCGATACTGTATCTTAAAAATAAATGTGTTTGTCCACTACACCGGATCCGTACCAACATAAAGTATATTTTCTGTATGATAGTAGGACAATAAATATTTTTGACATAAATGAATGTATTTTTAGGCAAAACTGTTTAAGCCTTGACAAGCTCGCGCTTAACCACCAGTTCGCCTGATGTTAAGCGACACTGTGATCTACGAGCGAGCGCGCTTGCCTAAAAGAAACCGATTATTATTTGCTTTGTTGTCCCTGGGGGGCCAGCGCGGCTGCTCGGCTGACCATGAGTTCAATTCCTTCACACAATTCGTTTTGTTTTATAATTCTCAGTAGCAGCTCAGGCCTTCGTATTGTACCTACCTGGTCAATGGCAAAAGACTCACCTTCGATTAATTAAAATTCCAAATTCTTCTATAAATTCAAATTTTAATTATTGAATTAAGTTTATTTGAAACTAGCTTTCCGCCCGCGGCTTCGCCCGCGTGGACTTTACGTTTCTTTTCATTTTACGGGATAACATATAGCCTATGTCACTCAGGAATAATGTAGCTTTCTATTGGTGAAAGAATGTTCAAAATCTGTTCAGTAGATCAAGGTATTATCCCCTACAACGTCTAAAACTCACAAACTTTACCTCTTTATAATTTAAGTTTAAGTGTATAATATAACTATATTAAGATTCGGGAATACGAGTATAGGAGTAGGCAATAACAAAGAAAGAAAAAGTAAGAAACCGCATTCAAATCAAATCAAACAAATGTTTTTATTTCAAATAACCTTTTAGAAACGTTAAAACGTTTTGAAACGTTATTGAGTCTAGTTGCACGGTTCCAAAAGGTTGATCCTATGGAGAAGAATCCGGCAAGATATTTTATGTTGTGGTAGGGCCACGCTGTTCGCAGCATGAATGGGCCGGCTTGACCGGGGAAGTACCACACTCTCGCAGAAGACCGACGTCCGAGTAGTAGCGTTTCGTTACTGCGCTTCGTTCGGTGAGCGAGAGGGCCGGAGGCCCAATTCCTCCCCCAATCCCCTTCCTTCTCCTTTTCTCCTTCCCCTCCCTTTCCCTAAATAGGCTCGGCAACGCATCTGCAACTCCTTTGGTTTTGCAGATGTCCATGGGCGGCGATGACTACTTACCATCAGGTAGCTCGCCTGCTCGTTTGCCGAGTTATCCCATAAAAAAAAAAAAAAAAAAAAAAAAGAAACTCCATGGACACTCTTTTAAAATAAAAGACTTTACATTATTCACTTTACACTATGGCGATAACAGGATGTGAGTACATCGGAGGTTTATGTCATAATTAGCCTGAAGTCAGGATTAAAATTAGAAAAAGGTTCTCATTGTATTCTTCTCTCTGCATTGTTATTGGATATTATGTTTTAGCGACACGAGTTACGTACTATACGTTTCTTGGTATTTTACGTGACGATATATACTTAGCCTATGTCACTCAGGAATAATATAGCTTTCTATTGGTAAAATAATTTTTCAAATTGGTCCAACAGTTTCAGAGCCAATGCAAACAAACAATCAAATCTTTCCTCTTTTTAATATTAGTTTAGATATGAATGTTAATCCCAGCAATTAGAACAGTAACAGAATTCAGATTATATTTCCCGTCTGATACACTCGTATTACGATCAAGATGATACGCTGCAGTGAGTACAGGCCTTTAACGTGTTCAATGTTCGGAACAGAGTGAAATGAGAGGCACAGCTCGTTGCTTCAGAGTAAGATGCTGAAACATTCATGAGGCAAATGTATAACAGATGATTATTGCTGGCATAGGTAGAAAGTGTTAAGTTTTCATGAATACTACTGGGATCAACTAATGGCTAGGGCGTCGGACTTGTGATCATGTGGTTACCGGTTCGAAACTCACCCATAGCACTACCGATGTGAACCCATTCTTAATACAAGCATTTAGCTTAGTACGAGGGGTTAACAAGAATACTAGTAATGTGCCCAACTTGCTAGTAAGTACAGTCTAGGCAGAAACAGCGAAATAACAGTGTCTTACACATAACTTCTTCATTAGTCTAGTGGTCCTACGTGTCTGGGTTTGAATCCCAGGTCGAGCAAAGTGTTATTGGGTGTTTCTATGAAATATTCAGTAGCAGCTCAGTCTGGATTTGTGCCCAATTAATGGCAATAGGCTTGCTCCCTATTACATGGGACCTAAAAACATACCGGCGAAATGTGGGTGTGCTTTGGTACACCTCTACCTAACCCTTCGGGCAATACAGGCGTGATGGTAGGTATGTACTACATCATAATCATTCGTTCATTTTTTTTTGGACTTACTAGCAATGTGGTTCGCACTTTACTAATACTCTTGTTAAACTCATGCTAAGCTAAATGCTTGGAACGAATAGGTTCACGTTGGTAGTGCAATGGGTCGGTTTCGAACCGGCAACCACATGATCGCAAGTCCGACGTCCTAGCCATTGGCTACTCGCTTCAATATTGATACAAAAACTATAAAATGCCATTTGCATAACACTTCTTACATCTTGATAAATATACGGTTGTGAGTATATGTACTGCCCAACTGACCTTTTTGAAGGACTTCACCAATAAGGTTAGTGTTTAACCTTCTAGAGTGGCCTCCGCGGAGTTTCGACTAACTTCCGCCTTATAAATTCCTCCCCTGTCATTCACTCTCCGAATATTATCATATACATTCTTTTAAATTTTTCTCACTGAATTAACTTTTAACAGTTGGTTTTGCTACGTCATGCCCTCAATCTCAATTAATCAAATAAAAGCAGCGATAGCCTTAGGCGTTGTTCATACTAAACGTATTGTCGGCCGCTGACTGTGAACGCGCGTTACGTAGTTGATCGCTTTTCCATATAGTATATTTAACTTGTCGTTCACACCGAACCGACTTACGCTATTACGTAGTCCGTTGTCGCTTTGGAGCATACTCACAGTCGGCGGCGGACAATACGTTTGGTGTGAACAACGCCTAATGGTTAGGGCAATCATGACTGACTGCGCCTCATTAGTACAGTGGTCCTTAGCGCACTGCCCCGCTAGAGGTCCTGGGTTCGATCCCCAGGTCGAGCAAAGTGTTATTGGGGTTTTTAAGACATTCTCAGTAGCAGCTCGGAGTCTGGATTTGTGCCCAGTTAATGGCAATAGGCTCGCCTGTGAAGTGTGGGTGTACATTAATACACCTCTGTCTAACCCTTCGGGGAATACAGGCGTGATGGTATGTATGTACGTATGAATGTAATTTTAACCCGTCAATTCCCTTAATAGCCAAAATGTATTATTTACTAGCTCTCCGCCCGCGGCTTCGCCCTCGTGAATTATTTAAACGTTTCTTGTCATTTTACGCGATAATATATAGCCTATGTCACTCACGAATAATTTAGCTTTTTATTGGTGAAAGAATTTTCAAAATCGGTTCAGTCGATCCAGAGATTATCCCCTACAACGTCTCAAACTCACAACTTTACCTCTTTAAAATATTAGTATAGATAGTATAGATTAGCTTCGGAATTCATATGTTGATGTTTGATGGAAATCGGATCAAGTGTTCCACGATGATAATAGCGTAAAGAATTACACAGTCAAAACTATTGCGTTAGTTCCAAGAAACATAAAATGCATCTTGAATATAATTATGTACGTCACCTACTCATTAAAACATTATTATATTGCTAATTCAAAACTTAAATCACAAAACAAAATACTCTGCAACTTATATATCTACATAAATAAAAAAAAAACATAAGTACCTGTTTATACAGTTTGTTTTTGCATAAATATTACTTAGGTAACTCATTAGTCTAGTGGTCCTAAGCGCGACTGCGACGCTAGAGGTCCTGGGTTCGATCCCCAGGTCGAGCAAAGTGTTATTGGGTTTTTCCATGAAATTCTCAGTAGCAGCTCGAAGTCTGGATTTGTGCCCGGTGAATGGCAATAGGCTCGCCCCCTATTACATGGGACCTAAACATACCGGCGAAATGTGGGTGTACATTAGTACGCCTCTGCCTAACCCTTCGGGGACTATAGGCGTGATGGTATGTTACGTTATGTTATTACTTAGGTACTTAAATATATGTTAACCACCTAGAAGTATACTTAGTTAGATATAAACACAACTATAAATTATGTACTCCTACGTCAACACAACTTCAAGTGAACTCAATTAATTATTTAACAGTATTCACATATTCATTATCTGTAACATATCACATTAAAAGTACAGTCGCCAGCGCATCAGGTTATACAAAACTGACAAATTTCTCCAAATGATTTTAAACCTTAAAACCTTGTTAATTAAGTTCAAAATCTACTGAGGAAACTTGTCAATTTATGGTCACCTGATGTGCTGGCGACCGTACCTTAATAAAAGTGGTCCAATTTCCATTTTTAAATCAAATCTTTTTTCGAATTAATTACAGCTCCATTATCACAGGGATTCGAATTTAAAAAAGGTCCCTCCTTTGTAAAATAATATCAATTAAAAAAAATATGTTTAGTTACCCTCAAATATTGAGATAAGTCCATATTTTTTTTCATATACCTATGTCCAATATAGTACTCCAAACACAATGTATAATAACGTCAAAACTACTTCAGGTAATTATAATTAATTATTCAATTGTATTCCGGTATTCGTATTAATTATCTAATGTTATATTTTCGTTTGTTTAAAAGTAAATAAATGCCGTCTTTACAACATTAAAACTAACCTTTTCTAACATTTCCTAATTACACATTTACTATCACAGGTATTCGATTTTCAAAAAGTCTGTGGTGAAACAATATCGTTTTACTAATTATGTACTTACCCTCAATATTTTCTTCGTCCGTGTCCGCCATTATAATATTCAAAACAATTAAAACCAAACCAAAACCATATCAAATAACACAACACAAATTATTTCAACGTAAAACAGACACAAAATACACTTTCGAAGTCACTTAAGTTCCGTAAGAAAATTCGGGAAAGCGCGCGACCTCCCCTCGCGACGCACCGATCCGAACTGACAGTACCTATGAATGAAAGAAAAACAAACAGTTGTGCGCGGGAAATTTTATTGTTCTTCTGTAATTTTGTATTTCGAACGCATTGGTATTTTTTTTATACTGTTAACGTAATATGCGTTAGCGTAGAGGCTGAATTAAAAATAAAAGAGGTTTATTGTTTTTTGTTTCTTCGGACTTTATAACATTAAACAAGGAAAAGCATAGATCTGTCATGTTTCTCTCGTGTTAATTTACAGGCTTCACATGTTTGTATATGCATATATTATGTAGTAGGTGGTATACTTACTCCATCTATAAGGTACAACAATAGACAAAACAACGTTATAACGCTATAGTTATTTCGATGAAAACGTTATTAAACTCTACAACGGAACGTATCTAATTAACCATTTATTAATAACATAACCACTAAAATTCAGTTATAACTGACATTATTTTGCTGTTATTTGTCTTATGTAAAGTAAGTATATTTTGTTAAGAATTAGTCTAGACTAGGGAGTTTTTCCGTTCCGTTCTTTCTACGCTAAAAAGAAAGAAAGATAGAAACACATTCATTTTGTTCTCACATAATAATATAGGAACGTTCATAAAAGAGATAGGTATCGAATAATAATAACTAAAACTATGATTACGCTTAAAATATAATTGAAACGAACTCCGTGTATTCAACTGATTCGTGAGAAGAAAAAAGGACCCTAGCTCAGCATATGCCGCTAGAGGTCCCGGGTTGGATTCCCAGCTCGAGCAAAATGTTATTTGGGTTGCTTTTATGAAATTCTCAGGTCGGAGTTTGGATTTCTGCCCGACCTAAACATACAGGCGACCTGCAGGTGCACTTTGGGACCCCTACCCTTCGGGGAATACATTAGAAAGGGGTTCTTGATATAATGATATACACTGCAATTGTTAAATCCGTCCATATCAGCTGACCAGAATTTTTCTATAATGTTACTATTTTATCTATAATAAATAAAAAATATGATAAAAATAAATACAATGAAGTGTCTGTTTGTAGGTAATATCAATATAACAGCTTTTTAGTAAACGCTTATGCAAGTAAGTTATATTTAAAACTTAAAATAAAATAAAAAATAAACTTAAATTTTTGTCTGTACGTCTGTTTCGGCTGGACCGATTTTGACGGGACTTTCACTCGTAGATAGATGTTGTTATAATAAGTTAGGAGGACTTATTATATTTCTATCTTACTTAAAATCACGTTAAAAGTCGAGCAAAAAGAAATGAATAGCATCGGCGGGTGAAACGGCGAAACAGAGGTTGTCAATATTATGGCAAGATGACATTTTATCGCACGGTAGAAGCTTAAAGCGTATTTTGAGCGGAAAATACGTGGGCTCGTTTATCGCCGACGCGTTCTTATTTCTGTACCGAGGTTCAGACGCAGAAGATATGAATAATAGCTCCACCACAATGGATTTATTAGGGCTGTCAAATAAAGCAAATATAAATTAACAACCAAAAAAAACCTAAATAAACATAAAAATATAACTTTTTTTTATTTATTGGAACGAAGTTTTGGAACGAAGTTCCTTATCGCGCGTTGTGAAAGGGGGCTAGACGGAAAAAAATCTTACAAAAAGTTGTCACGACACTTTTTGGTATAGTAAGCTGTGCGGCGTGCGCATATTTCTCTGTCTGTCTGTCTCTCTCTCTCTCTCTCTCTTTGTTTTATTTTACATTTTGTTTATATTACATTATATTTGTTAATAATAAAAAAAATATTATTATAACTTAAAAAAAAATATACAATTCCTTCACTAATTAATCGAAAGGAACTTCGTTCCATTCGGGTGTCCCTTGACACCTCTCAAGTTTTTTTTTATTCTTTAACAATATAACATTGTGTCAGAAATCGTACAAACCTAAAACATATTGAATTACATGCATACAATTACATTAAATAAATAATTCATCATATCATTCTTTAAATTAAAATACATCATTAATTCATTCATAGTAACATTTTAGTGTTACATAGATAATAAATAATTACACAATTATAGGTCATTAATCAAATAGTAGCACCCCTTCAGCAGAAATGCCTTTTACCATAAATAGCACTGAGAACTTCATGAAAAAAAAACAATTATTTGCTCTACCACTAGACTAAAAGGCCATTTGTCTTCAACCCATTACATTGTCCCACTGCTGGGCACGGGTCTCCTCTCAATAGGAGAGGGATTAGGCTATAGTCCGCCACGCTAGCCTACTGCGGGTTGGCAGACTTCACACGCCGTCAACAAATCTCTCAGTCTTGCAGGTTTCCTCAAGATGTTTTTCCTTCACCGTTTAAGCGCGTGATAATTAATTATTAATACGCACATGACTTCGAAAAGTCAGAGGTGCGTGCCTTGGATTCGAACTCGAGACCTTTGACTTGGCAGTCCAATGGTCATATCACTAGGCTATCACTGCACTTAAAAGGCCATTAAAAACGATCAATTCAAATCCTGATTAATGCATGAAAAAAAAAACTTAATACTGGCAGTGGCATAAAAAAATTTGAAGCAGCGGTATCATAATGGCTAGGGCGTCTGACTTGCGATCATGTGGTTGCCGGTTCGAAGCCCACCCATTGCACTACCGACATGAATCCACTCGCAACACAAGCATTTAGCTTAGTATCAGGGCTTAACAAGAATACTAATAATGTGTGACCAACATTGCTAGCAAGCTCTTAAAAAAATGTTTCCGTAGCGTAAGCATGGATTAAGTTTATTAATGAATATAAACTTGTTGCTTCAGCCAAATTTTTGGCGAATAGCCAAGATAACAGTACAAAGAAGAAAACTGCAATCCAAAACAAAATGGTAGTTTCAACAACAATTAAATTGTTTAGAATTGTTGCTGCGAAGTGTTTCTAAACAAACAAGGATGTTTGTTCACTCAATACTAATCCATTGATGTTCTAAATCCAGGGCTTCTTTTGGAAGTACCTATACTAAACAATCCATGTTCTGTGGCTATGACATAAATAACGAAAGTTTTTTTTTTTATAGGATATCTCTGCAAACGCGAAGGCTACCTGATGGTTAGTAGTCGTCGCCGCCCAAGGACATCTACAATACGAAAAGAGTTGCAGAAGGGGAAAGGAGAAAAGGAGAAGAAAGGGGACTGAGGGAGGAATAGGGCCTCCGGAGGAATTTAAATGTTGCTACTTTTTTTATTGTTATTAAGATGATAAACTGACTCATTAGTGTAGTGGTCCTAAGTACGGCTGCTATGGAGGTCTTGGGTTCGATGCCCAGGTCGGGCAATGTATTTGGATTTTTTTATGAAATTCTCAGAAATAGCTCGGGTTTAGAATTAGTGTCCAGTTAACATACTAGGAATATTAACTAAATATCCTGGCGAAATGTTGATTTACATTAGTACACCTTTTCCCTAATCCACATAATAATTGGGAAATAGCGAGGAGGTTGATGGTTTTTTTTTTAAAAAAAAAAGCTTACTAGCAATGTGGGTCACACATTACTAGTATTCTTGTTAACGCCCCGTGCTAAGCTAAATGCTTGTGTTACGAGTGGGTTCACGAGTGCAATGGGTGGGGTTCGAACCGGCAACCACATGATCGCAAGTCCGACGCCCTAGCCATTAGGCTACCGCCGCTTCAATGTTATTTCTTTGTTAAATACGGTTTATTCTCATAGCTATTTGAAAGTACTTACGTATGTAGGTGTATCTGGGAGATCAATCAGTCGTTACCGCTATAATAATAATCAAAGACGAGCCGATAGTTGTGGTAGTAATAATAAATTAATGGTTACGATAGATAAACTACACACATTGGAGACCTTGAGCTATTTTCCATATGCTTGTCTAATAAGTACTATGTGATGTAATTACAATGAATATTTTGAGACATAAGTACTTCATATAATTACGTATTGTAAGCTGAAAGCTGGTATTACGAGTGGTTCCACGCCGGTAGTGCCGTGGTGGGTTACGAACAGGCAACCACATGATCGCAAGTCCGACGCCCTAGCCATTAGGCTACCGCCGCAGCTCTTATTGGGTTTTTCCACGGAAGAGATAAATAAGGTTGGAAAGGCCCTAGCTGGTATTTTGTTCTAGGACCGGTGTCGCCGCTTTACTCCCACTACTTCAATTCTCAAACATACGCAACATTATCTTTACAAGTTTTTCGCACACAATCAAATCACACACACATAAAGCGGTGGGCAGCAATTTGTTCACATACTAGCACCAAGCTCCCGTAGGCATAAGACACACACTCGCAACAAGCATACGCTAGTGCTTGAAAAGCTGATATTTTTTATCGATAAATACTGTCCGTTATTTTTTTGTATATTGAATGAGTAAAAGGGGAACATGAAAATCAAGAACTATTTTTATTTAATATTAATTAATTTAAAAGAAACTATGTCCTTGAACAAAACGTAATCATTAAGCAATTGGGGGAAATGTAACATAACATAATAGAGTTATAACATAACATTTTTATAATTAATTGCATGAATAATATGTCGAATAGAATCAAATATTGAAACTTAAATAAAATAGTAGGTATAGTATTTGACTTAGATTTGACTAGTTGTATCTATTCAGTATTAAAATCGAAGTAAAATAAAATGGTCTATGCCGCTTCATCTTCATTCATTCAATGATTCATATAATATAAAATACATCTAACTAAAAATATACTCTCATCAATTAAATATTTCAAAAATAATCTTTGTCAAACGTAAATATAGTTGAGAATTCTATCGATTCTTTTATTTAACTACACGGTCACCTCGATATCGATAGATGTACGCCGTGCATCACTCACGGCCAACCCCGGCAAACGACGAACAACGGCTATGGTTGAAGAGTAGAGAACGCAATGCATGCAGTACATTGCAAGCGGACTACGACATCGTGTTGATTAAGTGAGAACACATCGGGCAATGTATTTTATTTGTAACTTGTTGCAATAATATGATTGATGTTTCGAATTTCATAGTGATCAGTATATTTTTATGTTTTTACCAATTATTTTGCAAACAAATGCTATTTTTGACTTACAGATGGAAAGATATACCTCCTCGCTATATACTGGTGGTCTGACATTTTGTCTATTACGTAAGAATAACACAACACGGCAGTTTAAAGCGGAGCTCTGTTCTCTGAAGTAGTCATAAGCACACTAAACGCGGCGAATGTATGATTCGGGCGAGTTATGATTTTCTAATCAAGACTGTGGCGCGCCTGCCCCGCCCACATGGCCATTCCAATCTTCTTTATCTCTTCCGTGGGTTTTTCCGTCTAATTCTCAGTTCGAAGTAGGGATTTGTGTCTGGTTGATGGCAGTAAGCTCAACCTCTGCTACACAGACATTAACATATAACAGCGAGCGGTAGGTGTACAATAATACACCGCAGCCTTTTTGGGTTATACAGGCATCATGTATGTGTGTAAACGTACGCCTGTTTCCCCGAAAGGTGAGGCAGAGATGTACTAATGTACACCCACATTTCCCCGGTATGTTTATGTTCCATGTAATAGGGGGCGGCGTGTGTGTAATGTTATGACAAAGACTGAGAGCCTCGCGCCGCTCGCACATGCGTTTTTTTTATGGGATTACTCGGCAAACGAGCAGGCCAGTCACCTTATGGTAAGTAGTCATCGCTGCCCATGGACATCTGTAATACCAAAGGAGTTGCAGATGCGATCCCGAGTTTATTTAAGGAAAACGTAGGGGGAGGAGAAAAAGAGAATGAAGGGGACTGAGGGCGGATCGGTCCACCATTTTTATCGTAAATTGGTTACTCCGCAGCCATTTGCATTCAACTTCAGAGCGGCACAGTACCTAACATTGCTCTTACTCTACAATTCTTAAAGGAAATCTGAAGATATAAATTGTTTACTGACGCATATACCTATATCAAATCTAATAACACACGATTTGGAAACTTTTATTCACGTACCTACATTCGAGGAAATCGTTTCCAAATAACTACGAAAGAAGATGAAACTCGGTTTCAATTCATGTTATTAAGGAAAGTTTTGTGGGCGTTCAGAGAATCTAATTTTGGAACAGCTAGACTGAAGGTTTGTCGGTTATGAAAAACGTAGAAATGTGTAATATTCGTTACACGAGTAACTAAAATGTAGGATTCCAAGAATGCCTTTTTTTTCCTATTAATCTGTAAGGATTTGACATTCATACAGGAAAAGCTTTCATCTTTATTGGTATTATATACTTACATGTTATTTACTAACATATAATTTAAAAGCACAAGACTGCGAGACCTAAGGATACGGTGAGCTCATTCTGCGTGACCGGCATAAATAATAATCAACAAAATGTAGGGTAGCTGTTGATAATTTTGACATTAGGACGACCAACACCTCAGTCCACCCGTGACCATGGATGCTGTAAAGGATCCGAAACGTCGGGAATTTAAAAATATCAATATAACGCGATAAAATCCGTAAAAAGTAGTTTTATTTCAATATAATTTAAACAAAAATAACTTTGAGGTGCTGAGCAAAAAATCTCCAGTTTGAATCTACTGAGAGTTTTTCGTCGACGTGTGTTGTCTGTCAACCAGCAGTAGGCTAGCGTAGTGGACTGCAACCAGGGCCAGCCCGTCCATAGGGCGCCGAAGTACCCCCTGACGCTTACTTAGGCTAACTTTTTTTATGGGATAACTCGGCAAACGATCAGGCGACCTACCTGATGGTAAGTATTCATCGCCACCCATGGACATCTGCAAAACTAAAGGAGTTGCCGATGCATTGCCGAGCCTATTTAGGGAAAAGGAGGGGAAGGAGAAACGGAGAAGGAAGGGCGAATGTGCGAGGAATTGGGCCTCCAGCGTTCAACACTCGCCGTACGAAACGCAACATGCTTACTGCTACTTGATGTCGATATTCTGTGGGAGGGTAGTACTTTCCCGGTCATGCTGACCCATTCATGCTGGCATGTAGACACACCAGCACTACTACTACTAAACGATTTGTCCTAAGATTAAGCGCCAAAATCTGAACTCGCTCCAATCTAAATTTGATCTCGGGCCGATACTGACTGTAACCATTAATCTCGCTCTAAAAGGAGACCCACCAGAAGTGAGTCAGTGATTGGATAAAACATTTATGATGATGATCCTTACAGTGACTGCCTTATTTGTCTAGTGGTCCTGAGCGCGACTGCTACGCTAGAGGTCCGGGGTTGGATCCCCAGGTCGAACAAAGTGTTATTCGGGTTTTCTATGAAATTCTCAGTAGCAGCTCAGAGTCTGGATTTGTGCCCGGATAATGGCAATAGGCTCGCCCCCTATTACATGGGACCTAAACATACCGGCGAAGTGTGGGTGTACATTAGTACACCTCTGCCTAACCCTTCGGGGAATACAGGTGTGATGGTATGGTAATGTATGTATGATCCTTACAAAAAGAGCTCCTAACCGGTTCTTATCAACTAGCAATCATTAGGGAAATGCTCAGTCCAACATTAAATATTACAATTAATTGGTAAGTCGTCACTGTTGCAATACAAAGTACAGTTCTATGACGTAACAACAACACTCCGCGTCTACTATGAATAATAAAGCGTACAAGTTTATAGATCATGGCTGTGAATCACCGGTGTAGGTACCTATGTTATATTCAGACGTAAAAAAAACACAATAAACATCACGGTAAACATAAACATATAAACATACCACCACGCCTGTTTTCCCCGTAGGGTTAGTCAGAGGAGTACTAAATAATGCACACCCACAGTTCGCTAGTATGTTTAGGTCCCACGTAATAGAGGGTCAGCCTATTTTATGAACCATGCACAGACTCCGACCTCAAAAATGCGTACTCTGAGCTGCTACTGTGAATTTAATAAAAAACTAAAAAAACTTAAACAAACTTGTCATAACTTAAAAAAACATAATTTCACAGCCGGCTGGATTCAAACTTACGTCTCAAAATAAACCCGAAAATTAGTAAACAGATTGTCAGTTTTACGCAATTTCTCATTTCTAAAAATGATTAAGAAAAATAATGCTTACTTGCAAAGCGGAACGTCAAAAGTCCATCCCATAATTATAAACATAATATTAGAAAACCTACGACAATCGTTAACGGTAGTCTCAAGTGGAAAAAGCCTGTAAACCAATGAAACTGGGTGAAGGTCAGGTGCCACACGCTTCATGAAAAATACTGATATTCAGCCACATCTACGTAGACTGGCAGGCGACCCCAACATTCGCTAGAAAAATGATGACATTTCATTAGTACTCCTAAAGTTTGTGGTAGGGCCACGCTGTTCGCAGCATGAATGGGCCGGCTTGACCGGGGAAGTACCACACTCTCGCAGAAGACCGACGTCCGAGTAGTAGCGCTTCGTTACTGCGCTTCGTTCGGTGAGCGAGAGGGCCGGAGGCCCAATTCCTCCTCCAATCCCAAAAAAAAAAAAAATACAGAACACGTACAAACACTTTTTTTATGCGATAACTCGGCAAACGAGCAGGCGAGCTACGTGATGGTAAGTAGTCATCGCCGCCCATGGACATCTGCAAAACCAAAGGAATTGCAGATGCGTTGCCGAGCCTATTTAGGGAAAGGGAGGGCAAGGAGAAAAGGAGAAGGAAGGGGATTGGGGGAGGAAATGGGCCTCCGACCCTCTCGCTCACCGAACGAAGCGCAGTAACGAAACGCTACTACTCGGACGTCGGTCTTCTGCGAGAGTGTGGTACTTCCCCGGTCAAGCCGGCCCATTCATGCTGCGAACAGTGTGGCCCTACCACAACAAAACACTCATCATCATCAACCCATTACATTGTCCCACTGCTGGGCACTGGTCTCCTCTCAGGACGAGAGCGATTAGGCTATAGTCCGCCACGCTAGCCTACCTACTGCCGGTTGACAGACTTCACACGCCGCCGCGCCGTCAAGAAATCTCTCAGGCATGCAGGTTTCCTTACGATGTTTTCCTTCACCATGAAATACGCACATGACTTCGAAAAGTAAGAGGTATGTGTCTTGAATTTGAGACCTTTGACTTGGCAGTCCAATGGTCATATCATTAGGCTATCACTGCACTCAGATGGCAGTCACTTCATGTGAAATAACGTTATTTATCCACATCTAGTAAGTCTGAAAGTCCACCCCAACGTAGATTGGAAAAAGCTAGGAAAATGATGAATATTTGACTATTACTCCTAAAACAGCACACGCACAAACACTTCTTAGTAATAATTCAGCAGGATTGTACCCGTTTAGGCGAAATCTCTGCAAATGAAGCACAATACATAATTCATAGGGCGTAAAGCACAATTTCAAAAACACCGATGTATTTATTATGTAGGTATTATTTATTGCGTTCCCTGTTAGGTAGGCAACAATAGAATTATTAAAATTAATTACAAGGCTTTGTAGTTTACACAATAGGCTAGTTAAGGCTAAAACGTCAGCCAGATTTAGGTGTAAATTGTCATTTTTCGCGGAATCCACTATTTAACATCAAAATCTTTAACGATAACAATTTTTAAGCAAAGGTTCTAATACTCAATCGTGAATAAGCTATTGTTGAAAATTAAACTGAAATTTAAACGCTATACTAATTAGATTTTTTTAATTTGAAGGTTTTATGCTGAGTTCTGGTAATTTTTCAAATAAATTTTCAAAGGTTGTTATAAAAAGCTGGTGTGACAAGGAATGAGTTATTGGGCCTGAAGAGATACAGAGAGGCAAACGATGCACAAAACACCCTGTATAATAAATAATTATTAATAAACTCCGGTCACCTATTACAGACAGGTGAACTCAATAGTAACTAGGTAAGGGCGTATTCAGATGACACGCGCCGATCAAGCACAGCACCCGCGCACGCGTTGTGCCCGCCTTAAACCCGCACACGCGCTGCATCCGCCTCGCACACGCCTCGCGCCCACTAATACTACTAGTGACAGGAATACTTCGTTCACTAGCCATAGCGCGGGCGCAAGGCGTACGCAGGGAGGGTGCAGAGCCCGGGTAGGGCGAGCGCTTGTCGTGCGCGTGTAGACCTCGTTAAACGCAATTTGAGATCTATTGATGGATTATAAGACTCAAATTCTCATTTAACAAATTTCAATGCTAGTTGGACGCGGGTGGCGTGCGCTGAGCGTGCGCGTGTCGTGTGAACGCGCCCTGACAAGCCCTTGTTCTTACCGAGGCGTGTTTCAGTTTGTGTCACGATTAATTGGAAATATATAGCTATATTTTAACAGATAAACCTGGGAATCGAACATTGTAAGCTTGTACTCAAGTCTACTATTTCAATAGGCTAGTTGACTTATATTTTTTTAATAGTCCCGTAAAAAATTTAACATAAAAAAGACGAACAACAAAATTAAAATCGGTTCAGTACCTACTTTAAGTTTATGTTAGACTGAGCGCACTCCAAAACGTCGTGACTTCATACCGTGCATTTACAATACAATTTCTATACTGACACTCGTTTTGTGGGAAAGAGACAAAGCATCGTCTCTCAATCCCCCCCCCCCCCCAAAAACTTTAAGAGCGTACATTTAGGCACTTTGTAATTCGATTTCATTTTTTTTTTGTCAGCGAGCGAGATACTACTGCAACTAAAGTATTGGGACACAATCAAAATTTTCTCAAGCGAAGTCGCAGGCAAATGCTTGTTCAAAGAATCCCATAAATCAATTCAACGTCTTATACCTAATTGGTTTCCAATTTCGTCAGTATTTGCAATTATCTGCCGGCTTCATCTTGCATATAACGTCATAGATACAATTTGGCTTTATACAACTCTACGTAAGCTTTTCTAACTAAATGTAGTTGGGGATCGAATGGGGATTGAACATACCATCACGCCTGTATTCCCGGAAAGGTTATGCAGAAGTGTGCCGGAACGATTAGGTCCCATGCAAGCGGACTGCCTCTTTAGTCTAGTGGCACGTAAGCACGCATAAATGTGTAAAAACTCTAGAAAACTTCAACAATATTTTGTTCGCATTAGGAATCGAATCTAGGACTCCTTCGACCAAGGAACCAATGAAAACCAATAGTTAGATGGGATATGATTTTTTTATCGAAAAACTAAGTTATTAATTTGTACCTACCTACTTAGTTATTACCTACACATCAATTGTAATAAAGTCATCATCATCATCATCAACCCATTACATTGTCCCACTGC
Source organism: Subacronicta megacephala (assembly GCA_958496365.1). NCBI lineage: Eukaryota > Metazoa > Arthropoda > Insecta > Lepidoptera > Noctuidae > Subacronicta > Subacronicta megacephala. The sequence continues at coordinate 1,743,905 of OY292526.1, forward strand.
TGGGCACGGGTCTCCTCTCAGAGCGAGAGGGAATAGGCTGTAGTCCACCACGCTAGCCTACTGCGGGTTGGCAGACTTCACACGCCGTCAAGAAAATCTCTCAGGCATGCAGGTTTAAGCGCGTGATAATTAATTATTAATACGCACATGACTTCGAAAAGACAGAGGTGCGTGCCTTGGATTCGAACTAGAGACCTTTGACTTGGCAGTCCGATGGTCATATCACTAGGCTATCACTGCACTGTAATAAAGTAGATGTAATGTAAGTATTATTAGTAAACTTAGGAATTAAGCTAGACCTGAATGCAAGGTCACAGGTTTTATTAATAAAATTATTAATATCTAAAAACTTTGACTGCCTCATTAGTCTAGTGGTCGTTAGCGCGACTGCTATGCTAGTCCTGGGTTCGATACCTAGGTCAAGCAAAGTGTTATTAGGTTTTTCTATGAAATTCTCAGTAACAGCTCAGAGTCTAGATTAATTGTGCCAGGTTAATGGCAATAGGCTCACCCCCTATTAGATGGGACTTAAACATACCCGCAAAATGTGGGTGCACATTAGTACACCTCTGCCTAACCCTTCAGGGAATACAGGCGTGATGGTATGTTATGTTAGGTTACTTATATTCTTAATAATTTCCCCTATAAATAAATGAAGTGAGGAACTTGCACTTCCTTCTTTTTTCGTCGGTTAAAAAGAGCTCGGTCATAAGTACACATATATTGATGACATAACATAGTCACGCGCAATCCTAATTGGTATATTATTCGCAATAATTAAAACCTTAAACGTTTGTAATTGTTGACCATTATATTTTTCATGGAAGTCTATGGTTTGTATTGTTCTTAGGTTTTTTGACTGATCTATTTACAAATATGTACGAGGTAGGTATTAGTAATCTTGTATTTCTAGGAGTGTTTCTATGCGGAACTTGAAGTACTTAAACATACTCCCGAGATACCCAATTGATTGAAATTACTATTAATACTTAATCTTAAAAAAAAACTAGCAATATGGATCGCACATTACTAGTACATATTCTTGTTAACCCCTCGTGCTACACTAAATGCTTGTGTTACGAGGGGGTTCACGTCGGTTGTGCAATGAGTGGGTTAGAACCGGCAACGACATGATCGCAAGTCCGACGCCCTAGCCATTAGGCTACCACCGCTTAAATGTAGGCTGTAGCACCTTCTGGTAGCATGATCCAAAATATGAAGAAAGGGGCCATAAATATACGTAGAAAAGCCAAGCAAAAGTATAATAAACATGAGAAAAATAGGAACTTACTAGGTGAAGGGAGGTCGCTTTGGGGGATGTCTACCTAAAATGTAAAAATTAAGTTCAAAACGTACTACTTAGTTGTCAATCTTGAATATTAATGATCTTGACTTTATGTTTAGTCGGCAGAAAGACACATGAAGGGTTAGCGGTCCGATAACCTTTCATGTGAATTTTCACAGGCAAAAACGTTATATTTATTGATGATCATCTCCGTTATAAAAACACACATACTTATCTATTCTGTTTATAGTTAATTTTGACGTTTGTTATGACGTAATAACTCCAACAGTCGAAATGATTAATGTGCACAGAACATTGAAAAGATTTACAAACACATAATATAGCAATAATTTTAACGTAGGTACTATAGATAATACTGTACCTTAATGTAAAATGTGATCAACTCTATAAATAAAATGCATTAGCGGTTAGAATCAAAGTTTAGTGGAACAACGAACAGTTCAATTCTTGGATTTCTAGACGAAACTTGGCCCTAATTCAGGACCAAGCGTTCATAACTACGCCGGCTGTGTGTTGATCATACTTCTCTTTGATGGAGACCCGTGAGAGCGGTGGTAGCCCAGCGGTAATGGCCACGACTTACCCGTTGAAGGTCGTAGGTTCGATCCCAGATAGGTTTTGTTGTGGTAGGGCCACGCTGTTCGCAGCTTGAATGGGCCGGCTTGACCGGGGAAGTACCACACTCTCGCAGAAGACCGACGTCCGAGTAGTAGCGTTTAGTTACTGCGCTACGTTCGGTGAGCGAGAGGGCCGGAGGCCCAATTCCTCCCCCAATCCCCTTCCTTCTCCTTTTCTCCTTCCCCCCCCTTTCCCTAAATAGGCTCGGCAACGCATCTGCAACTCCTTTGGTTTTGCAGATGTCCATGGGCGGTGATGACTACTTACCATCAGGTAGCTCGCCTGCTCGTTTGCCAAGTTATACCATAAAAAAAAAAATGGCGCCTTACTTTGTGTAAAGTATTTCATCATCACTGCTCCAAAAACATGCATGTCCTAGAACCAAAATATCGTAGACATGTGACGGCTACCCACGGACCAACCCGCACTGGGCCCGCGTGGTGGATTACGATCCACGCTCTCTAGCAGAGGCAGCCTATGTCCCAGCAGTGGGAACATTATAGGCTGATTATGCTTGGTGGAGACCAGGCTATACCTACAAGTCACAAGTTCGTTTCCCGCACGAAAGATATGTATTTTTGTTGTGGTAGGGCCACGCTGTTCGCAGCATGAATGGGCCGGCTTGACCGGGGAAGTACCACACTCTCGCAGAAGACCGACGTCCGAGTAGTAGCGTTTCGCTACTGCGCTTCGTTCGGTGAGCGAGAGGGCCGGAGGCCCAATTCCTCCCTCAATCCCCTTCCTTCTCCTTTTCTCCTTCCCCTCCCTTTCCCTAAATAGGCTCGGCAACGCATCTGCAACTTCTCTGGTTTTGCAGATGTCCATGGGCGGCGATGACTACTTACCATCAGGTAGCTCGCCTGCTCGTTTGCCGAGTTATACCATAAAAAAAAAATCTGTATGGCCTACAAGTAAATTAATGTTCCTAGCTTGTACTAATAGTAATTTGTGTTGTAAAGCATCATCATTTTCATATCAAAGAACGCCAACTATCCCGGTCTTGGCCAGCTCGCATCCATCCAGTGCCAGCTATCTACTGGGTAGAAATCTTATTAAAGCCTGTGATATATCCAGATTTTCCTATGATATAGTCGAGGACTTTTTATTATTGTACTTTGTCAAAAGGGGGATTAATAAAAACTTAGAATACAGCGAGAACATCTCGTGAGATTGAGAAAAACCATATCATATATGCGACTAGAACAGCGTGATGTAGCTAGTTATAATCTCTACTATACTAATATAATAAAGCTGAAGAGTTTGTTTGTTTGAACGCGCTAATCTCTTGAAGTCGGATTTGAAACAATATTTATATATAATTATAATAGCCACACTTTTTTTTTTTAAACCTTACTAGAATTGTGGGTCGCTCATTACTAGTATTCTTGCTAACCCCTCGTGCTAAATGCTTGCAAGTGGGTTCACGTCGGTAGTGCAATGTGTGGGTTTCGAACCGGCAACCACATGACCGTAGGTCCGACGCTCTAGCCATTAGACTACCGCCGCTTCATTGGCTATCTAGCATCACGTTACGATTCAAGAGTGGGACAAAGCGGGTGAAACCGCGGGGCGCATAGCAGCAATATCATATTCATATAAAGCTAGTCACAGTAGTTTACGAAGTCCGCAAGGGGATTTTTACAAGTTCATAAAATGTCAATAAACAATACCTACCATACTCTATTTTCACAGATTTTTCAATGCCAACCGAATACATAGTTACCTACGGTTGTAAAAACAGCTGTAAACGCTTCCCAAATGAGCCATAATTTAGATTTTTATTGGCTTTTTCTAATTAACTTTTACACGATGGCAACACCCACGCTATAAATGTTGCTAGTTTAAAAATATCACGGTCATGTTTGTGTCCGATGACATAATCGCAGTGACATTGTGGCAATCGCGTGATTAACAGAGATTTTATGAAACTTAACTTTGAAACTATATAAATATCAGGTTATATTCGTGAACAGGTGCTGCTTGTGTTGTGGCTCCTCTCCTTTGTCTCGTTCCCCTCCCTTTTCCTTAAATGGGCTCGGCAACGCATCTGCAACTGCTTTGGTATCGCAGATGTGAATGGGCGACAATGACTACTTACCATAAGGTGGCTCGCCGCCTGCCATCGTGTCTTAAATATATTTATATTTCTAACTCACGAGTTGACTGAGTTCCTTTGTAGGGCCGCTTTAAAGGACATAATCCTCACTTTTAAAAATATTTTTTTAAATAGTCAATTTGTTGTTTGCCCTCATAAATTCAATAAATTTATAAATCGCATTATAATAAATTAAGTTTTTTATATAAATGACGCTCTAATGCTGCGAATAAACCGGGTCACCACTAGTCACCAGTAATATGTGACATTTTATAGTGTCAAAAGACGTAAGTGACGTATTAGTGTCACTAATTGAAACACGTGATCGTGAGAAGCAGTGACGTATGTAAACAAACATAACAATATCACACGGAATTTGTCACAGAACGTGCTAAATATTTGTAATTATATTCATTTTCGTTTAGCGTGTAATTGTGTCGTGTATGAGTGCCAGACTAAATTTACGAAATAGTTCGTCGCCGCGAAAATACGACATCTCATGAGACGGAGAGTTCGCGCGAAGTTTTTCTCTAAATAAAAATATCTGAAAATGTGATGGTTTTCCATAATGTTAAATAAAATTTTAAATACCTAATCAATTCGTTCCGATATTATATTCAATCGAAAAAAAATCTTTATTATGATTTCTTTGATCCTGCCCGCGGTCGTATTTTTCCTTCACTTTAATAACTTCTTTGATCAAGTTTTAAGTAAGTACGGTCACATCAAGTTACCACAAAATGTCAAATTTTCTCAGTTGATTTTGAATTTTATCTTCAACAATTTACGGTTTCAAATCATTTGGAGAAATTTGATAGTTTTGTAGTGTGCGTTCGCGCAGCGGAATGTTGTTGAATTTAAAGATTTTAATTATGCAGATATTTAGTGTATGACGTCGTATAATTGTGTATGGTAAAAAAAAATTTGTGCACGCAGCCATTGTGGAGAAATTCATCAAAAACTGATTCCGCTGGGCGAACGTTGTCCTGGCGGAACTTTTTTTAATCCATAAACTTTAGAAGAAAAAAGATGTGTCCAATAATTAGTGTGTATTTGTGTGTAATTGTGTATGTATGAATAACATTAGTGCATGCATAAACTTCGGAGAAATTCAAGTTTCCGCTACGCGAACGTTTGGCCATTAGCTAGTTTTCATATAAAGCGCTTACATAGAGAGCTGTAGAATTTTACATACATTGTTTTGAATTTGTTTATATTTGTTTAAAAAACAGATTTAGAAAAAAACGTAGGGCTTAAAAGATAAAAATATAAACGTAAAATACGCTTATTAGGTCTTAGTTCTTAAAGTATGCACTTTGGGGTCTAGATTTTCACGTTTATACAAACCTTGTAAGTGTCTGCAACATGTTGCCAAGTATCAATGATGTTCCGTTAGTAATTAAAGAGTTATAGGACAATTTACCATGAATAGATCACTGTTTACAAAGCAGTCAAATATCACGACGTTCTAAAGGCATTGCATGTTAAAATGTATGCCAATATTTAGTGTATTCATTCAACTATTCACATGCAAAATTTCATGTCATTAAATTCAGTAATTAAAGAAAAACAATTATAATACTGACGAAGCATCGAAAACCTACATAACCCGACCAAGTTCGGATAGCTACAAAAAAGCGGCCGTGCAATATATTTAGGTAACATCCCAAAATTTACAGTATAATACCGGTATTGAATTGGTATAGGTGATGACACAATTGTTGTTTCGATATAATTTATAGGTCATTTATTATTGTACACCTACTTTTTTAAATGTATTTGACTATGACAGAAAGTAGGTACTATTTACGTAGGTACTTTATTTAAGTATGCGCTTGAGACTTGAGATATAATCTAGATATATTATAAGACAAATAAAATTCATACAGCTAATTTCTATTGAAGATTTCACGGATCAGGATTCTAACTATAGACCCCTTAGGGAAATTAAATAATTACCACATGTAAGTACCTACTACTGTTTAGGTAAATATTTATCATATTGTAGCTTATTACTACACTATTTTAACCAATGGACTAGGCATGCACGAGCGTTCCCCTTTGCAAGTTTAGTGCATCAACCAAATCTAATAACTTAAAAAAAACTACTTCTTGAATCGATTTTCTAATTGATGTATACCGTTGTACTGTACTGTGACTTATGTATGTGAGCGTGTTCCCCCGCACCCCACCAAAATATGTGGAATTATTTTGTTCGAAGCGGTACGCTTAAGGCTAGTCCTTTGGTTAAATAGTCTAAGTATTGTAGTTATGAATTGATCAAAAATATTATAGTGTGAAAAAATAGACAACGCGCTGCGCGCAACGAGCGATAGGCGGCTTCTCGCTTGAAACTCGCTTTTTTAAAAAAAAAACGGTACTTCCATCCTTGAAGAAAAGAGAGGGCAATATGTTTTCATTAGCCGCGGCCCGCAACGCTTGTGTACGCAACTGTACCGTATTAATAAATACTATATTGGAAGGTTAAGAACGTTTCTTGGATATATGGCACGGCCGCTTTTTTGTAGCCATCTGAACTTGGTCGGGTTATGTAGGTTTTCGATGCTTCGTCAGTATTATAATTGTTTTTCTTTAATTACTGAATTTAATGACATGAAATTTTGCATGTGAATAGTTGAATGAATACACTAATTATTGGCATACATTTTACCATGCAATTCCTTTAGAACGTCGTGATATTTGACTGCTTTGTAAACAGTGATCTATTCATGGTAAATTGTCCTATAACTCTTTAATTACTAACGGAACATCATTGATACTTGGCAACATGTTGCAGACACTTACAAGGTTTGTATAAACGTGAAAATCTAGACCCCAACGTGCATACTTTAAGAACTAAGACCTAATAAGCGTATTTTACGTTTATATTTTTATCTTTTAAGCCCTACGTTTTTTTCTAAATCTGTTTTTTAAACAAATATAAACAAATTCAAAACAATGTATGTAAAATTCTACAGCTCTCTATGTAAGCGCTTTATATGAAAACTAGCTAATGGCCAAACGTTCGCGTAGCGGAAACTTGAATTTCTCCGAAGTTTATGCATGCACTAATGTTATTCATACATACACAATTACACACAAATACACACTAATTATTGGACACATCTTTTTTCTTCTAAAGTTTATGGATTAAAAAAAGTTCCGCCAGGACAACGTTCGCCCAGCGGAATCAGTTTTCGTTGAATTTCTCCACAATGGCTGCGTGCACAAATTTTTTTTTACCATACACAATTATACGACGTCATACACTAAATATCTGCATACTTAAAATCTTTAAATTCAACAACATTCCGCTGCGCGAACGCACACAGTTTTGTATACCTTGACCTGCTGGCGACTGTACCTACTTAACATAACATACCATCACGCCTGTATTCCCCGAAGGGTTAGGCAGAGGTGCACTTAATGTACACCCACAGTTCGCCGGTATGTTTGGGTCCCATGTAATAGGGGGCGAGCCTATTGCCATTCACCGGGCACAAATCCAGACTCCGAGCTGCTACTGAGAATTTCATAGAAAAACTCAATAACACTTTGCTCGACCTGGGGATCGAACCCAAGACCTCTAGCGTAGCAGTCGCGATTGGGACCACTAGACCAACGAGGCAGTCAGTGTACCTACTTATTTTAGTTTTAAGAACTTACCAGCTTCCCGCCCACGGCTTCGCCCGCGTAGTTTCTCGGCTTTTCTATACTAAAATATGTATGTATTATACATATAAACCTTCCTCTTGAATCACTCTATCTATTAAAAAAAACCGCATCAAAATCCGTTGCGTAGTTTCAAAGATTTAAGCATACAAAGGGACAGAGAAAGCGACTTTGTTTTATACTATGTAGTGATAAGTCTCCATTTCTACTGTTAATAATAATCATCATCAGTCCACTGCTGGACATAGGCTTTCCCTGCTGCGCGCCAATTCAACCCCCTCATCCGTTTTCACATCCAGCTCAAAACAAGAGATTTATTAAATACAAAGATAGTTTATTTTTACAATGCTTTTGCTGGTATGTAGAGCCTTCTTCTTCGTTGTATCCTCATGACTGAGGGACGTGACGGCTGTGGGTGGGCTCTCTTCACCATCGCTCGCCAGGCTGCACGATCTTGGGCTTGGTGTACGCTTGCATATAGTGTAGCTCCAGTTGTTGCTATTACTGTAAGCTCCAGTTGTTGCTGTTACTGTATACAGAGCCTATTGACTCTTATTTGGCTAACAGTAAGATTCATTCATCATTTATCATTGCCAAAATACAAAAAATAAAAATTACCCAAATGTCAACACTAATTGCGAACGTTTTGGAAAACAACTCTGGCACGCCCGTGTTAGTTACCCGTGTATTTACATCCCATTACTCGGGCAATTGGCTAGAATCTTGACATTGATATATTCAATACAACGGCCTCATAGGTGATTGCTGTCTTCGTGGAGAAAGGGTGATGGTTCTGACAACGTCACAACCAGATTTTTCTTAGCGACGATATGCATGCATAGTGACGGGTCATTGCGCTTCCTAAATCATCATCATTCTTGCCCTACAATTGTAAAATTAAATTAAAAATTTATAAAACCGACAAATGCATTAAGTATATCTCTGCCGATTTTCATCAAACATAGCTAAAAACACTCCCCACTAATTCATTTCACACACACACACACACACACACACACACATTTGCTTCGGGGGTTAAAAACTAGCATATTTCAATAATGTAACTACTGCCTAGACTTTAAAAAAGAGACTATGATTCTCCGAGCTTGTTTCGGCATTTCTTCTAAGAACCAATAGAGGTTTAACAAGAGGTGGTATAGACCACCTCTTGTTAAACCCTCGTTCATGACGGTAGTGCCTACCCATTGCCCTACCGACATCGGGTATCGAATCGGCAACCACATGATCCCAAGTCCGATACCCTAGCCATTAGGCTGCCGCTTCAAAGATTCGTCTATTGACCGCAACTAATGCAGCTTAACCACAAAAATCTACAGTTATTTGACCACGAGGTCCTCTCAATTCAATGCTCAGTCATAAAACAATTTCACATTGAGCTAATAAGGAAACGGACGCGGGTGACAATCAAGACCGATGCTACAAATCTGCCATTCATTCTTTGAATGGGTGCAGTTCTTTCATATTACTCCGTCCGTACCTATTTTTAGTTTGCGCCAGACAAAACAGCAGAGTTAACATTATGAGCGAGATCTTCAGATTTTTCGAAATCATTGTATTATAAAAATAACTCAGGGGCTGAAGTTATAACTGCGCCAATCAACAGATCTGCAAGGTTAAGCTGCGCCTACCACGGTCAGTCTCTGGGTGGGTAACCATTCTTGACACAGCGACACCTTCCGTGCCTCGGACAATACGTAAAGCCGTCGATCAAGATTGTCATACGAACACCTACGACAAACGTTATTGGTAATCAGAAGACCAAAAAGCCTGACTCCTATTTTATCTTTCGAATGTCGATGTTGCCCATATCATGTAAATTGGGTTGCGGAGGTCTGATAGTAGACTCTTCGTCGAGAAATTTAGAAATTTAAAAATCATGTTAAATCGGTCCTTGTTAAGAAAGCATATTACAAAATCAAGGACTACGTTGACGATAAAAGTGTGTGGTGTTAGGATACGGATGCACTTGGGTCTCCCTGGCAACCTGAGGTTACTTTATTCACTCTCAATTATTTTTTATATTGTTTACCACTTTATACAGGAACTGTAAATGTGAGTACATCGTAGCCATTTATTTCTAAGTAGTTTATAGTTATCCTAGTTCATATTTTTTGATGATGTGTATTCTTACACATAGTGTATCTGTTTTAGTTTGACATTGCGTTCTCATTTGCTGAGAACCTTCTTGTAATTTTAGTCCCGACTTCAGGCTAATTATGACATAAACCTCCAATATCCTCACATCCTGTTATCGGCATAATGTACCAGCAAATTATGTTAAAACAATATATTTTAAAAGAGTGTCCATGGAGTTTCTTGCCGGATTCTTCTCCATAGGATCAACTTTTTGGAACCGTGCAACTAGAGTCAATACAACGTTTCATAAACGCTTGTGAAAGCTTATTTGAAATAAAAACATTTGATTTGATTCGTGTAAAATACTGATCAAATCCTTAATCATCAATAATTTAAGGTTTAAAATCATTGGCAGAAATTTGACAGTTTTGTATAATCTGATGTACTGGCTACTGTTATACTTTTTTCAGTCAAAAACTCTTGAACACAAATAAGTAGGTATAAGTCGTATTTCAAATAATGAAACACGAACATACAAGTGATATCACGTACTGGGTTACTACTTCTATTCCCAAGTCCAATAAAAGCTAACATAAGATACTCTGCAAGCGTGACCGTCGAAACTATATCAGAAACTGCATAATACATGTAATATTATGACCCTTGCAAGAGCAACTGACCTCGACTAGTCCTTCGTCCCATGCGACGAGGTGATACTAAGTTGTGTTATTTCATAAAATAGAAAAATGTTTATTTCATAAAATAGCAACATCTTAATTCTACCTTGTCAAACAAAAATAAAATAACAGGTTTAGTATCTCATATGTAAAGATAGAGTAAACGTTGGTGCCTGAGCTAGTATAAACTGTATGACAGGCACCAGCGCCTTCCTCCTTCAGGTTAAGTGTGCTTATTGTAACAGTAAAAAAATAAAAGTAAAAGCTAAATATGTAACACGTTAGCTTAATCAACTCAGTATTGTAGATGACGGGAGTAATTTTTTTAGGTATTCCCTTTAGACTAACCCTTGAAAGGAGACCATTGCCCAGGACAGCAGTGGACAGTAATTGGCTTGATGATGATGATATAGTAGTATTTTATAGAGCAATACTGTCCTGTATTGAGTCCACAACGTGAACACACGCGAGTTTTATCAAGAACTTTTAATGATGCAATTTTCGTCACTCTGCAACAGCACTAAAATAGAACTTGTAAGATGGGTAGCTAAAAAAGAGGATGACCCCATTACCATTAATTGGACACAAATTCAAACTATGAGCTGCTACTGAGAAGTTTCTGTAGCAAAACCTTATAAAAGTTTGGGAATTGAACACAGGACCTCACGTTCAGCCACCATGCTTGCGATCGCTAGAATAATGAAGCATGTAAATTTGATCAACTGGAATATTATCGTATAGTTTCGTACACATCGCATCGCTCTATTTACTCTCGTAGGACAATGGATTAGCTCACTTTGTAACGATCAAGATAGAACTTATATCAGTGTTTGGGGACCGCTCTGACTTCTGTTTGAGATGTGAATTGTTCAGCATGTGCAGAGTATGTAATATCTTGTATATTCTTCTATAAATTGACTTGAGGTCTCAAGGGATATAGTTATATTTATAAGTTCAGTATCGCTTCCACTTTGATGATGTAAGCTGACAAAATAAAGATATATTACAGACTAGCTTTCCGCCCACGGCTTCGCCCGCGTGGTTTCTCGGCTTTTCTGTACGTATGTATATAATACGTATGTATTAAACATATAACCTTCTTCTTGAATCACTCTACCTATTGCTGAAAACTGAATAGTTTAATCTGATGGATTAAACTGAATAGTTTAATCCGTTGAGTAGTTTCTAAGCGAACAGACAGCGGAAGCGACGTCATTTTATACCATGTAAAGAAGATGGTAGTATTCCAATAAGTATACGTCATCTGAAGTTATCAAACGTAGTATGGGTGTCATCTGGATCTCACTGCTACAGACTCCTTATATTAGACTTCCTTTGAGGAATTAGTCACCTCGCGATACCAGCACACGCGATGTCATCTTGAGACCTAATTTGCCTAGTAGGTTTAATTTACTTAAAGTCTTATTTACTGCTTAATAACTCTTTCACCAAAAACAAAATATCACCAATGAGGTAGTACCCGTGGTGGCAATGATAGCCTATTGATTGATCGTTGGACTAAAAGAACAAATCCAGGGCATGCTCCTCTGACTTTTCAAAGTCATGTTGTTAATTATCATGCGCTTAGACGGTGAATAAAAACTTCGTGTTCCGGTTTCCTCACGATATTTTCTTTCATCGTTTAAGCGCGTGAAAATTAAGCATTAATATGCACCTGAAGGTAAGGTTGCTTTAAAGTTGCTGGCAGAACCTGGATGTGAAAAGCGGAGGACAGGGTAAAATGGTGCACACTAGGGGAGGCCTACGTCCAGCAGTGGACTCGTACAGGCTGATGATGATGATGCACATGACTTTGAAAAGTCAGAGGTGCGTGCCTTGGATTCAAAAGATACGTCGAAATATTTCTTCCGCATGATGATAATATTTTCATTAATTTGACATTGAAGATTCAATAATATCACAAACCGTCGTGGAAATACACCTATCGTAAAAATAGCCTACCAAGTACCAGCCCATCCGTATTTCATTACCAGTCGCATATTTTTTTAGAATTCGCATGTAACGGTATATTATCATAGGCCACCGACACGCGCTGCGCTGGCGCTTCGCCAAATGTCACCACGATTTGAACTTGGAACGCTGTTATTCTTGTAACGAACACCACAATATTTGTAATCAAAAGTGTCATGATACGGGTTTTATGAGTCGGCTGGAGGCCGGGATTAGGTCGAATGTCGCACATGGCAGGTGGATTCTTACATGATGTGTGGGATCTTGTAACATGCTTATTTGATCAGGAGATTATTGTGTCTACGATTTTTTTATTTACAAGAGCTACCTGATGGTAAATAGACATCGCCGCCCATGGACATTTGCAAATCCAAAGGAGTTGCAGGTGCGTTGCCGAGCCTATTTAAGGAACAGGGATGGGAAGGAGAAGGAAGATGGAAGACTAAGGGAGGAATTGTGTCTCCGGCGCTCCACACTCACCGTAAGAAACGCAACAGTATGCGTTGTTGCTACTTGATGTTGATATTCTGTGGGAGAGTAGTACATGTAGAATTGTAGACATGCAAGCGCGACACTACTACTACTAAACGGAAAACAAAACGCAGCATCATCTGCTGGGTGCCGATCTCCTATAAAATTTGATTAATAGAATCACATTACAATAATTCCTCGCTGTTCGGAACGAAGGGAAAGTACACTTGAAGACCCTAAGTGATACAAAGCGGTCTTAAATCTTCGCTTACAACTTTTCTTCCACCTACCAAAAGACAAAACAAATTTTACCTTGCAACACTCTGAGGAAGAAATGGGGACGAGCTATTCGTGGCCACGGTAAATTCGTTAAAATATTTTGCATATAATCGCATAAATTTCAATTTCCACAATACTGGCAATACTCCAAAATGTGCTCAGGATAATTGGCAGAGGCGTGGTTTACGATGATTCATTTCAGAAATCCATTTCACCTTCCGTTAACTGATAAACCAGACCTTATGTTTTGGTCGCGAAAAATTCCTATTGAATGCCTCCTAGGGAGACAGCAGAGTCCGTGTGACTCGTACCGACTAAAAACTTCACTTACGAGTACCTTCTCTTGCCCCATATGAAAGGCTATTGGGATCGCGACATTTGCAGAACAGTATCAGCTTTCACTGTCTAGGTATCTAGAAATTTGAAATTATAGATTTGCAATACTAACCCTTATTGTTTCTATAAATCTTTTAAAAAGAAAACGTTCGGTTTAATACACCTTTAACCAACTAAGCTACTGAGATCACTGACCGCTAATTGTCATCATCATCATCATCATCAACAGATATTGACTGTCCCACTGCTGGGGACGGGTCCCCTCTCATAGTGGGGTTCGACTATATTTCACCTTGCTACTACTGCGGGTTGGCAGACTTCACACACAATCAAGAAAATCTCTCATGCATGCAGATTTCTTCACGATGTTTTTTTTTTTTCATCGTTTTAAATGGGTGATATTAATTCGCATACATTATGATTAAGAAAATTTCGGCTCGTGGCTAAGCTTTAACATTGCTGATCAATAGATGGATCTTTTGTTTGAAATTCCCAGTAGCAGGTCGGAGTCTGGATTTGTGCCCGGTTAATGGCAATAGGCTCGCCCCCTATTACATGGGACCTAAACATGTCGGTGTAGTTACATTAGTACACCTCTGCCCAACCCTTCGGGGAATACAGGCGTGATGTTATGTTTATTTATCGAATTGTTCTGATATGAAACTTAATTTTTTAAGCCATCACATCAGGTTACCACAAAATGACAAATTTTCTCAGTCGCTTTTGTTACTTAATCATCAACATTTTAAGGTTAAAAATCATTTGGAGAAATTTGTCAGTTTTGTATAACCTGATGTCCTGGCGACTGTACCTACCACAGAGTAAATAATATTCAAGGTAACTGCAACCGCCCACTAACATTTTATAAACAACATATAAATAGATTTGCGATCTTAGTAAGCCTGTGACGCAATTAAAGGAAGTGGTTTATGATATGGAAAATCTGAAAATTTCAGGGATCTTTCGTAATTTGAAGCAGTTTGTAGGAGTTGAAGCCTAAGCTGTTATTTTTAACTGGTTACTGTTCCATGGATGAAAATATTTGGTTCCACCCATTCGTAGCAATTTGTCAAACAAACACACGACAGCTGACAACTAAAAGTAATATTAATTGCGGCGAGCCAACATCGAGATGATATTTTACAAAAAAAAACTCTACTCGTTTATTTCATTCAAAATCATCTACATCATTGCCATTAATATCAGCTTAAATTCGATTGCATTAGTGTATTTTGTTACTTTTAAGTATTATAGCTTCCATAACAGTCCTAAGTCTAGGTCTGGACTAGGAAGGTAGGTAGGTTATAGGTTTGATTCCCAGATCAAGCTAGAAGAGATAGTAGCTAGTAGTCCCGTGCTGCCGTGCATAATAAGTTCTGTGGAAACCTCTGTACAGTGTACTAATGTACACCCACAGTTCGCCTGTATATTTGGTCTCATATAAGAGGGTGCGAGTCTATTGCCATTCTTCTTTTTCTTCTTTTGGTGCCTCTCCAATCACTGAAGGTTGGTCATCAACTCTGTATACTTCTCCTCTTCTCTTCTTCTCTGTATCTTTGGCGAGGTGGAACAGCTCAGTAGCACTCGTGACTCCTTTCCATTCGCGAATCTTCCTTAACCAGGACTTTTTTTTTTGGCAACCCCGCGTTTCCCCGCTACTTTGCTCATCATTATAAGTTGCAGAAAGCTGTAATTGCCATATTGCTGGTACTGACAGTTTTATAGAAATTAACTCTTTGCTCGACTTGGGACATTGAACCCAGGACCTCTTACGTAGCAGATGCGCTTACGACCTACTTGTGAGGGAGTTTCCACAGAGTTCTTATTTCCCCTTTTTGCTGTTTTATCTAATGTTGATACACTGTAGGGACCTACACCAAATCATAAGTTAATCATACCCTTAATTATAAATAAACAATTTAATCCATTCCAAGTACCACACCATTTCCAAGGCAGTCGTTGTACACATGGCTACAGGTCAACCTATAAAAATCCAATTTAAGCTGATCTCGCATTGTCAAGGCTTCCCATACAATAAGAGGCCAACGTAAACTGGTTGTCTATAGCTTAATGTGTAGCCGTGCGTACCTATTTATATAAAATATTAATTACCATCTGTTTATGTTTTAATTACCGTTATTAATTCCTTCCTGTTTCACCCCAGCAATAAGGAATTCAATAATTACGACCAATTTTCCATAATTCCCGGTTTCGAAGCCAAATCCACGAAAACGTTTTCCATTAAATCGTCCTATTAATAGTTCATTAGATCAAAATATTGCCGAGTGTTACAACAATAGATCATAGCGACGACTGGGCGTGTGCCAAAATCATATTAATTTGCGTAAATTGCTCCGAAATTCGGATTTATACGGTAACGAATAATGACAGCATACGAAAACAACTGAATGTCAAAATATATTTATGTACACATGGCTACAGATCAACCTATACATAAAGATATTAATTTTCTAATGAAAGAAAATTTCAAGTTAAAGAAAAATTCGATCTCAGGCAGGAATTTTCTTTCATTAGAAAATTCATATCTTTGTGAACATTTCGCATTATTTAATGCTAAAATATAATAAAAATAAGCAGTTAACCTATACATATCCAGTTTAAGCTGATCTCACATTGTATAGGCTTTCCATGCGGTAAGAGGTCAGTGTAAACTGGATTAGTATAGCTAGACGAGTAGGTATAGTGTTGGATTCTTAACCACTAAATCCATCCTTGTGGCCATCATCATCATATGGTGGGGGACAATGTGTCCTCTTAAGAGGCCGCCGTTTCCTCTTGTGCAACGCCTGGAAACGTTAGGCTCATCGCTTGGAAATGTAATATACCTTCAGTACTCGGTAATAAATATTGCAAAAAGACTCCTAGAAAGAAACAGCTGCTTTTGAGAATTTCAAGAAAAAACGACTACACACCCACAACACTATGCTCCACCTTCCAATCGAACCCAGGATCTCTAGGGTAGTAGTTGTGCTTGAGACTTCTAGACCAATGAGGCAGTTTGTGTATGTATTTGTAACTATTACAAAGGGTTGTTGACTGGTGTTAAATTTATTGAAAATAACAGGGCTTTTGTAAAATAATATAAAATATAGATAGATAGATAGAATATTCTTTATTGTTCACCAAAACAATGACAAGTGCATGTTGTAAATTATAGATAAATACAATGGGCGGTTTTATCGCTAAAAGCGATCTCTTACAGACAACCTTTGGATGGACTGAAGAGAAAAGAAGTCAATAAATTTACTATATAAGATGTATATTCAAATAATAATTTAAATGGACTCTAAAATATAAGCCTTTAAAGTTTTTGGTGGGGATTAAGAGGGGTCCCTTTCCCGCATTATATAGAATAGTTTATCTAGTATAGAAATTGTATGGAATATCGGATTACGATGAATGAAAATGCTTATAACCTCAGATCAAATAAAAAGTTAAGATGGAACTTTGCGAACAAAGAAGTGAGGCCGACTAAAACTACGCCTTACCGTGTTCAACACACAATTACACGCACACATGTGTTAGTTAACTACGCCTTATCTTGTCAGTCGAGTTTTCGATAGCGCAAAGTTCCATCTTAACTTTTTATTTGATCTGAGCGTATAACTTCCTTATTTTTTTACCAATTTTAATTTTGTTTTCGTCGTTCGGCCCTATTTAGTATTTATGTTCAACCTTATTAATGGGATCATAAAAAAATATTAGGTAGTCAACTAGCCAATTGTATTAGCAGCATCGAGCGCCAACTGAAAACTTGTCACTCCAAATAATTTAATACATAACAAATAACAACCACTCTATACTCTGTTGACAATACACTATTCAATACACTTACATTTCTAAAGAAACTTCCTTGAAACCAGATTAACTTAAACGGATTATGAGACCAACCCAGATTTAAACATTTAAGGCTCAAGTTTAAGTCTTAGAGAACCTTTTAACGAGTCTCTTTAGATTAACAACAATGAAATTGACGGAGTGATGAAATAAATTTTGGAGACTGCGAATGGAAATTAAGTTAATTTACTTTAAATCTAAATTACACAGGAAATAAATTAAAAATGTACCTTCTTGACTAAGTGTACAACCAATTAATATATGGAGACTGCCTCATTAGTCTAGAGGTCCTGGGTTCGATCCCCAGGTCGTGCAAAGTGTTATAGTGTTTTTTTTTATGAAATTCCCAGTAGCAGCTCGGAGTCTGGATTTGTGCCCGGTTAATGGCAATAGGCTCGCCCCTTATTACATAGGACATACCGGCGAAATGTGGGTGTACATTACTAGACCTCTGCCTAAACCTTCGGGGAATACAGGGGTGATTGTATGTTATATAATTATCATGACTGCCTCATTAGTCTAGTGGTCCTAAGCGCGACTGCTACGCTTGAGGTCCTGGGTTCGATCCCCAGGTCGAGCAAAGTGTTATTGGGGTTTTCTATGGAATTCCCAGTAGCAGCTCGGAGTCTGGATTTGTGCCCGGTTAATGGCAATAGGCTCCCCCCTTATTACATAGGACATACCGGCAATAGGCTCGCCCCCTATTACATGGGACCTAAACATACCGGCGAAATGTGGGTGTACATATGTACACCTCTGCCTAACCCTTCGGGGAATACAGGCGTGATGGTATGTTATGTTATGTTATGTTTTATAATTATCATCAAGCCTGTACTCGCCAAAGGATTAAGAACATAAGCATGTTGATATTATGTTTATACGTTAAACGACTATTTATCACAATACACGAACTACGTAACCAAGGACCAAGTTAACGATATTATGTGACGTGCAAATTAGTCAACTAAACGCCTCGCCGTCTCGTAGCATCCTGCCGGCACGCCTTTGATCTCAGTTTATTTAACTAATACTTCAAAGAGTTACCCGTCGTATGTACTACGTGGAATGTAGAAGCAGGTAAATGTTTACATAATGATTTAAGTATATCTTCATTGATCGTTTAGTGGGGAAAGATTCAATGCCGATTGCTGACTAATATTGTTATTAAAATTCATAATTTTAATATTCACATCTTGTTTGTATTCCCCGAAGAGTTAGACAGAGGCGTACTAAATGTAAACCCACCCTTTGCCGGTATGTTTGGGTCCCGTGTAGGTAATAGGGGGCGAGCCTATTGCCATTGACAGGGCATAAATCCAGACTCCGAGCTGCTACTGCGCATTTAATAGAAGTCAGTACCTCCAGCGTGGCAGTCGCGCTTGGGACCACTAGACTAACGAGGCAGTCAGTCAAATTTTTAATTTATTTTCTGTATAATATAGATTTTAAGTAAATTAACTTAATTTCCATTCATAGTTTCCAAAATTTATTTCATCAGTCCGTCAATTTCATTGTTGCTAATCTAAAGAGATTCGTTAAAAGGTTCTAGGTATATGACTTAAACTTGAGCTGTAAATGTTTAAATGTGGGTTGGTCTCATAATCCGTTGAGTACCACTTGGTACCACTAGACTAATGAGGCAGGAAACTTCTTTTGCTACGCTCTACGTGGGAAAAAAACTAATTAATATTAGTCCTATTACTGTTTTCTTTTTTAGCCCAGATAGTCCCACTCCTGAACAAAGGCCTCCCCTCCATTTTTTACACTATTCTCGCTGTTGTCAGCGAGAATAGTGGAAAAAATAGGTCAAGTCATATGGCAATAAATAATAAATAGATACATAAGGTATTCTATACATACATAATGTTGGCTGCACGTTTCATCCCAACTCTCTTGCGGTCGCTGCGGCAGAGTACAGCAACCATCAGAAATGCACAACTCAATTGAAGCGGCGGCGGTAGCCTAATGGCTCGGGCGTCGGACTTGCGATCATGCGGTTGCCGGTTCGAAACCCGCCCATTGCACTACCGACGTGAACCCACTCGTAACACAAGCATTTAGCTTAGCACGAGGGGTTAACAAGAATACTAGTAATGTGTGACCCACATTGCTAGTAAGCTTTTTTTTAAAAAGGAAAAAAACCGTGCAACACCAATATTGTAAGGATTTTCAGGCTTCTGACTACAGCAATAGTCGTAATTGTTCGTATAACAACTGGCAGCGAAGGTTTAGAGCTCTCCAAGTTTCCAAGTTTGATCTCGTGTATGTAAAATACATAGATCACCGATCCAAGATACAAGAACTAACTGTGGCAAAACTATTAACATAGATATTTTATCACTTTCTACAATGTATACATAAAACATGTAGATTTAAAATGGATAACAGTGGCTTTGTAACAGTAGCGTTAATACACGGTGATTTTTATTCTCGTATTTACCTTTCAGGGAGTCAAAGTACTTATGATTTTATATAATTTCAATATGAAACCAACCCTGAAATGTGGAGAAAAACAGTTGTTTCATACATTTCCCTTGAGTAAATAATAATGTATTTAACTATAAAATACGATGTCAGGCGAGATACGAACCAGCGTTGTACTTTATACCAAAGGGACGCAGGATCGAAACTTGCCTGAGATTGTATGTTTTTTTCGCTAAGTATCTCTAGAATATATCCCAAAATAAAGTGGTGGAATATTTTTAAATAAAATTACTAAGTAACTTACAATTTGTTTGCTTCAAATTTGGCTCCGTTCTCTAAATACCAATGAATGTTTTTACAATATGTCATCATACTAAGAATCTATCATCGCGTTCGTCCTCTTTAATATGATGACAATGATCTGAAAACATTATTTTGGATGAACAAATTGTCTTGTTTTTTTTAAAGTTCAACGTTTTATAACGACCGAGTGACTTATATGTCCGTTTACTATACTGAAAAATAAAGTGACACCATAAAAACAACGTGCACAGATACTTATACATACTGGCGATAATACTCAGTGCCGCGCGGGGCCCATAGCATAATCCATTGATCCCTTGATCTACTGTAGATTCTCGAGTGAATAAAGTAGGTAGTACAAAAATATCAATACTCAATAAATTTATGTAACTATTTTCCATGGAATAATCCACTTTGACGACTTTTTAGTGTCCTAATAAGCTTTTAGTGTCTTAATAGGTTTCATTCATAAAATTAAATTTGGCCGGAGGTTGCTGGATTTTGGATATGCAGGGTTCTCTTTTGCGCGGGGCAACTTAACACGCACGCATTTAACCCCTCCCCACACCAATGCTTCTCAATTCTTCAGACCACAATTTTCTATACTGAGCTTCTTCATAAAGTTCAAAAACATATTTTATCTATTTCAAAATATCAATAATCTCTCTCTCTCTCTCTTCAGATAATCTCTCTGTTAAAAAATAGATTCCCCTTTCTTCAATCAATCAAGCTTAAAAAGTTTGCTTATTTTGAAAGACAGTCAGTGTCAGGCTTCAAAATAACTTCTTTACAATAGCTTCGAGTATTGAAACTTTTGATCAATCAAATATGCATACTGCCCCACCCCACTGCTATTTTGACGAATAGACGATGTAGAATGTTTTTATAGGAAAAGTTTTTGAGGAAAACGACCCCTGTAATGGGTGCAGGGTACTTAATACCCCCGTACACACAGCTACATATCAAGCTATACAAAACCAGTTTAGACTGACCTCCCATTGTAAAGTTTTTCCATACAATTCAAGGCCAGCCTATATTGGTTATGTATAGCTTGATGTGTAGCCGTGCGTACATAATTACTTACCAAACAAACATCTACATTAATGAGTTACCTACAAAGGGCGTAAATTCATTCACAGAAACCACAAAATCAGATAACTAGATATAATATATCAAATTTGAGTCATTAATTTCGTGTTTCGCTGAATAATTTCAAATTAGATTCGTTAAGGAAATGTTGCCATAGTTAAATATTCAAATGAAGCCCATTCACAATTTGTGTGAAAATAATTTCTGTATATATTGTGAGGTAATTTATTTACCCGTTATCGATTACGAACTGGCGTGCCATAGCATAGGTACCCGGACGCCTGTACCTTAGGTAGGTATTTCAAAAGTTAAGCTACTCTAGACGGTATGTTGCTTCTCAATAATGGTGCACAGTAAAGTTTATTCTATTCCCTTCGGTATTTTACGCTACCTGTACTTTTTTTTACAATTAACTTTGGCAGAGGAGCAAGCGGCCCTCCTAATGTTAAGTCGCAACCACCACCCATAGATAAACAATGCCAAGAAAACACAACGAATCCGCTGCCTACTGTAAGGACAAAATAGAGGAGAAGGAGAAAAGGAGAAGGAAGGGAACGGAGGGCGGAATTGGGCATCCGGCGCGCCACGTACATACTTAATTTATACATAACAGTTATAATACAGTGCGACAAACTTATCTGACCCGTTAACACCATGGTCTGCCATCATCATCATCATCTTATCAGCCTATGGCCGTCCACCGCTGAACGTACCTAGGCCTCCCCCAAGCCATCGTGTCACTATTACGTTACACACATGGCATAGCAGTAGAAAAATCCCATCTAACATCGCAGTAGCAGTGACATTTTTCACTATAAAGTTTGGTAAAGTTCATGGCTAAGATTGATCAACCGATCAGCACGGTTAAGCTGCGCCTGTCGCGGTCAGTCTGTAGATTGACCATTCTTAACACAATGAGACCCCAGGCATCCTTACGTACGATATTGGTATTGCCCAGAAAAACATTTAGAATTTTTGTCTGTCTGTATGTTTGTACACGTGTCAATAAAATTGCTTGCGGACCCGAGACAAATGACGCAGTATCCGTATTTCCGTATTTCGTATAATAATTGCAATTATTAGGTTTAATGTGAAAGTTTGGATAAAGTTTAGGGGTATAGGTATATTGCAACCTGTCCTTTGGGATGCGGTTAGTGCTGTATAATTTTTAAATTTATAAACTTAATTATGTATATTATTGTTGATGAATACACAATGTTCTTATCGTCTTACTTAGGTACTTATACATCGCACTGCAGACTGTCATTCGAAATTACAAAGGTTATCTAAGTGCGCTACGGGTATGTCTAAAAAAATATATTTAATTATTATTTTGTGTCAGCTTGTGATCTTTAAAAAAATTAAAGTGGTTACAACACTGTTTTTATCAATTATTACAAAGTGAATAAAATTTTCATTTAATAAAAAACTCAATGAACACTGACCTTCTTCTCGGATAACCTCCTTTTCACCGATATTTTCCACATCGGCCATAACTAACACAAATTCACTACAAAAACCAGAGCAACTTTAAAATAAACTTGTCACCGTAATATATTACCCCTAAATCGTCCTTGCCTCACATCACTGAACACAACCCGTTAATTTTAACATCAAAGGGGTATCGAACCACAATTCAGGATGAACGAAATCAACTCCCGAATTTATTAATCAATTATTTAATACAAAAACTTGCCGCGATTATTTCGCGCCAATATGCGTTTTTTTTCGTCTTGGCACACACGTCCAAATGCCCCAAGATATGATCACAAACTGTTCTATTTTTGTTGATGGAACAAATTGAAAGATTTATGCGAGAGCAATTTACGGAAAATACTTACTTTTGTATATTATTTTATTATGTTGTCTATATACTTATATGAATAATAATAACCTATGCCTAAGCCCAAGTTCTAAATAAGTACTTTTGGTATGTTATTATTAGACAGGAAGAGAACTTACCTGATGGGAATTGATAATTTCCGCCGACATTATCAAAGCTTGCTGTTGTCATCAATCAGTGTTGCCTAAAAATATTATTTAAGTATTTAAAAAGTGCAACGTGCTTGGATTTTCACTTGAACCTCTAACCCTACTTCGCGGCTAAAAACGTTGGTATATTGATATAATTTACCCATAAATTGACAGTATCATTATTGTGTGCATTTTGTTTTTTACCATAAATTAGTACGGCTATAGATACGTAAAGTTATACAAATCTTAAGCTGACCTCGCATTGTATAGGTATAGTGACAGTTTTTTTGATATTATAACTCAGTAAACGAGCAAGCGAGCTACCTGATGGTAAGTAGTCGTCGCCGCCCATGGACATCTGCAATACCAAAGTGGTTGCAGATTTATGTTACCGGGCCTATTCAAGGAAAAGGATGGTGAAAGGAGAAGGAAGGGAACTGAGGGAGTAATTGAGCCTCCGGCGCTCCATACTCACCGTACGAAACGCAACCAGACCAGCAGAACATCGACGTCGAGTAGCAGTATGCATACTTACTGCGACTTGACGTCGATGGGTCGACCCATTTATGCTGGCATGTAGACATGCCAGTGAGACACTACAACTACTTAATCTTCTATCTTTCCTTCCTATTTATATTGAATACTTATTCTATGAGCTTGATGTGGAACCATCTTCCCTTCCCTCCTTCTTAGCTGTCTAAAAGCTAAACAGTTTGTTTGAACGCGCTATTGCTCTGGAACTACCAATTGAATTTGAAAGATTCGGATTTATTAGATTCGAATTTATATGCTATTTAACATCACTCTACGACCCTTAGAAGTGGGGCAAAGCAGGCTAAACCGCGGGACACATACATAGAGTACATAAATAATTTAAATTAAAGTAAGAAATTCTTTGCAAACTAAAATAGCCACCTTATAATGACACTAATTAACAGCCACATGCAAATTATTTATGAATTCAGCTCGACGATTTGTGGAAATTACCTACGCCCAAAATAGATTTCAACACAACAAGTTTACGATTCGAGATTGTCACATTTGCTAACTCTCATCTAAGGTACGCACGGCTACACATCAAGCTATACGAAACTAGTTTACGCTGGCACCTTATTGTATGGAAAGTCAATACAATACGAGATCAGGTTAAAATAGATTTTTATAAAAAACCAGTTTAGGCTGATCTCGCATTGTATAAGCTTCCTATAATATAAAAGACCAGCGTAAACTGGTTTTGTATACCTTGTTGTGTAGCCGTGCGTACAAGGGAAGTACTGCGAAATAATTATCGTACTATGTACTCGTATCTAACTATTAACACATCGAAGACCCCCAGTGCAGACGGGGATTAACTTGGTAATCAGGATTTCTATTCGGTAACGGATGATCATACCGTTATGTTATATCATAATTAAATCAAATATAATTTTTATTCGGATTTTGAAGCAGGTAACTTGACTTCTGACTATAATAATAAACTATCATTAGTTATGTGATGATTCATTTCAAGGTACTTATCTTAACATTTAAATAGGTATCTCGAAGAAATGATATGCACGGGGAAATCCAATTCAGAGATTGCGTCAAGGTAAACGAAGTGCAAGACATCAACCCTGCGCAAAGGCAGTAGTAGCATAGTGTAATAAAATCTAGATTAGATAGATTTCATTACACTATGGTAGTAGTGTCTCGCTGGCATGTCTACGTGCCAGCGCGACCGTGAGTACACACGGCTACACATCGAACAATATACCTACAATTCCAGTTTAGACTGACCTCGCATTGTAAACTCTTTCTGCACAATGCGAGGCCAGCTTACACTGTATTTGTATAGCTTGATGTGTAGCTGTGTACCCTTCCACAGAATATCAACATGAAGTAGCAGTATGCATACTATTCCATTTCGTACGGTCAGTATGAAACGCCGGAGGTCCAATTCCTCCTTCATTCCCCTTCCTTCTTCTTTACTCCTCCCCCTCCCTTTTTCTTCAAAGAGGCGGCAACACGTGACACATTCCCCTGGTGTTGCAAGCATCCATAGGCTACGGTAACCGCTTACCATACGCGAACAGGAACTTCGTACGAATCGATTGACTCAGCAATACCAAAAAAGCCATTTTAAAAGCCTTTTACGCAGATAAGTAAAAAGTTAAATACCAGCAGTTCAAGGTATACAAAACTGTCAAATTTCTCCAAATGATTTTAAACCTTAAATTATTGAAGATAAAGTTCAAAATCAACTAAGAATGTGCTGGCCACCGTACCTAATTAATATTGTGGTTTATCGCATTCTTCCAAGAACAAATCAAAGTATCAAGTAAGTTCAGCTCGATTTTCCTCGAGCATTATTTATACTTTTATGTATACTTAGTAAGTACTGCCATGATGTCATATTCCCGGTATGATTGTTTTATAACATAATATACCATCACGCCTGTTTTCCCCAAAAGCTTAGGCAGAGGTGTACCTACTTACTGTACACCCACAATTCGCCGGTATGTTAAGGTCCCATATAGGGGGCGAGCCTATTGCCATTCACCAGGCACATATCTCAAATCCGAGCTGCTACTGAGAACTACATAGAAAAACTTAACACTTTGCTCGACCTGGAAACAGAACCCAAGACCTCTAGCGTAGCAGTCTCACTTAGAACCAATAGACTAATTATGTAGTTAGGTATACTTAACTTAGGTTTTATAATGAACTTACCAACTAAGCTCGTAACCCCAAAAAGCCCTCAGACAGGATGTCTAACGTGGCCCCAGTGGTGGTCACAGAGTGGCCTGCAACCACATACCACAAAAATCTAACTTTTAGCATAAAGGCCGATGGTTCGTTAACCAGTAGATAGTGATAGATATCGATTAGTTAGGTAAGTGTCAATATCAAATCACGAAATAGATTCAAGATTCAATTCAAAGAAGCAAGCTCATTCAGTAAAATAGTTACAGAACGCTGATTTCTGAAATTCATGCATAAATTATGTAAAAACTGATTTATCTTGAAAAATCTAATATATACGAACCTATATCTACAGTTTTCACTTGGGAATAACTCCACGAGTCGACTCGACGCTACGTAGAAATTCGTTTAAATAAATCCCTCACTAAGTCGTATTTCTAGTAGTTGCGAAATATTTAATGGGTCGACGTGTTCGCTTGCAATTTGCCTTCCTGAATCTCGGAGAACGTTGGTACAGAAACTCGTGAATATTGTAGGTTATGGAGACATGGAGAGTCTGAATAAATATTTCCGCCCATGCAACACGCTCGTTCATAACTATTTAAAAACAAAAGGCGAATTTTGTTTTTAAATAGTACCTACACCCGTGCGCAGTTTTACCTGCGTACCTACATTTCTCCATCTTTTGAATCCACCGGCTTAAAAAAATCTTTAGTACGCACGGCTACACATAGAGCTATACAAATCCAGTATCGACTGACCTCACATTGTATACACTTTGTGTGGAATGCAAGACCAGCCTTTATTTAACTGGATTTGTGTAGCTTGATGTGTAGCCGTGTGTACGTATATACTTACCTAATACAAACCTCGTACAGACAATTACATAATTACAGCAAAAAAACTGCCATTTTATTCGAGTTGTTCTCAAGTGATGTCCTTGCACATGCGGCAATTGATTCTTAATTTTTAATAAAGATTTTGACTTTTATTGGTAAAATCCAAGTTATAGCTAAACAGCGAGGGGAAACATGGAAACGCTTAACATTTGGCAACACAGCTTAATCTGTCACTGTCAACGTCAAGTTATCACCTGATAACCTATCTCTATCTGTCATCCAGATGTCAAAAGTATTTTCGTCACGAGTGAGCACAATATTTTGGAATGTTATTTACTATAAAATAACTTTATAAGAATAACTTAATCCATATAATTTTGTAGCTATACTTTAGTGTTAGTGTGATTTAAGTGTCGTCACAATGTCGGAAGAGGACGAAAACTTGCATCGTTTGGCGGGAACGTCTGGTGAAGCTCCGGGTGGTCTTATTATTAAAAAGAAGGAGCCGCCGGCCGAATTCCAATTCGCCAAGCCTTCGTTACTCGGCCTAGATAAGCTGGCAGCAGCCAAACGCAAGCAGAATAGGCTGATATCGTTCCAGGACGAAAATAATGAAGATGAGGTAGATGACAACAAAAGCGATGCCAGTGGCTCGAAGGAGCGAAAATATAGGAAACATAATGAAGAAACGCCTACTTACACTGGTGGTATATCTGAACAAGCACGAGAACGGATGCTGGAAAGGTTACAGAAGTAAGGAAGTTTGTTTAAAAAAGTTATATTTGAATTGTTTCAATTGTAAGAAGTTTTGTTTGTCAATAAGATTTTTTTTTTCAACAAATATAACTTAAATATCCAACACCTAGTGCACAATAAAATATAGAATGAATGTGTTTGGAAACACTGGATACAGTTTGTTCGAAATAAGTAAGCCGATCGGAAGTTAGCCGTTCTGAACTACCGTGGTTATAAAATCGTTTAAATAAGTGTTATTAGACATAAATATCGAAAATAGTAAACCAAATAATTAGAAATGTGAAACATATACGACTCTAATTATCTTTACACCAACTCTTTCTATTAAAATTTACCACTTCTAAACCACTTGCAGACAACTTCCGATCGGCTTACTTATTTCGAACAAACTGTACAGTTGTGCATGTGCATAGATAATAATAATATGATAACCTATTTTGTATTGGTGATTTAGTATACTTTCTTATTCAAGATTACCAAATTTGAAATTAATTAAGCTGTGTTTTAATGCACCTGGATAACAAATTACTTTAAAACTTATTCAGAATATTTTAAATGTAACCTTAATGTACTATTATGTAGTTAAAACAAAGTAATTGAATATTAACATAACATACCATCACACCGCCTGACATCCAGTGTCGGGCCGTAGCTCGCCAGACCAAAACACCTGCCTGGTTGGAGGACCGTCCCTTTGGTTGGAGGGGCAACACATCTCGCCTCTCTACAAAAACATATTACAAACTATAGATTTTCTTGGTTCGTTGTTTAATTAAATTATAAAAAAAATATATAATAATAAATAAATTATAGAACTTATGATTATATTGATTGGTAAACTTAGCAACAATACTGCAATGATTTTCTAGAGTGAAAGATAAGGCGTCAGACTTGTGATCATGTGGTTGCCAGTTCGAACCCCACCCATTGCACTACAGATGTGAAACCACTCGTAACACAAGCATTTAGCTTAGCATGAGGGGTTAACAAGAATACTAGTAATGTGTGACCCACATAGCTAGTAAGTTTCAACAAAAAAAAAAACAAACAAAAAACACCTGTATTCTGAAGGGTTATGTAGAGGTATACCAATGTACACACATGTTTCGCTGCAGGTCCCATGTTATAGGAAGCAGGCCTATTGGCGATAACTGGGCACAGATCCAGACTTCAAGCTGCTATAGAAATTTCATTGAAAATCTCAATAACACTTTGCTCAACCTGGGAATCAAACCCTCTAGCATAGCAGTTGCCCATAAGACCACTAGACTAATGAGGCATTCAGAGGCAGGCAGAGATATATATTATTGTCATCAGTATTCACCCTTGAATAGTACAGTTTCCATGCATGGATCTTAGACATCATCAGGCTTGTGTCAAATAATGTAATACTTGTATTATATTTTCAGAAGAGAAAAAGAAGCAAAAGAAAAGGGTGTACATCATTCCACACAAGATGAAAAGAAATCACGATCTAAAGATGATGAGGATGACCGTTACTACCGATACCGTTATGACCGAAGAGATCGGAGGAGGGATGACAGAAGGGATGATAGAAGGGACAGAGATAGAGACAGAAGGAAGGATGGAAGAGACTCCGATAGGAGGGATAGGGATAGCGAAAGACGAGGTGACAGTTCTAGGAGGAGTTATTATGAGCCACGGTTCAAAGATGAGCCAAGGACTCCAAGGTATGTATTAATGATGAACTTAATGACGTAAGTATAATATGAAAAGTCAGAAAATTTACTGATTATTCATTTTTCCGATTCCTCTCCATGTTATTTCCAGTATGAAAGTCCTGAAACCAACGGATAAGACAGCATGGGATGACGATGATGACG
The DNA here is from genome assembly GCA_958496365.1 of Subacronicta megacephala. Classification (NCBI taxonomy): domain Eukaryota; kingdom Metazoa; phylum Arthropoda; class Insecta; order Lepidoptera; family Noctuidae; genus Subacronicta; species Subacronicta megacephala. The sequence continues at coordinate 1,773,196 of OY292526.1, forward strand.
ACCTGAAGGCTCCAATCCGCAAGTCCAGCTGGGACTTCCCAACACCGCTAACTCGTGATGGAGGTGCTGACCGGTCACAACGAACCGATAGGAGTGGTAAACCTTTGAGGGATTACAAGGGAAGAATCTATGATAATACTCCTAGAGCTTCACCGCATAAGTAAGTTTTGTATTTTACTCTCATCTTAAACAAGTGACTAGATAATCCTTCTTTTTATTAGTGGAAATCTGTACCGTAGTTTCTGAGTTTGTTCGCAACAAAAACAAACTCATTGCGGTGCAAATAGAGTCTGTAATTTATAGTATGTAGTGATGAAGATGGATGGATTACTCCTATTAGGATACAGTAGTGCTGAATAGTAATAAGAAAATGTAGGGTAGCTGCACTCAATTATGAATACATTAAAGTTGATGTCGCAAATTCTATGGTTGTGAAAAAACTAATAAATATGTTTGACACCCAAGGTGAGATGCCTTATATAAAAAAAACTCAATTACTTCAATCTCAAATGGTAAATGAAACTATGTAGGTTGAAAATGACAGTCAAATGCAGAACTAATGTACGGTGGCCAGCACATCGAGTTACCACAAAATGACAAATTTTCTCACTTGATTTAGAACTGAATCATCAACATTGTAAGGTTTAAAATCATTTGGAGAAATTTGACAGTTTTGTATAACTTGATGACCTGGGGACTGTACTATCTTGATAAATATTGCCTATGAATGCTTACAGGTTTGCAAGTTCGAGACGGGCAGCAGATATAGATGATACAGATTGGGAAGAAGCTGAAAAGAAACTGGACAGGGCTTGGTACAATATGGGTGAAGGTGATTAATTATTAATTGATCATACATTATATCTGCAGTGGTAGTTTCAATTATGTTGGGACCGTTGCATGACAAATTAAAATTAATACAAAATAAACTATGGCTCAAAAGCAGTGATTGGACTGCCAACTTAAGTTTGTCTGAAGTTGCAATTCAAGCACGCAGCTCTGAATTTTCGAATTTATCGCTGAAGGAAACTATTGTAAGGAAACTTGCATGTCTACATATTTACGCGACGGCTTGTGAAGTCTGCCAACCTGTATTAGGCCGGCATGGTGGACTATAGCCAAATCCCTCTCATTCTGAGTGGAGACGCGTGCCCAGCAGTGGGACAATATAATTGATGATGATGATGTCTTATGTTGAGTGATCTCCTAATTTCCTCGCTGTGGACAAGTTACGATTCGGATTGTATACTATTTTTAAAGAAAATATATGGAAATGACATGCTTTCCAAAAATTGGGTATTCATAAAATGACAATGTTTTGATCGTTTTTGTCTGTCTCTCTGCTTATTATGCCTAATCTCCGGAACAGGTGGACCGATTTTGATGGGATTTACACTGGCAGATAGTTGATGTTATAAAGAGCAACTAAGGCTTTTAAACATCACGCTATGGCGCTTAAAAGCTGAACAATTTATCACATTTTTTTTCTAATTAGGTGAAGCCGACGAATCCGATCCATTCGCGGGAACTTCAGCCGAGTACGTTGCCCGCAAGGAGGAACAAATAGAGAAGCGACGTAATCGGAAGGTGTCGGCGCAGAGGCAGCAGATAGACAAGGACAACGAGCTGTGGGAGCGAAACAGAATGCTCACCAGTGGCGTCGTGCACGCCATCAATATTAACAATGACTTGGATGAGGTGCGTCGATATATTGTTTATAGATCTTAGAGCAAATGGGAATATCTTGGAGCAAATGGGAATATCCTGGAGCAAATGGGAATATCTTAGAGCGTATGGGAATAATTCCAAAATAATAGAAAGATAAAGAAGAAGAAAGAAAGAAATAGTTTATTCAGCCGCAGTAAAGACAAGTACATTCATTATAAGCTATAATATCAAAAAAATATATAATAATACGCATTAAGTACTATGCCCAAATTGCGCTGAAAGGGATCTGGTTCAGCATATGCCAGACAAATTTGCCTGACGCTGGTTTTCAACCAGGTCCTAATCACGCATCATAATACATACCATCATGCCTGTATTCCCCGAAAGATTAGGCATAGGTATACTAAATGTACAACCATAGTTCGCCGGTATGTTTAGGTCCCATGTAATAGGGGGCGAGCCTATTGCCATTCACCGGGCACATATCTAATCTCCGAGCTGCTGAGACTTTCATAGACTTTCATGGAAATTGATCCCAGGACCTCTACCAGTTGCGCTTAGGCCCACTAATCTAATAAGGCGTTCTAATACAAACATCTGAATTTCAGGAGAATGTGGACCGCGTGCACTTGTTGGTACACAACATTGTACCGCCATTCCTCGATGGAAGAATCGTATTTACTAAGCAACCGGAGCCAGTCATCCCTGTAAGTAATCAAAGTATTGAAGAGATTTCGACCTTATCTATTCAATTATAAGGATGTAACTTGAACAACAATGTGGTCTGTTGTTTCAAAGTCCAATTTTTTTATTGTTTTATGGATTTTTCCATGAAATATTATCATAATAGAGTAGTTAATTGGGGATGAATTTATTGAAAATAACAGGTTTATTGTTAAATATGATTTGATATAAGATTTATACTGAAAAATAAATAAAATCGACTAAAAGTGTGAGAGGAGATGGGATACAATTAAAGTTATTTTATCTTCCGTATTTTAAGACCGATTTAGATTCGGCCTTAACTTATTTATATATATTTTTTTTAAACGATCCAATGGGAACTTTTGAGAGAACGAATGCGTATTGTGTGACTTGGAAGAATTGTATAGCTTGATTTGTAGCCGTGTGTACAAATACATAAGATTTAATTTAAATATGTATTTCACGTGGCGTCAAGAATACTCTTCTTATTATTGTTTTAACTTACTCTTCTCAATGTCTAGGTAAAAGATCCTACTTCAGACATGGCAATGAATGCACGCAAAGGTTCTGCACTCGTGAAGGCGTTCAGAGAACAGAAAGAGAGAAGGAAGGCGCAGAAGAAACACTGGAAACTAGAAGGAACTAAAATTGGTAAGACGACTGCAACGCATCTGCAACTCCCTTGGTATTGCAGATGTCTATTGGCGGCGATGACTACTTACCATCAGGTGGCGAGCCTGCTTGTTTGCCGAGTTATCTTATTCTTATATATTCTTCTTCGCTATTCCGTAGGACCTTTCTGTGTGATGATTTCAGAAAGTTTTGAATTATACAAACACAGAATCAAATAAACATATCATCACGGCTGTTTTCCTACAACTTTACGCACAGCTATTTTATTTTATTTTATTTATTTATTTTATTTTATTTATAGGTACACAAAACAGAGTTACAGCATTAAACAATTTTGTTATAAATAATATCTATGGAACATTTTAGACTGTGACTCCACAGGTATGTGCACACAGCATGACTTGCTAGTGACAAACAATTATATAATAATAGTAAAATGTGTAGGTAGACATCACAATAAAGTCAATGATTACGTTATTAAAATAAGCTTATGATTATGATTATTATAATAATAACAATTTCAATTACAATTGCATTGGAAAAGTAACTTAGCAATGACACTTTTGAATTTAGTAAGTGAGTTATTATAGATGTCAGGGGCATCGCTGTTCTCAGTGACTATTTTATTATATTTTCGGCACATTCTTAAGATAGGGTTATGAAAGGATACATCGACCTACAAATCCAGTTTACGCTGGCCTCTTATTGTATGGAAAGCTTATAAAAAGCGAGTTCAGCTTAACTGGTTTTGTATAGCTTTACCTGTAGCAGTTCGCTGGTATGTTTAGGTCCTATGTAATAGGGGGCGAGCCTATTGCCATTCACCGGGCACATATCCCAACTCCGAGCTGCTACTGTGAATTTCATAGTAAAACGCAATCAACACTGCTCGATCTGGGAATCTAACTCAGGACCTCAAGCTGCTAGCGCTTAAGACCACTAGACTAATGAGGCAGTAAATAATACTATTTTTTTTATCCAAGCGTTCATACTCCATAACCGCATAAAATAATTAAACTTAGTTGATCGTCAAATTCTGTTGTATTCTTCTTTCAGGTAACATTATGGGCATCCAAAAGAAGGAAGAAGAGATGGAAGACGGTCCCACAAGAGATGCCTACAAATATGCTGAACATATGGACAAAGGTAAGCGACAGTATCCTAATAGCTAGGGCGTCGGACTTGCGATCATATATGGTTGCCGGTTCGAAACCCACCCATTGCATTACCGACGTGAACCCACTCGTAACACAAGCATTTAGCTTAGCACGAGGGGTTAACAAGAATACTAGTAACGTGCGACCGACATTGCTAGTATTTAAGCTTTAAAATAAAATCATAAAAAAATCGTAGTAGTAGAGCCTGCTGGCATGTCTACATGCCAGCATGAATTGGTTGCACGACCGGGGAAGTACTACCCTCCCACAGAATATCGACGTCAAGTAGCAGTATGCATACTGTTGCGTTTGTACGGTGAGTGTGGAGCACCGGAGGCCCAATTCCTCCCTCAGTACCCTTCCTTCTCCTTTCTCCTTCCCTTCCCTTCCCTTCCCTTTAAATGGGCTCGGCAACTCCTTAAGTATTGCATATGTCCATGGGCGGCGATGACTACTTACCATCAGGAAGGTCGCCTACTCGTTTGCCGAGTAATCTCATAAAAAAACGTATTTTTTTTGTTAAACTTAATCAACCCTTCTATGCCTTTTGTAGAGCAAAATGAAGTGGAATCGAAGTCAGACTTCGTGAAGAAGATGTCGATAGGAGAACAGAGACGGTTCTTACCCGTGTTCGCAGTGAGAGAGGAGTTACTGCAAGTTATCAGAGAGAACAACGTCGTTATTATTGTTGGTAAGTATTTTAAATATCACTAAATCATCATTCAAGCGGCGGTAGCCTAATGGCTAGAGCGTCGGACTTGCGATCATGTGGTGGCCGGTTCGAAACCCACCCATTGCACTACCGACGTGAACCCACTCGTAACACAAGCATTTAGCTTAGCACGAGGGGTTAACAAGAATACTAGTAATGTGCGACCCACATTGCTAGTAAGCTTATTTTTAAAGAAAAAAAATAAAATCAACCCTTAGATTGTCCCAGTACTGTAGCCCGATTCAAGCAATTAAAACCGTAGCGATGTCCCAGTGACTAAGTCGTTGAAACAGTTTTTCTATTATCCGTCGATCGGACCGATTTAGAAGTCGTCCTATTGAAAAATCGTTGAACCGTATTCACACATGTTCATTGGGCGAGAATCGTTGTAAAACGTTGGATTGACATAACACAGGAAAACTGTTTCAACGATTAAGTCGCTGCGACATCGTTACGGTTTTAATTACATGAATCGGGTTACTGGGCATGGGTTTCCTCTCAGAATGAAAGGGATTAGGCTAGATCTGAAAGAGATTAGGGAAAAGCCCACCATGCTGTCATGCACTCAGCAGTAGTATCGATAACTACATATTATATAGCAAAATCTCCACACGTCTCCCTGTCTGTCTGTTCGTGATAAATCCTAAATTTTCACCCCCCCCCCCCCCAACTGTGGGTCGACATTAAGTACACTTTTGCCTAAACCTTAAGGGAATACAAACGTGATGTTATGTTATATGTGTATAACTTATTAATGTTATTCCAGGTGAAACCGGCAGTGGTAAAACGACCCAGCTGACCCAGTACCTGCACGAGGAGGGCTTCAGCCGGCTCGGCATGATCGGCTGCACGCAGCCCCGGCGGGTCGCGGCCATGTCCGTCGCCAAGAGGGTCTCCGACGAAATGAACACTAAGCTTGGTAACCATATTTATTTATTTATTTTATTTGGATCTCCAACAAGAAGTACACCTTGCATACTAATTATAGGTACATAGAATATTTGAAGATGCCTTGTGTCCTCTCAATTGAAGGAGACCACATCGTGCAAATTAAAAGAATAATATTTAAAACTTAAACAATAAGATTAAATTAAATTAAAACAGTATCTTAAATGCAAATAGTAGGTCGAAAAATATAACAATATTTATAGAAAAATAAATAGACAATTGAACAATACTAAGACATTATTTAAACAATAAAAATTAAAAAAATAAATTTTTTTGGGACAAATGAGATCATACAGTATTATTTATATTAGACAATGTAGTAACAAAAATAGTCGTATTTATCGTCATCGACCCTTACATTGTACCACTGAATCTCCCCTTAGAATTAGGCATTAAGCTATAGATCACAACTATAAAAATGATAATGTGAGTACGTGAGTACGTAAGCCGACGCAAGAAGGACCTCCTTCTTCTTGCGTCTATAACTTTTACACACAGAGTAAGTTTTTACAAAATCGATGATTATTTCTATTGTACCTGTAGCGTATACATCAACGTTGGTCTCATTTTAATTTAAAAAAATAATCCATCCCTAAGGATAGTAATTGTAGTGATATGACCATTGGACTGACAAGTCAAAGGTCTCGAGTTCGAATCCAAGGCACGCACCTCTGACTTTTCGAAGTCATGTGCGTATTAATAATTAATTATCACGCGCTTAAACGGTGAAGGAAAACATCGTGAGGAATCCTGCATGCCTGAGAGATTTTCTTGACTGCGTGTGAAGTCTGCCAACCCGCAGTAGGCTAGCGTGGTGGACTATAGCCTGATCCCTCTGCTACTGAGAGGAGACCCGTGCCCAGCAGTGGGACAATGTAATGGGTTGATGATGAAGGATAGTAATTCTTTGGAATCGATAAAACAATCGAGTCTAAAATATACACTTTGTCTTGAGAACCTCCTTTAATCACATCATGTCTTCTCTCCAGGTGATGAAGTGGGCTACGCCATCCGCTTCGAGGACTGCTCGTCTCCCAACACCGTCATCAAGTACATGACGGACGGCATCCTGCTCCGCGAGGGTCTAAGGGAGCCAGACCTGGATAACTACTGCGCTATCATTATGGATGAAGCTCACGAGCGGTCATTATCAACGGATATGCTGTTCGGCCTGCTTAGAGAGGTAAGTGGATAGATAAGTTTAGTTTAAAATGTGTTTTTTATTTATTTAGCATGCTATGGATCTCCAGTGACGTGAAGGACGTTTTTTTTCGAATGTGACATTTAAAACAACGTATTAGAAACAATATATTTTCCTGGTTCATTTTTTAATGAAATTATTAAAATAAATTATATAGGAACAACTTATGATGATATCGATTGATAAACCTAGCGTTTCATTGTTTAGAACAAGGAAACCATTATTATTTATATTTTACGCATTCGTGATCTGAATCTGAATAGGTTCAGAATCAATGCTTCTTACCTTTAATAACTCTAAACCATTTCTATCAAAGAATTTTTGTCAAAATCGTGAGCTGAGAAATAATGAAACTCCAATTCTTTTGGTGTCATTTTTGCTAACACTTCTGCTGTTAAAACATGTGTCCCTTCTATGTGCCTGTAACAGGAGCAATGATTGAATATAAACTTTGTTTTATATTTGTTAACAAACTTTGCGTTCCACACTGTAGACCATGACGTCGCAACTCGGCACTATTGTAATAATCACTTACTTTGCTATGTAACAGTGACAGCTCTTGCGAAATATAAATGTCCCTGAGGTTATATTCAACTAAGAGTAACCAATAGAGATGATATACCTACCAATAATACAGTGCTACAATGATTTCGAAAAGCAGAGAGCCTTGAACTCGAGACCTATGACTTAGCAGACCATGGTCATTCTATTCAATACACAAAGTTATTTAAAATATGTGCTTAATTTTTGCAAAAGAATTTATCATTAATTAAACCATGCCATTTCCTATTATATTTTTAACTAGGTTTCCGCCCGCGGCTTCGCCCGCGTAGACTATGCGTTTCTTTTCGTTTTATGGGACAATATATATAGCCAATGAAACTCAGGAATTATGTAGTTTTCTATGGTATAAGAATTTTCAAAATCGGTTTAGTAGATCCGGTGTTTACCCCTACAACGTCACAAACTCACAAACTTTACCGATTATAATAATACGAGTAGTATAGGTTTATGGTTTGATGCGGATGTCCATATGGCGATTTTGAAGTGGCGATAACAGGTGGGCGAGGCTAGCTACTGAGTGGAAACCTCGTAATACTATTCGTAGACCAGGTCGGCCGTGAAAACGTTGGCGAGATGATCTGACTCGTGATCGATCGCAAACGTGATATAAAGAAGCCCAGGATAGACAATACTGAACAAAGTTAGGGGAGGCTTTTGCCCAGCAGTGGGATAAAAAAGAGGGAACATTCAAAAATTTTTCTTGTCTTTCACGCATCAGCAACTCCTGAGGTGTTGCAAGTGTCCATGGGTGGTGATGACCACTTACCATCAGGTGGCTTCTCTGCTCGTTTACCGACGTCTATACATAAATCAAATCAAATCAAATCATAAAAATATATATAAATATATAAAAATAAAAACATTTGATTATGTTTATATTTCAAATAAGCTTTCACAAGCGTTTATGAAACGTTATTGACTCTAGTTGCACGGTTCCAAAAAGTTGATCCCATGGAGAAGAATCCGGCAAGAAACTCCATGGACACTCTTTTAAAATATATTGTTTTAACATAATTTGCTGGTACATTATGCCGATAACAGGATGTGAGTGCATTGGAGGTTAAAAAATACTTAAATCATCATATTTTTATCAGTCAAGCGCCGTCCACTGCTGAATTAAGCTTCCCCCATAGATTTCTACTAGACGAAAACGAATCTCAACAATCTTTACCAAGTCGTCTGTCCATCTCGATAGAGGCCTACCTACTACGTTTACACCTTCAGAACCTTAATGCCCCAGCGGCCATCAATCACGCGAAATAATTACAATGAAGAATTTTAATAAACTGAATAACTAAATATGCATTAAAAGTGACGACTTGACAACTGTTAATTACTTACACGATCCACTACAAGGTCAATCAATTAACGTTATGTTAATTGATGCAAACTCATATGACACATTGATGATAATAATTGTAATTACTTATTATTATTATTATTTAACAATAGACTCTCCCCCTATTACATTGGCCCTAGACATACCGGCGAACTGTGGGTGGACAATATTTGCCTGATCCCTCGGGGAATACAGGCGTGATGATATAATTTTGTCATAATTACCATAACATACCATGACCTTGACCTTGAAGAAATAATATGAAAGCAAATCTTTACATAGTATAAAACAAATTCGCTCCCGATGTTTGTATGCTTAGATCTTATAGACTACGAAACTGATTTTATACCAGTTTTAAGCAATAGATAGATTAAGAGGATCGTTACACACGGCTACAGGTCAACCTACACAAATCCAGTTTAAGCAGATCTCGCATTCTCACACAATAAGAGGCTAGCGCATACATTGTTATAGTGGAGAAAAGCCGAAAAACCACGCGGGCGAAGCCGTGGGCGGAAATCTAGTTAAAAATAAATAGTGCCCTTGCATTTTCATCCTACCTGTAAGTAATTTTGTTACACAATTTTAATAAAATGTCCATCGCATATGACCTTAAACAGTAATTAATGATAATTTAGGTATATCTTGTAAATTCACCGCTCAATTAACCTTCATTAAAGATGCTACTTTGAATCTGGGTGATGTAATGCATTTGCACTCGTGTTCTTTACTTATTATTATAGTTACAAGGATGATCATATTTTACGACAGTTATCTGTAGTTATTAAATAAGTGTACGAGTATGTGTACCTAAGTGATAACTACACTGTTCCATCGATAGCCGACTTTGCTGCAGTCAGTCTCCAGATAGGTGATACATACATACATACACTCACGCCTTCTCCTACAGGGGTAGGCAGAAACTTTAGACAGCCACTTGCTACGACTTTTGACTTTCTCTACTTCCACATTCATACATCTTTTCATACACACGCGCCGGTTGCGAGTACTACGCACCTGACATTTTTGGAGAACCTCGCCGATAAGATCGGTGTACGTCCTTCTAGGGCCACCTCCCTCGACGCTGCCGCTGACATTCGCCTTATAAATTCCATTTGATAATCGTCTTTCATTCATTCTCTCAACATGCCCAAACCATCTTAGCATATTCCTTTCAATTTGTGCCACTATATCCTTTCAGTCCGCAATGTTGTCTAATGACACTATTTCTAGGAGTTACATATATACCATACCAATATTATAAAGCTGAAGAGTTTGTTTGTTTGTTTGTTTACTTGAACGCGCTAATCTCAGGAACTACGGGTCCGATTTGAACAATTCTTTCAGTGTTAGATAGCCCATTTATCGAGGAAGGCTATAGGCTATATATCATCACACTAAGACCAATAGGAGCGGAGCATAAGTGAAAAATGTTGCAAAATCGGGAAAAAATTAAATGCAGAAAAGCCGAGAAACCACGCGGGCGAAGCCGTGGGCGGAAACTAGTAAATAAATAAATAAGAATTTATTCTATTCTTCACAACGTGACTCCTATATTATTCCATGAGCACGTAAAGCCATCATTCCCGGTATCTAGTTGCTTCGTATAAAGTGTTGATATTTAGTCGCATCTGATCAGACTGGACACCGATCCCAACATCCCGGATGCTGAGGCACGAGCCATTAACATCCAAACATTATCAGTCGTATTACAAAAAAGTTACGCACCCGTTAAACACTTGTTTATACACTGTTTTGCAGTAAATAATTTTATAAATGTTACCGGCCTAACCCGATTTCAGGACAAACTAGTTTTGCCTAGGCTAAACTAGTTCTTCCTATACGCGATAGGATTAACTAGTATAGCCTAGTCCAAACTGATTTGTCCTAAGCCCGATAGGATAGACCAGTTTAGGCTAGGCCAAACTATACTCCATTTGGTTAGGTACTTAACTAAAGGTAAACAAATCATATAAAAGGTTCTTTTATAGGGCCATTTTTCATCTTGAAACAAAACGTAACCAAAATAAATTATTTAATCATTCAAAATAATTTTCCTTTACTATACTAGCATATTTTAATACTTTGTTTAATATTAAATGGTAATTATAAATTCTTAAGCTTGCGACCAATAAATAAATCAAATCTGATAATTATGTCATAAAGTATTGCAATGTGCCTACTAGAAAGAATCTAAAAAGACAGGAAATCAAAACCTTTTTCTACATAATAGACTTTTGATAACTCGAAAAAATTAAGAAGTAGTAGCGCGAGGAAGCGCGGCAAAATAATTAACCGATATTATACTTAGTCGGGTAACCAGACGCCATTCGTAACAGTTTGTACTTTCGTTCGTCTTTGTGTTTCTTTTGCCGTAAATTGTATTATTTAGTTATAGTTTTGTTTGTTCGTTGTTTTTATTGATTGTTAGATGTGTTGTTATTAATTTCATTCTCAATTCATAAGATACCATTGTACTAAAGGTTGCAGAGCCCTGAACGCCGCCATTTTTATTGTTTACCTTTAGTTAAGTACCTAACCAAATGGAGTATAATTGATCCTGATATAAATTGTATCAGGATCAACTATACTCCATTTGGTTAGGTACTTAACTAAAGGTAAACAATAAAAATGGCGGCGTTCAGGGCTTTTATTACAATACCTTTATTACAATGGTATCTTATGAATTGGGAGTGAAATTAATAACAACACAACTAACAATCAATAAAAACAACGAACAAACAAAACAATAACTAATTAATACAATTTACGGCAAAAGAAACACAAAAACGAACGAAAGTACAAACTGTTACGAATGGCGTCTGGTTACCCGACTAAGTATAATATCGGTTAATTATTTTGCCGCGCTTCCTCGCGATTCTACTTCTTAATTTTTTCGAGTTATAAAAGTCTATTATGTAGAAAAATGTTTTGATATCCTGTCTTTTTAGATTCTTTCTAGTAGGCACATTGCAATACTTTATGACATAATTATCAGATTTGATTTATTTATTGGTCGCAAGCTTAAGAATTAATAATTACCATTTAATATTAAACAAAGTAGTAAAATATGCTAGTTTAGAAAAGGAAAATGATTTTGAATAATTAAATAATTTATTTTGGTTACGTTTTATTTCAAGATGAAAAATGGCCCTATAAAAGAACCTTTTTTATGATTTGTTTACCTTTAGTTAAGTACCTAACCAAATGGAGTATAGTTTAGTTATAAACACTTGTGTTCAACGGATCCCTAACTTTTTTGTAGTAAGACTGTAAAGATTTTAATTTAAGCTAAATCTTTGGTTGTATGTTTGTTATTTTTCTAGCAGCTATTTTTGCCTTGACAGGTTTATTTCTATGAACAAAGTGTGTTCAACGTACCTACTAAGTAGTAAGTAGGTATCTCTACACATATCAATGTGTATTTATAGATAACTATTATAAGTGACCAGATATCACAGTATAAGCAAAAAGTAAATATTATTACGTACCTAATGCATTATCAAATAGTGAATGGAATGTCATTTTTCTTTATTCATACGTATATAACAAAGAGGTTCTTACTCATATTACATCAATACTTCTTTACTATTCTATACTATTATTAGATCCTGTACATTATAGGTAAATATTAAACTTATAACATGTGGGTTAGAAATGCCCTCATGAATGGTGCCTACTTATGTAGAATTCTTGTCTGTTTGTAAGGGGTTAGCGCAAAAACTTCAAAACAGATTTTAAGTTTGATTTTACTGTAAGAAAGCATTATGCTCTAACTTAAAAACAGTGATACACCTTATCTCTATTACCCTGCGTTTCCACTGACGACAAAACATGTTGCGAACAGCTACCTATCCAGCTTACTCTTTGAGAGTCAGATAGGTAGAGTTAGATACATGTTTGCAACATGTTTTTTCGTCAGCGGGAACGCGGGGTTAGTTGAACAGATCATGAAATAGAACTTGATCTCTCTGTTATATGCAGATCCATAGAAAGAAGAGATCATCACTGTTGGTTTCAATTTTTTTTTCTGTTCGTCGACGGTAATTGCAAAGTCGCAGGAATAGAGCAGATGGAAAGTAGCAGAAAGGAAAACGATTACCTTTAGTATTTTTGTTTATCTGTCTGTCTGTCTGTCTGTTTGTTTGTAAGCGCATCACGAAAAATGCATTAGGCACGCGATACCTGAGCCGCCTAAAGTCGAGTCATAGTCCATTTATTCCTTTTGGGACTCGATCGCGTGCAAATGCTATCATATCATAGAAGTTTCAACATCTTAAAAGCCCGTGATGTGCACAAAATGACGAAGCAAAAACTACATATTCAATCTTTCAAGTAAGTATTAATAATAATACAAAGTCCAATCCTATATTTGTCACAATAAACATGGCGTTAATTTTCTTGGCGTCGTCGTTTAGATTTTTCGCACATTGTAACATAAACTGATACTTTAATATTTTCTCTCGACATTTTTGGCATCCTCCTACCGTAGGTACTAGTACGAGTAATTGGATATAGATGGCGCTCTCGTCGTTGTATTTCAAACAAATCTTTCCTAATTATAAGATTAGTTTTAAATTAGGTTTAAAAAAGTGTTAAATAAGTTATGCCTAAAATATTTGGTAGGCATGGTGATAACAGCAATATTCTGTAGATTGTTGATATGAGAAAATGACCTTCACCTTTAGATTGTCCATAGGTTTGTAGCTAATTACAGCTTTAGTCGTTAGTAAAATATATAGAGGTCGCTAATTTTCAATGCCAAATTGAGTCGGTCATTACAAAGGTTTTCCAAAGATGGCGCTGTTTTCAGTGATCCTTAGGACTTTATGGGTTTTGTTTTGTGAAATTACCGGATTATTGTAGCAATATCCTTAGATTCCATCTTAGTACTCAGCTATTTATTACACTATTAATAGAATACCTGGAAATAATTATGCTTCCAGCCCACCATTTAAGCTGTTTGTTGTCTGTAAGTCAGTGAATGTTATCATTTTATGTAGATTATATCATTATTATGGTTTCATTTAAATAAAAACTAATCAAATATAAAGTTATCATTTATTCATAAAAATGCTTCATTATAAATAGAACATTTAAACATACACGAGTACAACTCTCACAACAGTCGACATTCGTCGCAATTAACATTAATTAGCTCCCATAAACTATACAGTTTAAAAAATACTTGCAAGTGTCAACCCTATGTTAGGGTTGACCAACGTAACAATACTTTTTTGACTAATTTCAATTCACATTGAGCGATTTTGAACGAAATAGTGCTCCAATATTCCAAATTGGAAAATAAAACAGTCTTATTTTAATCAGAAAGAGTGATACAAATACTCATAAGACTAGGGTCACCACTCTCAAATAGATATAAAGACTAAACATTAAAAAGTTTAATATTAGCATTAAGTTATATTAATATACGAGCCAAGGGGCGTCTTTTTGTTTTTATAACAGGAATGTATTTTTTTTTTGTTATTCATTCGAATTAAAGCTATATATAGCGGGCCACTTTCACAATTTCCTCTTAAATTATTTATGTAATTAGGTTTAGGCGGTACATAACCATATTGAGGACTACATTCTAATCTGCTAATAAATTTTAATTATTATCATTTTCAAAGTATAACACGTCTTAAAATGTTTAAGTCGCAACTCCAATTTGGTCCAAAGATTTGTGAAAGATGCCCCTAGAATTTATTGAAATCCAAAAAGATACAGCAATAGTAGGTTGTCAAAGAAAATACTGGCAGGAAAGACAACGAAACAAAAAGAATATACTTAATGAAATTCATAAGAAGGAACATTCAAAAATTAAACCCATTTTTACAAAATATCCGATCTCATCAGGAAAAAAATCCGAACTGAAAGTTTTTCCAATCCAGAAAGTGATATTCCAAATTGAAAATTCAATTCGGAGACTAAATTCTAAATTTAATTAGAAATGCAATTCCAAAATCAAACGTTGACCGATAGTGACAATCTTTTCCAAATTGAAACCCTTTCAATCCAGAAACGTATTTCCGGGTATTCCAGAACCAAAGTTAGACGCTGTCAATTTTCTTGGGTGCAGGCCAGAAGCAGGCGTAGCAGGAGTATTTACCAGCGGAGC
Source organism: Subacronicta megacephala (assembly GCA_958496365.1). Classification (NCBI taxonomy): domain Eukaryota; kingdom Metazoa; phylum Arthropoda; class Insecta; order Lepidoptera; family Noctuidae; genus Subacronicta; species Subacronicta megacephala. The sequence continues at coordinate 1,788,244 of OY292526.1, forward strand.
GGGAGCCGCTGGTTGGCGATACTCAGACGGACTTGGCCTTCTCTCTGGCGTAGTTCTGACTGACGAGCATCACCCCCATGTTCATGCCAACATTACCCCACTTGAACGACTCGCTTATCTGCAACAAATAGATTGGGAATATTAGTCTATAGAACTTTTTTTCCAATATCTGGATAGTAGACCGTTTTATAAAAGAGAGCTATAATTTTAAGAGATGAGTATAGCATCACCTCTCTCTTTCAACAGAACAATACTTTTAACGTATTATAATACAGTCTTGGTCGGTTTTAGTAGAAACATTATTTTTCAAAAAAGGAACGTTATTTCAATACAACACAATTAATTTCATGGATCATTCTAGAATGATGCTCAAACACTGAATCATAATTTGAAAATAGAATTGATGCTGTCATTTCATAATGTCCCTAAAATGCTGCTGAAGCAGTTTTTTGAGCGCCATTTTAGAATACCGGTTTGAACTAACCATCACTATAACATATTGTTAGTAATTTTAATAACGCTCATTATTTTATTATTTATCAACAATATTCAGAATTATTCCTCACTTTATCGTATTCAGTAAGTAGTTATTTTATCAATTTTTATGTTGATGTTGTGTTTTGAATAACTAATAATTTTAATGACCTATTAAAATTTATCATTACTTAATAGATGCTACAGGTCATTTCGTGTTGACTGTATACGTGATTGTAATAAAAATTATGAAAACCAGTGATACTAATCGACTATGCAACGCATTATAGGTAATCTTTAAGGCTTTAAAAAATCAATGTATTGGGCCTTATTTTTAAATGACCTGCTACATTCCTTAACAAAAATTCATCAGTTACAATGACTAACAGACATTCTCTCTTTCACCAAATAATATAGGGCATAATGGGAATATAATTAATCAATAAACAGTCGTTAACTGGTAGCGACATCTGCAAGAGCTTTGTGTACAAAACGCCCATTACGATTGTAAGCCATACGTCAATAATCTTCTAACTATGACGTTGGTTTAGGACACATGTTCAAGCAAGAACATTAATTGTATCGAACACATGTGTATTTTTAGACTAATTTTCTACTTAAATGCAGATGCTAAACTGTCATTTCGCACCCATTTCTTAAACGCAACTTTAGCAATAGGTACTATTCAGTGGTTTAGAAAACGGGCCTTAATCGTTGCTCATTATAATTGTATCATTATAATGTCTTCTAGCAATTGTTTATGTTTGAGTTTTTTTTATTTGTTTGTATAAACTGATAATATAACTTCAATGCCATTTACTTTTATTGCGAAACGATAGGACAGTCCCGAGTCTTCACTCTTCAGTAATTATCCATTGATACGAACCGGTTTTAGCCGACGTATACCTGATCAATTGTTTAACATTTGATGGCTCTATGGCGCAGTTTTAAACTGACCGTTAAGCTAAGATAAAACGGATATTCCATTTTGTGATATCTATATGGTTTTGACTATGGAATATTTTAATGGGCTTTTTTTTTAAATACATATACCTATTATATTTGGTTTGATTTTTCTAAAACGTTATGTTTACCATAAGATTTACTAATTAATCATTATTATTTTCCTTCCTTTAGAATTGGATGTGGTTTATTTAACAAAATGAGGATTGCTTTTTCCCTCAATACGGACGCACGCGTTTGACCGACTAGAAATATTTCCTTGACTAATGAGTTCATAACATTTTATTAGTATTAGTTTGAAATCTGGTTTATTTGTAGTTTCCTGTATGTGAATCTTTCAGGAATTTCATGACTTGGGAGAGTCCTGTCATAGTGTTGAAAAAAAAAACTAACAATTATGCAGAATAAAATTGTGCTTATTGAAAAAAAAAATTAAGTACACACAGACGTGTGTAGTACTTATTTTTTTAGGTCTAGCTATTTACTATTTCTAATTTTAGCTGATCTCGTATTGTATATAAGCAATAAGACCAGATTAAACTAGATTATTATAGCTTGACGTATACCCACGCCAAAAGAAATATTAATTTTGCCAATGAAATAAATTACTTATTGAGAAAGCTATTAAACTGACATATTAATCAATTTCTTTACTGTTATTTATTATTCATAAACACATCTTTGCTTTTATTTTATCGAATGTTTTATGTCAAAGTAATTTATTACCTAAGCAATGTTATTATTCGAATTTTATCTGCTCATTGTTATTTATATTATTTTACCCTGAATGGGTTTTAACGTTCAAATAGGTACCTTTTGCTTGCTTAATACGAAAGTAGGTTAGAGATTGGTTCACGTCATTAATATAAATATACATTTAACATATTTAACTGCCTCATTAGTCTAGTGGTCCTAAGTGCTTTTCTATGAATTTATAGTAGCTCGGAATTTGGATTTGTGCCGGGTTAATGGTAATACGCTCGCCTCCTCATGGCATCTAAACATACCGGCGAACTGTGGGTGTGCAATATTAACACCTCTGCCTAACCCTTCGGGGCAAATATGCGTGATGGTATGTTATGCTAAAACTATGGTAGTTTTAAGTAACAAACTAGTGTATATACATTATTTTCTTTGAGCCCTGTTTCGTGATACTAGTAGCCTATGGTCCGACTATATATAAAAAAAACTGAGTATTAAAATAACGGATCATCCAAAATAACGTTATTTTTTGTTTTAAATTATTGCCAGTTGTTTTTTTTTTTTGTATCATTGTAGGAAGTCCTTCAATCAATAGATTATTCAAATGAATGCGGATGGAGCTGCATGCGATAATCATAAATAACTGTGATTAAAATAACGTTACATAATATGAACTGCATATTTTAATTGTAATTTAAATTATATCAGAAACTGGTAAAGGAATGAATATTTATTCGATGCAACAGTTTTAATTGGCACATCTAAAATCGACAGTTACTCCAATATCTTAACTTTTTTTTATGAATAAATAAATGGAAACTTTCCATTTATAATTATCGATACCTAATTAACGTATACAGATACCACATAACGACTTTTTAATTAATTTAACATGAAAAGTTAGTCGTATTAGAGAGTGAATTTTAAATATTGCGGTCGATTTTATTAGAAGTATTGCCACGTACCTATTTTTTTATTCAAGACGTGTAAATTCAGGTGAAGTAAAAATCTAATACTACAATGACGTATGTATAGTTGTACCACGTTTCGATAGCGTAGTAGTAACAATTGTACGATATCAATGTTTATACAAATGTAGTAGGTATTAATACTGTCCTGTTCAATAATTTTATCTGTTTAACATTGTCTTTATTTCGAATTATTTGGTCTCGAAAGCTGAAAACAAGCGCCAACAAATAATATTTAAAAAACAATGTATCGTTAGGTAGGATTTAGTTATTTTTCTTCGTGGCGAATATTTATACCATAATAATTTTATGGCTTTTATATCCTCCATTTAGTTTCGCCATTGCCTTTCAAATAATAATTATTAACTTAATTTTAAATGCATCGCAAAAGCTAAAATAAAAACAAACAGTTACGAATGAACTAAAACTTATTATGCAAGTTAACTTCAAGCAATTAAGTATTTATTATGTTGTGTTAAACCAAAATTATATTCATAGTTAATTATAAATGCACGTTCATACTCTTTTAAACGGCAGATTACTTAACTAATCGTTTAATTGCTCAACAAATCAATGATCGCCGTGGTGTAGGCACGACTGGACATAAAATCGGCAAATTTTCACTGCTTAGTTACTGCGTTCGTAACGGACAATTTAACCTAACATTGCAAATTTTGTAAAATAAATCTTTTAGGTAGAAGGCCAAATCAGCTACATGAAAAATTTCAAAACATAGGTCCGATGTAGTATCAATGTCGATAATATTAAAATTTGATTCTTATGAATAAAATATCAGAAAATCGACTTATAGGTAATGTTTGTGACATCAACACCGTAACTATACTTTGTTTTATTTTTATTAACAGAACTGGCCTTCTGTTTTTCAATAAGGCACTCTACATTCATTTCAATAATCTTACTGTCATTACTAGCGACGTTACGTGACCGCGCAAAGATATGAAAAAAAGTTAGAAAATAACACATAAAAGGCACATCAACACATCTTAGAATCTGTTAAAATTCAAAACCTCACCGGTATTTGTTATTCTTGCCAGCTGTAAGTGTCCAAAGCGCCTCAACGATTACCATCAAAAGATGATAATCATGGGTGTTTTCGACGTCGTTAAGCTGATCTGTAACAAAATTTCTTCGTTGTGCGATCTTTTTTTTTACTTTCCGGACCCAATTTATGCCCCATGCATGATGGATGATCGCCGGTCTTGATGTGCCATTATCTCCGATGCCATATTCAGTCCACAGTGAAAAACTCAATCAGCGTAGACATACACATGAAGCTGAATAGTAAGAAGCACTTTACGATGCTCGACTGAACGTAGAAATGTACAGGGATAAAGTAATACAGCCGTTAAAACGTATTTTAAAACGACACGTTGTAAGGGCGGGCTTACTTTCCACTTGCGGACATGCGTTGACATGCATTATAGAATAAGAAAGGAAAAAAGTAAATTCTAGAACCAAAAAACTAAAACGGAAAACGTAAACGTAATGACGCGCGAAGTTTACATAAACGCTGCACGGTAACTTAACGCGCGAAGTCGTGAAACGCGTTCATTTGTTTCTAGAATTCTATGCGGTTACGGTTTTTTTTTCTCTTATAATTGTGTGCAATTTACCTGTCTCATGCGAGCCTCTTGCGGTGTCTCCCCATATCTGCACCAGTGGACGAAGTGCAGGGTATTGTGCCAATTCCTCTCGAATCTTGATTTAGTTGCCATATCCAGCTGCAATCAGTAGAAGCTCCTTAGTAGCTGTTCCACTGTTCAACTGTGCCCACAGTTTCCAATAAACGAAAGACCCCTTGAGGTTTTCGCTATCTGAAACGAGAGGTTTCCAATTCTGACGCAAGCCTACGGTATTGAAGGAAGAACGTCTAAAGTTCGATCGAGTGAGTTGATAAACCATTAAAGGTTGGAATTTTATCATGCATTACTTAAATCTTATTGGGATTAGTCTAGAAAGTGAAAGACAGATTAGATTCATACAATGATGTGTTGCGTTAAGTAATTTGATTTGAATTACGACTCTTTATCGAGGCCAATATCAAAGTCCGATCGGTTAACGAGTCATGTTTTCAACTAGTAATCACAAGATTGCAATTGTTTGAACATTTGAACTGGTGATCATGCCTGTCGTAATGTTTTACAGACTGTCTGGTGTTAGCAATGTTACGTTACAAAACTTGTATGAAACTTTAGCCTCGATGTTAAATATATCGTGGATCATTGAAGGCCGTATTTCGTTATGTCACTTCCACAACTATCAAGCTGTATTTCAATGATAAAACAAGTTTGATTAAATTATGTATTACTGCACGTAAGTGTGTAACAATCAATTGGCAGGTATCTTGATATTGCTGTTTATTAATTAGATAGGAATGTCGTTTGATACAAACGCAAACGTGATTTTAGTAAATATTGGAATTGGAAACGTGGACTACCGAAAGTTTGTGGTGATATTTACCTTTGCTCTGATATCTTTCTCGCTGTTTGGCGTCTCCTGTTTATCGTCCACATTGTTGATGCGTATCACAGAGTCCTTCTTCCAAAAGGCACCCAAAGTTGTCTTCACGACACGTTTTCTTACACCTTTCTGTTGAACGGTGAACACTTCTATCTGTTCCGGGTTCTTTGTTTTTTCTGTCGGAAGAACACATTCATTCATTACACTACAGATTAAAAACCGGATCGCGATGTCTCTTACATTTTTTTTCTAAGAAATACCCAAGGCTTTGTGGATTACAACTTCTCGAATTGTCAGTTATACGAGCTTTTAACGCATCAACAATCAAACCGCGGATCTCATTAAGTCGAATCGAGCATGCACATGAATTATTTACAAACGCTATTGTGGATTCGTCTTGCTACGTGTGACCGTGGGTGAACTGTGCCAACTTTATTTAGTCTCGCTCAGAGGCGCACACCAAGTGAACGTTATCACCGCGCCCTCATTACAATGCGTATCGTGTTCGAACGCGACTCACTTTAAATTACTTTTATGTTTTAAACTGACTACAACTACAGATAAAAAATTTACAATTAAAATATAACATAATGGTACACACCTTTACCCTTCTTCCACATGGCGACTGCATACATGTGATAATCTGGCGATAGTAAAGAGTCCGGGGGCAGTGGGTCTTCAGCTCGCACTTCGAGAATAAATCCTGTCTCGAGGACGGCGCACAATATGTTCTGTTCATCGTGCTTAAACCACTTGGTCTCGCGGAGTTTGTGTATAGCGACCGACGAACCGAAGCGGGGTTTCTTTGGCGCGAACAAAGCCTGTGCCTGACTCCCGAAACGAGATAGGAGCCCCTTCACCGTCGGTGGGGACGGCGCGAGGCTCTTCTCAGGCGGCTTGATCTGCTGGAAACTCCGGCAGGTCACGAACCTCGCTTCCATTGAACCCCTCTCCAATCTCAAATGCAAGAGACAATTCCCCTTCCACTGATTATTACGTTGCGAAGGCGTCGCGTCTTCTTGGTTCTTAGGCGCGGCAATGTACTCTCACTTGAGAAATCACGTTTTATAAGCAACACTTTCACAATTTATGTAGCGCGTGGTATTGCGATCGTTGGAGGACCGAACTATACGGTGGCGCAGTAACGTTAGACGCGGCGCGCGTGTGGGGTAGCGCTTTTATACGGCCGGCGTGGGGGCGCGGCGCGCGGGGAGGGCCCCGCCGGTCTTTCTGACCTCACTAGTGTTGGGTATTATGCGATAACTCGCGTGTTTTGTAGTTTTCATTGTTGTTTTCTGTGCAGCTATTGTTAGCCTCTAAAAGGACTAGTACAACTTTTATGGTTTTTGAAATTCCTCGGGCATTGTATTTTGTAAACAATGCAAGAGATTTGTCTTTTTAAATTTTTAGTTGCACATGGTTTGCAAACTGTGTTTAATTGCCCATAACGAACATTCTAGTTTACACACCGAATAGTTGTTAAGTGTACCCATTAAAGTAGGGCTATTGATTTCGGAAATTCACACGAACAAATGAGTGGTTATTAATAATTAATTAGTAACAAGAAGTGACTTCATTAGTGGACTTTCGGGTAACGACTTAGAAACTTGTTACTTCAAAATCACCAGTTTTTTTGGTCAAACTACTTTTTTTAATTCAATATTTATCAATTAATTACCTGCGCATGTTAATTACCCGCAGTGCCTCGGGGCCTGAAAGGCCGACTACTATATGCCTAAGACGACCTCACCTTGGCACATTTCATGCATTCTACTGAATCCGAATGGTACCTACTAGTAACTAAATTTTAATTAGTAAACTCAAAAAGAGCTAAACTGTCACTAGTCCGAAAACCGCTTTTTTGTTAATATTTTACAATAATGTAAGAAAGAAACCCTTATAAATGTTCTAATTTGAAAATTCTAAATTCTGTAGTTTCTGCATACCCCTACCTATAGGGGAAAAAGCGTAAATGTATGTATATATGTATCATTATCCTTTTTTTTATACATATAAAATAAGTATTAACGTCGAAAAAAAATCGATAACATATTACGCTACCAAATAACAGTTGTCCCATCCCTCGACGATGCACCAGCTTGACCTCACTCGCTGCTAGTTGTGACACTCCCCGCGCTCCCCGCGGCCCCCTCCCGCACCTCACCCCGCGACATACCGGCGCCAACCGCCAGGTATATTTTTTCACGTTATTTTTACACTATCAGCTTAAAATAACTGTTATTTAATTGAGTTATTCGTTATTACGACTTGTTCGAGGACAGTCGAGTGCAGTTATGTGATTGTAAACACTATGTAATGCACTCATGGTGGTTTTTATAGGGACTTACAAAGAATTAATGTTTATTTTATTTGGAACCTCATTCACATTTATGGGTTCTGCTTCAAGGTTTACAGTTACTGTAGAAGAGCTTCTATCAAGATGGGTTAACTTATGTATTAAGATTACCGTTGGATTCGATTAGATCCCAACATAATCATTTTCTTTCCTCACAGAGCTGGGTATATATGGTCCCCATGGGACTGAAACATTCTGGCGAACTGTGGTTATACATGACAGTGCGTACCTACTTTTCTCCCTTACCCCTCGGGAAACACACGATTACGATTAACACAATTAAAGGATTAAGTAAGTGTTCTTAATCCTTTCATTTTCCCTTTTTAAATCTATAATATGCTGCACCGACATTACGTGTTGTACTTTCATCATTATCCTGTAAACACAGTGCGTATAAATTAGGTACATGACTCCAAACACGTACACAAATCTTTATAGTATTTACAAACAAACTTAGTAAGTATATGCTGCCAAAATGTCTAAAACAATGTCAAGGAAGCCATTCGTTTCGTAAAACTGCTTATCATTAATATGCGTGTAATCAAGAGCTTCACGTGTGTTTGATATGAAGATTCTGATAGAACTTCGAATAACCTGATAGGACGAACTCAGATAAACTTAATGGTCTCAAGATCGAGGTATTTATTTTTGAAAAACTCAATACAAATCACAATCCAAATATATCTAAAAGGACTTCTCTATAATTAACTTTACCCCTCGGACTTACGTCTCGGTATTGTCTAAAATATTTGCTATATTTAGGCTCGTTATTCTTAGAAATTTCGAGACTTCTCCATTTCGTTATGTTTAGCAGTCGTAAAAGGCGCGCTTCGGATGAATCATAACAAATTTCCTAATGTAGGTAACATTAGGAAATTTGTAAGTACGAATTGCGTATTGAGACCTTCTTAACCATAAGGCCTAATTGTAAGTGCCCTACAGGAACAACTTTTCTATGAAACAATAATTGGAATAGATAAGACGTTCTTTATGAGCCCCTATTTTCTTTATTGTAATCCTGGATTAAGCTTATTTCGCGAACGAAAAAATAATCTTCAATAACAACTCACAACTTTTGTAGATCATGAATGTCTGTTATGAGCAGATAATTCCAATATACAACTTCAAACTACACCGAATCCTAATGTAAGGCCGGAATGCGGCAATGATCTTTATAAGCTTCCTATACACAAACAAATATGACGTGTTTATCTCTACCAAGGCCCGGTAAAATGACTGCTCCAGCAATGTAATTCGATGCAGGTTGCTCTAATACGTACATATTAATTCAAGAAACGTCCTCCATCCGTGCAATCGGACGTACTGTCCTTGAAAACGACCCTGACCTAGATATTGTGTATCGGAACTCGTCTACAAACCCACTGAGCGAACTTTCTAGAACAAAAAGCCATTATGTGATTTTTATTCAAATGTTTTTTATAGTTTTGAGCATGAATGTGGATGGATGGTTATAGGGGAAGAGGGGGACCTAATAAAACATGGATTAGTTGTTACAAATTATATTGCTACTCAGTAAATTTTGCTTTAGAAGAGAAAGAGAGAGAGAAATGGAACAAAAAATCATACTGTACTAAGTAAATTAGCATAGGGCGGGGGGATGCTGAAGATATCCTTGGAGATTATGTAAGGGTTAATGTTTGTTTCTTGCTCTAAGCACCTAGCGGCAGCTCTGTTCATGTTAGACGTCTGGCTGGATCTATTTTGTCAAAGTTGTTGTTTTGTTCGTGAAAACAAGGAGTAAATAAATTTTCCTAGAAATGAGATCGAGCTTTACATCCAACTTCCATAGAAATTGTTAGAGCCGTTTTTCGGGAATACGATTTCAAACGGACATTAATCTACACTACACAAGTAACTCTATCTGTTTGTCTGTTGGTAAACCGAAACTGGAATCGATTTTAATTAAGTTCGACATAAAGATAGATTGTATCCTGATGAAGGTCAAATACTACCTTTGAGAGACAAACATTGCTTGTATAATAGTAGAGGATTCATTAAAATCTCCGCAATTGCATCCACAGTTATCTTATCCAATATTTGTCACGTATTTATCGTCGCCTCTGTTAGCACTATATCAGTCTGCCACGGTATTAAAAGGATTTATATGATTATGTTTTTTATTTGCATTCTTAAAAACTCTTTTACATTTGAAAGTGAATCAACCGTTTCCTTGTAAAACAAGGATTCAGAATTGTTTCATATAAATTAAACATCGTGCTGATGACTCTTATTGGTGTCAAAGAATTCAATTATTGTTGAATTAAACATAACATACATACGCCCTTATTCCTTGGAGGTTTAGGCAGAGATGTATTAATATACATCAACATTTTGCTGGTATGTATAGGTCCCAAGACTCCCATGTAATAGGATGTAAATCTATTGCCATTTTCCGTGCACAAATCTAAATTCCAATCATCTCGATAGGAGTTTTGATACAGTTCAAAAATAAGTTAATTTAATTTGAATGTCTAATATTGAAGTTAGTGCCAGATATCTGATATACATTAAGCAAACGAATTCTGTTTTAATTCCTGATCAGAAAAATAAAAGATAATATGCAATGAGTGTTAAAAAACCTGTTTAAGATCCAGTTGACCAAAGGACAATCGTGACAGTCCAAAAACTCCCCTCGGTCATTATAATAAATATGTCAATTCAATACTACTTTTATTTCTTTTTGCAAGTCCAGAACTTTCTGTGTAATGCAGTATAACAGGTTGTTTATAAAATAATTATGCGATTTTATAAAACACGCCGTATTTGGAGGTCAAGCGCCTACTAAAGGAAGATTTATGCTTTGTAATATGCTGTTGGGGGAGTTTAGAGAAACTGCGTCGTAGATCACGTAGACTCGTAGGAGATACGCAGTTGCAAGGTTCAGGGTCCATTGAAGGTTGGAGTTATTGATAGTGTTTTAAAAGTTCCCTACATCAATTGTTGTTATACAATTCTACTTGTTCTTGAAGTATTGCATTGATCGGATCAGATCGAGCAGTGTAATTGGGTTTTTCTATGAAATTCTCAGTAGGAGTTTTGAGTCTGGATTTGTACCCGGTTAATGGCAATAGGCTCGCCCCCTATTACATAGGAACTTAACATACTGGCGTGTAAGTGTGGGAGTACATTAATACACCTCTGCCTATTACTTTGGGGAATACAGGCGTGATGGTATGTATGTATGGAAATCCTATTCATCACAATAGAAGGAACAACACAAGATTAGACTTTCATTTACGTTTATGAACTTAGTTGAATTTTTGAATACAAATAGCGAAGCAGCCATTTCTGCAAGGCCAGTGATAATAAATGTTTAAAGTTACGTACCTACAAGTTTGTTCAGCCGTCTGAGAACCAACTTGAAATTAAAAAAAGAGTTCCTTTTGAGAACTTTTTAGAGTTTTGGGATATTCGTTTACAGAAAAGATTAATACTAATTCGTTGTTCTGCCTAAACATGTCGGCGAACGCTGTTGGTGCATAAACAGTGCAGCTCGTTCTGAGAATAATTATACGAATATTCCTTTATTCTAAATCTTGAATATCTTCATATTCACTATAAAATTAATACCACAACAAGAAACAGTCACAAGCGTCAGCAAAATTTATCGTTTTCACTAAAGCCTTTGACATTGAACTGCGAAGGACGGGTTCAGTGGATACTTCGTTCAATGACCCTAAAATATCAATATTCAGTATGCAAATCTGGAGATGGAAGCTTTCAGCTCCCTTAAAAGCTCTACTTAGGAGCCGAATTAATTCTATCCCTGAAATACATTTTATTACTAATGGCCACTGATTATGACAGTGGCTAAAATACTATTAAAATTTTTACACTAAATTCATTGGTAGAACTGAGAGTTCAACTAAAAATTATATCAATTTTAGGACCTTCAAAATGTACCTATGTTCTCAAATAAAGTTTTATTTTTAATGAATTAGTTGAGATTAGAATCTTTAATCGAATTATTATGATTCTATCTACTACTGTTAGTCTCTTACGTCATTTCCGGAAAATAAACTGCACCTCCCATTACACTGTCATTCAAGTGGAATTTAAGACAATGCCGATTTTATAGGTAGGCTCCTTCACGTTTGCTTCCTGCCTCATTAGCAAAGCATGACCCTTCATTATACAGTTCATTGATCGGCCGATGGTGAGTATAAAAGTTTTTAGTGATTCATCGACCCATATTTTTTTATCAGTCGTTATCGTCTCACTTCAGGAAAGGCCTCCCTATTCTCCTTCCACTCCTCTCGGTTTCACAGCTTTTTGCGGCCAATCCTTCCAAAAAGGTCTAGTTCGTCCCGCCATCTTCTTCTGGGCATGCCTCGACGTCGTCTGACAGTGTGTGGGCTCCACTCAGTGGTGGTTTTTGCCCTAGTTTTGCCATCGACCCATATAGGTAAAAAAAACATTAGCTGGTTTTATTCTGAGTTTTAATTCACAAACTATTTACTCTTCTCGAAATACTAAAATATGTAATGGTAGGCCATTAGAGGCAAAATATGCGAGGGTGTCGCAGACATAAGGTCCCATAGTAGTAAATAAAATTTAAGACGAGGAAGAACGGCATCAAAACAATGACGCACTTTTACCAACTACGTGCGGTAATAATTATGTGAATAAGCAGTAAAAGAAAAACTGCGTAGTAAATATAGGGAATTTTCTTAAATACTATGACAAATCTGACAACTCATTGTAGAAACCATTCAACGTCCGTATTATAATTTATTATAATGGACATAATATTACATGGTATAGTAATGTACTGACATAAATTATAGTATACTTCTCCTGGTATAGTTTGATGCGTAAAATCGTACCTGTAGTAATCTATTTCTGAAGATTTGGGTTGGAAACCACCACGTGATGAATTCATGTGGCTGATTCCAGCTGAGAGTGTAAGAAGACGTCATGTTGTGTCTTTGAAATGTTGGTCTTTTGCTACTCCATTGAACAATACGCCAGTAAATTGAGGCACACTCTTGAGTATCGCAAACTACTAAAACGCCTCGCCTAGTTATGGGTTTTGGGCAAAAAGATATCTACTTACATACCTTGGCATAAACCAATTTCTAGACGCTCATCAGTCCCTATATTAGTTAAATAACATTGGAAAGATGCGTATCCAGATAGGATACGCATTATATTATTGAAGTGACATACTCGTTGGTATATTCGTACCAAATAACGCAATCAAATCTACACTGAATAGAATAGAATATTAATTATTTTCAAGAATACGGTGACATGCAGGTGTGACAGTATTTCTGAGTACCCATTCGGGTTCAAAGCAAGTGACGAAGCCTTCATTGTGTGACGAAAACCGCTATCAACATCCCATTGAAGGAGTGCAAAATATTCATGAATCAATATGATTCACCTCGCGCGGCCATACCTACGTCTTGATCCGTTTGAATAGGACATCCTCCCGTCAGAAAAGGCATGTCACGTGAATCACAGTCGATTGTTGGTCAGAAAACTACTCGTAATTGTAAAAGACTTGTTTACAAATCTCCTAGATTATTTCAAACTTCATTGGCGTCTTCAATTGAAGAAATAACGATTCGAAAGTTGGTTTGTGCAGTTCCAGGAATATCAGTATTATATTTATTTCACTGTAAGTGCACCTACCAATTTCTGTCTCTGCATCACCCAAAGGTAGATTTGTAGAAAATGCCTTAGGCATTAAGTCCGCCTCTGTTCTTTTTTGTGCATAAAGGATTAAATCATATGTAAAATATTCTTAAATAATCTTCTGCTCTATATGGACCCGCTAATGTGTCGTCATCATGTGACATCATCAGAATATGGTTGCTATTTCTTTACGGTACATTAAAAAAAATTGTATTCTCAATCAACTTATTGCCGTCTCAATTTGAAATTGCACCTTGCTATTTTATGGTAAGAACCTTTGAAGTATCTTACTCAAATATTTATTTGAGAAAAAACATGTGAAGAACTCCGGTCACTAAAATATAAATTATTTTCTAATTCTTTGTTATTTGATGAAGTATGTAGTCAACTTTGTTTGTGGCCTTCGATATTTCCAACAGTTGATTTGCTTCTGACAGTCACGTACAGCCGTAATTCAATATTAAGATGATTAATGCGGTAGTCGTTACAATTTATAGGTTTATCGACTCGAGATGTTTTACATTTCTTTAAAAAGGTTTCTTTAATGTTTATGAATAATAGCTATTCATGCCAAAAACACACCGTTCACCTTGATCGTACAATATCCAAATATTCTGTAGGTAATATGTGGATGTTTTGCGTTGAAGTAGTTTTCATATGATTACGAAATTGGGATGGTTTACTAGACAAGATCAACAAATTGATGGTAATCAACTATATCTAAAATAACTTACCTCTCTTAGATTGTTGACATTCGTGTATTGAATACACAACTTTCGTAATGTTATACTGATACACTCATACAACATTCATTCAACAACGTACAGAAAAAAAAATGTGTCTGCATCAACCAACACAAAAAATCCATGGCTAGTCTCGTGAGCGCCCACAAAAAACCTGAAGGTCGTATATCACACACCAAATGATGAAGTGAACCTTTATAAATACATTGAGAATTCGTTGGAAGTTTTGGACAGAAAGGTGTTAACATATTGTGTACATTTATTACGTTATACGTTATTTGTATATGAAATTCGATTCGTCTACAACTCTACATACATTACCTTTCATATGTCCCGTTCACCTTTACTGGTTAATTAGCAAACCCCTCGTCAATTGCATCAGTAGTTACTGTATACTATTACTAATTGATTACAGATAGATTGAGACCGGCCATGCCACGCCTGTATTCCCCTAAGCGCTAGGCAGAGGTGTACAAATGTGCACCTACACTTCGCCGGTATGTTTAGGTCCCGTAGGGAGCGAGCCTATTGCCATTAACCGGGCACAGAATATCATTATTATCCCAGCTCTCCCACAATAATCCTCTCAAAATGAGAGGTAAATGTTAGGCTATAAGCCACCACGGAGACTGCCCATGACATCGAGTAAATCTCTCAAGCATGTAGGTTCCTTCAATAATTATGATTTCAAATGTATTTAAAATGGCGATGTTGTCGCATATATCGATTATCTAGCAATCCTTACAATTTATATTTGCTTAGTTGTGTATCCATAATTTTATATAATTGATCATATGGTGAGCACGATTCTACTTTAAATTTATACATTCATAAAGCATTTCGAGTATATGATTCCGGTTTCGAAATTGGCGACCCTTTGAACGTTTCCCTCTATTCGACCGAACATTTCTACGTCTATACCTTGCCTTGCTTTCTTTCCTACAACTTTGACATCATAAACATAACATACCATCCCGCCTGTATTCCCCGAAGGGTGAGGCAGAGGTGTACTAATGTGCACCCACACTTCGCCGGTATGTTTAGGTCCCATGTTATAGAGGGCGAGCCTATTGCCATTAACCGGGCGCACAATATAATTACTTATTTTAGCTATGCACTTAAAATGAGAGGTGATTGTTAAGCTATTGTCCACCACGCCGAGAGTGGCGTGGTGGACAATAGCTTTAAACAATCATCTCTCATTAAGAAAATACATGAAGAGCGCTCAAGCATGTGACAACATAATTACTCGTAATAGTTATTACAGTTTTAATTCTCCATCGTTTGCTATTTGATCTATTTATCTCCCCTGACTCCACTCACTCACTTCCGACATGTGTATCGGAAGCAGACTTGGCGACCTTACTATATAGTGAACCGGCCTCAAGCAGAATAAATACCTTTAAATCATTGTTTACTCATCTGGTCGCTCCATATTAAAACGCGTTGTATTGCATATGTTTTATTGCGGTCGTGCCAGTTGGTTTTACATATTCAGGAAGTTTTCTACAATTAGCTTCACTATTAAAATCGACCATATTAATACGTACCTAAACATAAATTTTAATAAATAGGTACTAACGTTATTAAATTAGTTACACCCAGCAGAAAAGCGCATCTATACGGACATTCTAAAACGATGGACGGATGCATGAATAGATCTGATCAGAACTTAAAAGTCATGTGGCAGACCCCGAAAGAATGTAAAGAAATTCAATAAGGAGGAGGGAAGAGTATAGTAAAATAAAGAACACCTTAAAATGACACTATTTTCAAAGATTTTATCGCGTTATATTAAATTTCCGACGATTCGGATTACGCTCAGTGCAGAAAAGTTCACAATCCAGGAAAAAGTATTTTTGTTTCAATGTCTAAATTTAAAAAAGCAGTATAAATAATTTTAAAACAAAATCAATCAAATAGTCACGTAAATCGTGATGCTTTTCACTATACTCCTCAGCAACATATATCTTCTGATCAAAAACAAACTAGTGCTAATATCGCTTACATACCAGTCACTTAGTGTGCACGTAATACTAATTATCACACCCACGTCACTAGCGTTTACACTTCGCTGTATTTACTCTATGTATAGGACATTAGATACATTCCATTCGGCTTGGCTATGACGTATTCATACGCTACTTTTCTTATTATCATTTAGTTAGTAGTAGTTAGTACCATGTCTCTATCGATCCATCTATGCATTAACGTTCCTTCTTGATTTTCTATAGTGTTGCTAATAAGGTCATCAAAAATTCGTGCGCAATAAAATAAGTTTTCATTGTAAATCACCAAACTTTTTCCATACATCCTTCTAGCCTTTCCCAATTATATCAGGGTCGGCTTCCAGTCTAACCAAATACGGCTGAATATCAGTATTTTACACGAAGCGACTGTACCATCAACCACCACTGTGCAAGCCATTTTCTGGGCTAATCTCAAACCTTTTTGAATGTCGAAAGTCATCCTGGCCTTTGTGAGCTGATTTGGTATTCACAAATTCAACAGAAATAGTAACGTTAAAGTTTGAAATTAGAATAATTTTGATACTTAACCCAATTTCTGGGCTAAACACAAACCTTTTTGAATGTCGAAAGTCATCCTGGCCTTTGTAAGCTGATTTGGTATTCACAAATTCAACAGAAATAGTAACGTTAAACTTTGAAATTAGAATAATTTTGATACTTAACCAAATTTCTGGGCTAACCACAAACCTTTTTGAATGTCGAAAGTCATCCTGGTCTTTGTGAGCTGATTTGGTATTCACAAATTCAACAGAAATAGTAACGTTAAACTTTGAAAATATAATTATGTTAATACTTACAGAATTACTGCCTATATTGAGATCTAGTAATTTAAATATTTCTACTGAAGAAATAGGACTTTCGAATAAACACAGTGTCAGTTCGTCTATAACACTAACCCAATTGTTTGTGATCTTGTCTAAATTTGGGTTGGTAGGGCAATAATATACATGAACTTAGGTCTAGAAATTAGTGTCAATCGTGATTTACATATTATAACATTATTTTATGTAAGGGCCTACTGATGAAATAAACATTCTCAACCTCAACAATGTGGGACCAATGCCATAAGTAATAAAATACGATAAACAATTAAAATATTTTAAAGGTCACGCGAAACGAACACATGACAACTTTAAGTCATGCAGATAGAATAAAATATTCCAAATACATAATTTAGAATTCTAGAATATCTTTACTTTGATACCCACTGTCTATTGCGTACTTTTCAAAAATGTGAAAAATAATATTTAATGTATGTAAATATAAGTATATTATTGCAATGTTCAGTATAAAACCTAACAAGTTCAGAAAGAACAAAATAAGAAGACTATTCCAGACATGTTAAATTCAATATAGCAGCTAAGCAAAACGCTAAAGTGCCATCTCAACTTATTTTGATTACAAAATAAACATTAGAACTGTGGGAACGAGCTGCATGATGATGTAATTAAAAACCAAAGACTGAAACAAGTAATTAAAAACATTAATTAGACAACACAACCACTTAACAATAACGAAATATTTTTGTTTTGGCAAATAGGTCATTAGTAATTTAGGGCTACGTTCAAAACTGGCTCTTTTATATAATTACTTTTTTCGGAAAACTTGGCTCCTTTTACGGGCATGTTTTTGATGGAATTAATTCAAAAAGTGACTATATAATGTTTGTTATAGATGACGTAGTTAGTTCAAACAATTTTGCGAACTTTATCATATTCGGGAAGGAAAATTTACACGTTATCAAGGTAAGATCATCGCTCTTCACAAATAAGCCACTATAGACAGAATCTTGCAAAATGGAAAGTTACTGAAGTGAATTTTAGTTTAATCATCCATCAATCATATTTGATAACTGTTAGTGATATAGAAACATATTTCCGGGCTGTAATTCTATTGCAATTATGAGCATTTCCAATAAAAAAAAATTGTATTAAAACACTTGAATATCTCGAGATCAGGGACGTCCCTGTCATATTAGCCGAAGACATCTAGATTCTTCTAGGTTGTTTGGATAACTGTGTTCTGTCAATTATCCAAACAACTTCTAATCTCCTAAGAGCAGTGCTCGTTATGAGCCACAAAGTAAGTTGAATGACTAAAATTGAGATTGCCCATAATTATTTATAAAAGAGAGAGAAGGTGAAATATATTCGAACTAAAGATGCTAACAATGCATTCCATATCAAGTAATGAGTAATCCATAACCAATATTACGAATCTAGATAACAATAAAATGAGCTAAGATAATTCTTAAACAATATCTGCCTACGTGAATTTCAGAATTATTTTCTTAAGATATAGAACGAAGTGCGAAAATAATATCACGTGTCGTAATGAAACATGTCATTTCTATTTTTTCTAGAACCTCCAAATCTTATTGTTTGCGATCCCAAGATTATCATGACATCATTTGATTTCATACGATTTCTGTATCATAACTCGTATCGGTTCGCGTATTATTCTATTTTGTATGATTATCTTATCGGTGTAGTATTTAACAACGCATTTTCCAGTTTCTCGTGACTCATCAGTGCATCGAGTGTCATTCAATTTCCCTTTTATTTCTTAGAAATTCAATAGGGCTTCACGTCATGGCGTTCGATGTAGAAAAACCAGTTGCGCCGCATCTAATTGCATAGTTTGAAGTTGCACAAAATAAGCAATAATAAAAACATACCCTTTTTTTTGGTCCTTATCTTTAATTACCTCCACTTGCGTTTTTCCCATAAATATTATCTTAGCCGACAATCTATTGAAGCTAACTGCCATTTTTGTTTTGGCATTATTTATTTTAAAATTACTATCTGGCCCGACAAACTGTTGTACTTTCTATGTCGGTATACAATTAGAACTGGAAAATAAAAATAACGCGCTAAGTTAAAATAGTCGTTGAGTTTTCTGATATTTACCAATTTCCTTAATTTTTCTTTTCCAAAGAATCTTCTACAAAGTATTAGATAACTTGTAAAAAAAAAGATGAATGACATTGGTAATGTCGTTTTGAAGTTATGGCGTGACCATGAATGTAAAGGGATTCATTTTTCTTTTGCGTCCAATATATATAACTCATTTTGACATAGCTGCCAAAACGATTAGTATTTGTGACGTATTTATTATCTGACAACATTATTACAGTTGGATTATTGATTATAATTGCACTATCTAACTTAATTACATAAGCGTTTCTGGTGATAATTGGAATTTCCAACATTCCTGATTTAATCTAAGCTAATGACTTGTATTAATTGTTACCTTTAACGTGAATTTTACGTTAAACGTATTATAGTATTATTTATACCAAAGATTATGTTAAATGATTCGTGTACTTGCGTCGAGTGTGTGAAATCAGCTATATTTTTAACGTTTTATGCAAATTCAGTATATTCGTCGGTTTGTTAATTAGTGTTGACTGCATTCTCATCATTTTTTTTTATAAACCTGTTCAATGACAATTCATCGTCCAATTCTGCTTAGTTTAATGTTTCCATTTACCTTAATCTGCAAATATCTGTTGAAACAATTTCTGCTTTGTTAAGAAAGATGAAGTAAAATATTTCATCATAATTACATCATCATCTCATCATCTTCCTGCCCTTTTCCCAACTTATTTAAGGTTGGCGTAACCTGTCCTTTTCTTCCATTCATCCCTTTTAGTAGTCATCTTATCATTCAATCCATTCATTCATCATAATTACATACATACTAAAAATCTGTAAGTACTTTTACTGTAAAGTGTATAGTTTTTCTCGTTAAAAATTGTCACGCCCACTAGTATTTTCTTATTTGTCGTAAAATCTTGATCAAATCTATAGAATACTTCGGAAGTATTGTTAAAATCCATAATACTAATACTAACTACGTAGTAGTCAACTGAACTCGTTGCGTTTGGCTTAGCTCCGAAAATATAGTTGTTTGTTTTATACATAATTACCGAAGCATAAAAATCTGACTTGCCCATATTTTTTTTTTCTTTAAAGCTACCTAAATACATTTGCTTTGTCATTTTTTCTACTTGTTTCCTTCAAACTTGGCCCATGACCTTGAGTCGTGACACTTTGTAGTTCTCGCGTTCACCCTTGAACATTTGTAACCCTCAAGGGTGCCGTTTCTAATTCTATTTAACTTGTCTAAGAAAACTTACTTTTCTCTTTGTTTTGAGCTTAAGTCCTTCAGCTTTTCCTTCTTTCAGGTTTTTACTGTAATTGCGTACTCCACCTGTCTCTGTTTATTTTTTCCAACAGAATAATTTACTGCCTCATTAGTCTAGTGGTCCTAAGCGCGACTGCTATGCTGAAGGTCCTGGGCTCGCCCCCTATAACATGGGACCTAAATATACCGGCGAAATGTGTACATTAGGGGAATACAGGGGTGATGGTATGTATGTTAAGAATTAACACAAAAGAATTTAACTCAAACTTTAGACTTAAAAGATTTCATTTTTACATACAGAGATCTTATCATAGTAAGTATCTATTATTTATTACTACGAAACTCATCCCAAAATAATCATAATACATTAATGAATTTAATGCAATGTATTATTCAAAGTGTACATAAAAGCATTAGTAAGTATCTCATTTTACTATAAAATTGTAGCTCTATTTGGCAATAAGCTCTCCAAATTGCGAATTTTATGCGATTTAACAGTTAAGGACTCATTTGGCTTCTTCGAAATTCCAATATAACACAATTTCTATTCGGATTGGGACTATTCAAATTAAATCATAAAAGAGGTAGGTATACGCTATTTCGTCTGTGGTTTAATTTAAATTATTTGATAAGTTTTACGTGCTATTTCCAACATGTGCCGATATGTAGAAGGCATGAGGCTGTGATGTTAGATTAGTGTACACACGGCTACAGGCCAAACTATACAAATCCAGTTTACGCTGATCTCGCATTGATTGGATTTCCGTACAATAAGAGGTCAACGTAAACTGGATCTGTATAGCTCGACGTGTAGTCGTGCGTACCCACGTGATTCATTCGGATATACCGCAAAAAGAAATCACTATAGTAATTAGAAAAAAGGTAAACTGTTTAAAAAAAAATATGATAAGTCGAAAACGTGTTTTTCTCTTTCAAATCGCAGACTAACGTACGGTTCAAACTGAGTCGGTGTCATGAAGTCTATTAAAAACGAGAATATTCTCGAAGCATATGGCTTAACGATTGTATTATAAACTCGGCCACATTCCGATCAAATACACAAGAATGTTCCAATGTTTTCCGATCGATCACCGTCTGTCTGCAATGTTACGGAACTACCGTTAACATCGCATTACTCACTGGAATAACATACTGGATACTAGTTTGAGAAAAATAGTTCTGTACTACTAGTATCATTAGTTTTATATACGTATTCCCGAAGGGTTAGGCAGAGGTGCACTAATGTGCACCCACACTTCCTATTGAGGATATTGCGAACACAAATCCAAACTCCGAGCTGCTGATGACAATTTCTCAACCCAATAACACTTTGCAGGATATTGAAATAAAACTACTTTTTACGGATTTTATCGCGTTATATTGATATTTTTAAATTCCCGACGTTTCGGATCCTTTACAGCATCCATAGTCACGGGTGGACTGAGGTGTTGGTCGTCCTAATGTCAAAATTATCAACAGCTACCCTACATTTTGTTGATTATTATTTATGCCGGTCACGCAGAATGAGCTCACCGTATCCTTAGGTCTCGCAGTCTTGTGCTTGGATTTAATGGAATCTATGATGGGGTTCCAAGCAGATGGTAAGACCCAGCCATCTTCTCTATTGAAATTTGGATGTTTTTTAATTTCAATAGCCTCGCGAATCATCCTAGGTAGGAATCGGTTTTCTTTTGCAAGGACTTGTGGTTTATCAAATCTGATGTAGTGCCGGGTCTTGTCAAGTGTATGTTCACAAACTGCTGACTTCCCGGAACGGCGGTGTTTGACATCGGCGATGTGTTCTTTTACGCGGGTCCCTATGCTTCTTTTAGTTTGGCCTATGTATGAGAGACCGCAATCACAATCAAGCTTGTATACTCCTGCATCTTGTAGAGGTATGTGGCACTTGACAGGTGGTAGGAACTGACTAATCTTCTTCAGCGGCTTGAAGTAAGTTTTGATTGAAGCCCGCTTCAAGATATAGCCAATCTTGTCTGTGACTCCTCTTACATATGGTAACACAACAGGTAGTCGCTCAACTGTGGTACGTTTCACGCGGTTTCTGTGAGGTTTCGGTACTTGGAGCTTGTTGTCGTGCAGTACTTGCTTGACATGTTGAAGCTCTGCATCCAGGTGTTGCTCATCACAGATCCCACGCGCTTTCTGAAACAATGATTTACCGGATTTAACTTTGCAGGATATTTATAGTATACACTGTTTATTTGATTTACTTGGCGAAACCTTGTTTCTATTGTTGCTATTTAGAGCTGGCCTGTGCCCACTTCGTTGGGCGATACAGCCTTTGACACTCACAAATAACGAGGCTTTCTATTGGTAAAATAATTTCTAAATCGGTCCAAAAAATCCGGAGATTATCCCCTACAACCTCACAAACTTACACAGAATCATCATAACCCACTTCTACGCATAACTAAATATGTGATAAATATGTATTTAACTGTAAAGAAAATCTGGTAGGTAGTAAAATCCTTTCCAAATTGAACGTATTTGTCGAAAAGACAACAAACTAAATTGCGTCGAAAGGGGTCATTTGTATATCAACGCAATTTCATTTTAAAGGTACAAGTGTATAGCTATAGATACAAGATAACTTCGAAATTCATCGCTATTACGATGGAATACGGCTGGTCCAAGGGGCAAAATGTATAGTTTAATGTATGGTCCTGTATCTGCCATTGATAATTTAATTGAAATTGATCAGACATGAAAGTACGAACGCAGTTCGTGCAATAAATCCGAGCAAACAAGCTGATGTATCCTTTAAGAGAGTCCCAATATAGGTACTGCATTACACTTGTCAAGAATTATAGATCAGGATTAGGTCCAAATTTTATCTTTTGCCTTTCAAGAAGATATCAAATCAGAATCCGGATTGACCTGTCCCGACAGACAGAAACCGACCAATGAGGCATATACACTGTGTACAGTCGACAAGAGTAAGGTTTCGACACATGCGTGGTGTTTTATTATAGGTACAATCCTTTTCAAAACACAGAGGTCGTTTGTGTTACCGTGATCACGTTTTGAGAAAGGGATGGCTATTTAAAATGTAGAGCGGCGTCCTTCTCTCTCTTTAGCAAAACGATCGCAATCAAACGCCATAGTACGGCGGCCTCAGATGTTCCCTGTATACTTACAAAAAAAAATATTTTGTCAATTAATTGTTGGAAATCTCATATCTTCAAAATCTGTGTTGCCAAAAACATGTTTAACCATCTGTGTAGACACCGTGCGTTCGGTCACGTAACCCAGTCTATTGAACGAATCCCTTCTCACATTCTCTTCATAGGAATATAGCCTTTATTTTAAAGCATTAGGATGTATTTTGTAAACACCATTTATCTCAGTTAAGATCTTTTGAAGACTGCAAAGGTGGTCCGATTGACCTTTTTTAAAGCGTCTGAATAGGTTTTTTTTATTTAGTATTGTTTGTGGAGATTCACAGGTTTAGTTATTTTAAGTTTGTTATTGGTAGTTAAATTAATGGTTAAACGAACTTACCTTAAGTGATGTTCGACCATAATTATACGAGACGTTACATCCGAAGAGATTTAAGTTAACTATGTAGTTTCACTTCTCAATGTACTAGGCGTCGCACATAATTTTTAGAGCTCTGACGTGTAAATCCAAAACACTGTATCTCAGAAATATCTATTTCGTGAAAAGGGCTTTTAAAACTTTTTTTAGTTTTTGTGATGTGATTGATGTTTTGGTAATGTTATTATAACATTATATTATGTGTTATATACCAAATTAAAGGTATTTTTACGTTTTATCGAGCGATATATATTTCACAACCATACTATTCAAACTATTAGAATAATCTAAGTAAACGTGTATTGCCTCTATAAAACTTGAAGAAAATGTTAACGATTGTTTTAGCAAAACTCTGTATGTTTAGTTACAGTGTTTTGGATTTACACGTCAGAGCTGTAGAAATAAAAATCAAAATAAATAAGTCACTAAACGATACCTTTGACAGTAGCGCGCTAACCGCTAAGCTTCATTCATTTCAGAGACGCTCATCTCGCTTGTTGTATGTATGGGCTTTAGCTTATGGGTCCGGGTGGGACTTTAAATCTCTTCGGATGTAACGTCTCGTATAATTATGGTCGAACATCACTTAAGGTAAGTTCGTTTAACCATTAATTATACTTACGACGTTACATCCTCAAGATTTAAGTTAACTATGTAGATGTTTAGCGCAATCTACAAGCGAGATCGGGAAGAATTTGATCGGGTAAGGCAGTTATTCAAATGTATTAAATGGAAACAGGTTTATTAAATCATTCTTATTACAAACTATAAGTAAGAACATCTTCTTTTCAGTACTTAATATGATTGATAATTACAATTGCTACAATTATATACTTAACTAAATTTAAGAGTTATAAATTGCCTCTGCAAATGCATTGCCCCCTTCGATTGATATCGGACGATTATAGAATTTAGCGAAAGTTAATGAGTTTCCTGACCAACCCGCGGTTTTTTTAATTATGTCTACGGAAACTCCTTTACGACTAGCCGCTGAGGTGGATGCATGGCGGGTGCTATGTGCTGTATAAATATCGGTATCAATTCCGCTATCAGTTAACACGTTCCTAATCCACCTACTTATAGTAGCCGCGCTAGCATTATGGATAGGCTTCTTGACAGTAAGAATGAGTCTATCTGTTAGCGGTAGACTCCTAAATTTTTTCGTGGCCTCTATATATGAAGACAGTGTTTTTGCAGGGCAGATTTGTTCCCTGTGAGGAAAAAAGGGTATAACTAAATTAGGTGGATATCTATTAGGGGCTGACGTTTTAGTCAGGTCATTTATACTTATCTCTATTTTCGTACTACTTACTTTAATATTAGACCAGCGCATTAGGGAAAGCGTCTGCACGCGTTGTGCAGTTGACAATGCAAGCAGAGCCACCAACTTTTTTGAAAGTGATGCCAATGGTTGGCTTTCGTTTGGATAGTATTTTGCTAGATGATCAAGTACGAAATTAGGGTCCCATGTTGTTGTGTACTTAGGGAAGCAGGGCTTAGTTCTGTAAACTCCTTTCATAAACCTTACGATTCGATCGTCCTGACTAATACATTTTCCTAATATCAATGCAAGTGCAGAGCGGCATGTATTCAGCGTTGAATAGTTGGCACCTTGGTGATATTCATCGACCAAGAATTGAAGAATATTTAGAATATTATTATCAAAGATGTTTATCTTATTTTTGGCACAGAAATGCCACCATTTTTTTTATTACGACATTATATTGTTTTAAGGAACTATCGGCCAAAGATGATATTATAATATCGATAGCGCTTTTTGGCAATGACTGTTTTACGTACGATTGCTTGATAATACTGACGAGACCAGGGTAAGTCGGTTCCATAGCGGGTGCGGAGTCCTGAAAGGTGATAATAACAATGAGGGACTTGGGTCGAAATAAATCAAAGGTTTCTGGGAAAGAGATAAAAACAGTGGGTACCATGGCTGGCTAGGCCAATAGGGCACGACCATGATACCGGTGGCTTGATCGGTTATAATTTTTCTTATGCATTTGAGGATTAACGAAAAAGGTGGAAATGCGTAGAAGAAGTAAGCTGCCCAATCTATTGTGAAAGCATCAATATTATAAGCTGAAGGGTCTCGTTTCCACGATATATATTTTTTACATTTCGCGTTAAGTCGTGAAGCGAAGAGATCAATTTGAGGGTGCCCAAACTTCGTAGTGATCTCGTCAAAAGCGGATGATCTCAGGTTCCATTCAATGTCAACATTAAAACGTCTGGATTCTTGGTCAGCCTCTGTGTTATCCTTAGATCTGATGTAGGAGGCAAAAACGAAGAGTTTTCGCTCTTCACACCACTGCCAGATTTCTCTAGCCAAGTCATTAAGGTGAGTATATTGGATTCCCCCAAACTTATTTATATAAGCTATAGCTGTGGTATTATCTATTCGGAGTAAAATCTCCTTATTGTAAAGGTTTTTGGCAAAACACTAAGGCTATATGAGCTGCTTTTAGATAGATAGATAGATAGATTATTCTTTATTGTACACAAGAAACAAAATACAAAATAAACGTAGTAAGTAGGTACAATTGGCGGTCTTATCGCTAAAAGCAATTTCTTCCAGACAACCATTGGGTGGAAAAGATTGGTTAAAAGATAATGGGCTGTTGTATGTGTACATAATAAATAGGTATTCAGTAAATATATACTTAATTATAGATAGATATGTTGGATTGAGATATAATATAAATATTGTAAATGTATTATAAAATGCAAATAAGATAAATATAATACTAATAATACTATAAAAATAAATATTATACTAATAATACTATAACAATTAATATAATTTTATATAAATAAATAAATATATATATATATAATATAGGTACTCTATAAATACAGAACAATAGTAACAATTTAAGCAGCCAAGTAATGCTGTTTCACCATTATTTTAAATGATGCCAAAGTTTTTGCACGTCTTATGGAAACCGGCAGTGCATTCCACAGACGAGTAGCCTGAACGGTGAAAGACTGATCAAAAAATTTAGTGGTATGCATAGGCATCTTTAGCTTTAAGTTTTCTGATGAACGTAAGGATCTCAAATGTGTATCACAGACGAACTCAAAACGAGTTTTAAGGTAGGAGGGTGTAGCAGGATTAAATAGAATACTGTAAAGTAATGAAAGAATATGAGTATTCCGGCGAAGACGTATAGGGAGCCACTTGAGCTTAGCGCGAAAGTCTGACACATGATCATATTTGCGTAAACCAAATATGAATCTTATACAAAAATTTTGGAGACGCTCAAGTTTATTAAATTGGTCTACGGTGAGATCAAGGTAGCTGGCATCGGCATAGTCAAGGACAGGCAAGAGAAGAGATTGTGCAAGCGCAACTTTAGTGGCTGTTGGAAGAAAGTTGCGTAATCGTCTCAAGGATCCTGCTGACGCAAACATCCGGCGGCTTGTTTCCTGCAGTTGCGGTCCCCATGATAAGGTTCTGTCCATGATGATTCCCAAATTTTTGACCTTATCACTTATAGGAATTATGATCCCATCAAAGATAAACTGGGGTAGGTGAAACCAATCAATTTTAGAAACCATTCGTGAGCTACCTATAACGATGACCTGCGTCTTAGAAGGGTTAACACTAAGTCCATAGTATTTGCTCCACTCAGATATTTTTGCTAAATCTTTATTAATAACGCGGATGGCTTCTGATAATTGTTCTAGCGGAGCTTGCGAGTAAATTTGAAGATCATCTGCATACAGGTGGTAGGATGAAAGAAGTTGATTAGAAATTGAGTTAATAAATACTGCGAAAAGTAACGGGGACAAAACGCCACCCTGAGGCACACCAGCTGCAGTATCACACCATGAAGAGAATGTATCGTCAATGCGGATACGCTGCCGACGGCCAGTCAGGTAACTACGAAACCAATCAATTACTGTTGGAGATATGTTAAGAGAGCTGAGTATGCCTAGCAAAATGTCAAAGTCAACGGTGTTGAAAGCATTACTAAAATCTAGCAGTGCAAGTGCCGTCAACTTTCCGTATTCCATACCTAGCCTGATGTCATCTGTAATATTAACCAGAGCTGTTACAGTACTGTGACCAGGGCGGAAACCGGATTGAAAAGTATTCAGCAGTCTATTTTTGCAAAGAAATGAGCTTAATTGTTTGTGAATAAGACGTTCGAGGACCTTGGATAAGAAGGGTAATATGGAGATAGGACGATATTCAGAAAAAGATGTAGGATTGGGTTTTTTCGGTAACGGAGTAATCTGGGCGTCTTTCCAAGCAGTCGGAAAAACACCGCTGGATATGGAATGATTCAGGATGTGACAAATGATGGGAAGGATTTCATCAAGGATAGGAAGGATCATTTTACGGCTAACTAAGTCGCTTCCAACTGCGTTAGAAGTTATCGATAAAATGCTCTTCTTAACATCACAATCAGAAAATTGATTAAAGACGAACGGGGAGTAATCAGGAGTCGGAAGACTAGAAAGACTGTAAAGCGTTTTGGCTTTAGTTGTCCTGTCAAAGTAGGACGAGGTAGAGAAATGTTTATTCAATAAATGAATATCTAAATTGGTAGGAATTGCATCTTGACGGGATTTCCCGACTCCCATTGATCTAAGAAATTTCCAGACTTTCGCTGGATCTCCATTTTCAATCGAACTGTGAATATGTTGGCGTTGAGCATTCCTACACACCTTATTGCAGTGATTTCTAATATTTACGTACTTCTCCAAGTTTTGAGACGTTGGTTTACATTTATGTTTTGATTTAGCAACCACTTTTTTGTCCATAATTTTTTTAATGTCATCAGTTAACCATGGTGAGGGCAGGTGTTTTACCTTAACCGATCTAATTGGAGCATGGACGTCATAAATATCAATTAGCTTAGAAATAAATATCTCCAGTTTTTCATCCACTGACGTAGATGTAAATAAAGGTGCCCAGTCAACTTTTCTGACAGATTCGCGAAGAAGTTCAGTATCCATGCCACCAAAATTGCGCTGTAAGAGAATTTTTGGTTTTGCCTTTGGAGGACGAATTTTATAAGAGAGGAAAAGAAGATCGTGATAAGAAAATGCTTCAGCCAAGCACTGCCCATGCTTGGCAACATGATCAAGAGAAGAAACAAAAATTAAGTCAAGAAGTGATGGGACAGAGTTTGGGAAATGGTGAGTCGCATTTAAAGGCAAGATAGATAGGTTACTAGATTCAATAAGAGAGCGAAGAGAAGATGAACGAGAATCCTGCTTAAGAAGGCAAGTGTTAAAATCACCCATGATGATCGTATGACTGTAAGAGGCCACTAGGTTTTCTAAAAGGTTTTCTAAAGAGGAAAAGAAATTGATACGCAGAGATGGACAGTAATAAACGCCAAGAAGAATTTTCGAATGGTGAAGCACAATTTCTAGAAAAAGATGCTCACCAGCGTCTGACGGAGGTGGTTGTGATGACACACTTATAATAGAAAAGGAAATATTTGATCGAAGATATATGGCAACACCTCCACCACCGCCATTAGCACGGTCATTTCTGACTAACTGAAAACCTGGTAGAGAGTAGGCACAAGAGGGGAGAGAAGGTTTTAGCCAAGATTCAGAAACTAGAATGGCATGAATATTCTTACAGTCAAAAGTTGCCAGCATATCAGAAAAATGAGCCGGAATACTCTGGGCATTGATGTGAACCACATTGAAATTTCTAGGAACATCAGAAAACTGAGACACAAGGGTCTCGGACAGCGATGGAATACTGGTGAAACTGTCATCATCGCTATTTGCTGAAAAAAAAGATTCAGAATCCGAAGAATTGTTACTGTTACTAATATCAATATCAATGATAGACATATAAGTACTAAATAAATAAAATATGAAATAAATATATTTAAAGTTATCCTATGTTAAATAATTTATACAACAAAATAAATATCAAATAGTATGCAACACCTTTGTCCACCTGCCGGTTGTGTCATATTTCTTAAATAAAATAAAATAACTAGTAAGAATATTCACACAGTCCGAGTAAAAAGTGAGAAAAATAAATAAAAAACATTAACTGAATATTTGACTAAATAAATTAGAAAAGCTATGCGCAAAACAATAGTTAACTTGACAGTTTAACAAAACGTAATATACGTCGTATGACAAATGGCATTGACATAATTATGACAGTAACGCCTTAAGTCAAGTCACAGCCAGCTGTCATCATGAAGCATCTAAACATTAAACATTATAGTGTAAATTGTAACAAATAAGGTAGATTTGAGTAATTTAGTAGTCTATGAAGTAAATTGAGAAGTGGGTATGAGATATATACAATGCGCAATATAAGTACTACCCGGACTTAGCAGAATTTACTTTTTACTAACAACAACACGCTTGGGTCTGCTAGTCGCCGGCTTCTGTAGTGTGGTTATGGTGGCAGCCACAGTGGTATCCTCCTGCTCCATTCCATCCAAGTCAGAGACAGAGACGACCCGTTGCCGCGTTCCGTCCGGCCGAACAACATATACAGAGCCATCCCTGGTCCAACATCTGGTTACACCCAACTTCTGCCGTGCTGCCATGAAGACCTCATGCCGTGTCTTGGTCAGGAACTCCGACACCGTTATGCCTGACCCCTTCAATTTGGTCTTGTCATACCATATCTTGTTGCGGACTACCACATCATGCAGTTTGAATAGAATTGGCCGGTTCTTTGATGAAGATACAGGTCGACCCATTCGATGACAGCGCTTAATGTCATTGCTTGTGAATCCACTGGTTAAGATGTGGTCCTTGATGACATTGACCACAATTTGTGCAGTGTCTTCATCCTTGGCCTCCGGAACACCATGAAGTAACAGAATCCGCCTTCGCCCACGCATCTCCATGCTGTCAATATTTTGGGCAAGAAGTCCAACTTGCTGTTGTAAGCTACTGAGCGCCTGTGTTATAAACACTTTAAAGGCAGCAAAGTCAGAAGCCAAACCTGAGGAGCTTGTAGAACTTGATGGTGCCTTCTGCAACTGTGCCTCGAAGTCTGTCATCCTTTTGTGAAACGTGTCCATCAATTGTGTCAACGTGCTGTTAATTGTGTCCATTTTGTTGAACTTGAAGAATAAATTTATAGGCTAGTTATTTTAGTGAAGTGAATAGTGCTATGTATAAGAAAACACTTTCCCAGCAGGAAGACTTGGTTGTTCTATGATGTTAACATTAATAAACTATATTAAAGTAAGTTTTAAATATTTTATTTGATTTTAAATACAGAGCTATTTTTTTCAGTCTTAATCTTTCAACTACCCACAAACTGCTTTTAGTTCTAAAAGGTTAATTTGTTCTTTAGATTCTATGTCGTTCCAGAAGCCATTAGCGCGTACCCCGTTACAATAGGCACCCCAACCCGTAAGTGATGAATCTGAGAAGATTTCAAGGGAATACCTACCGCTACGTATTGGGTGTTTTGATTTTAAAATATTATTTTGCCACCACAAAAACTCTGACTTCAGGCCAGGTGGGAGATTCATGATGCTATCGTAATTGTCATCAAACTTACGTAGGGCTAGATATTTTTCTCGCTCGAAGCGTTTCGTATATACCCAGCCATACGAGACTGCTGGGCAGGCCGAGCAAAGTAATCCGATGTACTTTGAAAAATCTCTAATTGTCAATGATTTTCTTTTAGAAATTAGCTTTGTCTGGTCAAGTATTTTTAGACATTTCTTTTCTGGTAATTTTAAACACATTTCTTTTGAACATATTTCAAAGCCGAGAAACTTTTGTGTTTGATTTGGGATTAGCTTACTTTTATCTTTATTAATTACAAAGCCTAATCTCTTTAGGAGATCTACCACTATTGATGTACTTTTTAAGCAACTGTTATATGAATTATTAATACACAACAGGTCATCCAGATATATAACAAGGAGTAACCCTTGGTTCCTAAGGTACGATACTATTGGCTTCATCAGTTTCGTAAAAATGAGTGGTGCGAGAGACAAGCCAAAGGGCAGGCACTGAAATTCAAAAGTAGAACCTTGAAATTTAAATCTAAGGTATTTTCTACACGAGTCATGAATAGGTACTAAAAAATATGCTTCTTGTAGGTCCATAGTTGTCATATAACAATTTTTACTGACTAATTTAATAGCTGTGCGAATATCCTCCATTTTAAAGTGGTCGGGTCTGATAAATTTATTAAGTAATTTGAGGTTTAGAATAAACCTAAAACTCCCGTCACTTTTAGGGGTAAGAAAAATATTTGATATAAACTGACCAGCTACGTCACTACGTTCCTTAATAGCCCCTGAAATTAATAATTTCGATATTGACAATTTAAGGTGTTTCAATTCAGTTTTACTAAACCTGGGGTTAGATGGCTCGAATTTTTGACTAGGAGGTTTATCAAAAGGGATTTTAAAACCCTTTACATAGTTCAAAATTATTGGGTCTTTTGTTATAGTTCTCCAATGGTTAATAAAGTACCGCAGTCTACCGGCATGAACCTCTACTGGTTCCTGCGGGTCTTGTAGTCCGTTTTCCGAGTTGGAGGAGCTCGACTCGCAGCTGGTTGCCTCCGAACATGTTGTGCCGAATGTCCTTGATTGGATGACTGGTTCTGATATCGCGGCTTTGGCCCACCCGGTTTCGGAGTCTTGTTCGACTGATACCTGGGTGGGCCTCTCCAGTTTACCTGTTGTCTGGATGTAGATGGGACGTTAACGGTGTTGCGCCTAACTTGAAGGCCTGACTTTTCTGCTGTTTTTGTGGCCTTTATCTTGTCTCCAAGGTTAGCGCCAAAAAGAAACGAATCCCTCTTTGCATCAGATAACGTCGAAGTAAATTTTTTGTCCAGGGATGTAGATATTAACTTACGTCTATGTTGTGTATTTTCATGATGCAAATCTAGAAAAATCTGGGAGACTTCCGACAATCGCTTAAGAAGTTCCACCTTGGGGTGGTCTTCCTTTATTATGGACGAGGCTAAATTGGTAAGGCCAGCAATACCCAAGCCCAGTTGGTTTTGAGCCTTTTCGAGGAGTTTGTCCCGATGCTTAATATTATCACTTAGGACGGCTGAGAATTCCAGGTTGAGCTTAGGCGCTTTCGAAAGGCTAAAGTTCTCTGGTATGAGTATTTTCTTTAGGGTAGTATCTTTTACCTCTTTCGTTAGTCCCTCTACTAATACCCTACCCCAACGTTTAGCAATTTCCTCATTAATAGGCGGTCCTAGTACCTCTTCCTTTCCTATAGGATCTCCAAGCGCGTCTAATATTTCAGGCGGCAAAACACCATCAGATGCTACGCCCGTCTCGGCATCTATTGAACTAGGACCCGGATCTTGAGAGAGCAAATTAGGTGCAGTGGCATCTATAGCACTAGCGGCACAAGGTGGACTGACGGGAGCCACTACAGAGGACCTCGCTGCGATATCATTCTCCGACGCATCGGAATGCGAGGAAAACTGCGGAGATTCTGGTGTATTCTGTGACCTTGGGTAAAAGCGGTCATACCCTGCAAGGTAAAGAAAATAACTACTATTGTAGTTGACTATAATTTGTCGTATAGCCATTGTACGTATTCGCGTTACGCCACTAGACTATATTTGACAAGCTGCAGTATGCAGTCGTTAAAACTTTTAAAGTCGTTGTACGTATTCACGATACGTCACTAGACTATTTTGTTATCAGCCGTGCTCATGTCACGGAGTACAACAATTACAAATATGCAATAGCAGTGTGCTAAACACTTCGGATCGGAGATGGAATACATACCTATATAACGCTTGCATAACTAATGTAAACAAGGTAAAAGAAAAGGAAGGCACCGGTCACACCATTTTGATTCTTATGATGAGCATAATAAGGCGTAACGATAGATATTTACTTCATTAGAAAAAAAACTTTTGTGGAGGTAGACCGGTTTTTTTTTTTTTTTTTGAAAAAATTAATACAAGTAAAGTTATACAAATATTTGTTCATGTTCCGTTATTTTGTAACTATTAATCTGATCACAGTTAACTACATATTTTCAAATGAACCAGTGTTGTAATAAAAGGATTAATTTACTGACCTTCCTCGTCTGTACTTGTTGACGAGTCGCGTAACTTTTGTTCCAAACGCCTTATCTTCCGTCGAATCTTAGAATTGTGACGTTCTTTTTTCCTTTTTCCCATAATAATAGACTAAAATATCACTCAACACGATTTTATAGTATATTAAACTCTAAATTAAAATTGGTAATCGAAACAGATGTTGCGACGCCCGCACATAAAAAAGGAATGAAGCTTAGCGGTTAGCGCGCTACTGTCAAAGGTATCGTTTAGTGACTTATTTATTTTGATTTTTATTTCTACAGCTCTAAAAATTATGTGCGACGCCTAGTACATTGAGAAGTGAAACTACATAGTTAACTTAAATCTTGAGGATGTAACGTCGTAAGTATAATGGTATTTGCATGCTTTTGAGCTACTTCCTTGTTTTTAAATGAATGGGTCAATCGCTCATACTTGGGCCTTCGCGAATGAACTATCTAATATGCAATTTAGTCATTTTTAAGTCGCAATATGATAGGATATCTAACATATCATCACGCCTGTTTTCCCCGAAGGGTTAGGCAGACGTGTATCAACTAATAATTTTATTGTACACCCACAGTTCGCTGGTATGTTTAGGTCCCATGTAATAGGGGGCGAGCCTTATGCCATTAACCAGGCACATATCCAAACTTGGACCTGCTACTGAGAATTTCATCATAAAACCCAATAACGCAGCTAGACTTGGGAATCGAATTCCTAGTGAAGCAGTCGCGGTCCGATAGAAAAATTTAGTATTTAGTCTGATTCCCGAAATCTGAATTCATCATCAACCCATTGTCCCACTGCTGGGCACGGGTCTCCTCTCAGAACGAGAGGGATTAGTCTATAGTCCACCACGCTAGCCCTACTGCGGGTTGGCAGACTTCACATGCAGTCAAGAAATCTCTCAGGCATGCAGGTTTCCTCACGATGTTTTCCTTCACCGTTTAAGCGCGTGATAATTAATGATTAATACGCACATGACTTCAAAAAGACAGAGATGCGTACCCTGGATTCGAACTCGAGACCTTTGACAGTCCAATGTTCATATCACAAGGCTATCACTGCACACATTGGAAATCTGAATTGTGAAGGATTATTTCATGTCTTTCGTTGTGATTTCATGTTGCCTATTCACGTAAATGTCCTGCTAATGCATTATGTATGACGGCGCGCGTCTAAGTTCTACGCGCCCCCCAAAATAGAGTAACGCAGTGCGCTACGCGATAACCGATGTATACGTGATGTTTGTCAGGATTGTAAGTGAAACTGCCTCATTAGTCTAGCCTAGCTTAAGTGCATCTGCT
This sequence comes from Subacronicta megacephala, assembly GCA_958496365.1. Taxonomy (NCBI): domain Eukaryota; kingdom Metazoa; phylum Arthropoda; class Insecta; order Lepidoptera; family Noctuidae; genus Subacronicta; species Subacronicta megacephala. The sequence goes on from OY292526.1 coordinate 1,823,681, forward strand.
TGTTAGATGTCCTGAATTCAATTCTTAGGGGTGTCATTACTCATTGGACTCTTTTCGACGACGCGGCGCGACTGTACTTGTTTCCTCTTTTTCTTCTTCTTATCGACCAATTTTAAGCACATATAGCTTACAATTGAGAGAGAGAGAGGAGGCTTGTAATTAGCAATTTATTAATACCATGTTCATTATATCATATATTCAATAGTCTGTAAGCCTTCTGTAAAATAAATTAATAAATTAATAAATAAAATTAATAAAATTTTATGAATTCTCAGTACCAGCCAGTCGTTAGAATTTATAACCGGTATGTGAGTGTACATAAATACAAATCTGTCTAGCTCTTAAAGGAATACAGGTTAAATATAAATTGGTTAGAAGTCAGGATTGTTTTTATTAGTCAGTAATGAATCTACGGCAACAGACAGCGAGAAGTGGAAGAAGAGTGGGGAGGCCTTTGCCCTGCAGTGGGACACTACAGGCTCATAATAAGTAATGAATCCAACGGCAAACATCAGTAGAGTGATGCCATATAGCCTGAAGGTTTGAACATCTGACTGGATCCAGCTTGACAAGGTGCGATAAGGTGATTGTAGAATCAGACAAAAATCTCAGCTATGCCCGGCAGGTAGGCCCATATAAAGCCAGCATGGTGGACTGCAGCGCCGAATTCTGCTTCTAAGACCCGACCCGTGTCCAGCTTTGTATAAATGGGTGCTAAGGGGCTCAACCCCCCCTTGAGTATCTAGATAAATAGATAGATCCTGGAAAATATTAAATTAAATAAGAAAGAAAGAAACTATATTTATTCATAAAGGAAACATGAATACAGAAAAGGAGAAGGAAGGGGATTGGGGGAGGAATTGGGCCTCTGGCCCTCTCGCTCACCGAACGAAGCGCAGTAACGACACGCTACTACTCGGACGTCGGTCTTCTGCGAGAGTGTGGTACTTCGCCGGTCGAGCCGGCCCATTCATGCTGCGAACAGCGTGGCCCTACCACAACAAAAATTTTTTCACAGCATTTGAGTCTTTTGAGTGATATTGGAGTATTACAACCATAATTTATAATGACTTTATTAGGTACTTCATGAGTTAAAACATTTATGACAAGTTATGACAACACATATCATGTAAAGTAGGTGTTATCACCAAAAACATAAAATACAAAGCACCTATTGTTCTTTGATTGACGTAATACAAACGTCATTAAAGGAAAAAGAAACTAAATACAAACAAGAATACGTTTATTTTTAGTATTAATTGTTAAGAACTTTGCGCGGGGTTAAGTAGCACTTTAGTTCCTCCATTACGTTTACTTTATACTAGCTTTCCGCCCACGGTTTCGCCCGCTTGGTTTCTCGGCTTTTCGGTACTATAATATGTATGTATTATACACTTAAATCTTCCTCTTGAATCACTCTATCTATTTCTGAAAACTGTATTAAAATCCGTTGAGTAGTTTAAAAGATCTAAGCGAACAGACAGCGGAAGCGACTTCATTTTATACTAAGTAAAGATTACATAAACCTTACAGCTAACAACACGTATGTAGAAAACTCTGCTACTGTCGTTACTAGTGTCTATATCGTCCAATAATGCTGCCCAACCTGGCTATCGAACCCAGGTTATAAGCTCAGCAGTCGCATTAGTATACTCTTTGAAACATTATATATGCCCTTCACCGACTCCTTACCAGAAATAGGAATCCAAGAATAGATACAGTAAAGTCACCCAACACGACCAAAATGTAAAAAATATACGCCACGTTCTAAATAAAACTTTGTGATTAAAAAGTTTGTTAAAGAAACTTCCAACTTCCTGATCTTTTTCCTAACTTATAAAAAGTTCGTTTACCTGCAAAAAAGCTATCCTTCTCTCTTGTCGGCACGAGCCATTTTTTATAATAAGCAATGGTGCCATAGTAGGAATTCGATGAACCCAGTTACCGTCCTACAGCTGGGCTCGGTTATCTTATAATAATAAGAAGAAGCTTTGAATCAATCACGCTAGCCTCAATTATAACGGTTTGATGGCATAACTTGCAGCTTGCGTACATAAGTAAGGAGAGAGTACAACTCCAATTAGCAAAAAGCTAAATATCATATAAGAAAAAACATAAGTGAAACATTATCTTTTTGTATTTTTTAGGCATTTTCCATGCAAAGATTATTAAGTTATTTTAGTGAAGGAAAAATACGGCCTCAAAGACGTAAATTAAAAATGTGAAGGCAAATTTCGACATAGCGGGTGGGAGTCGCGGTGGCTTAGCGGTCATAGCGTCTGGTGTACTTAACCAGAAGACGCAGGTTCGAATCCTGCCCGCGGTCGTATTTTTCCTTCACTAAAATAACTTAATAAGTGAAACATCTTGTTTGTCTATGAAAATCCAATACTCCTTACTTGTCTGGCCCTTGTAATCATCATCATCATCAGTTCGCATTCCTCCTCTGCTGGACGTAGACCTCTTTAAATGAACGTCACAGAGCCCGATCTTCACCTCTTTTTATCCAGTTGCTGCCATCCGTCCGCAAATCGTCACTCTACCTGGCCAGCGAACAAGTGTAGGACGCCCTAGGACACCAGAAATAAATCCTGGATCCACACTTACTATCCAGACATGGCTAGATAAACTTCGAGATCACATTTAACAAGCTTTGCACCCCAAAAACACCAATGACAAAAGTATTAGTCACCGGACCCAAGCAATTAAGTGTCCAATAAGTTTTTACTCCACTATAACGTAGTGTAAAGATAAACAGCCTTGAATGTCTGTTGGTCACGATCTATTTATATCACATTTCTTGATGATAATTGCCCTCTTGAACGGTATTTTAATTATTTATAAGAATCTGCGTTATTGATTTACGGAAATGTTGCGATTGCGTATAGGAAAATGCGTAAACTTTATGTAATTTTGAAAGAGTCAGTTGCTTGGAGGGGTAAATAGCTAGCATGAAATCAGCTCGTAGTCTGGATTTGTGGCCGATTAATCGCAATAGGCTCGCCACCTATCACATGGGACCTAAAAATTCCGTCGAAATGTTGATATGCATCTCATTTGTTTCGAGTGAGAACAAAAGCGGGAGAAATATCTTCAAGGGTCGGGACCACATCTCTAGTAGCAACATTTATTGTGGCTTAATAACGACCCCTTCTCACTACGTCCTATTACTAACCATTGTACCATCTAATTGAGCTCTTATCGCCAAGCTCCACACATATTACCCAGGCGATTTATCCTGAATTTCAGTTTATCGACACCCGCCACCGAAGGCTGGCCAACGAATTTGGAGTCCTTAGGGAAATCACTGTTCAACCCATACGCTGATACGCAATATATTTTACGTTTATATTGAACCCTATGTGAATTTTCTGATATTTTTGTCCTTTTATTTCTCTCTATTCCATCAAATATGGAAAATAGAAGATGTTTTGTGATTTTATATTGCTGAATAAAGGTTTTTTTGTTCACTGCAGATAGGTAGGATTTAGTTGTTAATATCAAAAACAATGATTTTTGAATTTCACCATTTTAAAAGTTCTCAACGCATATCAAACTTTTTGGTACAAAAGCATACCTTCTTTTATCACAAAGAAATAAGTATTTTATACGTACCTACATACAAATACGTCGCTATCTTTATTGTACTTATATACAGAAGACTACTTCGGCGCATCACTTGCCAAGAAAGTGGTAAACGCATTCCCCATTTAAAAAATCTCGGCGAAAAATGCCGAGAAATCAAGCATCTGGGTTTTACGGTCTCGGATTACCGTTTTATGGTATTTATTTAAACGAGGTTACGGAACCACGCACATTGATCTATGTTAAACTGTCTGGCTAGACAGATTAGCTATTAGAGAGCACTTCCTAGGCAAGTTTCTCCGAGCTAATCACGAGAAAAGACAAAAACTTAGCTTTAACTTTTCCTAGAAGCAATTTTTGCCGATTTCATAAGAGAGGACGTTCTCAATTGGCTACATTTTCTTATGTATGTTAGGCCGATTGTAAACTGTTTTCGACATTTACTTTTTTATCTGATAAAATTTTAAACATAACATACCATCACGCCTGTATATCCCGAAGGGTTAGACGGAGGTGTGGGTACTAATGTTCACCCACAGTTCGCCGGTATGTTTAGATCTCATGTAATAGGGGGCGAGCCTATTACCATTACCGGGCTCAAAGCCAAAGTCCGACCCCTAGCTAGCTCAGCTAGCCAGAAGCTCTAGCGTAGCAGTCGTGCTTAGGACCATTGGATTAATGATTTAATGAGGCGGTCAGTAGAATAATATTTCCGAAAAAGTCTCATATAAATTTAGTTGGTTGGTTATTGTACCACCGTGCGCCCAGAATGATGGACGTGGATTATTATTTTCTAATAAGTTATTACTTTTACAAGAAGTTTGTTAACAATAAGGATAACTTTTGTTGTCAACTAAAAAAAAAACAGTTTTTATTTCCTAGGTCTTAATACTGATATAGGCATACCTCTTATCTTTATTAATGTCGGTAATACCTTTGACACTTTCTTATTCACTTATCTAATCAAGATTATCACGGTCAAATTAGTAATTCAGGTATTGGAAAAAATCTTTTTGTGTCCAAAACAAGAATTCTAGACACTGACTCACAGGATTCTCCGAGGCATAATATTAGCATAAAATTGCAGTTAGACATCAAGGCCGAATATCATGGCCGATGGCATATTTACTGAAACATGCTAAAACCGGATTGAAGTAGTGTTATTAGAATCTTGAGAATCTTGAGGCCATAAATTACACCCATTCGGGCTTTTCCAGAACACAATGAATCTTGCAACGGATACACATGGCTTAACCTCAAGCTATACTAATCCAGTTAAAGCTAAACTCTCATTGTACGAAAATCCTATAAGATGGGAGATCAGCTTACACTGGCAAATTATAGCTCTACTTATAGCCGTGTGCACACAATACATACTACATCCTCATTAACATACGCACCTATTAGTGTAAATGCATTCCTCAATTGATCCCTGTCTCCATCTGTCTGCGTATGTTTGCTTAGCTTACTTTTCTTGCAACACATACATTGCTAGTAAACACGGCTACACATCAAGCTATGCAAAACCAGTTAAGACTAACCTCCAATTGTAAAGGTTTTCCGCACAATTCAAAACCAACCTATACTGGTTTTGTATAGCTTGATGCGTAGCCGTGCGTACCGTGGTAGGTACTATGTACCTAATTTCTCATCCATTTCTCTCATAAACTCTAATAATAATTATAACGTAGCATTCAGATTCATTCATTCATTTCTGTCAGCCGTCACCTTATCATAAGTACACTCCTTTTTTAATCGAACCCATCCAGCAATCTATTTGTTCGGTCCGTTTCCGCGGTCCTTTGGTCTTTTCTCCCCTCTTGCCTTCCAAATTCACATATATTGCTTGCCATCACATCACCAAGACACCTTTCGTTGACTAATCCATTTATTTCATGTGATTTGGCTTTACCAACCCTGACCCAATAGTTATGGAGGTCAGTTAAATTACGGAATTTAGAATGACAATGTAAGACTCGCATTCCGCGATTTAGAAAATCACTTTCGCGGTGACATCATTATTGGTGACCGGAATGCTGATAGGAACGTAGCTTTGTTTTGATCTGAGAGTATGCCTAATAATAGACCTACTGGGAAGGGAAATCAATGATGGCATATTAACCTAAAACTATCTCATTGAGCACGAATTGTGTCTTTTTTATGGGGTAACTCGGCAAACGAGCAGGCCAGGCACTTGATGGCAAGTATTCATCGCCGCCCATGGACATCTACAATACCAAAGGAGTTACAGATGCGTTGCAGAGTCTATTTAAGGAAAAGGGAAGAGTAGAAGAAAAGGAGAAGAAAGGGGACTGAGGGAGCAATCGGGCCCCTAGCGCTCCAGAAGACAAAGACACGATCTGTATTTTTGTTGATTCCACGAAATGTAGCTTGAGGACCTTAATAAAATCTTTGATCTGTAAAAAATAAGTCCTATACTGTAACATTGTTTATTTGATGATCTTTCTACACATAGTTCCAATATTGTACTTATCTATACGTGACGTGCAACTTTGATATTTTTGCCGAATGTGCAATAAAAAACATGGAACTTACATTTAGATAGGATGGTATTTATCACTGTGACATAATCCAAGATATCGATTGGTAGGTTGATAAATGAAGGTTTGACAAGGTCATAGCAAATGCGCTTCCTACCCTTTAATACATATACTTTATTGTATGCCAATAAATTACAAAGAGACTACAATAACATTTAAAAACATGAAAGGGTCTTAACATTATCTGCAATTACTTCCAGACGAGACTTAGCTTTGCCTAAAGGTTTTGTCACCAACACGACCAAAGGAATCAAGTTTGCTTTAGTAGAAACCAACTTTCGAAAGAAATGCCGGATTGAACAGAGAAATGGACTAACAGCAGTCCTGATACACACTCATCTAAGTGCAGAAATACTTTTTACGATACGTATTTATGTACATTAAAATATTATTCCAGATATAGTATAACTGAATCGAATCGGCAACAGTAGATACCCGCGATTTCCACAAATAAGATATCAGGACACAGTATGTATTAATACTCTATGGTAGTATCGAGAAATAGGCATGTTTTAAGTTTCTCCTCATATCGTGAGCTACGCTGATCATCATATCAACGTAGGCCTCCGCAAAAGAGCGCCAATCATCCCGGTCTTGGGCAGCTCGCATCTTCAAATAGTCTGTCCATTGTGTCGCTGGGCGTCCCTCACTACGCTTACCTAAACACGGTCTCCACTCTAGCACTTGTGTGCTCCAACGATCGTCTGTCCGTCTGCAGACATCGCCTACGCTATACTATAATAATAAGCTACGTAACACTATAATAATTCGTAGTCAGTCTGTCGGTATGTTGATAGAGATTGATTTAAGGTATTTCCCCCGTATAGACGCACAATTTGCGTCGCAGTAACAAATAAATACACAGTCATGGAGTTGATTAATTAATCTTAATAGTACAATATTTGAAATTCCTTTGTTGTACAAGTATTATGATATCGGTCTATTGTCTTAGATAAAACATAATAAATATTTAGATACGTTTATACCCTGTTCATGCTATACATACTTGAGATTACCTTAGTTATAGTTGCATATAGAGTAACTTATGAAGCTAACTAGAATGAATGAATGAAAAAGATATGATGCGCTAAGCTCGGATACACCATAGAAATCCTCCAAATGAATACCTTAATAACTATATGTGTGCGTAATGCGCGCTAAGCTTAATGAGCAGACGGCCTATCACTCTGAAGTGTGGGAAGCCTGTGGTTTCTGACGTCAGGGAGGGACCGAGAGTGGCCATTCGGTAATTAATTAAGACCATGACTATCGAAACTCAATTAATGGATTGATAACATGCTAAAAATCAGTGCCGTAGCTTGCCCTAGTCCAACATTCTGTCAGGGGGTCCTTTTACCGGACTACGGCGAAATCCAAATGGAGGATGATTTTCTGCTTATGTACACTACATCGGGGCCTTTTTAGCCCCAACGGTACCCCCGCAGGTACGTAAGCAGGTAAAGGAGAACAGATTGTAGGGAAAGAAACAAGCTCTTTGCGTAACTACAGTAGTATCCCCGGGTTCCATGGGATTTGGTTTGCGATTAACTTAGAACGTAAGAAAGTTGGGATAGTATGCGACGAAATTGCACGTCATTTTCCAGAAACCAAACAATCTCATAGATGTATGCAACAACTTCTTGATTCTAGTTCGGATTTGTCCACTCTCACGTATTTTAAACAGTCTTTATCGTAGATAAATTTAAGATTAGATTAAGAAATCGCTAAGTAGCATCACGTGCGACAGATTAGAACGTGCACAACGGTCAACGATATTGATATATCGAACTGATTAATTAAATACCAATGACTTTTAACAGTGCCTGGTTGATATTGCGTTTCGTCCATTTTAAGTTCCATCAATAAAATTTATATTTAAACATTTTAATTATACAATATCTGGTTTTTAATTTCTTATTGCGGAGTTGTGAGACATGGCACATTTACAAATATTATGTCAGTACATTAAATACACAAATTCATGTCTGATAGAGACACCATAACATCAAACTAAGATATAGGTAGTATTACCAAAATACTAATATGAAGTACTAGCTTTGCCCGTGGGTTTGCTCCCGTAGACGTATAGAAATAATTTAATCAGAGGTCATCAGTTATGATCTCTTCTTTCTCTGGATATGCATATAACAGAGAAGTCAAGCTCCGGCTTGGTTACGCTAATTGAGATAAGATTTGCCGCAGTTTTTTAAGCTGGAGCTTGGAGCATATGCATTCTTTCAGTAAAACAGCATTAGAATCTTGCGTCCATTTTGCCTACCCACTTGTTTTTTTACAGATACCTATTGGCAGTTTATAATCTATACTAGATATTCAGAATATATGAGAAATAATCTATTTACAACGAAATATCACACACAGACTAATCACGAGATTAAAACAATTATTATACATCAGACAGCCCCTTAATGATTGACCACTATGTGGTATCCTCTCTTTCATCCATATGTCTTCATATAATGATGATTGAACTTCACTTACAGGTAAGTTCGTTTAATCACTCAATATTCTTCAGACTTTCCTATCTTCACATAACGTAAAAAATGTAGCAAATAATTACAATAAAAAAACGACGTAAATAACAACACGGAAGGAAGAAAAATGGTTTCCTAAAACTATTAAATAATGTAAAGTGAAAGTTTTTGCAGTGTGCTTATCAAAGCGGCCATCTTGTAACGTTATTATCACGTGATAATAATCGCGACTCTTGCCACTATTGTAGAGCGATCTGATAAAAATATGTAATTTTTCCGCTGCATTTGTTGTTGGGGCTCCGACGTGATAAACGATAAGGGCAGGTGAAGGTCATAGGCAGTATTAGTTATCTTCTATATTGCCTTAAGAATATAGGTATGGCTTACGTTTATTGGCTTCTAGCTTTCCGCCCTCGGCTTCGCCCGCGTGGACTATACGTTTCTTTTCATTTTACAGGATAATATATAACCTATGTCAGGCAGGAATAATGTAGCTTTCTTTTGTCGAAAGAATTTACAAAATCAGTAGATCCAGAGATTACCACCTCGCAAACTCACATACTTTACCTCTTTATAATATACCTAAGTATAGATTACTACTTGTTTTTTTTTACTGCCTCGTTGGTCTAGTGGTCCCAATCGCGACTGCTACGCTAGAGGTCTTGGGTTCGATCCCCAGGTCGAGCAAAGTGTTATTGAGTTTTTCTATGAAATTCTCAGTAGCAGCTCGGAGTCTGGATTTGTGCCCGGTGAATGGCAATAGGCTCGCCCCCTATTACATGGGACCCAAACATACCGGCGAACTGTGGGTGTACATTAAGATCACCTCTGCCTAACCCTTCGGGGAATACAGGCGTGATGGTATGTTATGTTATGGTATGTTGTTTTTTTTAATGTTTAAATCAGCAAACCAGTATATGATGTTATGTAGTCATCGCCGCTCATGGATACCTGCAATACGCTATAAATATAAGGGCATAATACAAAAAAAAATTGGGAAATCGCGTTTATAGATTCTGGATTCCTACATTCCATCTTATTTTTCTAATAAAATGCTTATTTTTTAAGTGATAAATATGACCGGTTAAGGCTGCGAAAAGGTTTTAAACATCCCGGCTCGAAATACAATTAATGTGTATTATACTAAATTATGTCATAATTACGACATTAAAGCACTTCTGAACTTATCTTTGTAATACTACATAATCTGTTAATTATTATTATTTATCATAATATTTTATCTTTCTAAACTCATGTCATTGATTGATGTATTAATCAACTTATAATTACTACATTAATGTTGATACAGATTCAATCGAAGTCATGTTGTGATTTCACAGTGTGAAAGTTGTAATATTATAAAGGCTACTGCCCTCTTCTATACCATCAAAAGTCTTAGATAGTAGTCAATGTCTGATGAAAAATCTGGAAAAACAGGCCTTTAAATCTCTTTTTTATTGAACTTAGATAATATATAAGCTTACAGGCCGCCTGATGGTAAGCAGCATCAACCTATAGACTCCAATAAGAAAGAAAGAAACAGTTTATTCAGCCGCAGTAAAGACAAGTACATTCATTATAAGCTATAATAACAAAACAAAAATATATAATAATAACGCATTAAGTACTATGCCCAAATTGCGCTGAAAGGGATCTGGTTCAGCATATGCCAGACAAATTTGCCTGACGCTGGTTTTCAACCAGGTCCGAATCACGCACGGACGTGAAAACACAACAACAATAACACCAATGCTATCACTTACGTGTTGTAGTTTTGAGTCCTCAGTTTTTAATTTATTTAGCCCAGTTATTTCATTGGCTACATTACCCTTGAACACATAATGTTGGCACATTAACTTTTGTCGGTAAAATATTTTGTAATGACAAATTCTTGAGCCGAGCTCTGCCCACTCAAAAACTTTTTGCTGTATCATCAAAGTGAAAATGATTTGTTCAAGTTAGTCTATTAGTCTACAGTTGTACTTTTTGAACGTTATTTCCATAAATATTATAAACATCCCTCAAAACGCCCGCCCTTCACCGCCTTTTAGTGTCTTAGCTGTGAAGAAGAAGCGACGCAACAAAGTCCCTAGCAATACATTTCTTTCTTACTGATGTTATTATATCGATAAATGTTTGTGCAATTCAGCATGATGTAGCTGTTAATGTAGCTTAAGATACAAGCTTATCTCTGCTGTCATTGTACTACAAAAAAATACACATTACCTATATGACATAGTATATCTTAAAAAGGTTTTTGACAATAGAACGGATAGCAGCGTTTTAATAACTTTTATAATGGCTCGAAACTGACATGTAAGTCTGCTAAGTTAACTTCTTGTAAATGAATATGGGCTACAATAGCCTGAAAATAAAGTTTATTATTATCTTTTATAAGCGTTTCTTCATATTTATCCTATAATCAGCATACTTGGATCAGTACTTATATCGTAGGTTTTGGTGTGTCAACCATTTGATAACCTACATAAATTATTAATAGTTTGTCATGTATCAGCAATTCACCATTACATGAACTCAATTTAAATACTTCATAATAAACAAACTCATCACTTCCGAGTCTACAATCTTGATTAGCATGTAAATTCATTCATTATAACAAAATATTTAATTGGATTAGACATCGGTTTTGAGACTCACGATTAGTTCTAGCAACAGCTGTTATTGGAATTCAAAACACTATTATTAACTCCACACCTTCAACAACTTCCAGGTTTATTTCCCTGAATCAACATCATGTTTCAGGATCTGCTTAGTCACTATTATAATCACATCGCGATAAAAGTTTGACGCCAGCACTCGTTAATCTAAAGTCTTTATTCCCAACCAATACACTGACTTATGCACGCTATAATAAAGCATATACGTTAAAAATAATTCCTAATTACAATGTTCTGTGACCGTCACATGTATCAAGTACTCAAAACGTAGACAGATTTGATGCCAAAATGTATCCGGTGATGAGTGAAATAATTTGTCTATCTCTCGATATGATAATTGTTTATAATAAGCATCAATGCACTTGTATAAATAAACTTTTTTTTAAAAACTCACTTGAGTTTCGCGTGTCGAATTGTTTCAACGGCCACTCTCTTCCTTATATGTCTCTCTTTGTCTTATGAAGTGAACGTTGGGGAACCAGACATCACAGTTGCCGAAATTCCCAATTTATCCTATTGTCATGTTGTGACTTAAACACAACTTTACAATTCTTTCATTTTAATGCTCTTGTTTTTGTCTGCTTACCTGTTGTAGGCAGCGTTGTGGACTATAGCCTAATTCCTTTCATCCAAAAAGGAGAGATCCATGCCCAGCAGAGGGACGATATAATGGTGATGATGATGATGAATGCTCTTAAAAACAAAAGAAGAGAAAAAAGTGACAATTATAAATGTATGAACGTTATTTGGCACGATACCTAACAGTAGAATGCGGATTGTGGACTTTGGATCGAGCGTAGCGTCATTAGTTTCGTCAAACTAACGTCATTATGAATGCCAACGCTATCAAATCCTGATGGAGCAACGATACAAATCCTGCACAATACGTTGATTCATCATTCGACCTCGATTATTTAGTGGTGGGATCCTTCAAGGGAGTTCCTTAATAATAACCACCAGTATCGCTTTCAGGTTCAGTGTTGCTAGTCCCACAGAAGTACTAGTCGTTCCATGAGAGGTAGAATTTCTGAACATCACTACAATCAAATTGCATAATCGTTATCGCGCCTCATTCGATACATTCCTAGCATCGATACATACATTTACACGTGGGAATCTCTGGCACTATTTACTGGTTTGTTACCTCTGCTGCGTCCAACTAAGGTCGAACTTTATCTTCTATAACCTAAAGCTGAGTTTCCCTTTCGTGTTTAGTATCTACTATCAGTCTATCAGCGCTGTGACGGAAATGTTACGTAATAGTTACGCCCACTGCATGTTTACAACCATAGCCGTCATATACATTACTGGTTCATCTTCTTTTAAATTCCTAATTTTTGTGGCAATGTCCTATTTTTTATAGGAATATCGGACGGTAATATTTTAATTTTATCTCTAGTTAGGTATTGTACAAAAAAGTGACACAAGAAATGTTATTCATCAAGATTCGTTATAGATAACACCAAAGAATAAAGAATATTGTTTTATTCAACTACTCATAAACGAACAGTCAAGATACAAAGTAAAAAAGCAGCAGCTAATATCAGATTTGTAAAAAATAACAAATAATTGTTAAAAGACCCAAGGTCGAAAAAGGTTCAATGTCATATTCAGTGCAAACGATGACCAATGAACTTTCATTTTCAATGTCAACTTTTATTTTATTCGATAAAAGTATAATTATGTAAATAAAGAGTAGATAACGGCTGGCTATGATAATATTTACAACGTATTATTTTTTATGAACTTATCTATAAATTGTTGTCTCTCCATAACTCTTGGGTTAACTAGCAAATAATAACAGGCATCCATCCAATGAATGAATGTGGAAGGATTGCGGGGAACCAAAGAAAAGATGGATGGATTTTGTGAAAGCAGATATGATGGAAAAGGGATTGAATGATGAGATGACGACTAAAAGAGATGAATGAAAGAAAAGGACGGGCTGCACCGATCCCAAATAATTTGGGAAAATGGCAGGAAGATGATAATGAAACATCCAAGATTTTTGAAATGACTGTACTGAGACTAGCTCGCAGGAAGTTGATGCAAATTAATCTCTTGTCCTTAGTTGAAAAGTTTAAAGTTTTTATTTCTTGAAAGCTGTAATTAACACGGAAAAATTTAAAGGCCAACGATCTTATGATAAGACCTTAATTTTTGTTTGTTTTTATATAGGGGACATTAACACTCAACTTGACATATATTTTTTACTTGACTTTGAAATACTATCTGTTATCTCTTCAAGGATAGATAATAGAAAACTAATTAAACATTCGCTCCTTCATTCACATTCAACCATTCAACCGGTGGACTGGACAAGGTTGATTCTTAATAGCTCTCCATAAACGGAGCTTTTTATGTAAGTTTTCAATATTATCTTAGATATTTCACGATGATTAGAGATATTTCATAATTATTATTTATTTATTTCATATCAAATTCCAAGATCCATAATTATGTTGTTAGTCGTTGTTGTACTTAGTTGGTCTTAACCTAATGTTAGTAAAAAATCCCAATTACATATAAACTAAATTACAACGTCTGACACCTACGTGTGCAGCTGTATCCAGTGAGCCAGCATAGGGCTGTCCCATCTATCACACAATACACTCAGGATGCTGTGGGAGCTAGCTCGTATTCTTATAATGCGCTCATACTGACATTTTAACTTGTTTTGTGTTGTTTATGCTACAGTAAAAATTAAAATTTTGTGGCATTAATTTTATCTTAATTTTCAATCGACTAATAGATCGATGCGTTTCCTGGTTTCAAAGGAATGTTATTAAACTTGCTTGTCCAATGTTATCTTATCGAATTCTATTGAGTAATTTTCCGTATCCTAAATTGATAATAGAACAAACAGTATTGTGGTTAATATAATGCGCGTTGACACTAATATAAAAGGTTTATTTGTTACAGATATGTGCATAAGTTTCTGTAAACTAGTGTGTTCCTTTGAGATATTTCAATCAATTGGATTTAATAATACAATACAATAGGCTCGCCCCCTATTACATGGGACCTAAACATACCGGCGAAATGTGGGTGTACATTGGTACACCTCTGCCTAACCCTTCGGGGAATACAGGCGTGATGGTATGTTATGAATTTAATAATATCAAAAACATGTAGATAAGTATATATGATATAGCTACAGAGGGAGGAAAAGGGAGTGTGATTGCGGTTGATTGAGATGTATGGAAGAAAAGATAACTGATGAAGAAAATGATGATATATTGGATATTGGCTATAACAGAAAAAACATGAAAGTAGAATAAATGCATTGCTTCCGAAATATGATAGGCGTAACTACTACAAAGACGATGTAAATTTTAATGAATCTTCAAACAACGTGGCCTGTCATTTTACCCTTTTCACAATATATTTTCTTTTAGTCATTGTAGAACCAAACTATCCCGCTTGTATTCTCAAAGAGTTAGGCAGATGTGTATATTGTATTTATAGGTCACCGGTATATTTTAAAAAATGTTTGTTCCTGCAAAAGAAAACTTTTTCTTATAAAGTAACTAGTACTTATTCTGCAAAAGGCAAACCTGCATTTTCGGAGTGAGAAGACAAAATATGTCGAAATATTGAAATATATCAGAAAAAATCAATATACTGAACTGAAAAGGGTTCCTCTTTGCCAATACAAAACAAATGTTTTGCTCTACTTATGAATAATTAATATTTTTCTCTTTAGTATCCTGTTTGGTAACGTCTGGGTTTTTTGTTGTTTACTTGCTGTTATATAGGTCAGAAGTTGAATAGTAGAAATACTTTAGAAGCTTGTTTTATTATTCAAATCCTCTTCTTCATTGATCAGTCGTCAGATAATTGTAGAAGGTTCAAATTATTTGATATGCATGGCAGCAATAGTGATGAAGCTTATTCGCAAAAGACATTTAAATCTGGATTTATATCTTCACCAGATTTATTAATATTGACTTCCCTATTTGCTTTTCCTGCTAACAGTTCCTTACTGCTTGTTAGTCATTAAAATTATGTTTGTTATACAGCTATACTTGCTTTATCATCCTGCAAAGTGCACTATGGCTACATATAATAAGTACACTGGGTTCACCGCCCTCTATTTGGTGCAGTTTCGTCTGTCACTGCCTCAAGGTTTCATTCACCAATTTCCTGCTGGCCGTCATTAAGGAAAGCTTTATTTGTGGTGCATAGACATTGGAACAAAGACGTTAAAGATGCTTTGCAATTATACGTCTTCCTTGTTACTTCAAATGTAACCACTACGTAAGTATGTATTTAGACTTGAAAGTGTAATAAATAAAGAAATTGTACACCAAATGCTTACCTAGTGCTTCTGAGAAAAAGTCCATAAATTATTTTATTTATTCATATTAATAATAACAAAACGTCTCAGAAAAATATTTCATTAGGCTTAGCTTAGGGCTTAACTGTTAGATAAAAAAATTGTCGTTGAAATCAGTTCCCAGTATACCAACTGGTATGAACCCTGACAAAATAAATGATTACTTAGTAATCATTTAACCGAAACACATTTTATTGACATACCGAATCAATTGATTTTCAAATGTGATTAGAATAAAATTAGCTTGTTGTGGATCTATTATATCATCATCACCATCTACAGAACATCTTAAAATAGTCTTAAACGTTTTGATCTTGTATATAAAGGGAGGAACAGATTCTGGCACAAACCAACGGAAATCACAAATGGAGTCATATAACAGTGACTGGTTTAACCCTGAAGACTATTTTATACGTCAGAATGAAGACAAAGTAGTAGACTAGTTGTAGTTATTTAAAAAAATGGAAATTTAAATGCTAATCTTAGTAATATTGTAAGAAAAGTGCAGCAAAAAATAGAAATTAAAATAGTTGTGGAGATAAAAGAAGTCCGACATTGCATTATAATTTCAATTGAAAATCAACATTAAAGTTTGGCAATGTTGGATGGTCATACAAAATGATGAAAACTTTCCAAAAATCAGAATCTATTCATGTAAATAGTTCACGTAGTCCATAGCCTTCCAAAAGACTTATGGTTTATGAATAGGATCGTCTATACTTACTAGCAATGAGCAGATCAGATACTTTTAAGGAAAAAAAAGTAGATGTCACTGCACTTTATCTCTATTTACGCACGTAAATGATAAATTTGTCGCAAACCATTTGGAATTGTAACTCGAAGGTCAGCTGGATTCGTACTCGTAAACACTTGAGACGATCGAAATACGAAGAAAATTTCATTTGTTATATTTATTAAAAGGCATGTGTCATTTCTTTGATCTACGGAAAATACAGATGAAGAAAATACAGAATGAAAGATGTCTATAATGAGCAAAAAGTAACGAATTCTAGAATAAACAAATCAATAATAACTAGAAATGTAGTTAAAAGTTATAATAACTAGTAATGTATGTTATAAGTGTAGTAAATCAATAGGTACGATTGAGTGACAATTACATGTTAAACTATTTTTATCCTCTCGATGAGTAATTAATTGGGATATTGTTGAAAAACATATTCTGTAGTTTTATTCCTTGAAAATTTAAGAAATATTTCCAGACAATGCTATAAAGTAAACAGCCACTTATTTCTCGAATCAATAACAACTTCCGTCGCACATTCATTCATTAATAACTATTTCCCATCATTAATATCTATCTTATGTTTATTCTTAATTATTTATCTCAGTCGTTAAGCTAGAGTAAATAAATCATTCCGTTTATCTCAATCTAAGCCTAACCTCGTATTATGCATAACAGCGAAAGGCATTGATTGTTTAATGAAAATCACTCTCCTTGTAATCTTTTTTTATAACTCAAATGTTATTAGTATTACTTCTTCTTTCAAATCGACTATAAAAAAATTGTGTTTCTGTAATTATTTTAAGTGTTCTTATGTTTTACTTCTCTACTTACTCTATAATCCATAGTATCTACTCTTCCATAGCTTCTTACTGTCCTAACATTGAACTTACCGCGCCAATCTAGTTCAAATACATGACTGCTTATCTTATCTAAAATCACGTTGTAATCCACGCATGTTAACCATGTAAACAAACTATGACCTAGGTTCAATAATAACCTAGAGAACTGTGCCACAACGTTTGGCAATGTCCGCACATATTTAGAGCCACAGTAATAGACATTTCATTTAATTATATCTATTAAATGTTGTTCGCAGTTGGCATTGTTTGAATGTTTTGAAGGGATGTTTCGATATTTCAAAGCAAAGGGAGGGAGTTTGGTTTCTATAAATAGATTCATTTCTCAAAAAGTTCTAAAACCAAAATCAATTATTATTGATATTTTTATATGGACCAACAAATTATCATCACGATCCACCAGCCTTTCCCCGACTGTGAAGCCAGCTTCGATAGATGCGATTATATATGTCACACCTTTTTTGTAAAAAAAGAAACATTTATTTTAGAATAGATAAGTACATTCATCCATAGTTTCACATTGATTGCTCTCTTGTCTTGTAATATAAAATTTAATAATTATTGGTCTACAATACATACATTATAGGCTATTGGCAGTAGTTATCGCGACATTTAACTCTACAATATATACAATTAAGTACCATACACAATATATGAAAACAAATTGTCACGCCCAGGCGTCGAAGTATTCCTCCGCATCACTGTCGTCTGGTAACGTGCCCAGAAGACTGGCAGCATTGCCACGTTGAATGGCAATACTCATTCTTTGTCCCAAGAATAACCCAGCCCTCTGGTCACGTGAAGAGTCGACAAGTCTCTTGGAGATTTCCTTAAAAAGGAGGCGCGCACTTGGACCCCATGGCCCGAGCGTTTCGACTCCAAACGGCTCAAAAATAGCTCCCATTGTGGTTACTATATTTTCGCCGCTTTAGAGTCTCTGCGCCCGCAGCAGCAGCGCCAGCACAGCCTGCCGAGCTATTTTGTATAATATTTCAATAAATTCAAGGTCAAGGGATTTGTGATATTCGCCCTGGCTAGACTACCATCAGACCTACGCAACCTATTTTTTGGGAAATACCAATATTCGAAGGATAGACTAGACGTCAGGCTTTTTGGGCTTCTGATTACAAGTAACGATTGTTCGTATTAGAACCGGGGCAGATGGCTTTACGTACGGAATGGTCTCGAATACTCTCGATGTGTTAAAAGTGATCTGACCCATCTACAGATCGCTTTTCGATTGAAAAGCCTAAATAATCTAACTTATAACCTTTTGATTCTAACATACCGAAACCTATTTGGTGAAAGTCCAGCATAGTGATTCACGGTTAGCTATAGGATATTGTAGGTATTTATTTAAATGTGTATGTCCCAGAATGACGATGTTGTTGTTGGCACATTCCCTTGCATATCATGCATTAAGTACATTAAAAGTATTAATGCAGGATAAACACCTATTGATTAATTAATTAATTGTTTATTAGTTGTGTGTGACTCCGTTTAAATGTAATTGTTTTTCTACGAGTTTATAAGCCAATATCAGGATGAGCACAACGAATTTGATGTCGCAAATAACTGTGAAAACAGTCTTGGTATCGGATTTATCTTTATATGTGTATAAAATTCCGTGTTTTTTACCTTCTCCTTAACAGCGTTGCAATCGGCAATCGGTGATATTTTTTGCGTGGGGTATCTATACTCCATTTGGTTAGGTACTTAACTAAAGGTAAACAAATCATAAAAAAGGTTCTTTTGTAGGGTCATTTTTCTTTTCGAAATAAACACACACACACATCACCAAAATAAATTATTAAATAACTCAAAATCACATTCTCCTTTTATACTAGCATATCTTACTACTTTGCTTAATATTAAATAGTTACTATTATTCTTAAGCTTGCATACAATTAATTAAATCAAAATTTATAATTATGTCAAAAAGTATTGCAATGTGCCTACTAAAACGAATCTAAAAATACAGATATTCAAAACATTTTTCTGCGTAGTAGACTTTAGATAACTCGAAAAATTTGAGAAGTAGTACTGCGAGGAAGCGGAGCGAAATAATTAACCGATATTATACTTAGTCGGGTAACCAGACGCCATACGTAACAGTTTGTATTTACTTTACTTTCGTTCGTTTTTGTGTTTCTTTTGCCGCAAATGGTGTTAGATAGTTATTGTTCTGTTTGTTTGTTGGTTTTATTGATTGTTGGTTGTGTTGTTATTAATTTCACTCCCAATTCATATGATACCATTGTAATAAAAGGTTGAACAGCTCTGAACGCCGCCATTTTTATTGTTTACCTTTAGTTAAGTACCTAACCAAATGGAGTATAGATGGTTCGTAGCTATAGTATGAAGAGGTAGCGGCGACATTCTTTGGTATGTGGGGAATCCATTGGTAACAGTTAGTATTTCTATTTAAGCTGTTATAATGATTCCAGACGCGCAAACACCAATTTGAAGTTGACACCCTTCTAACGTTGTCAACCTATCAAATTGTTTTTTTGTTATTATAGTGTCATCCTTAAACAAAGTGAACACTTTCTTTTACTTTAATGTCTTAAATTTTCCTATAATTAATGTTCACTTCACAACAAATTGTTCCATATAATTGTCTATTTACATAACAATCAACTGTTTGTCCCACAATCAACTTCGGAAAATTTTGTTCGAACAAAACAGTCTTTCTTGTTATCTTAATACATTCTATTTATAACATTAATTAATAACACAGGGGTCAAATATTTATTTTATTTTCATTGATAACGGACGCGTCGCTTTAATAATCTTATTCAATAAACATGTCTCCTATTATTCTGCACTCTATCACATAACAATAAGGTTGCTATTATTGTACGCTTTCGCACAACAAGTGTTATTCAGATGCATTTGATAAAGTGTACATATTTCTAGGAATGATGTAAACCACTTTATTGGCTCTTGTGTGACATAAGTGTGTAACAATAGTATAATTGTACGGATAATGTTATTGTAACTGAGATAAAAATAGATTATGTGGGGTGCAGTGGATGCAAGATGCAGATAATAAAACGCTAATATATTTAACACCATCTAGTAGTTTTATGATAAAACAGTTGAGTATTATTATATTAAATTATACATATATATCGATACTCCGATTCTACGGAGCTTATTTATCTTTAAGAATAAATAATCTCCAAAACACTTCCGTCAATAGTTGACAGTACATAAATAATCGTGTTGTTATTTTTAACAAGGTTGTACATAGTAAAATTGATCTGTAATGTCATGTACCAACAAATTTTACCATCCATTGTCTTTATGACTAACACAAAACGATAAACTTGATATCAAAGCTTTAATGTTTAAATTCAAGGTCTTTGTAGTAAAATTGATCTGTCATGTCATGTACTAACAAATTTTACCATCAATTGTCTTTATGACTAACAGACAACAGATATAGATATTTATGAAAACGATAAACTTGCCATAATAAAAAACATATTTTAGTATTCCCTGGATTACCAGGAATGGGATCATTCTATAATAGGCCCTCTCTCTAATGACTTGCCATTTCAGGAATCTCTTTTATCTATAGCCCCGCATATAATTTAAGGGTTGGAATTAAACATTATCACTTTCATGCCTGCTATCACTTCATCAAGAGAATAAATAAATTACGTATTACGTTTGTTCTTCAACGTTGTTTTTTTGTCAACGTTTAATGAAATAAATATCAGTATGCTGTGACCTATAACAATAACACACGTTCTTGAATTAGTTGAACCCGTTTTTAGCCTAATTTACTGTGTTTGCTGTGTCACTGTTTTTTTGCTTTGTAAGGATTGTTATTTATACGGTGTGGTATTTTCCAGTTTTTTAAACTATAATGTGGGATGATAAAGAGTATAGGCAACAAGATGCTGCCCTGAGGTATACCCAAACAGAAGGAGCTGAATCTTCTGTAAATAATTGCGGGAGTTCATAAAATCTTGTACAATACAATTTATTAAGTAGAATAATAAAGACAAAACAGAATGTTACAAATTTAGCTTTGTTTCAATTGACACCTTTTAACTTATTACTAGAGTTTTGATAAAGTGAATTTTGTTTGTGTTCGTTGATTCTCTAATCCGAAAACCTACAAGTAATTTTGCAACCATTAATATAATTCAAAAGTCATTCGACATGTGCATTAGTAGATACTTATTTAAACACACGACCGTTTATCTAACAAGCTTCTACAGAAGACTGACTTATTTTAATTTAATTGGAACTACTTCAGACCACTTATGCTAATTAAAACAAGACTAGAGAAACCTGGGAATTCTCACAACACTCTGAGCATGTGGTTACGAAGCGTATTGCTGGTGAAGTTGTTGTACTTTATTTCTGGATTATACAAGAATAGTGTGTGCAGACTTTTAGATGATTAGGTGATCTGTGTCTAAATGTGGCCTTTCAAACCTACTGAATTCGTAATTGCTAATACAACCAACAATATACATATGTACAAAATGACAATGTATTTGTCTTCTCTATCATTACTATTTTGAAGCGATTACTTAACTGAAAAATAATTTATAATTGCGTATTTCGTCTACATTAAATAAAATTAGGTTTTGATGTTTTCTTTAAAAGCTTTAAGTAATCTTTTAGATACCGATACATTCATATGAAGTCAGTAAACATTAGCTGCAATTACGATACCAGCTAAACAGTAGAAGGTCGCGAGTTCATTGAACTGTTAGTTATTAGAGCGAAGAACTTGTGCTAAGCATTTGTAGTAGTTTATCTAAGTATAATTCGTAATTAGATTGTAATTTATTGGAGGTCGCATTCTTGGTCGCCTGTCTAGTTATGTGGTCGAAAACGTTTTCTTACAAGTAGGTCGTCTTCGTTAGTTATTATGTTCACTAAGCACGAAGTGAATTATGGTAAATGATATCTTTTAAAGACGCTTTTACGAGTCAATATTAAAAAAATAGTAGATCGTGTCCTATGTGACGCCCTCTGAAAATAAACACTGTTGTAACAGTATCATGGTTCTAGGAGATATACCAAATTCTTCCATAATGAAAACAGTAGTACCGGCTCCTCATAACCTGATGATAAACCATTTCGTTTGGTTAAAAAAGATACTTAGCATCAACTGATATTATAGCTTCATATACTAACGATTCTGATGGTAAAATAAAATCAGAATGGAACTTTACATTACTTTTTGCATGCAATAAAACAACAAAAATGATTTAAGATGTAGGTATCCTTATAGATACCCCAATAGAAGGTTATAATATCAAACTTACCAAATGATCACTCAATCTCCATTAAAGAAACGAATAGAAAATATTAGATACAAAAAACCTACGAATAAATAATACTCAGGAAGCGTAACTCTGAACAAATTCCGCTCAAAAAGTGGACCTACTTCAAACCAAATGAAGACGATTCAAAATTCGAATCACTTGCGATGGTTTCAAATAGACATGCTTGGTAATTGGTTTAAATTCAGAGAGAAAACAGGGATTGGTTCGCGCGCGTGCTGTAATGTCTGTTATGACATCAGAGTCAAAATGGCGTGGACGATATTATGGAATAAGTAGACCGGACCAAGTCAATAATAAAACAATATTATAATTATATTAAATATTTTATACTATTGTGATTTTTTTAAATTATACTATATTAATACAGGGTGGAAGGGACATCGACGCACAACCGCAATTCAGTACATGACTCTGGACCCCCCCCCCCCCCCGCGTAGATATTTTTCGTCGGTTACTAAAAAGGCTTAGATTGGGTACTTTTTCGATTTGTTGTATGGTGCTAAAACGAACAAAGCCGATGGTTTGCCAACAAGAATTGCGACTTCATATATTGTTGGAGCGTTGAAATAGTGTTAGTGTATTCAATTGGGTCGTTTGTTTCCTCTGTTCATAACCTTGGCAATAGGTCACCAGGTTCCTTTAAGGTTTCTGTTGACCTGGTACTTCAGTTATATGTGGATATTTGTACAAACTGGTACTGCAGTTTTGTGTAACATGGTTTATCCCTTTAATGATTTGTAAAAATATTTTTCATCAAAATGCATGGAGCATACTCTGCTAGTTTTCACAGGCATCCAGTCATGCTCTCGTCTTTCTAATTGAACTGCAGCTATCCACTTATTTTGCCGAATGGGATCGGCAGGTAAACTAAAAAAAAATACTTTCTAAATTTGGTAAAAAATTGACTGACTTCATTTTGCATAATATTGACCATCTCGTTTTGATAACGTATTTGAACAACTTTGAATATAATTATAATTAAGCTACTACTTACAAGTGAAAAGTGATCTCTGGACATTTTAATCTTGTATGTCTCCTGCACCACTGCACAACACATGATGGCATGATGATTCACAATGATATTAAGCTAAAACGTTTGACATATTCTCGCTTGCAAGGAAAATGTCCGACTGATGGCGCGCTGGACACAATTTTGAAGCCCCGCCTACTTGGACACAACTTTTGTTGGGTCATTTTCTTAACGCAGTTACATTTCCTGAGTATTATTTATTCGTAGCAAAAAACGACAAAACCATGACAGTTATCAAAGTCGTTCTCAACATACTAGTAAATCGTGACTATCAATTTCGTTCTAAATGTATAATCATATTGCACATTCATAATTTGTTTGCTTCACTTAACGTTGACATACTCCAGCTATACAAACACCTTGATTAATGCTTAAATCTCATTATATCTAATAGATGTCTGGTACATCTATACTCCTTTTTTGAATCTAAACATATTGAAAGCTAAGTGTTTGGATGACATAGTCATGACTCATTCAGTGTAACGGTTACTTGAAACATCTGCCAAGAAACTATTGCTTGCATCGGAACGGGTGTCATGTGTGACGTCACTCTAGAATCCTTTTTTAGCTTTGAGTGAAAGGAAGATTCTATATTTAGGATAGCTCGGTTGCTTATTTTTTATTTCGCTTAAGATAGGTACTCGTCAGTTATATTTTCTCTGATAGGTAGGAGGAAAAATCTAATGATGGAGATTTGCAAGAGAATTTTGTCTCTATTTTATTTTTTATGGTATAACTCGGCAAACGAGCAGGCGAGCTACCTAATGGTAAGTAGTCATCGCCGCCCATGGACATCTGCAAAACCAGAGAAGTTGCAGATGCGTTGCCGAGCCTATTTAGGGAAAGGGAGGGGAAGGGGAAAAGGAAAAGGAAGGGGATTGAGGGAGGAATTGGGCCTCCGGCCCTCTCGCTCACCGAACGAAGCGCAGTAGCGAAACGCTACTACTCGGACGTCGGTCTTCTGCGAGAGTGTGGTAGTTCCCCGATCAAGCCGGCCCATTCATGCTGCGAACAGCGTGGCCCTACCACAACAAAAAAATTATAGTAATAATTGATGTTTTGGTATAGAAACTGCCATGTTTGCAGTATAGTGTGTAAGTAACGTACACACGGGTACACATCAAGCTATACAAAACCAGTTTAGACTAACCTCCCAATGTAAAGGTTTTCCGCACGTTTCAAGGCCAGCCTATACTGGTTTTGTATAACTTGATGTGTAGCCGTGAGTACCATTTCAATTTGATAATTTACATTCATCTTAATTGAGGCTATATCAAGGCTCAACTGTCTGGAATTAGGATCACACGATAAGCGTTCTAAATATTCAATCCGTTTCTGGCTTCTTACAGCTTTAATGACTTAAGATTTTTTTTGTCATACTAAACGTTTTATCTTCACCATCTAGTTCCTCGTAACAATTCTAATTACGTATGTAAGCATGCATCATTATCTTCTAGAGATTAGTGTTATTGCATTAGCTCACGACCATGCTTACTGCCAGTCGCAAGTCGTGACTACTGCTTACTTATCCGCGATAACTTTCTTCACTCATACGTGTTTTTGGGTATACATATTTTTTTAAAGTCAAAAAAGGCATGACTCTTATGCCTAAATCGTGATTTGTGAGAGTTTTTACATATTTTCAGTTACAGGGTACTCATAGGTCCGTGATTGTCCTGAAGTGTTTTACAAGTATAGCTTTATCTGCTTTGACGAGAGATTTACGCGAAAGAATTTTCAATTACTGTAAGAACATTCCAGACATGATTACGTATAAAAGCCGTCACAAGTCTTTAAACGCTCACAAAAACGGATTTAAAGAAATCACAACGTAATCCAATACAAACAACAAAATAAATAGGATTGTTACATTAAAATTGATTCCTGTTTAACTTGCCGTCTGATGATTCAATAACAGCCAAGTTTGATTAAACATCATGAACTTAATCAAGAGTAGCTTTAAATTACATTGAAATCCGCTCTATTGTTTCTGTACGTCTGACTTGATATAAATGTAAAGCGATCCACAGAGGCAGATATGTTTTGAATCCATAATTTGAAGCAGCATTACAAACTAAGTTACTTTTCATATAAATATTACTTTGTGAAGTAGAACAGCTGATAGATAAATGTATAAATGCTAACTTCAAGTAAAATGCGTTCAAGATAGAATGATGACGATTTAACAGTGTTAAAGATCTAAGTTTAGCTTGGCATTTGTGTGAGCGATTGCCAAAGGCAGAAAGTTGTAGATCGAGCCGTGCTTCACTTCAAACAAATATGAAGGTGTCATTGCGTATTCATTTAATTCATTAGTAGACTCTTATGTTAAATTCTTTAGTAGATTTTACTACTTCTACGCTGGCATTCAGATTACTAACTTTGAGGAACATAAATCAATCTGAATTTGTCAAATGGCAATAATGTTGCCTTCTATTATATGAGACCTAAACATACAGGTGAACTGGCGGTGTACTGCAATACACCTATGCATAATGCAATTTTAAAGCTCAATAACGCACAAATAAAGTATGTTTACTAAATAAACACTGTTTACAACATATTTATGGAATATTCAGTAGAACCGCACAAACTACTTACTTCTAATACAATGTATAAAGCAGTTTGTATATTGAAATATGCCTGATTAGTTTAAGCTTCCATAAGCTATGTTTTGCTAAACAGGGCTACAGGGAATGATTATTAGAGCGTGAATTTTGAGTATTTATGTATCCCGTCAAATTTAGATATGGAAACAAAGCTTAGAATAGATAATTATTTATTCGTAGAAGTGCTGGTATACAAACTGGATCATTCTTCTGTAAGCTTAATCTCAGTATATGCCATCATTTCTGGAAACCTCAAAGAAATATATTAAACTTGTTATGATACAGTTTTGTTGTATTCGGTATTGTTAGTATGAATACCGTTATATCTTAGTTGTGTTTGTGCTTTTTATCAATAACTATAAAACATTTTTTTTTAGCCCTTAATTGCACTGAATAACTGTATAATGCACATACTCATGAAACTCTTGAGAACTTTGTCTTTTCTACCCAAAACATTGCTAAACTAGCATTCGACAAGACGTCTCCCAATTTAAAACACTTATTCAAATAATAAAAAGTACTATTTTAAAACATACATTCACCGTCTTCAAATTTTCGTCTTTATTAGTAACATTACATACATCAATTACACGCCTGTCCTCAATTCTCAAATTTATTCCACCTCGATCAATTAAGCGAACGGTCTCATAGACTGTTTCATGTACTATATATTGTGTATGAATTTCATTACATGCTCGCTACACACAATCAAATTTATAGTCTGTAAGCTTGATCTAATTTGCACCGAGCGTGACACATTCTTTAATAAATCTTTGTCCTTTTACTTGAAGTATCATGTGTATTCGTGCTAAACTTTATCCTATACTAGTCGCTTAGACTAGTCTCCATTTATAGCCCGTATGCAGTCATCAGTTGCGTTCAAGTTTCTAGACTCCTTTTAAGGTTAGCCAATGTGACTTTAAAATAGACCCCGACTACTTATATAAAGACAGGAATAGATAATACTGGTAATTGATATAGTGCCGTCAGTTTAAATGTAGATTTAAGATAAGCGAATGTGTTAACGTTTTTGTATAACAAAATGGCGTCCCGTGCGCGCTTCACCTGCTTAAATTTACTCCTATATTCCGACTTTTCTACGAATTCTTTCATACAAGCCTTGTCCCGACCACTAAGAAAACACCCAAAGCGGTTGAGCCGTTGTTTATAATTTGTGATCAGACCTCTTTTACCTCCGTATTCGTAAACGTTATCTGGAAAATGCCGATATCCTAAGCATAAACTGACTGTCAGGCTTTATGGACTCCTGACTACAAGTAGAAATGGTTACTACTCGTTTCTACGTAAGTATATTACGTACGTATATTATTATTTGCCTTTTCTACAACAGTATAGTAATTTAAGTAATTGTGTGTATGTCTACATGAACTCTTACAATCGTAAGTACATCTTTCTTTAATTTGGCAGGTATAACAAAAACATAAGATTTTTTTATACAATTTTAGTGACTGGTCGAGTAAGGCGCCTTGTGGCACCCTGCCAGATACTCTTCAACTGAAGCTTTATATTGTTTACAATTTACGGATTGCTACAAGCATGTGGCAATGTAAAATCCAAATGCTAGTTCGTAAAATCGTCCAAGTATGAACAACAAAAAATATTTTTGTTATTTATAAATCAACAAACAAAAAATATTCTGATAGGTAAATTATTCTGGTTAGGTAAATGTTTTAAATATTTAAAGACTTAAATCCACTCCACAAACAGTAACTTAAGTCGGTTTATTATTATTACTTGGAATTAACATTTTATCTTTTTTAGATAATGTAGTTTACACCGAAAAGCTAAAACAAATCTCTTACATAATTATGCATTTACTGCAAGATAACAAAAGAAAGTGCTTGTTTACATTTACTGGTGGTGTTAAAAATGTGCCGCAGCCGGCACTTACTGGCCGTGCGCCAGAGATGCGCGTACGCATCGTTAGCATAAATACGCTAATTAAAATTGTTTGAGTTGCTATAATTATTTCGATTGATGACATGCATACATATCGTCACGCCAGTCTCACATGAGTGTAGCCAGAGACTATAGATTTCTATTTGCTACATATACTTCATTAACCTCCTCGTCTTTATGCATGATCGTCGGATTAGGGTGCTCGTAACCTTGTATTTTTGCTGTGATGTGATGATAACTTAAACAACTCCAAGAGTTCATGGTATAGAAATCTCCCTCGTATTCTTGAGGAATGTCAAGACTGTTTTGTTGGATATGTTACTTGCGCGATTCAGGTTTTTTTCGTAGTTCCATCTAACGCGCTAGATGTCGTTATCCTCAGACTAAGATTTTCTTGTGTATCAATTGGTGTGAAGTAAATTTACCAAGAAATTAAAAAAATAATAAAATAATTGTTCATGTTGCTTGTGAATCTCAATTTGAAAAGAAGCGTTATTGAAGTCAAAATCATATCAAGTAGATATTTACCCTAATTTACGCGCTACTGGGTTTTGAAGACTATGCCTATAGACTTCTACTCCATATATCTGCCATTTAGTTCCTACCAGTAAATAAGTCGCCAGTATACAATTTAAATATTACGAATAACTTGTGGAACAATTTAAATAGAAAAAAGCAGAAACATTCATACAGCGACATGCAACCATTATTAATTCATTAGATGGTAATATGGATGCGGAAACTGCAGTATATGTAATGTATTACGGAACTTTATTAATATAAGATGATATTCAAAATATGGACACGATTGTTGCAATAAAAGTTAGGAACGTATAGCTCTGCAAAATCAATCTAGCTTTATTATTCCAATATATTTTGCCGGCTTTTTAGATGTTAATTATGCCATGTTAATGAAGATTTGCTAGATTTAAAGAAGCCTATTACCTTCAAAAGGGTCCCATCTACCTCTTATCTACCAAAATTTATAAAAATTGTTTAAGGCGTTAAAGCGTAACGTAGTTAGGATTCGTCTGTGCCAGTCGTAGCCTCACTATATCTACGCCAAACATCTACAGACTAAAAATTAACAGCAAACTAATTAAGCTCAACAAATGTCAACAAAACAGAAGTCGACCGTGAAACTCTATCATTTCTCGAAGCGGAACAATTTGCACAATTTGTCAACATACAATTGTCAGCACGTATTGTGTGCAACAATGCTTAACGCGGAAACTAAGGAAGCACGTACATTGAGAGTACTCGTGCACCTTCTTGTTATAAAATGATGCATTAGGACGTTGCGGAAGGTATGATGAGGACGTGGTAAAATTAGCGTAGGTTCTGGAGATCCACGCAGCATGAATGGGCCGGCTTGACCGGGGAAGTACCACACTCTCGTAGAAGACAAGAAATTATGAGTTGTGCTCGGAGTTTGGTGGATATGTCCGGTGAATGGCAATAGGCTCGCCCCCCATTACATGACTGTGATTATGTAGGTACATTAGTACACCTCTGCCTCACCCTTCGGAGAAAACAGGCGTGATGGTATGTTATTTTCATAGAGACGTCATTCAAGATAGTTCTGTTGATCTGTCGTGTGTGCGATGTACTTTAGCTAGCGGAGTTGCGGAAGTCACAAGGTCATATTTTTGCAGTTTTATGACTAAGATGCAACATTAAGAGATTTGTAATGTTTACTTTTTAATAGTGACCGTGAATTTTATATCCGCTTTCGTAAAACTACTTGATCTCTTGCAAAATCCTCGACATTGAGCGTGCCAGTCATAATTAGCTGATAAACTAGCAGCTGCTGAACTTTTTTTAAATGGGATAATTCGGCAAACGAGAAGGCGACCTACCTAATGGCAAGTATCATCGCTAACTGTGGACATCTGCAATACCAAAGGAGTTGCCGAGCCTATATAAGGAATAGAGAGGGGAAGGAGAAGGAAGGGGACTGAAGGAGGAATTGGGCCTGCGGCGCTCCATACTCACCGTACGAAACGCAATAGTATGCATACTGCTACGACCCATTCATGCTGGAATGTGGACGTGCCAGTGAGACACTACTACAACTACTATAGGTTCTGGCTTCGATGCGAAGGCATGGTCAATCAAAGTTTTTCTATAAAATTCTCATTGGCCACTTGGAGTCGGATATACATCGCACCTTTACAATTAAAGAGACCTATTACTAAATTTTACCATTTCCACTTTAAGTCAGAAATGGACCTAATACAACCAAACTCAATGACTCTTAATACAGGAAAGACCAAATTAGCTTTGTCCCATTCTAATGTAAGCTAATTTGGCCTTTACTGTATTATGAGTCATTGAGTTTGGTCGTACTAGGTCCATTTCTGACTTAAAGTGGAAATGCGTGGAGTGCGACATATGTCCCTTTAATAGCAATGGACTTACTCCCTATGAACCATATGCGATGTAAAACATACTAGTTGATATTTACTTTCTAGAGAGATTCCTTCGTTAACTCATGAACTATGCGACTGCCTGGCATGGCTGGACAGCTGTGCCTCTCTCAGAATGAGAGGGGTTAAACTATGGTAGGTGTAGTAGAAACGTACAAGCATTTGGGTTTTTCTATGAAATTCTCAGTAGTAGTTTGGTTTTGTGCCCGGTAATTGGCAATAGGCACACTATTACAAAGGACTTGAACATATCGGTGAACTGTGTTTCTACACAAGTACAACTCTGCCTAACCGTCCAAAGAAAACAGTCGTAATTGGAATAATATAAACTTTAAGTAACTTCTAAACCAATTAGTCATTCATATATCAACATACAGCAACCAATTAGTCTATATCAACCAAACGGAAGGCAGTCGACTGTATTTGCAACATAACTACAGTGCAGTTAACGATAACGAAGCTATTTTAAGCATTTCCTATGCGGTCTCTATTGCAATCACACCTAAAAACTTAAGTACAGAAGGTTCACTTTAATCTTACACTAAATAATCCGCAGGAAGCAGTGATAGCCTAGTGATATGACCGTTCGAATACCAAGTCATAAGTCTCGAGTCGAAAGCGAAAGCGTCATGTGCGTATTAATAAATGAATTTTGGGTAATTATGTGGTTAATCATGTGGGTAATCATGTGGTTAATCATGTGGCTAACCGGTCCGTGTCAAAAAAGACACGGCTGGCTATCCACAATGGCGTGCTGGTACCCACACTTATGTATGGAAGTGAATGTTGGGTATGGCAGAAGAATCATGAAAGTAGAATTAATGCTGTGGAGATGCGTTCCTTGCGAAGTATGTGCGGTGTTACTCGGAATGATAGAATGAGAAATAGTGTGATAAGGGAGCGTTGCGGTTTAAAAGATGATATAGTGACACGCATTGAAAGGGGTATGCTGAGATGGTTTGGACATGTCGAGAGAATGGATGAAAGGCGATTAACGAAAGGGATTTATAAAGCGAATGTCAGTGGAGTCGCCGGGACGGGACGCCCTAGAAAGACATATCACGACCTTATTGGTGAGATCCTTCAGAAAGGTCAGGTGCGTAGTACCCACAACAGGCGCATGTGTATGACAAGATGTATGAATGTGGACGAAGGAATAGAAGTATGCAAGAATCGTAGCAGATGGCATTCTGTAGTTTCTGCCTACCCCTATGGGAAAAAGGCGTGAGTGTATGTATGTATGTATGTATGTATGTTTTGGGTAATTAATTAATTAATTCCTTAAGCAATTTCGCAAATTTACTTATGTGCGTATTAAGAAAAACATATCACTCGCTTTAAACGCTGAAGGAAAACATCGTGAGGAAACCTGCATGTCTGAGAGATTTTCTGAAGAGTGTGCGTAATCTGCCAACCTGCAGCCGACTACGGGGACAATAGCCTAACCCCTCTCACTCAGAAAGGAGACCTGTGCCCAAAAGTGGGAGATTTTCATAAAAAAAACTCAATAACACTTTGCTCGACCTATGAATTGAAACCAAGACCTCTAGCGTAGCAATCGCTTTTAGGACCAATAGACTATAAATGAGGCAGTTAGAAAGGTACAGTCTGCATTGAATGACATGTCAGAATGACAGCTGCTGTGTATGTGTAAAACCTTCATCATCGTTACATTGTAACTAAACAAGAAAGCGCACATTCACATGACTATATTCAGTGTTTTGTCATTTGAAAGCGGGATCAATGAACTTGCACACAAAATGCTTACTCATATGTACAATGCAACAATGAAAAACGTATATCTATAAATACGTTTATTTATATATATGCTGCTAATATGCGAACATTCTACTACTCTCCTTGAATACCGTTAGTGTCACCCTGTAGAAATTTCTGGAAGCTCATGGAAGTTTCAAGACTTTTAATAATCTTATTCAATAATTTCATTGCAAACATGGATCGGATCAGTTTAGACTGACCTGCCAATGTAAAGATTTTCCGCACAATTCAAGGCCAGCCTATACTGGTATTGTATAACTTGATGTGTAGCCGTGTGTACATAGATCTTATCTAATCCTTATATTATTTTAGATCTCCACTTTCTGCCGTCACATTGGCATGCAAGTTTTTAATTATAATTACAATAGCATTATAATGTCTGTATCATGGCAAATGTATATATCAAATGTCAAATGGATACAGTTAAATGTCACGAATATATACTTTTATATTTGGATGTTATTGCCCATAGGGATTCCCTTCCAGATATTCCTTCACACTGTACCCTCTCAGTTAGGAACTGTTTTAGCTTATGGAGCTCTTGGTACTAATATTGCATGGGACGCGCAGCCGATGCCGCGCAGGTAGCAGCATATACAGTTGACAGTATTAGGAGCATTTCTTCGAGCGTTGTCGTGTTCCTATT
Source organism: Subacronicta megacephala (assembly GCA_958496365.1). Taxonomy (NCBI): domain Eukaryota; kingdom Metazoa; phylum Arthropoda; class Insecta; order Lepidoptera; family Noctuidae; genus Subacronicta; species Subacronicta megacephala. The sequence goes on from OY292526.1 coordinate 1,856,669, forward strand.
ACGGTGGGGCAAAGTGCTTTATATAGGTCATGTTTCACAAACACTTCATAAGTTCAACGTCCCAAAAACAAGATCTTTAGTCAGATTATGTCAAGGACAGTAGATATTAAATATGTAGGTACTTTATGAACGAACATTTGGCACGTGTTGGGGATTTACATTTACATAAATATATAAGTATTAACAAATATATGAATTTTCCATTGAAAGAAATGTTCCTAGCGAAAGAAATCCCGAAGAGGCCGAATTTTTCTTTCACTAGTAAATTTTCTTTCTATAGAAAATTTATATCTTTGTGAACATTTCGAATTATTTAATGCTAAAATATAATAAAAACTAGCAGTATATACGTATTGTTTGATATTATTAAGTTTAAATTATCTTTTACTCTACAATAATAATAACGCTATGCTAAAGAAAAACACACAACGCTCATTCTAAGAAAGGTTATGCAGAGGTGAACTGAAAATGGAAGAAATATTATTTATTGGCATAGTCACCGACATACACACAATAAAATAAAAAAAACTAATGATTATAAAAAGGCATAATAAATTTAGTTTTATTTAGTCCAACTAAAAACCACACCACTAGTAAGTTGCCTGACGCTGGTTTTCAATTGGACCTTAAAAGTGAGTCTAGAGTTTAGTATAATATGGGCATACCCTGTCGCCTTCTAAAGTGGCAGACTAAGACTATACATAAGGAATTCAATCCAGCCTATTGCTAACCCCTTATTTAAATGAATATAACATTTGGCAAAGGATTGGATCATTTCCTGAGGACGGCCTACCTTATAAACATATGTAGTAGACTTACTTAATTTAGGATAACTGGACAAATAATCAATGTCTCAAATTCTTTTTACATTTTCTGTTGCTGCCATAGCATCTAATGACATAATTATTCTCATCTATTTCTAATATCCCACATAGATCGAATTCCTCGATCCCAAGGATCGCAATTTAAGGCACGTTGTCAACATACGAACTTTGACGCCATACTATGCGATTCTATTCATCTGTAGCTATTGTAAACTCCTTATATATGTATTTTTAATAAGCGTACAACAAGCATTTCGCCATAAGCCATACTAAAGAATTTCTTTTAAAAGCTACTTTTAAAATTATGTACGGTAATTTATTATTAAAACTGCGTGCGCGCAATAAACTCGTTCTATTTTTATCACCTTAACCGAGTCTCGTGCAACGGTGCAACACAATATAAAATAAAATGCACACATACATAAAATACTTCTATAAAAAGAAAATAAACTGTCTTCTTTGTATGTGTTTGTGTGAAATATTAAAGAGTTCTATTTTCAAAATGTCAAACGGTTAGTTCAGCTCCGTTTTTCGTCACGCAAGGTCGCATGTTAGAATTTCTTTTTTTTTAGAACTCAATTTAAAGGTGAAGTTGAAGGTCGTCTTGCTTCATAGAATTTTAAACTGATTTTTAAATTTCAAAATGCTTAGTTTGTGAAACCTATAACAGTATACAATGGAAGCTATAATTCATTTTAAATGTATAATTTTATCAGCTATTGTAAATTTAATTTCATAAAAGTCATTATAGAAAACATTAACCATAACCCATAGTCCATTTTGCATAACAGAAATCGATACTTTAACAAACATTTGAAATGTATAATTTAAAAAATAAGTAAGGTGTATCCATAATAATATATCCTTCTAACCCTTCCTTTAACCAAATTCGCTGTGTTCTGTCTTATGTATGTAAGAGAAGAGTAAGAATCCGAAAGAGGATTTACTTACTACGTACTCTTATCTCAAACCTTGTTTGTGCTTTCCAAAATTAGGTCAAACGCCTAAGTTTACAATAAAAAAAAGCATTGAGTGCTTTGTGTTACGGGCTCTTACGCTTATCTAAAGCTGTACGGCTGTACGCGTTTTGCACTAGACTTGTATTTCTTATTGAAAATTAATTCATAAACTTTATACTTGTTTATGGAGTGCGTTGTTTGAAATAACCTAAACAGACAGGAATAATACTAGTTGAATACAGTTACTAGTCTTATTCAATGTTGGAATGAGCGTCTAGTCAAAATTCTACATTATAAATTACTAGAAAGAAACCGCGACTTCGCCCGACACAGCCGGATATCTATAAACTTACTCTGATTAGGTATTATCATTAGGTTTTTCTAAATACATATCTAGCAGAGACTTGACTTTCTCATTTGTCTAGTGGTCCTAAGCGCGACTGCTACGCTAGAGGTCCTGGATTCGATCCCCAAGTCGACCAAAGTGTTATAGGGTTTTTCTATGAAATTCCCAGTAGCAGCTCGGAGTCTAGATTTGTGCCCGGTTAATAGGCAATAGGCTCGCCCCCTGTTACATGGGACCTAAAAACATACCGGCGAAATGTGGGTGTACATTAGTACACCTCTGCCTGACCCTTCGGGAAGTACAGGCGTGATGGCATGTTATATCTAGCAGAGATTCTAGTTTTGCGGAGTTAGGATTTGTGCCGTGTTAAGGGCAATAAGCTCGCCTTATGGTTTTAAAATGTACTACTCAATTTTACAAACGAAGACTGCGGCATATACGAGGACTACCGCATAAAAAATAATTCTTCATGAGTCCTTACCCTAAAATTACTAGAAACTTTCAAAATTTTCTTCGAACCGTGCACTGTTCTCTAGCTAACCTTTAAGAGAATACAGGGATACGTTTTTGAACGCACGTACTAGATCAATTGATCGAGCGCAATGATAGCCTAGTGATATGACCATTGGACTGCCAAGTCGAAGTTCTCGAGTTCGAATTCAAGGTACGCCTCTGACTTTTCGAACTTTTGTGCGGAAAGGAAAACATTGTGAGGAAGTGTGCCCACCCGCAGTAGGCTGGCGTGGTGGACTATAGTCTAATCCGTTCCGTTCTGAGGAGACCCGTGCCCGGCAGTGGGGCAATGTAATGGGTTGATGATAATAACTAAATCGATCGCACTCACTGCCATACTATGTAGCCAAGCCCTATAAATTGTACATTGTCACTCAAATAAATAAAATGTATACAGCTCGCTCTACATGACCAATAATGTCTTACTTACATGAATCGAATTCAAACAAATTGCCGTGCTATGCTTATTAGGGTTGTTACACTTTTTTTTTCTAGCCCGTGTTTTATTATATGTACCGCTAAAATTCGAGTGTAAGTACTTGAGTATTAATTTTGATTGGAATCTTATATGCCACAGGCTGAATAAGCCTTTAAACGAACAGCCTGGCTTTTGTATGTCGTATTAAAAGCATTGGCAAGATGTCATTAAGCCATTTAGTTAAAAAGTAAAAAAGCTAGGCAATCAATCAATTGAAAGGCTAATGCAGCTAGTTGGCTGCGAGAAATAAGTGGAGCAAACAGACTAAAGAGAAATTAAACCATACCACAGCGACACAAAGTATGTTTTAGAATGAAAACTACACACGGCAGCTGTCATTCTGACATGTATTTTATTCCATTGATATATAGTTTAATTTCCCTAGTTGCTTAGATAATTATGAACAGTCTATTCGCTCCGATATATTTGATGGTGACTGTACCTAGAAGTGCAGCATTTAAAGGTCGGCTCGACCGGGAAAGTACTACCCTCCCACAGAATATCGACGTCAAGTAGCAGTATGCATACTGTTGCGTTTCGTACGGTGGTGTGTAGCGCCGGAGGCCCAATTGCTCCCTGAGTTCCCTTCCTTCTCCTTTTCTCCTTCCCCTCCCTTTTCCTTAAATAGGCTCGGCAACGCATCTGCAACTCCTATTGGTTTTGCAGATGTCCATGGGCGGCGATGACTACTTATCATGAGGTAGCTCGCCTGCTCGTTTGCCGAGTTATCCCATTAAAAATACTTGCACACTACTGACCTATGTTACCAGCCCTAGTTAACTAAAAGAACGCTATTCCAATTGAGTGGTTCATTGAAACGTGAAACCTATTGCGGACACGCATCTCACCACGTGCTTCACTATGGCTGGCATTCACGTCATTTTTATATAATCACATTATAGAACCACTGAGTATAATGTAACGCTTGTATGCCTAGCCAGATGCCTACGATAATTAGTTCAAAAAATCATCGTATGAACCAATTTTCGGTGGAATTTTACATGGTAATGTACATCATATATATTTTTTAGTTTTATCATTCTCTTATTTTAGTTAGTTAGTAATATCACTTTTTAAGACCTACCCTTTTGAGTTTCAGTTCTAAGTATGGGAAACCCCCAATTTTTTTTGTTTTTTTTTCTTTTTTTTCTGTGAAAATCTTAATGCGGTTCACAGAATAGATAGTACAATATAGAAATCTACTTACCAACGTTCAACAGCATAGTTCTTATAGTTTCGGAAAGAAGTGACAGTGACACGATCGGACAGACAGCCAGACATGACGAATCTATAAGGGAAGATTTTTTGCCATTTGGCTACGGAACCCTAAAAACAAACTGTTTTGACGCTTTGCAGGGTCATGCTTTCTTTAATGAACGAGAAACCTAATATTGCACGCATGTAGGTTACGTTGAGCTTCATGCCAACCCTGATACTAAAGAGGTACCATTAGCTACTCGCTAACTTGCTCATTGTAACCGCTGAACAACGCGTCCACATTGCACCGCACGTGACTACAAACGCTAGAACCTTGTAAGATTTCTTTGTATGTATGAAAAATCTATACCTGCTTGCACCTAATAACATTTTGTTTTAGTACGTCAGAGAATACTATTTTTGACGGCGGCAGCGTTTCAATACAATTTGATATTTTTGTACAAGTAACAATAAATACATTCGTAGGTAATTCATCGCTCTAAGTGATGTCTTTGAAACAACCTTAGGGTTGACAATCACCATCAATAATGATTGAAAGGCTGTGGAAATAAATTTATGGGAATACCAGTAAGGATGGTAAAGAAAGATCAAAAAATTCTTTCCGTTTAATTAGCGTTGTATATATTCAGCAGTGGGCTAAATGTAAGTGGTTTTAGTTGAGATTATTTCGATTTTTCTTTATAAATGGACCGGTTTTGATAGACCTTTTCCAGCCTGTTTCAATGCACTGTTTTATTAGTTAGGATGTTGTTCCACCCATGTAGCTTCATCTGCCTTATCTACGTCAACACATCGTATTAAATCTTGGACTCATTAAAAGCTTACTTGAATTTTTAAATATGTTAAAAGTTCAGGATATATTACAGTACAGAGAGCCTTGTTTGACCTCTAGTCCTATATCATAATCAGATGTCCGTTCTAAAGATTCATTCTCTTATACTCCAAAGAAGTTATACAGTACCATTTTTATAGCCTTAATCATCATCATATGCCTTTATTCGTCGGTAAAGGTTATTGGCTTCTCCTAGTGAACGCCACAGAGTGATCATTGGCTTTATCTAGTCACTGCCTTACGCTAATGGTCACTCATTATCCTATACTCCATTTGGTTAGGTACTTAACTAAAGGTAAACAAATCATAAAAAAGGTTCTTTTATAGGGCCATTTTTCATTTTGAAATAAAACGTCACCAAAATAAATTATTCAATAACTCAAAATCACATTCTCCTTTTATACTAGCATATCTTACTACTTTGATTAATATTAAATAGTTACTATTATTCTTAAGCTTGCAAACAATTAATTAAATCAAAATTTATAATTATGTCAAAAAGTATTGCAATGTGCCTACTAAAACGAATCTAAAAATACAGATATTCAAAACATTTTTCTGCGTAGTAGACTTTAGATAACTCGAAAAAATTGAGAAGTAGTACTGCGAGGAAGCGGAGCGAAATAATTAACCGATATTATAGTACTTAGTCGGGTAACCAGGCGACATACGTAACAGTTTGTATTTACTTTACTTTCGTTCGTTTTTGTGTTTCTTTTGCCGCAAATGGTGTTAATTTGTTATTATTCTTTTTGTTCGTTAGTTTTATTGATTGTTGGTTGTGTTGTTATTAATTTCACTCCCAATTCATATGATACCATTGTAATAAAAGGTTGAACAGCTTTGAACGTCGCCATTTTTATTGTTTACCTTTAGTTAAGTACCTAACCAAATGGAGTATAGGCGTCCAACGCTACGACTAGACATCGTTTACTCCATTTAAGACATTGGCGATAATCGAATCTCCGAGAGAACATTGCAAATGAATAACGTTAATTATAAGCTTTTTTGGGGTTTCACTCATGTTATAAAAAGAGAACAGCAATGTCCTTATCCATTTTCATTAGACGTCATATAATTATATTATTATGCATTTTCGATGTTACATTGCGAAAAACAAGTGGCTTTGACGTAGGTACGATATCATATCTTGTTACCAACCCAATAAAAAGTCCATTGTACCTGTTCCGATGCTTATCATCCTTCATTGATCTAGTAACTTCCTGGAATCGACCTTGTGAATCAACGTTTGACTTTTTTTATTGCACCAGATTTTTTATACTTTATCTAAAATCAAAAGCTTTAGAGATTGAGAGAATTACAGAATTACTTACTACAGAATGAAGCCCAAGCGTTAGACGACGCGGGAGGCCCAGGCGGAAATGGCGGGACGAACCAGACCCCTATTTAAAAATTTGGGCTGTAATAGCTTTAAACCGCGAGGAATGTAAGGCATGATAGGAGGCCTTTGCCCTACAGTGAGACCAACAGGCCTGATAAAAAAATTAGAGAATTGTGCAGTAATATCTGAAAGATAAGAATATAATTATTAACCAACTAATTTAGGCCTGTAACACAAAAAAATCGTATTCGCTTCCACCTTACCTTCCTAAGTAGGACAAGTGACCAACGCCACTGGACCGTATACATATAGTGCGCAAATATTTTTATTACGAGTCACTGATTTGACCTTAAATTTTATTGGAATGCGTAAAACATAAAATATTCATACAAACATTACCTGCAGTATCGGACGTTGAACCCACACAATTTTTTTTTTTTTTTTAAAAAAAAGCTTACTAGCAATGTGGGCCACACATTACTAGTATTCTTGTTAACCCCTCGTGCTAAGCTAAATGCTTGTGTTACGAGTGGGTTCACGTCGGTAGTGCAATGGGTGGGGTTCGAACCGGCAACCATATGATCGCAAGTCCGACGACCTAGCCATTACGCTACCGACGCTTAATAAGAAATAAACTATAGTCACTAAACAAAAACAGCAATTAATTAATGTTGTTTTATTATTTCAATTTATTTACTAATTGAATAATTATACAAACACCTATATCAACTTACTCAACGGAATTAATAAATGTTTCCACAAAATCGTGTAGAACCAAAAACACCACGCCTGTATTCTCCGAAAGGGGCAGGGGTGTACTAATGTACACCGACAGCTCGCGGATATTTTTAGATCCTATATAACAAGGAACGAGCCAATTGCCATTATTTATCGGGCACACGCACAAATCAAAACTGCGATCTGCTACTGAGAATTTAACTTGACCTTGACCTGGGAATCGAACCCAGGACCACTAGACCGCAGATATTAAAAAAAGCTTTCTAATAAAGCCCGCAATGGATATCGATGCAGTATCTGCAGCTTCACCTGTAGGCGGCGCCCGCGCACCTCAACACGTGCGTGACCACATACGGTGCGCAGGCGCCGTTTGTTGCGCATGACTCAGTGATCTCGTATCTTATAGAGGCATGGCATGCGGTAGTTTCAAGGCCTCTCAAAGCTGAGCGTGTTCAAATAAATTGGTAATTAAAACACAGTTGAAGCAAACCATTTTGACGGCACGAATACCGCAGACAAATCAATCAATGAACAAATATTTTATATGACCTACAGGTTTCAGGCCTGTGTTTATGTAGTCGTGTGTTTCAAATATTTAAGCTCCATTTGAGTAAATTAAACCATTATATAGATGTAACCATTTTATATTAGGTAGAGGTAACTTATTAGGTTGTAGCCCCGGCAAAAAGGGGTGAGGCGAAACATCTGTGTGGTTTTAGTCGGAAGGTAACCCACCATGGGTTGAGTGCGTGTGCGACACGCCCCGTTGCCTCCATGGCAAGTATATGAGGATTTTCACAATATGAAATAAAGTTTTTAGTTAAGTTTAGTTAGTTAGGGTAGATACAGACTTATAGCATACAACATTATGGACCAAAAATTGGCTTTTATTGGCTAAATAAATGCTATGGTGTGAGCCAGCGCGTCACTTGCCACTAGGTAAATGACCGGAAAAAAAACAAATAAAAAAAACCTCCATTTGCTCTGCGCTAACGCAGACTTTACGCTATGGCTTGGCATGCTGTCACGCACGTGGTCACATTGGCGCCTTCCAGCGGCGCCGACGCATGCCGCTCCACTAGCTCTGTCGCCTCGTCTCGTATGACACACAGACTTACAAGCAGTACACTCAACAGTAAATAAACGTATTTCACTCTTAATGACCTTACTACACATTCTGTCTGTCTCAAATAATCTGTTAATCAGTATACTACAGACGTCACCGCTTGTCTCACTCTTTCTGTCTTCTCAGTTTTTTTATCTTTCTCTTATCTCTTTTCTAAGTACTTTTCTTTTTTATCTATACTTCTCTCCGTCTTTAAATATGTTTTTATGGCTGTCACTGTTCTTATTATTTTCCTAAACAGTTTTTTCTTTAAATGCGTACTGTTTAAAAAAGATAATCATGCTGTCACAGCTGTATTGCATGTGGCCTCTTTTCAAAGTATGTCAGCAGTAACAGTTATTTACAATAGAAACTGTAATAAGCAGTTTATTCATGGCTGTAATGTCCCATCAATAAATCGACTGGACAATCACAGAGAAAACTGTGGAGCTAGCAAATACACCAACGAATTACTAGATAGGGTCGTTGACCGTAGGCGCGTTTTATAGGATTTATTTATTTTATCACTACATAGTATAAAACAAAGTCGCTTTCTCTGTCCCTATGTCCCTTTGTATGCTTAAATCTTTGAAACTACGCAACGGATTTTGATGCGGTTTTTTTTAATAGATAGAGTGATTCAAGAGGAAGGTTTATATGTATAAAACATGAATATTGTAGTTCAGAAAAGCCGAGAAACCACGCGGGCGAAGCCGGGGGCGGAAAGCTAGTTTAGGATAATAGGTTAATAGCCATTAAGACTATTGCAAATTGTGACTTGTCGTCACGCAATTCATGTAAATACACTTTCTGGATCTGCTTCTTAAATAGACACGATGAAACACAGCAAAACAATTCAGCACTGGTCATTCATGGGGTTTTCATAGGCAGCCCGGCAAGTGAAAAAAATTAAAAATGAGTGTAAAATAATAATGTTTATTATTATTTAATCTAGAGATATGACCGATATGAAATAAATCACTGACTATAAGTCAGTGATTTATTTGGTTTGATGATAAAGATGATGAGGTTTTACCTCTAGGTAATTCGGTACCGCGCATATTTTATCGAGTATTAACCCTCCTCAACAAATGAGAATTATTTATAGAGATATAAAGACAAAAATCATCTAATCAAAATAGCATCTACTAAAAGATTTGCCAGGTCTCACCAACAACCAAACGTGGTAACTATTGGATGTTATGACTAGACGGCGCCATTCGTTTCCCAAGCCAGATTTCTTCAATTGCAGCGTGTTGATGCGTTGATGTCACGGTGTGTTATGACGGGCGGCGACAGATGACATCATAATGGATGGCTATAAGGTCTTGGTCATATAGCCAGCGAGTCGCATTTAGCGTGGTGATCTATATTCTAATCAACCCCTGGATTCGTGACAGTCAGTTAAGGTATCGTTAGGATCTCCATAATGCAATACAAAAAACCTAATACACAAGTTATCTGGCGCAATACCATCACGCCTATATTTCCCGAAGGATTAGGCAGAGGGAGTACTAATTGTTCATCCACAGTTCGACGGTATGTTTAAGTCAATGTGTCGTGGCGAATGTCACGAATCACAACAAAGAAAGCTATTAATGATTTCACAGAAACCACACAAGACATTTTAAGTATTTTTACATAAAAATAAAGACAAATATAAGTAAAAGAACATACATTATCCGCAGACAGAGTGTAGAGTTTATTTTTAGTGACAATACTTAGTATTTAATTTGTATGTTTGTCTCGCATATTCCATAAAAAATATAACGCTAGCTTTACGGCCGCATACATCGCCATAAAAGCACACACTATCAGTTATAGAAATCAGGACACAGCCTTGACATAGTAAATGTAGACAAAAGATTATAAATCGATTTATCAACGATGACCTGAAATCATTGAATGAGTTTTTTTATCTAAATGCCGGCACGAGTTGACATTTTCATTGATATTGGATGTTTTAGTATCGTTATGCTCTTTGTGACTTTTTGGGGGATAGCTTTGAATGTTAAATATTCATAATTCACTCATTTGTCAAAATTAGGTCATTAGTGTCTGAGCTACAGTCGATCATCCATATTATACAGGGTGGAAGAGACATCGACGCACATCCGCTTACCACGAATTCAGAACATGATTCTAGAACCCCTTGCGTTGATATTTTTCGTCGGTAATGTTTTAAAAAATTAGCAGTTCCATACATTTTGATCGTGTAGATATTGTACTTTTGTGTGAAAAAGCAGATTTTTTTTTCATTACCGACAAAAAATATCTATGCAAGGGGGTCCAGAATCATGTACTAAATTCGTGGTATGCGTCGATGTCCCTTCCAGCCTGTATAGATAGATACATACATAAATAGATTGCTAAACGCATTGCCTTTTCTTTTTCAGCTGAATTGGAATAGGTTCTTGTTGAAATGCAATAAGTACACACGACTACAGGTCGACTATACAAATCCAGTTTAAGCTGATCTGGCATTGCATAAGCTTCCCATACAGTAAGAGGCAAGCATTTAAACTGGATTTGTATCTTGATGTGTAGCCGTGCGTACAATCAATCTAAAGCACTTTCAATTCACATTCAGGGAACATTCTGTTTTGTGTAAATTTGATTTAGACGATTGAAAATGGGATAACTCAATAAAATTTATAGAATTGCATCATTTGAAAGCATCTGCGCTGTACAAATTGTACAATTTTGCGCGCCACTTCTTTGCACTTGGATTAAATAAAGGCTGACATGAAAATATGTATTTTATGTAAAGAATTATTTATTTTTATTGCTTTCGTAATCTTTTTTATTGTTCTAGATATCTTGCACACATGTTCTATGATCCTTTAACTTCTACATGAAGTGGATAGTCCTATACAAACTAATTTCCGTCTGATAATCTCGTTATTTTGAATATTTAATGGAGGAACTTAGCAAGATATTAATGGTTGCAGTGGCGTACGTAGTAGAATAAATAAATTCTCTAAACATCTTCTTGTCATAAATCCATTTTACGATAAACGAGAGGAAGTGATCTGTTTTCTAGATTTCTACATCGTAGTAATCGCAATTAAGGCTGCTAATTGTATGATTCTACCATTTCCAAAACGAGCAGTGTCATTGAGTTTTTCATTTAGGATATTTTCTTTAGGAATTTGGATTTGTGACTCACATTTATTACACTATTTGAGGATACGTTGTATGTTTTTAAGTAAATGTTCCATTTCTAATTCCTTAGTTTAGTCCTGTCTCTTAGTTATCCAGGATTTATTACAAGTCTGCTAAAGATTGGACCACCGTCGTCGAGTTCCGCGATTTTGTCGTTTACAATTATGTAAATTGTGAATTGATTGCCTTAAGGCTGGCCGCATACTAGCGATTGCTAAGTTGACGTGACTTTCAAAAAGCTACTAACTATTCAAATTTATTATAACGAAGATATACGCCTTAGGAAAGATGAAATAAAGGAGCTCGTTCACCATAAAGTTATTGTGTTTCTATGAACTTTCCATAGCATCTCGGAGTTTCGATTTGTGCCCGGTTAATGGCAATAGACTAACCTATTACATGGTACCTAAACATTCCGGCGAACTGTGGGTGTAGGTACATTAGTACACAACTCTGCCTAATAATCCTTCGGGGAATACTTACAGGCGTGAAAACGCTAATTTTAAGACGTTAACGCTCTTAAATAAAAATACTATACGAGTATCTTTAGAAGTTTAATCTCAATAGTTTAATTATAATGTTATGCGTAGTCCCTTTTCAAGGGCAGACGCCTTAAATAGTAGGTTGTAAACTTGGTAAGCTATGCGGATGTTATGTAAATGTGGTTTAACATTATTCTTTTTAGTATTTCCTCAATCATATTTAATAGTTTATTATTTCAAAACCATTAAGAAACAACTGTCCCAAATGCATTCGTTTGTGGATTTTCAAGCTATAAATTAATTCGAACGACGTTCGAAAGAAGTTACCTTTTCTTTTTTCAAATTCGCTTTTGTTTTTTCAAAGCCACCATTAATATAAAGGTGTTACGCGTCATACCATCACGCCTGTATTCCCCGAAGGGTTAGGCAGAGGTGCACTTAATGTACACCCACATTTCGCCGGTATGTTTGGGTCCCATGTAATAGGGGGCGAGCCTATTGCCATTCACCGGGCACAAATCCAGACTCCGAGCTGCTACTGAGAATTTCATAGAAAAACTCAATAACACTGCTCGACCTGGGGATCGAACCCAAGACCTCTAGCGTAGCAGTCGCGATTGGGACCACTAGACCAACGAGGCAGTCCTAGACCAACGAGGCAGTCTACGCGTGTCACTGTACAGTCGTACAGTGTTACGCGTCGCCAACACTATATCCTTCTCGAAGCAATTAAAGGAGTATTTATATCTAAGTTGTGTTAAACAATATTGTCACGATACGCTAGTTAACAGTTAATATGAACGTGACGGGTTAGAGGCCACACATTAAGTTATTTATTAACGTTGTTGTAAAGTTACTACGTTTTCTTTTTAATTCATAGCTTTATGTGGCAATAATTCAACATTCATTCATGTTCCACTGCTGCGCACTGCGAATCAAACAGCTTAGGCTATATTGCCACACTGACCTAGTATGGGTTGGCAAAATTCATAGCTTTTATGCTCCTGAGGTCGTATTTCATTAGCGTAAGTGGCATAAAAGCCATAACTATAGACAGTAAAAAAATAGAAAAAATGTAAACAGTGGGAAAAATGAATTCATAAATGTTACAAAAATCCAGACTCCGAACTGCTACTGACAATTTCATAGGCAGTGGTGTACTTAATGTATGCCTACAGGTCACCGGTATGTTTAGGTCCCATGTAATAGGGGGCGAGCCTATTGCCATTCACTTGGTTTATCCTGACCCCCGAGCTGCTATTAAGAATTTCATGGAAAAACCCAACAACACTGCCACGAACTGCAAATCTTATCCAATACTTCTAGCGTATCAATCGCGCTTAGAATCACTAGACAAATAAGTTAGTCTTCAGAGGCAGACAGTCTGTATGATATTGTATATGAACTTGAAACTGTTGTATGAACTTTGTATTATAATCCTCGACCTCCACAAATATAGGAACTTTCTTTTTTGATATAGTTCGACCTCCGATAGCAATTAAATGGATATATTTAGCAAAGGTTATTGACTATATTTAAAGATATAATTCGGAAGTATTTTCTCGTATCCGTGTCAGGAAAAAACATTCACAATTTCGATGTTTCCAATAACTACCTTATTTCCTCAGAGAGTTCTTTAGTCCTGGATGCCATTCCGATGTCTGTGAAAATACTTTACGTAGTCATTCAACAGTAATGCACCAGTAATGCTTAGGGTATCTATATGACCAACAGTAAAATCGAATCCTGCCTCCTATCGATTTTTATCTATCCAGTAAAAAAAACTATATTAGGCAGAATCGAACCTGCGTCCCTTTAGTTAGCTAAACTATGAGCGCATAAGCCACTAAGTTACCGAGAATCCGGGTAGACATCGAATACCCTAATATATAACCATATATCTTGTCATATTAGCGATAAATAGCAATAGCAATTAAATAACGATTTGAAAGCCCGAAGTGACTTTAAACTGGGTAGCTGATAGGCAAACCTGTATAAAAAAATACTCATTTGTGGCTTTGAAAGGCTTAAGCTCTGAAAGTAGTAGAATTTCTATAAAAAATATAACCTGAAGATTTTCACAAAGAAACCATACAATTTACCAAACGAATTACGTACTGTTTGCAATGTCACATTCACATTATATGTATACTTGCGATCAATGGATTGCCTTGACACTGTCACATCAAGGTAATTACTATTCGTTATTATTAATACTAGCTACACAGGACAGGATTACTATTAACATAATTCTATTAGTTGAATGACAGCAACTTAAGAATTTATTAAAAACCTAAGACCAGTGATATTTTATAGTACCTAGCTTTAGCCGTTGTGTTCAATAAAAGGCATTTAACGGAAAAAGGCTAGCCCCCTATAGACCTATTACGACATCGAATTGTGGGTGTACATAAGTACACCTTAGCCTAAAACGTACACACATACACAGGTGTGATTGTGACCAGACCACTCTATACACCATTGAAGTTTCGATAACACTAAGGCTCTAGACAGACGGGCCGCATTTCAACTGCAGTCACAGTTCACACGATTGCACGCCGTCTGCAATTGAACTGCAATCGGACTGCACGTTTGGTTTGCAGTCGTGTCAACTGCATCCGAACTGCAATTTGCCGTTGGATTGCAGTTGAAATGCGGTCCGTCTGTCTACAGCCTAAGATTAGGGTAGCAGTCATGAAAATGCTTATAACTTCTTAAGTTTTGATCCAATTTTATTTTGATTTAATTAATTGGCTCTATCTACGGTAAGCATTTCTGTAAGGTAAGGTAAGCTCGCTTAGAAGTGTCGGATGCAGGCAGCATACATATAACCGGTCGTTGTGGAAGTCTATGGAGGAGGCCTTCATTCAGTAGTGGACCTCATTTGGCTGATATGATGGCCATATTTCGCCCTCAGTCCCCGTCCTGCTCCTTTTCTTCTTCCCCTCCCTTTTCCTTAAATAGGCTCGGCAACGCATCTGCAACTCCTTTGGTTTTGCAGATGTCCATGGGCGGCGATGACTACTTTTCCATCTGGTAGCTAACCAGATCGTTTGCCGAGTTATCCCATAAAAAAATATGATGACGATGATTACTATAAATAAGTAAATGCTTAACAAAATAAAGTCATTTTTGATATTGTTACGGACGATAATTCAGTCATTCATAGAAACGTCTGCTATTCCTATCTGCTATTTTCACATATACGTGATCGAAAAAGCACGTTCGAAAGCACGTGCTCCAAAACGTGCTTAAATAGTGCATGTGCTCATGACTCTCGTGTTCTAATGAAGACATCGTTATTAGTTTTGGCACTATTAGTTTTAATTAACCTATATTTTGAGGATGTATTGTGGCGTCCATTTTTTGTTCTTATACTACTAACAACGCTTCTCGGTTACTTTCAGGATATTTTTTTATATTTTTTAGATATATTTTTATGACCGACTAGCCGCTTGAAAAGTTTCACTCACATGCCATTTGAATTTACTTACAATAACTCAGCTGCTAGGGGTATCAACATGAAACATGTACCACACTTTAAGTTAGATCTTTAGCAATATAGGTTACTGTTAACTGAAAACCTCTTCCAATTTCGTGCAGTTTTTGCGTAATACGTGTACAAATAGGCAGGCTAATTCTAAAAAAAATATTTTTGGCTTCTGTTGCACTAATAAAGATTATAGTCTAGTCCATATAAGTAGTTCTTCAATATTTATAATGTACAGGCATCGGCCAAGAACAAAAAACTTCGATACTGTATAAACAATAGTTACACATTTCAAGTACTTATGTAACAGATAAGAATAATTTCAAAAACAACTTTTAATTTCATAACATAGATTACGTGTAGGAAATCGCATAGCCGCTTATATTCCGGAAACAACCATAATTTTCGTTGTCAATTATAAAGGAAAAAGCCCTCAACAAACAGTCATATATATCAGAGCCACTCCTGCCGATGAAGATATATATCCATTTACGGTATAAACTCATTCTCGTAGATACTTCTTCGAGAATGCATGGATCACGTAATAGTAGATACGTATGGCTACACATCGAGCTATTCAAATCCTGACTCTGAGCTGCTACTGAAAATTTCATAGAAAAACCCAATAAAACTGCTCGACCTGGAGATCGAATCCAGGACATAGCGCGCCCTCTGTCTAGCATAAAATAAAAATGTCTAGCATACAATAAAAAATCATGTAACTTCCTTATTTTAATCAAAATTAAAATAGATGTTTGAATTAATTTTAATTTTTATAGTGGATTTATAGTAAACAGTTTCATGAACATAACATACCATCACGCCTGTATTCCCTGGAGGGTTAGGCAGAGGTGTACTAATATACACCCACATTTCGGTGGTATGTTTAGGTCACATATAGGTAATGCCTCATTAGTATACTAGTCCCTAGACCTCAGTGGTCCCAAAAGCAATTGCTACGCTAGATATCCTAGGTTCGATTGCCAGGTCGAGCAAACTGTTATTGGGTTATTCTATTAATTAGATGGCTAATGACGAAACCGACGGTTAATGGGAATAGGCTCGCCCCCTAAAACATGGGACTGAAACGTACCGGCGAAACGTGGATGTACATTAGTATGCCTTATCCTCCCTTCGGGGAATATAGTTCCAACTTTAGCGATATCTATTCAGTAGTTTACAAGAAAAGACTGAGTTACATTCGCCTTTAAATTTAGTATATGTACTAAAGCTGCGACATAGATGAGTACAAGTCATCGTTGCAGTTCATCTAGTTGTTTATAAATAGCTTCGCAACATAATATGGGTCACTTTCTCCTTGCGTCGTTGCCCAACAATGGCCCGTGGGCGTGCTCGACGCGTGGGGTAATTACATGCTGCATTTGATACAAAATCGATGTTAAGAGAATCGGAAGTTGTAGAACAGATTAAATAATAGTGTTGTAATTACAATCAATTATTTATTGTAGGTACATGTGACCCTAAAACCTACCTTTATATGTACTGAATTATGCAAATAAATATATCAATAATGAGAGGGATAATGTGATATTTACCTCATAATCCACTATCAATGTGCTAATAACCCAAGAAACCTTTGAAAGATAACATAATATAAAAACGTAACATCACACCTGGATTTCCCGATGGGTTAGGCAGAGGTGTAGTTATCTAGAGCCTTCGCCTGTATGATTATGCCTATTACCATTAATCGGGCATCAAAATCAGAATCTGAGCTGCTACTGAGAATTTCATAGAAAAACTCAATAACACTTCACTCGACCTGGGAATCTAACCTAGGACCTCTAGCACAGCACTAACGTTTAGAACCACTAGACTAATGAGGCAGTTAGAAAGATACAGTCCACATTAAATATATCGATACTACAATATGTGAAGAAATTAAACTTTATCGAAATGGAAATACATGTCAGAATGACAGCTGCTGTGTAGGTGTAGGCAAGAAACCTTTTAAATATTTTCTGTTATAAAAAACGTGCTCTTTGCAGCCTTTTTTTACATAAAAACCCTTATATCTTCTGACGAAACCCTATAAAAGAAACAGCAAGAGTTATTCCTGGCAAAAAATTATAATTACTTTTACGCAATTGCCTGTTCATTATATCCAAAAATACTTGTTTGAAATTGGAATAACTTTTTATACTTGAAGCCCCGAAGTTACACAACAAAAAGTCTCCTTCCATTTTCAAATTGCTATTTTCATTCCCTTTCCATAATTAATTCTGACGTCATTGGGGTAGGACTTTGTAATCATGGCGGTGGTTTATGATGGCTAGCCTGTTATTATGGTCATTAATACTGGAGAAAGCTAGCCCAGCTTTTACCCAGCCCGCCAGGAACTAGTTTCAGACAGACACTTTTTGCGTGGGACGATTTTATTGCAACCAACCTTTAGTAATTTGACGACATTATTCAGTAATAAAGAGCTCATGTCTGACTTATAAGTACGCTGATCAATCGATCAGAAAAGATCTGATTGGTTGATCATTCTGACCAAATCGACAAGGAGCGTCGATGTGATCATGTTATACATACATACACACACGCTTTTTTCCCTAAGGGGTAGGCAGAAACTATAGACCGCCACTTGCTACGACTCTTGCATATCTCTTTCGCTTCTTCCACATTCATTAATATATTTTCATACATTAGGTTATAACTACGATCCATTAGGTTACGATCTGATCAATCGGTCTGATCAAGGTTAATCAGAACTTGCCGCGGTCAGTCTGGAGATGGATGACCATTATTAAAAAGTCCACACTCCTCTGTGTCTTTAAAAAGAAGTTACCGGTTGACGTACGAACATCTTTGGCAATCGTTAGTGGTAGTCAAACGCGCTAAAAATTGGTATTGTTTAGGTAGAGGTGGTCAGCGGCGGTACCACAAAGTGAGCGCGTTTTTTTAGGTTGTCAGAAAGGCGCTATGTTTATTTGCAGAGCCGCATCACTATCACTCCATCGCAACATAACCTAATAACTTGTGGTGTGGCCTGTGACAACAAACGCTTCGTGCAATATGTATTGATATTAAGTCGTATCTGGTTCTGATATTGTCACATCTGATTCTGATACTAAGTCATATCTGGTTCTGATATTGTCACATCTAATTTTGATACTAAGTCATATCTGGTTCTGATATTGTCACATCTGATTCTTTTATTAAGTCGTATCTGGTTCTGATATTGTCACTTCTTATTCTGATGTTAAGTAGTATCTGATTCTGATATTGTCACATCTGATTCTGTTATTAAGTCATATCTGGCTATGATATTAAGTCACATCTGATTAAGCTGCCAACTCATACAAATTCCATGATTCGGTACAACTACCTGTCACGTTTAGAAATTATATTATTACGTGTAGGAATCGAATCCGCGACACGTGACGCGAACCGATCGATCAGTTACTACGCCAAACGTGTCAAACAACATCTAAAGAACTGAGTTTAAATTTAACTCTTGAGCGGAACCTTACACTTGATACAACTCACGTGGCTGATACAAAAATAGATGAACGTAACGAAACACTTTTAAAACATTCCGTTTGGTTAAGAAATAGATTTGTAGCAACAATGTCAAGTTTTAATGTCAATAATCATTTTACTTTTGTGGTATAAATAACTACCTTTTTAAAATCAACAAAACTTTTGTAAAAGACCTTTAAAGAACCCGTACTAAATATGTACGGATTAAAATTGTGGATACGTTGTTGTTGTTTATTAAATGACGAATAAGAATAACGCACCGAAAATAAATATATAAGTTTTGTAAAGAGTTGTAAAAAAACCTTTTCTCATTAGCAAAACCTCTTCTGATTAATCAATTTCTGTCAAATGAAAGCTAATGTCCGGTCCCCACGTGTTAAACGTTTTTGGGTTCAAAATTCGAGGGATATGGCGAATTATCTATGTTGGATAGAACTTGCTCGTCGAACATTGCTCTATGTGGTGAACCACCGACGAACTTCTCAATACTATAATTGCGTTTTACTGTGTTATTCTTGTTCTTATTCTTAGACTTTCATGAATAGAATGGCCTTATTATTGTTCTAAAATAGCCTCAGACAATTAAATTGTTTCTTCACACACGCTTATAGAATTTTGCGCGCGCCGAAAACAATTGGAACAGTCGTAAATTACTGATTGACCTTCAAAATACATACATAACATACTATTAAACCTGTATTTTCCGGAGAGTAAGGTAAGAGGTGTACTTGAATGTTGTTAAACTCCGAGCTGCCACTAAGGCTAAAATTTTAACTTTTTTCACAGTATAAATTCGCCAGATGAAAGAATGGTTTCTGTAAGATTTGTCTCTGAAAATCCAACTATAGGCACTGATCCTCATAGGATAAGAGAATCAAACTCCTGGACCTTCATGCTCAACAGTCGCGCTAGCAACTGCTGCTCATTGCGTCACATTAGACCTGCCTTTCTCAAAGTGTGAAAGCCTCCAGCGTTTCAGGGATAGACTAAGAAAATTTGTTATACTTAATGAATGTAGTGTTGTTAAGATTTGTAAGTAAAATTTGAAAATCATTCTAGAAGAAAAATATCGCAAAATGCGTGAAATAAATTTGAGAACCAGTGCATTTCAGTAGTCATTAATCTTCGTTACTTGTATATCATTTTTAGATATGACTGTACCTACAGTACCTACGTAGGTACACGTATTTCGGATATTTCTAACTACATTCTTAAGCATTAGTAGAATTTCGTGGGTATGTGTAAATAGCACAAATGAGTCATTCTAATGATCTTCTCATCTCTGACGCTTGAACAGACAGATAAGATCTATGGTGCAAATTGACGTATGTTTGTGAACGCCTTGCGTCAGTGAAGCAATGCATCAAATATTGTGAAGGATCGAGTGTACCTGTTGATCTCTATCAGGCTTCGGAAAATTCTGTTGGTTAGCGTTGACGTCACTGCGTTAAAGCTATCTTTTTAAGGGATCTGATCCGTCTGATCGGATGCTGTCGTTTCAGATAACTTTCAGGTATTTGCTGCCAGGTGAACGTACAGTCAAATTTGTAACATGTTTTGTCGTCAGTTGGAGCGCGGTGTAATATTCGCGTGTCAGAAAGCAGTAAACTAGAAGTACTTATTGCATTGCCCGATGCAAAATAGTCTGTTCTCATTCTCAGTCATTTTAATTATGAAAACTTTGCCGTCGGATAACATGTCGACATTTCATAATGTTTATGACGAGTTCGTAAACAAACTAAGTATCGGGCAATTTTTGATGTGATGAAATTAATTACAAAAAGCATTCAAAGTCAATTTGCACAAATAAAATATTGCATTGCATCTTGGATAAATATTTGATACGCAAATGTCTGTAATAACCCAATGTCGATTGGATGCAACTTGCACCATCTGTCGTTTGATTTTCAGAAAGTTATTTTTATTATGTCCGAACAAAACCTACTTAACGGTGGAGGAACCACTGAGCCATTAAGTAAGTATTAATCCTATACCATAACGTTCTTAGAGGTATGTCAAGTCTGCAAACCCCTCAGTAGGCCATTTATAGGCCATCTATGCCTCCGCGGATCTCACGTTACATGTCAACAAACATCAAACAATACAGTTATAAAACCATAACGTCATTTCACTGGCAGGCGTTTCGAACATAATTGCAAATCGACCAATGGAAGCGCGACATTCGTAATTCGAACGGCTGATTTAAAAGGTCACGTGATGAGGGGCTCGGCTGTTTGAAATGGCGCCAAAGAAGGTGCAGGTGCAGAAAGGGCAAAGAGAAGACATGAAATTAACATTGTTTAAAGTAAAAAATTAACTTTGCAGTAGCTAAAGGCATTTTTATTAACGCTGGAAAGATTTAATTACGTAAGAAGATTTGTCGAGTAGCATAATTGTCAGCGTCATATAGGTACGATGATAAGCGAGGACGTAGCAAGACATGTGTACACAACCACAACACGTGGGCGGGCGCTAATTTGTATGAAAATAAATAGTTCAATTCACGCGGACCACATTTTGCCGGCTAAGCAACACCATTCACACGTAACCACAGCTTGACCACCTTTTGTCGCGACGTTGTGTCGTGGTCGTGGTACGTGTGAAACAAGCCTAAATGTTCGAAGTGTACCTTCTGAATGTTTATTCTTTGTTGACCAGTCTATTTTAAATCGCTTTCCCAGTTATCTACGGGTTTTATTATCTAGAGAGAAAGCTGGGAGCTATTTCTGAAAGATTTATAGTACATCGCTGAGTTGCAGTAGTAGCTGGTTATTTGCGCGATGACGCGAGTGATTACTGCCTCGACCCGGTATAATAGATAGGTACTAATTTATCATTTAGACTGGTAAACAGTGACATCAACTATTTTGCGTAATGTGGCATAAGACAAGTTGATATCACTGTGTTCTTAATTTTTAAAACCGTATCTAATGGTGATTGTTATCTTAACAAACCGCTGTTAAAAAATACGGTATAGCCATATACAATACAATACAAGAACCTTTAATCTACTTTTTTCATTCTGGAATTATCGTCCTGGTGCAGAGCAGTCCTCCTTCCACTCCTCTTAGTTTAAGGCGTAGTGTAGCGCATTCCAATTTTTTAAGTAATCCTTTTTTTTAAATTAAATCGTTTGTAGCACTCAATGCTACAACTATTTTCGTTATTAATGAAACCCCAAAATGACGGATTTATTTCTAAGACTAGTGGGCCCGGCAAACTTCGTTCTGCCATATATTGGGTTAAACTCTGCTAGATTCCCATTATTGAAGCACCTTGAGATATGTTATAGTTGCCGCCTCGACAACGATATTCATACGACAGTTACCTTTTGTCGTTTCATCATCATCACCCGTATTCGTCCACTCCAGGACGTAGGCCAGCTAGTTAGCTGTACACACGGCTACACATCAAGCTATACAAATCCATGTTAGACTGACCTCACATTGTAAAGATTTTCCGCACAATTCAAGGCCAGCCTATACTGGTTTTGTATAGCTTGATGTGTAGCCGTCTGTACCATCATCAAATAATTAATTTATCCCTTTCCGGAGCTGGGAGCTGGGACCTACAAATAACTGAAGTACTAGGTCAACATAAACATAAAAATAACTTGAATTTGAGCATGAACTTTCATTCTTTTAATTTGATACAACATTCTGTATTATCTCTGGTTTAAATTGGCTCACAAATCAATGTACCAGATCAAAATAAACATAAAATAACCTATAGTATATTAATAATTATATATGGAAGAAAAAGAGGACGGATTAAAAATAAACTGTTCCTATATTCATCAAAGAGTTTAAAAACACTGGCTGCCATGAACGCCATTTAATCTTTAAAAAAAAAATTACAGTTGCATATCGCAAGTCATGTAGAGGATTTTCTATACCAAAATTATTTATTTTTTTTAAGTGTTCTTTCAAGATTTTCCTTATTATTTTTCTTCTTAAACCACCCCTGTATTATGACAAACAAAACACACAAAGAATTATTCTAATCGGTCAAGCCGTTTTTGCAGTTAGGCGAGACTAACGAACGGCGATTGATTTTTATATATTATATAGATATAGATAGTGAACTCATTCATACTATTCAGTTTAATCACGCTCTATATGAGCGAAATTTTTGAAAAAAGAAAAAAGCGTTTATTTGGCAGGCGCATGCCTGTGGCGGGTAAATACGAGCAACTCGTGATCTGATGCCGTCAGCGATTTGCGCAAACGTCGTAACATACGGCAGTTTATTTATGTTTGTTCAATAAACTATGAAGTTATGGGGAACGTTTGAATGAACTCCTTGAACTAAAATTACCTAACTGAATGAAACGTGAAAAAATGGAGATTAATATTCTTTAAGTTTTCCATGCTGCAGTCACGTCGAAAAGATAGAGGGTTAACTCGGACCGACCATTCGTCAATTAATCCCTTTACAACCGATGCGTGCATTTAAGTTTGAAAAAATAGGATTAAACTTGTTTCGCGGAACGCAACCGACACCGATAGCTCGTGCATGGAAAGTGGGTAATAACAAATAAAGCGAAATCTTTTTGTGAGCGACCGCACATCCCGTGGTAGGCCTTGGCAGGCGGAGGGTTAAGTATGTATACTATCTCCGGACTCTTATCAACTTTTCACTACCTAATACTAATATGTACCTTCTACTTTGTTGTTATCCCCGAAAGAAGTAAACCTACGATACCCCTTTGGGAGTGTGATGGGTTAATTAGGAAAAATATACGGTTTCTTCTACCAGATTGTTTGGTCATTGACTTCCATTAAACAGAGAAAAACAGTGTTGTCAACATTCAACGTCAAGGATCGATTATTCTTAAATATTCATGATATATGTCATGACATGAATGAAGTAACGCCAAGATTTTAAAATATTTACTCGAATTTATTTTGGCACTATATTTATATTTTTACTGTCAAGAGAAAAAACTATTCGCATTTATCATAACAATAATATAATTAGTTCCAAAACACATATGAAAATATGTAGCAAATATACCTACACGCTACCCAAACGACCTGCTACGCTAGGTCCTGGGTTCGATCCCCAGGTCGAGCAAAGTGTTATTGGGTTTTTCAATGAAATTCTCAGTAGCAGCTCGAAATCTGGACTCGTGCCCAGTAAATGGCAATAAGCTCGGCCTCTATTACATGGGACCTAAACACACCGGCAAGATTTGGGTGTACATAAGTACACCTCTGCCTAATCCTTCGGGGAATACCAGCGTGATGATATGTTATATTAACAATATAATGTGATAAAATAAAAAGTGAATATATAATAAAGAGTTCTTCTTGAAATTTTATTTCAAGAAGATTTATGATAAATTGAATTCTTGATTATTGCCGTCTCCAAAGTTATAAAAATCCTACAATTTCATTTGAAACCGTATCTTTTGTAACGACTATACGTCTAGACGAGGCGACATGTAGCTATTTTTACTTCACTGTCATACGCATAACTCAACTTTGTACCCAGACGTCATACTCGCAATATGTTTGGGCACTCACATATGCGTTCATTTTAAATGAAAATGGCCAATGTCTGTTGAAAATTGTAGTTCATTGTATTTTGAAACGAACGTCACTAGTTGACGTCAGGACCGTCGATGAAAGTGACCTTTTAAAATGGCGCTCGAGAACATGGTTTTCTATTTTCTGTAATGTTGTTAACAGGTTAATTCGTTTTAAAAGTTTATGCATTTAATTTGTAATATTAACGTTGAATTTTAATTCTAGTTGAATGTGAGCGCTTTCGTCGATCTTGTAAAAAAATCCCAAAATCTAAGGTCTTAAAGCTTCCTCAGAAAATCTGAAAGTCTTAGAGTCTGCCATTAACTGATGAACAGAAGTTCAGACTCCGATGATGAAAATCCTGTAACCATTAGATAGATTTTTTTTTCATAGACAAGTGTTTTTCTTCACTCGACATAGCCCAATTTTATGCCCAGACAAAGAAGCTTCGGACAACTTTTATTTACTTTATTATACCCAAAAAGATAATTTCCTACCAGATCGAAAAAAAACAGTCTTTTATGCTACTTTGGAGCGTAGAATTAGCATTTTTACCATAAAAAATACAAGGACTTTGTCTGAGACAAAAAAAAACTTTAGAATCCTAACATTCGCATTAAATCAATTATCTATAAAATCTATTACTTTTTTATAAGACTCATTGTTACCCAAGTGTCTACAAATAGTCTGTCTGCTTTATTTTCAGGTTTTTTTCATTAAATTGTAGTGCGTTGCGCAAACTTGCGCGCACGCCGTCATTCGACCGTTAAATTATCCGACGCCGATTTTTAATCGTTCACTTCAGCTTTATTTTAGTCACTTTCAGAATTCCAATTTGTAATTACATTCATAACAATAATAATTATGTAATTTTTCGTAACTGACAATGTAATTATGCTTTTTTTTATCAATCTATTGGATCGCTGAAGCGTAATCATTAGAAAATACTCTGGTACGAGTATGTCACAACTAGGAGTTGATTCAATTATTTTTTTAATTTCAAATGCCTGTCTGTCATTGTATTAACAATAAAACTACTATTCTATGTTACAAGCTGAACTGCTGCTAGTTATAGTAGTAATAGGTTAATCACGTCGTTAGTATTGTGTGCCAGATTTATACTATAGCTTAACGATAAATAGTAGATTTTGGGAGATAGCGCAAAACTGATCAAATTGGGGCCAGTTATTTCCAAATAGTTATGACAAGGGGCACCCTCAATAATATACTGACCTATTAAGAAATGCGTAAGAATGGAGTAGCACGTATACTATACTTACTATAAGTATATTATACCGCCCTCCCCTTTATACCGCCTCTTCCTCCTTTCCAACAAAGCGAGCGAGCCGCGCCCTATCTACCATGACCGATGTAACCTATTGACAAATCCAGAACAATCACTATGTTCTAAAGATGTCATTCAAAGAACATCACTAACTTATACCATACTTACACCATGGATTAGGCAATAGTCCACCAAGATAGCCTACTGAAAGAAATAAATAAGAACACATTTTTAGTCAGACAAGGTCCGTACAGCACGCAAAAAAAATTAGGAACTAATATAAATAAGGGCACTTTTATGTGTTGTATGCTTGCCCCGAATGGGTTGCTAAATCAGCATTATGCAGGGCATATTTAATACCCAGCTCTGGTTTTAAGTTGGCATCCTAACATAGCATAGCATAGTCCATGCTATCATAAGTACTGTGGATCCGCAGACTTCAGACCGCAGACTGAAAAAAATCTCATGCATGTAGGTTTCCTCTCGATGTTTCCTATACCGTTTAAGCGCGTGAGAATGAAATATGAATACACACATGTCTTCTAAAAGTCAGAAGTTTGACCCTTTGACTTGGCAGTCCAATGATCATATCACTAGGCTAAATAGAAGATTCCTAGGTCTAAATATAGGTACCTACAAATATTGACTCAATTCTTCTTCCCCAGGTGGTGGCCCGCCGCTCCGACTTGAAGCTGATCGTGACCTCAGCTACCATGGACTCTTCCAAATTCTCCACATTCTTCGGCAACGTCCCCACCTACAACATACCAGGCCGTACGTTCCCTGTGGAGACATTCTTCGCGAAGAACGTGTGTGAAGACTATGTGGATGGTGCTGTCAAGCAGGTAGGTCCCTTAATCTTAAGGATTCTTGTTTATTTACTTGTTCTTCGAAGAGTAAAGGTAGTACTTACCACATTTCGCCGGTATGTTTAGGTCCCATGTAATAGGGGGCGAGTCTATTGCCATTAACCGGGCACAAATCCAGACTCCGAGCTGCTACTGAGAATTTCATAGAAAAACCCAATAACACTGCTCGACCTGTGGATCGAACCCAGGAAATCTAGTGCACCATTGGACTAATGAGGCAGTCTAGATTTTTATTAATTTTTCAGGTTTTCATATAAATGAGGCTATGACTTGGAGTCGAACTCATGAACTACAACTTGACAGTCGATGATCATATTACTGCTATGTCTGCTATACGATAACTTAGTTGATGTACTATCAGTCAACTCATTATCTAGCCATCTTGAAAACAAAATCCCATGCACACGATGACCACAGCTATTCACCGCCCTTTTATCGTTAACCAATAGTACTAATACAGAAAAGGCTGCTTTTGGATGACCAATATTATAGAACAATAAAAAAAAATCAATTACAAAAGCACGGGGCTCAGCAAATACCCGAATGCTGCGATGCTATTAGTTGATGAGGGTAGGTAAGCGCTAGTATAGCTGCCGAGCGCTGCATGCAGGATCCCTTACAGTGGCCAGATATTTAATTGGCCGATAGTACATGGTAAGGAAGGCAATTATTCCTAAATAGCCAAGCTTTATTGCCTTTTCAGAAACACATAAAGCACAAGACATAAAGTAATGTAAACTCGGTCAAACTGCGTCTGAGAGTTAATAAAAACGCCCCAAAAGCAAATAGTTTACAAACTAGCTTATCACGAGCGTTGCGAATTGTTAGAATGCCGCTCACTAACAACACTGCGCCCGCGCAGCTAGGGTTACCATGTCTTTTGGGTTTTAAAGATTTTTGAAAGAACACCCTTTTCTCCTTACAAATCTATTTCGCACTCTGTTTTAATAATAAAACCATTTACCATTTGATTAAATAGTTACCAAATCCAAGCTATTGATTGCCTCATTAGTCTAGTAGTCCTAGTGGCTAATATTTAACGAATTATTATATGATTCCTGGACACATCTTCACACAACGTTATACATTTCAATTATAAGCTGCTCTCAGATTTTCTTACAATAGACCGACTCATACGGGGAAATTCTTACTCCACATGTTTACACCACTAGCTAACCCTTTGCGGAAAACAGGCATGATAGTAGGTATATAACCCAAGAAAGAAAGAAAAGAAAAATAATTTATTTACGGCACCCATAGTGACACAAACTATTAAATATAAAATAAAATTACAAAAAATAAAATATCAATTGCCATTAGGTACTTATAGTATACTATATCTTTGTCTATGATGCAGCCATGTGTCCGTAAATAATATCGTAGTCCACCAAAAGTAGCCGTTTAGATGGCTGGATGGATGCGGAAGGTCGAGGTTCACTTTAAGTAACGTTCATACAAGGTAGAAGGGACATCGACGCACATCCGCTTACCACGAATTCAGTACATGATTCTAGACCCCTGTACAATCTCATCGTACATATTCTGCTGACGGCGCGGCCTACTTTGGGCGTGCGTCATTTTATTAACTTAAATATATAATTAATTACAGTGCAAAATTTAGTATGTGAGCGAAGTGTGTGCAATAACTACATACATCTAACATTATTAGAGAAAAGAATTGCCTGTATTATCTTATGTGTCATATTTAACTATTAAATCTAACTAGAGTGAACTATTTGTGATCTTCTTTCTCTCCGCTCTCATCTCACCCTAACTACAACTTTAACTTGAACTATAATCTTTGTGCAAGTGTACGAAACCGTACACCCCCTTGCGTTAGTATTTTTCGTCGGTTATGAAAAAAAAAATCTTCCTTTTCATACAAAAGTGAGATACCTACACGGTCAAAATGTATGGAACAGCTGATTTTATTTTTCATAACCGACAAAAAATAACAACGCGAGGGGGTCAGTAATCATGTACTGAATTAGCGGTAAGCGGATTTGCGTCGATGTCCCTTCCACCCTGTATACAGCCTTGGATCGCATCACGTTAAAGAAAAACTCCATCTTATTTTTAAATTCATGGTTACCCTAGCAGACGGTGTCAACGAACTGCGGGCCCCGACCGCGTTACAACTTCGATTCCCGCTCGGTGCAAGAATGCGCGGATAAACTTGCTTTTGCAATTAATACTAATATGTTACTTTAACGTGTGCAAGCTCCGTACAAGATTATGTTACAAGATAAGTTGTTTTAATAACTTTTATTGACTATCGCTGTCATTCATGATAATGACAGCGATAGTCAATATTAACTCATTTACTGTCCCATTGGTGGGTTCGGGTCTTCGCTTAAAGTGAGAGTGCGATTAGGTTTTAGTCCATCACGCTAGCCTACTGTGGGTTGGCAGACTTCACACGCCATCTTGAAAATCTCTCAGGCATGCAGGTTTCCTCATGAGGTTTTCCTTTACCGTCATGTATTAATTTTTAAGGAGGTGCGTACTTTGAAATCGAACTCGAGACCTACGACTTGGCAGTCCTATGGTCATATCACAAGGCTATCACTGCTTAAGATTCCCAGGCCAATCATCTTTACCTAATCTCTCGGCAAATACAGGCAGAGTATTTTACCTAATTCCCATTTTAAAATATCATAATTCTCTACATTTCTCAACGAGATTTTAATGAGCTAAAGAGACTGAATTTTAACTTCCTTCTTCTGGCGATAAGAGGAAGACATAACTCTAGTACAAGCCCTTCTAGAAAATGCAGTAATATATAATTCTTTGGAAATGTTTACCTATCGACGAAAACTAATGGTGGCTATACACGATCGCTTTCTTCGTCCAATTCGAACCTAATCTAAATTGACTTCAAATCAAATTAAAACGTTTCATAATATTGAAAGCGATGTCTAAGCAGTTCCTAGTTCCTATTTCAATTTCCGCGTTCCACTTTTTGTTTGTCAGATAAGTATTGCAATATTGGAAGATTACGACAGCTACTAGGGTTCTAGGTATTATGAGCTTTAAAACTTCCAAAACACAAATAAAAAAATAATTTTGTCTAAAACAGTTTGGGAAGTCGGTGACTTCTATTTGAGCGGGTCTTTTATTTTCGCCACCGACTTCCCAAACTGTTTTAGACAAAATTATTTTATTATTTTTTGAAGGCGGTTTAACTTTTTTGTTAAAAGTAATTTTATTTTGTAATTTTTAGTGGAAAGTTTGTTTAGAAGTACTTGTTAGCCAACTAAACGCACTGCTCCAATAAGACAGCGATGTTTCGAAGTAAACGATAATATCATCGATGTAAACAAATTTTAGATTTTTGTTGATATTTTCAAAACTGCTTAACCGATTTCGATAAAATTTGAACGGGACCACCTCTGAAGTATGACCTACCAAACAAAAAAACAATCATTAAAATCGGTCCACAACTGGCGGAGATATCGCGTAACAAACATACAAAAAAAAAAAAAAAAAAACATACAGACGAATTGAGAACCTCCTCCTTTTTGAAGTCGGTTGAAAATCTGAAATATTCAATATAATATATATATATTCAATATAATAATATGCATGACAAGCAATCACACGCATTCAAGTAGATATAAGTTTGAAGCTCGATCAAATGAATCAAATCAACAATCAGTTTTGAATGCATTTGTCACGCGAATCGACACCGATGTGGTCGAGTTTATACAATCAAGTCTCAAGTATCATGCAAATTGGACGATAAACTTGATCGTGTGTAGCCACCATTTCGTCAGTTAAAAGGGTTGACAAGACCAGTTGTGCAACTTATCGCTGATCTCAGGGACGGATAATCAATAACAAGCGATTTATACACTATAATTTAATTGGCTTTAACTATGTCAAATTACGACTAGATAGTATGCAGTGTCGAGATAATTGTAATTATCGTTATAATTATTTTTCTAAATTATCGTTAAAGTTATTTGCCTGTTACGGTACTATTAATAAACTTAACAGTTGCGTAAATAAATTAACTTTTAACAAAAAAGTAAAACCGCCTTAAAAAAAAAATTATGTCTAAAACAGTTTAGGAAGTCCGTGACTTTAATTTGAGTGGTTATTTTGTTTGCGCCACCGACTACACCGCATGTTGATTCTCTTTGCTAGTCTTACGTACTCGTAGTCCGTGAACGAACTAGGTCGTTAGAACACGCGACGCCACCCAAGCTTTGACATCGAAGATAGCGTGCGAACGATCTGTCTTTCCCTGGTTCGAGACAGGAGCTAACGAACTAAAAGAACGAACTTATTTGAAGAACTGCGAACTAAACGGACCGCTCCTGGTCACAAGCAAGACTACTTTTTGTTTCTTGCCTACGAGAGAGCGAAAGCGAAACAACGTGCGATAAGGACAGAAAACTGTCGGTGGGATATTACCGATTGATGACGCCCGGTGCTCCGCCACTAACCGCCATAATAAAAACAAGTCACGTCCTCTCGCTATCTCGCTCACTCCGCGACCATGCAACTTGAATGACCTTGAGTCCTTAACGACTTCCTATTTTATTTTGATTACGTCGCAACTATGAAGACAGGAGGGTTGCGTTTACTTTTTTATTTATCTTAATATTTTAGTCAATTACCACTTACGTTAGACTGCCTCATTACTTTGGTGGTCCTAAGCGCGACTGCTATGCTAAAGGTTCTGGGTTCGATCCCCAGGTCGAGCAGTGTTATTGTAGCGTAGGGGCCAGGGATTTCATTTAATTGTGAACAAAGTTTGTCAATAAAGAATTTATTTATTATTTATTTATTGGGCTTTTCTATGAAATTCCCAGTCGGAGTCTGGATTTGTGCCCGGTTAATGGCAATAGGGACCGAAACACGGCGAAGTGTTGGTGTACATTAATTTACCTCTGCTTAAACCTTCGGGGAATTCAAGCGTGGGATGCGTAGAAGGTTTAGAATAAAGGACGGTTTGAACGGAACATGATTTTTTGGAACATCTTATCTCCAAGAATTTAAGTAATTCTGTCCTTTATTTTGGTCCCAATAGTTTCGATAGAAAGATATCTCACAGCTAGCATGATGAACAGCTGAATCTGCGCGCACTTCCCCTCCCCGCACCAACGAGCGACGCCATGACAGTTGCTCGTACGTACGTCAGAAGGGACGCGCGATGCTTGCTACACACGGTACATAGTGATTATATCTCAAGATCAACCGACAACAATGGAGAATGTTACTAGGTATGCTAAATCGCTTGAAATGTTGTCTCCGTAAAGCCTGTATGTATACAAATACACTAGTTTTTGTTGTAGTCAAAAATACCTAGTAGTTTTGGTTTTATTGGCATTCAAAGTTTCGAAAAATATCGAGTCCCGCTAACAGTCACGTGACCGCTTGTGACGTCATGTTACAACGCGCCGCGCGGGCCGCGGCCCGCTTACTATCAACATAGTGTAATGAAATCTAATTACACTATAGTATCAAGTCGCCAGCGGTTATAGTAGTAGGTGTAATAGCTTGCGCAGTATTTTGTTGTGTTTTTGTCCGCGTATTAAATTAATAGTCTATTATTAGTAAATATTATTCGATTAATAAAATTACGGATTCGAAAAAGGGCAATCGGATAATCTACCCAAAATAGATGGATTAATGGTTGCGCATTATTTATCAACAAAATATAGTCATTTCGTTGCCGCCGAAATGAGAGGAATAAAAACGAAAGACAAAATGGTCTTCACAACAAGAAACTGTACTTTTATCTCCAAATGGATCTAACCTCTTTATAATAAATAGTAGGAAATCGTGTGTTGTGCCTAAATATAAAAATACAACTACCAATTCGCCGGAAAAGTTATTTTTAGGGTTCCGTAGCCAAATGGCAAAAAACGGAACCCTTATTGATTCGTCATGTCTGTCTGTCTGTCCGTCCGTATGTCACAGCTACTTTTCTCAGAAACTATAAGAACTATGCTGTTGAAACTTGGTAAGTAGATGTATTCTGTGAACCGCATTAAGATTTTCACACAAAAATAGAAAAAAACACCGGCCAAATGCGAGTCGGACTCGCGCACGGAGGGTTCCGTACCATTACGATTTATGACGTATTAAGAAGTATGTGTGGTGTGACGCTAAAAGATAGAGTGGGAAACAGTGTGATAAGGGAGCGTTGTGGAATGAAAGAAGATGTAGTAACAAGGATTGAGAAAGGTATGTTAAGATGGTTTGGTCATGTAGAGAGAATCGATGAACGTAGATTGACGAAGCAAGTATATATGGTGAGTATGGATGGACGAGTTGGAAGGGGAAGACCTCGGCGAACGTTCCGCAACCAAATTGCGGATGTTCTTAAAAAAGGCCAGGTTCCGAGCACCCTAATCCGACTGTCATGCATGAAGAGATTAATGAATGTAGATGAAGCGAAAGTAGTGTGCCAGGATCGTAGCAAGTGGAAATCTATAGTCTCTGCCTGCCCCCATGGGAGACAGGCGTGACAATATGTATGTATGTATGTATGTACGTATTAAAAGAAACTACTTACTAGATCTCGTTCAAACCAATTTTCGGTGGAAGTTTACATGGTAATGTAAATCATATATTTTTTTAGTTTTATCATTCTTTTATTTTAGAAGTTACAGGGGGGGGGGGCACATTTTACCACTTTGGAAGTGTCTCTCGCGCAAACTATTCAGTTTAGAAAAAAGTGATATTAAAAACCTCAATATCATTTTTGTATACCTATCCATAGATACCCCACACGTATGGGTTCGATGAAAAAAAAATTTGAGTTTTAGTTCTAAGTTCTAAAATCTTAATGCGGTTCACAGAATACATCTATTTACCAAGTTTCAACAGCATAGTTCTTATAGTTTCGGAAAAAAGTGGCTGTGACATACGGACGGACAGACAAACATGACGAATCTATAAAGGTTTAGTTTTTTGCCATTTGGCTACGAAACCCTAAAAAACAGAAAATTTTGGGAGTTCCTCATACTTAGAACTGAAATTAATTATTTTTAAACTAAATAGTTTGCGCCTGAGAATCTTCCAAAGTGGTAAAATGTGTGTGTGTGTGTCCCCAGTAACTTCTGAAATAAGAGAATAATAAAACTAAAACAAATATATGATGTACATTTCTTCCATGTAAACTTCTAACGAAATTTGTTCGAACGAGATCTCAGTCAGTCAGTAGATTATTTTAATACGTCATAAATCGTAATGGTACGGAACCCTCCGTGCGCGAGTCCGACTCGCACTTGGCCGGTTTTTTTATAGTTCTAAAAGACGTTAAAATGCAAAAAACATGGAT
Organism: Subacronicta megacephala; assembly: GCA_958496365.1. Taxonomy (NCBI): domain Eukaryota; kingdom Metazoa; phylum Arthropoda; class Insecta; order Lepidoptera; family Noctuidae; genus Subacronicta; species Subacronicta megacephala. The sequence goes on from OY292526.1 coordinate 1,890,650, forward strand.
TAAAGCTATTTATTTATTTAGTGCCATAATAAAAATAAATGAGTGATTAAACGAACTTACCTGTAAGTGAAGTTCAATCATCATTATATGAAGACACTGTCCTTTAATGATTGACCATTATGTAGTATCCTCTATTTTCATCCACTGACGCACGATTTCAAAGCAATGCAGAAAAAACGCTTGGTTTTGTATGTATTATCTGTGTGAATCTGCTGTCACTGTCACGTCACGGACTGTCACCTGGAAGTCATTCTATTGAAAGCTACACAGTTTTTACAATTTTATATCGGGAACACAAGAATAGGTTCTTTCGAATGGGCATGGGTGGGTTGCTCCAATCATTAAAGGACAGTGTCTTCATATAATGATGATTGAACTTCACTTACAGGTAAGTTCGTTTAATCACTCATTATACATCAGACAGTCCTTTAATGATTGACCATTATGTAGATGTTTAAAGCTTCACTAAAATTGTAATAAAATGTGTAAAAATAAATACATTATTATGTTAATGGAAATTCAGTTTCATTACTTTAAATTATAAGATTATTAACTATATTTCACTGTGTATTTGAATACTACAGGTTCTTTTATTTTTAGTATAATTATAACTTATTCAGTCTTATTTCGGTTTTAATTTATTAATTTATATATATATATATATATATATATATATATATATATATATATATATTATTATTTTTTTTTAATCACATTACTATGTTATAACATATTTTTATAGTAATGTAGAGCCAAAGGACTAATCATTTCCTATTCCAACCTTTTACTCTGTGTCTGACTTAGCAATATGGAGTTGAGCAAGGAATTTTTTACAAAATCTTGAGTGAGCCTTCATTGAGTAGGTGCTTACTGCTCTTGTAAAATTAAATTTATTTAATACAGCATAATTATTTCTGCGCAGTTAAAGTTGAAGTCAGTTAAGGTTGCAGATCTTTGAATTTATCGTTCTGATTAACTTTCGGCATCTGTGATTGCAGGACTAGTAGGTACTGTAAGTATTGAATAGGAAGGCTTTTTAAGTTCTGTAAATAGTTTTAATGCTATCTCTATGCTCCCTTGTTCTATGCCTATTCGATGCCTGCAGATAAACTACGACCTTCTAAGATAAATCTTAGGCTTATCTTGATGGAAAGAGATAGTTTAATTTGGAATTTTATAAATTTGATTTATGACGTAAGTAAGAATATTTAGTAAGATTTATTAAACAGATATTTTATTATAGTTACTATTTTCTTTGTCCTAGGTTCAAATTATTATTAGAAAAGGCTATTCCTAGCTTTAAGGAGCCACATAAACATACCATCAAAGTCACATTCAGTTATTGTTGGTCTAGTAATTTAATCTAATATGGGTATTAAACTAACACCTCTCTCATGTCTCAAAGAATCTTTAACTTATGAATATCAGAATTTGTATGGAGATACTTATAAGTACATATTTAAGGAATCAGTGTGAGCACACCTTTAGCTTAATAAGCTTTTTGTTTTTTTTTTTTTTTTTTTGAAACAAAGGGCAAGAAGATATAATTTTAAGAATAGGATCAATCTTGCTTGAATTATAGGACTCACACTAAACCGTAACGGGTGATTAGGATTGTTTTAGTTATGAAATTCATTATAATAGCTGTTAAGGTCATGATTCCTCTCATGAATATTAGCATTCGGAGCGCTAACGCATCCGGTTGCGAACTCTTTGAACACGAGATGTTATTTTACTGAGAAACAATCATAGCTTGTGAGACAAGCATCGACATAAATGAGTATTGGGTACTAGGATTGAACAATCCAATATGGCACTCATACAATTAATTTCAGGTACATTAAGGGAAATTGCTGAGAAGGCCTAAAAAGAAAAATGGCCCGTAGTTTGTAAAAGTATCTATTGTATGAGCTTCTTCCATGTCACCTTATATTTTAAGCATTTAAATTTCAAATAATTTTGGTTGTAATCATTATTATTATAAAATCTATTATTATTTCTGATTCTTTTTATTTATATTTAATTTTTATATTAGGCATAAGTAATCTTTACAAGTTATTCCTAATTAAGTTAAACTTTGCAGCTAATGTGTTAAGTAAATATTTAATTATTTATATTTTCACATTTCCATACCATATACAATTCTATTGCCATTGGTACTTATTAAGGAATTGATTGGAGAATATAGAAATGGTCACCAGTGATTCTACATAAATCAGAACTATACATTGTGTAAAATGTAATGTTATCATTAATAATATTATTATCATAATTCATATTTATGATTTTAATTTTAATATTTAATTTCCCAATATTACCTATATCTCTTGAGTTCCTATACCTATTAAATTACCTTATTTACTTTTCTAGCATAATATGCTAGAAAAATAATTATAATCCATTAATATTATTAATTATAATTATTTAAATATTATAAAATTAATTAATTCTAATTAATTAGTAAGATTGTAATGTTAGCATTCCAATCCAAAGGTTACATTCTATAATAGGTATCATTGATATAATAAAGGGAAATGGTGTTTTTAACATTTGCTACAGATTCATAAATCTAAGTATATTGATTTTCTGTTATATTAAGTACTATGGTTCAATTTCATATTATATGGGACCTAAACATGCCAGTGAACTGACACTGGCACACCTCTGCCAACCCTTCAGGGAATACAGGCATATATATTATGTATGTATGTAGGCGGGTATGTTGTTTTAAGCTCTGAATATAGAGACTTTTTATAATCACTGTGACATGTAATGTAGGAACAGTTCCTCAAAGACTTAGAACCTCTAATCAATTACAATGATTAGGTATATAAGAGGTTAGGAAACTTAAATCCTTACCGAGTTGTTTGTCAGTGTAAGAACTGTTTTTGTAAATGTCAATTAAATAATTTAAATTATGATTTCTCTTGTGTGCAGAAATTAGTACATATTGTTTTGAATTAAATATAAACCTGTAAATTAGTCATTTCATGGTGTATAAGGCAATTTTCTGGTTACTTTACAGCACTGGCACAATTGCACTGGTAAGTTGAATTAACTATGTATCTAGATAAGGTGTTAATTTTTAGCCTTAGGATCTCAGAATAGTACAATTTGTTTTAGAATTAAGTGAAGATGTAGTTGTACAATAGATTAGCAGAAGCTAAACTATTAAATTTATTTTAGTTCTAAATATAATGCATCTGTATATCCTGTGATAGGTACTTCCTATTATCTTTGATTATTACCATAATGCAGACATACTTTTCATGCAAGTTATAAGATAAGTTTCTGCAGTGGTATTTAAAACATAAGCATATTATTTAAAATATTCTTATATAATACGCTGGGTAAGTAATTGACTCAACATAATCAGTACTCTAATGTTAAGAGTATTCTGGTTGCTTACTACAATGCCCTGAGATCCTCATCCTTATGGATTCAGATATAATAACCCGCTGTAACAAATTTTGATTTCCTTTGCTTTTTCTTCTTCCTGAGGAGCTAGGTAGGTACCAGATGCTTGTTATAGCCAAACTGGTTTTTAACAAAATGATAGATATATCATTTTCCTTGTCCCAATACAATGGTAGAAGGTCTTCAGTGATTTTCTGTTGGTTATAATAAAATATTTATGTTATACCTGCCAGTATGTCTGTGATGACACTGATCACTGATTGTTGAAGTAGTTATGCTCTCCGGCAACCACCTGGATCTGCTACTGGTACTGCTGCTACAGACTACCTTCTCTCATTGTTGCAGCTTGCTTCAGAGATGTCATTTGATGTGCCTGCTGCAATTCTAGTTAGTATAGCATTCGGTAGACTTAAGTTTATGGTATTACCTTCTGACTTATGTGTCCTACAGATTTAGCCATTATAGAGAATTTTTCAGAGAGGTTATCTCCCAATATATATTAGTAACAAAATTACCAACAATATTTTCCAGTGTTGTACAATACTACTAGAAGTGTCTAAGATTAATTATGTTGCCTCTTCTGTTAACACTCTTTCAGTTGTATGCAATAGTATGCATGTCCAGCATAGGTTAGGTAAATCAATGGTAAAATCAATCCTCATAGTTGATGCACATTCCATGACCAAACAAGATACAAAATAGTTTATGGAGATAAGTAGTTAATTGGGTGATTAACATTGTTACCGTATAATGACTGATAGAAGAATGTGTTGTCCTTCTTGTCAATACACCTCTGTGAGATATTTTCCTGCCTCGTGACCATCTCACTATTTAGAGTAGGTTGCCCTTATGGCACCACACTGTTGACCTATTTCCTGGTCATTTGTTCAGGTTTGTAACATTATTGTATGTACCAGGCACTTTTAGAACATTCTTATGCAATATTTTTTCCACATCTGAAAAATAAAACTATTTCCTACTTACATACCTTATTATCCCTGGCCTGGTGTACTCCCCCCCCCCCTTTTTTCTCCTTCTTTACATTGTAATGGCACGAAATTAGAACACTTCTTGAGTAGTGTGCACCTTGTTGCATCAAAATATTGCCATCGAATGGTCCCCCAGTACCAGTCCTAGGCAGTGAACAACGCCGTGAATGACCCCAAAGTGTCAATCCTTGGCGTGTTAATGTCTTCGAACAACCCCACAGTGTTGATCCTAGACATGGTAACGACCATTAAACGAACCCACAGTTTCGATCTTAGGTCTGATTGTTTATTTCGTGCATTTTGAATCAATAGCAACTGTGTTGCATGTTCCATGTAGGAGGTTATCATCTACCTCAATAAGTATCTTGGATCCTGCAAAAAACCTCTTCTTTGGTGATACTAGGTAAGTATCTGTATAATAAATCACCACTGAAGTAAGGAACAGTCTTCTTTGGAGGGCGAGTGTAACGATATTTTATTAATTTACGTTGTCGTATCTTCAATCCTTGAAAACTTCTTCAAAATATACACATCACTATTACTTTGCATTTAGGCATTAATGTTAATGCCTTTTATTGCTTATTTTAGTCGTAAAAACATTTTAAATCCTGTAAGAAAAGTTTTTACGGTGTGCGTCGTTGCACGAAAAAAAGGAATGACTTCCAGGTGACAGTCCGTGACGTGACAGTGACAGCAGATTCACACAGATAATACATACAAAACCAAGCGTTTTTTCTGCATTGCTTTGAAATCGTGCGTCAGTGGATGAAAATAGAGGATACTACATAATGGTCAATCATTAAAGGACTGTCTGATGTATAATAAATAAATAGCTTTTATCCATTTTTTTCGCATTTTAACGTCATTTGAAACTATAAAAAAAAACTTTTTAGATGTATTTTTACATTTAGGCACAACACACGATTTCCTAGTATTTGGATTGGACATTTTTAAAAGAATTTAGGTATAATTTCGACGGCACAGACGCGCGACTGCGAGCGGACTGAGTGAGCCAGACTGAGCGCGTTGTCCTATGACGTCACACCGTAACCGGCGGCCCGCGTCGTTCGGTTACAACTTGTTTTACTTCTAAAACGGAAACTAATTGACGTATCGAAGTAATTCTTTCACTAGTATTTTTTATTTTTAACAGAGAATATGGAGTGCTAATAATCAAAATTCGTTAACATTCTTCATTCTTAATTCGAAAAGAAAAAAATATTTGATTTAGTACTGGTACTGGTCAAATAATAGTGTGCAGCACTATGTATATTTTTAACATAATATATCATCACGCCCGCGTTCCCCCTAGGGTAAGGCAGAAGAGTACCTACCTAATTTCAATTACGGATTAATTTACAAGTATTGCTGTGATTGTAGATTGCACTGCTGCTTTCCAGCTTTCCTAACTGCTACTACGAATTTCATTCAAAAATCCAATAAGTTTGCTCGACCTGGGAATCGAACCCAAGACCTCTAGCTTCACGGTCGCGCTTAGTGGAAGGAGTAACGTATATTTTTAGGTTAGTATTTACTAGTACAACTACTTCAATATTATATTAATTAATATATAAGTACCTAGTTATTTTTTTAAATAATAAATACATCTCATAAAAAGATAAATTTAATTATTATCGCTTCATATAAATTAGATAGAACTAAACTAAAGGAATTGTTGCTGATACGATACCTAGCCTGCCAAATAATAATGTTTTTTTTTATTTATTCAAAATTTGACCGACCAATCGATCACATAATTATGTCTGTTAACAATTATTAACAATTATAAACGACAACACTTATGATATGCATGTTTATAAAATTACAAAAAGTTCTCGTGCTTCATTTCCACCCACGGCTTCGCCCGCGTGGTTTCTCGACTTTTCTGTATTATGTTATTTTATTATGTATATTAAACATTTACACCATCCTCTTAAATCACTCTATTCATTGGTGAACAGCATGAAAATCAGTGTTTTAGTTTAGTAGTTTTTGAGTTTATCGCGAACGGACAGACAGACAGACGCGGCGGAGGACTTTGTTTTATAATATGTAGTGATTTACTTCGTTTTTTTAACAGGCGCACTCTCATCCACTTCAACTAAAATGTCGGTTTTTCTTTTTCGGTAAGGCTTTATAGGTGGGCCTATAGCCCTCTCTATGCCGTCTCTACGCCACTCATAGGTCAGACATTTCACGGTACTATGGGTGACGCCGGTTGCTTTCGCCACTTCAACATTAACGTTCATGTCATTACCTGGGTAAAAAAACCTTCATGTTATATTTGGACATTTCTATAAACTAATCGGACTTATGTCCGAAGGGAGACAATAAAATTAAAACTTTAATTAGGTATATACGGCTACACATCGAGCTATATAAAGCCAGTTTAGACTGACCTCCCATTGTAAATGTTTTCCGTACTATTCAAGGCCAGCCTATACTGGTTTTGTATAGCTTGATGTGTAGACGTGCGTACATTTTTTAAGGGGATGGTTCCAAATATTGTTTTGTTATGGAATGTTGGAAAATGGGAAAACATACCTGTTGCCTTTGCTTGAGCTATTCGATATTCTTTCATGTAGTTAAAAACATTAAGGATCATCAATTTTGTCTGTGTATCTAACTTTCTAAGGGTCAAACAAGATGCCAAAGCAACATCCGACAGTATATCTGTGGCGAAATCATGATCTGCACACGAAATTTCTTCAGACACTGTTTCAGTAGGAATATTTTCCAATCGATTATTTTCTACAAGCGACATTTCATGTTGCTTATCAGTATTTGTTTCGTCAGACGCGTAATCTTTCGGATTCATTTCGCGAGTAATTCCGTGTGTAGCAGTCAGATATAAACGAACATAGATTAGTGATGCGACTGCCGCGGACGACGAACGGCGCCATACTGGCATTACTGACTCGCAAATTCACAACGCGCGATTGGTCATGCGTGTATATCACCGCGCCCCGCTACCCCACCGGCACGGAGGCGGCCACGTTTTGACTACCACCTGTCCTGTGCTGTGAGCGTTTTTTCTTTCAACTCTGCCTGAACTAGTACACGAAGCTAAATCTTGTACCTACCCGTATCCGACCTTGTGCCCGTGGCGTTATAGGCAAGTAATAGAATGAATTGTTAAAATTCATTCAGAACATTTTGGTTTAAGTATTTGACATGCAACAATTACTTTAATGATGTAGGTAGGTAGTAGGTTTCTGCCCGCGGATTCGCTTTCGTGGTTTATCGGCTTTTCTCTATTCTATTTAATATAACATAACATAACATTCCATCACGCCTGTATTCCCCGAAGGGTTAGGCAGAGATGTACTTAATGTACACCCACAGTTCGCCGGTATGTTTGGGTCCCATGTAATAGGGGGCGAGCCTATTGCCATTCACCGGGCACAAATTCAGACTCCGAGCTGCTACTAAGAATTTCATAGAAAAACTCAATAACACTTTGCTCGACCTGGGGATCGAACCCAAGACCTCTAGCGTAGCAGTCGCGATTGGGACCACTAGACCAACGAGGCAGTCTGTCTATTTAATATATATATTTCTAAAATGGAAAGCCTAAGTTACTTTTTATTACATCAGCTATTGGCCAGTGCAAGTTCCGTCAAAATCGGTCCAGCCGTTTCAGAGATTAGCCGGAACATTTGTAAAAAAATATATTTTGGTTTATGTACCGTGTATACATCGATATGTATTTGGTATAAAGTGGTTATTCACAAAGATAATAATTTTTCTTTCACTTGAAATGTTCTGTCATTTGAAAATTCATACCTTTGTGAACATTTCGCATTATTTAATGCTAAAATATAATAAAAAATAAGCAGTTAAAAGTGGTTATTATTATATTAGAAGCAGACACTCCAATTTTATTTATTTGTATAGAAGTTTCGCCCTAACGAAGTTCACAATCCTTAATATTTTTATTAGCTAGGCATTAAGATAGGTACCTACGTAGCCGTGTCAAGGCAGCTCAGATAAATAATGAAATAAAAACAGGTATTCTTAGTACAAGTTTAATAAAAAAAAAATTACGAGTTAACCATAGACTAAACTAAACCTTCTTCCTTCTTCTAAACTTAGGTACTCTCTTAGGTGGTGGTGTTAGTCTCTGCTTTAAGGCCGTATGCAAAGATCCGTCATAATACTCAGCTAAAACTTTTTTCACGGTTGATGCGGACACGCCGGTTGCTTTCGCTACTTCTTCCTCCACATCAAAATCTTGACCTGGGTAAAAATAAAAAACATTAAACCACAATGCATATGTCTCGAACCTGTCGAACGTAGGTAAGCAGGCCTTTCATATAGACACTACCGACGTGAACCCACTCGTAACACAAGCATTTAGCACGAGGGGTTAACAAGAATACAAGTAATGTGTGAGCCACATTGCTTCTTTTAAAAAAAAATGTATATGTTTCAATTGTAAGCAGAACTTAGTGTTAGTACTTTTCATACAAAAATTTAAGTAGGTATGTAATATAAAATGTTTGGCTATCACTTCATAATTTAAGTTTACGTGATGTTCAATAACCAACAACCTTCCTCAAAAACGGCCTATTGTATGCAAAACAAATTATTCAAATCCGACCAGTAGTTTTAGAGATTAGCGCAATCAAACAAACAAACTCTGTAAATAGCTAAGTTCTTCGTTGCTTTTAGAAGGTCGAAAGAATTGTTTTGCTAATCGATCCTTGATAAGTTAAGAGGGTTAAAAAGGGTTAAGAATTTGAGACAAACATAGTAAAACAAAAAGATTAGTAATTTTAAGTAGATACGGAAAAAAAAACAAAAGAAATGTACCTACCTGTTGCCTTTGCTTGAGGTAATCTATTCATTTTCATGTACCTGACGACACTAATAACCACAACTTTCGCCAGTATACCTAACTCTTGATTGTACAAAGACGGCGCCAGGGGGTCTTCCGCCGACACATTTTCTGCAAATAATTCTTCTTCGATCGGGGTTTCTGCAATTGGATCCTCCTCTGAGTCACTTACTACAAGTGAAAACAAATCTTCTTCGATCGGGGTCTCTGCAATTGCCTCTTGCTCCGAGTCACTTACTACAACTGTAACTAAATCTTCTTCGATCGGGGTTTCTGCAATTGACTCTTCCTCTGAATCACTTTCTAGAAGTGAAATTGTCTCTATCGCATTCTCTGTGTTATGTTCACCTGACGAATTGTTGCAATCCATTAGGAAAGGACATAAGTTGGTAGTGAGTACCGCGCGAGATTGCACTAACGTAAAACAGGTTGGTCGGCGTCAGCGACACGCGCCATACTGAGTTAACTGTCAGTGTCAACGTCACTGACTCGTAGTTTGTCACGCATGCGCGCCGCCCATGTTCCCCCCTACCCCGCATCCTGTAACGGTCTTCAAAGAATGGTGGCGCTAACAATTTTTAACCGACTGCAAAATAAAGGAGGTTCGCTATTGAACTGTATTTTTTTGTACTTATGTATAATATTTTACTGGAATCTGCGCCGATTATGAAATGATTTCGATTTTCGTATTCGATTCTGATGATCGAAATTAGATATTTTAATATTCAAATCACTCGAGTAAAATGATATTGGCTATTTATTGATTCGATCCCCGTGAATTTTTAGTTTATTTGTTTATTTCTTGCATACTGTCCATTTTGCTTTATTTTAATGAAATTGAGATTATTTACTATTTTTGTGTTAGTTTTTTCTTGCCTTAAGTCACAAATATTGTCATTGCGAATGCCTCAGCTTAACCCTCGTGTGAATACAAGCGTAATGAATTGATATGTTTACGTTTATTAAGTACCTACTTCATGCGTCAGAATGTCTGCCGTTTGAAATGATTTCAGTCTAGGCGTGGCATTCTGGCGCAGTATCGATTGCCCCGCTAATTGAATTGGACAGTAACTACTGTTTCAGCAGCGTTCATTGAACTCTTGTGGCGTGAATGCTCCCTGACCTACGTAGAATACTTATATTATTAAAAAAAACTTACTGGCAATGTGGGTTTATACACTACATACTAGTATTCTTGTTAACCCCTCGTGCTAAGCTAAATGCTTGTGTTACGAGTGGGTTCACGTCAGTAGTGCAATGGGTGGGGTTCGAAACGGCAACCACATGATGGCAAGTCCGACGCCCTAGCCATTAAGCTACCGCCGCTTAATTTTTAATTACTTTAATTTAGTTATTCATTTGGAATACATAATTATATCTTGTTCACTCATACAACACTAATTTCAACGCCATTGAAATTATTGCTACGCTCGCTGGTACCTATGTTTAAAAACATTATCACTGATATAATTAGCATGGACAAATTTCCTCAATAGTCTAGTGGTCCCAAGTGCGACGTCTACGCTAGAGGTCCTGGGTTCGATTTCCAAATCAAGCAAAGTGTTATTGAGTTTCTCTATGAAATTCTGAATAGCAGCTCGGAGTCTGGATTTGTGCCCAGTTAATAACAATATGCTCGCCCCCTATTACATGGGACCTAAACATACTGGCGAAGTGTGGGTGTATTTTACTACACCTCTGCCTAACCCTTCGGAAATACAGGCGTAGGTAATGGCACGTTATGTTATTCAGTGGCCTTTGCCGATTGTATTTGAAATGTCAGCTACTTATAACATCTAACCGTTCCTCAATAAAAAATATTTTACCTTTCCATAACGTCATTTTGGGCCGGGCAATAAATAGATTAAACTTTTTCCTCATTGGAGATCTATGTTAAGGTGTATATACACCAAACCTCGCCCGGCGGCCTCATAAGGCAGCCAGCTTGTTTCAAAATGAGGCCGGGCGGGTTTGGTGTGTAGATTAGCTTACCCTTAGGATACCAGGTCAGCTACTAATTGTTACGCGCCACACGTAGATAATTACTTACAGACAGTCGTTAAGGTGACGTAATTACTCTACTGGTCATTAATCTAACAGGCGCCAACACCAACACAATTGTTTCTAGCATTTTCCTAATTACTATTTTGTAAGCTCAACTTAGTTGGTATTCAGAATGTGACTTTCAAAGTGAAGAAATCATCGGTGATTTTGAAATTTTATTAGCATTCATTCAGTATTCCGTTTTTAAAGCTTACAAAAAAAAGCCTTAAATAAATTGTGATGCGTGACCTTCGCTTTTTCTACAAAACGCCATTTCAGATATTGCGGTGAGGTTGATAATGTTGATATTGAGGTACCTATGGTCGAATAAAATGCAGGCGTATTTTTATTCGTCCACAGAGTACTTATTATCATGTTAATAAAAGTAAATAATAAATCTTCCGTCTCAACGTGACACTGGCAGAATAGTTGCAATCGGCTCAATTGCCCAAAAAAAAATATCTTTACAATGACAAGCTTGTATCGGCGTTTTTTTCTCAGAGCTCGTCAGCTAAGAACGCAGGCGCCATCTAGGCAATGAACATTGCTAATGACTTGGAAGTTAAAAAAAACACTAATATTTTTCTAGGATTATCTCTATATATGTAATATATATATAAATGCATCCTATTTATAATTATATAATGTATCATAACTTGGGAATAACTTTCTAATACTTTGTAGGTTTTTACGGAAAGAAAAATGCGTAGAAAATTGGAAAATACTTATCAGAAAACTAAACGACTGTATTAACTTTTCGCATTTTTTATTATTTATTCCAGTTCGAATTTAATATTCATAGCTAATACAGGACGTCTGTCAGGTCAGATATTTAATTCAATAAAAAAAATGCTGCCTGCCTCATTAGTCTAGTGGTCCTAAGTGCGACTGCTACGCTAGAGGTCCTGGGTTCGATCCCCAGGTCGAGCAAAGTGTTATTGGGTTTTTCTATGAAATTCCCAGTAGCAGCTCGGAGTCTGGATTTGTGCCCGGTTAATGGCAATAGGCTCGCCCCCTATTACATGGGACCTGAAACATACCGGCGAAATGTGGGTGTACATAAGTACACCTCTGCCTAACCCTTCAGGGAATACAGGTGTGATGGTATGTTACGTTATGTTAAAAAAAAACGATTTTTATTATTTCTCAGAATCACCCAGTCACATTGAAACTGTCATTAGGCTGGCCCTTTTAAGAAATTAATGACGTCTAGTCTAGCTGTCAATGGACGAAGTCAGAATAATGACTAATATTAAAGTTCATTGCACGGCTTTGCCATGACAATCCCATTACTAAATTATCACTGTTCGCCTTCAGCTCGATTAGAAAGCTGTCATTTTGCTGATGGATATAATTGAAGTTTACTTAGTTGAAGTCTACATCGTTCGTACGAACCACAGACGGCAGTGTTTTACCGTAAAGTCGTAAAATAAAAAAAGTTACATACATCACGCCTGTATTCACCTAAGGGTTAGGCAGAGGTGTACTAATGTACACACACATTTCGCCGGTAGGTATGTTTAAGGTCCCATATAATAGGGGGCGAGCCTATTGCCATTTACCGAAAAACCCAATAACACTTTGCTCGACCTGGGGATCGAACCCTGGACCTCTAGCGTAGCAATCGCACCTAGGACCACTAGACTGATAAGTGACTACTAGATGAGGCACTCATAATAAAAAAAGTTATCCCATAAAACAATTTATGACCTAAAAGATTAAAGTATTATCATAAAATATAGATTCAAAACTATCTGCTTCTAATCTAAAAATACATTTTCATTGTTTCAGGCCCTTCAGATTCATTTGCAGCCTGAAGAAGGAGACATACTGATCTTCATGCCGGGTCAAGAGGACATTGAAGTTACTTGCGAGGTACTTAATATATTTAAAAATAACAGATTCAGATTAGAAATTACAATCTTACAGATTCACAGATCGTGACAGATCTGTCAGATCATTGTTTGAGCCGCGATCTGCTGTCTATGAGCTGCAGATTAACAGATCAATCGTATTCGTAGGTGATCTGACTCTTTGAGCCGACTCAGATCTGATTTACACACCATTACGAGTGGGATCACGTCGTAATGCAATGGCTGGGTTTTTGAACCGGCAACCACATGATCGAAAGTCCGACGCCCTAGCCATTAGGCTACCGCCGCTTACATCATACGTCTTTCGTTCCTTAGGTGCTGACAGAGCGCCTGGGAGACCTGGACAGCGCTCCTCCTCTCACAGTTCTTCCGATATACTCCCAGTTGCCGGCTGACCTTCAAGCCAAGATCTTCCAGCGAGCCCCGCCAGGCCAGAGAAAGTGTATCGTCGCTACTAATATTGCAGGTAAGGACGTGATGACGTGACGTGACGTGAAGGTTGTGATATTTGATTAGCCGTTTCATGAAACTTCACTCGTACTTCTTGAGAAAAAGGGACTTTCTTCAAGATGTAATTAAGGCAGATGTATACTAGTCACGGAGGACTCCGTGATACTAGTGTACTACGTACACCACGCTTCGCCGGTATGTTGAAGTCCCATGTAATAGGAGGCGAGCCTATTGCCATTAACGGATTCCGAGCTGCTAATAACACTGCTCGTCCTGGGAATAGAACCCAGAACCTCTAGCGCAGCAGTCGTGCTTGGGACTACTACGACTAATGAGGCAGTCCTTTCCAGATTGAGGCAGTTTTTTCTAGTAGGTAATTTCTGAATAATATCACTTAATAGCACATCAAGTTACCACAAAATGTCAAATTTTCTCGGTTGATTTTGAACTTAATTATCGTCATGTTAAAGTTTAAAATCATTTGGATAAATTTGACAGTTTAGTATACCCTGATGTGCTAGCGACTGTACGTTATGTGAAATTTAAGCCTTTTTTGCTATCTGTATTAATTTTATGTTTATTCGTTAGTTTATTATTAACTAAATATATAAACATCACAAATACATGAAATTTAGCAATTTACAGCAAATTGATTGATACTTCAACATTGACAATGTTGTAATTTTACGTAGGTACGTTAATAATGTTACAGACAATTAACTCAACTGAATGTTGATTAATACTGTGACGCGGGAATTTGTAATCTGTATGCTATTGTGCAAGTACACACGGCTCCAAGTAAACCTATACAAATCCAATTCAAGCTGATCTCGCATTGGCTTTTCATACAATACGAAGCCAGCGACTGCCTCATTAGTCTAGTGGTCCTAAGCGCGACTGCTACGCTGGAGGTCCTGGGCTCGATCTCCAGGTCGAGCAAAGTGTTATTGGGTTGTTCTATGAAATTCTCAGTAGCAGCTTGGAGTCTGGATTACCCGGTTAATTGCAATAGGCTCGCCCCCTATTACATGGGACTTAAACATACCGGCGAAGGGTGTACATGAGTACACATCACATCTTATGTTATGTTAAGCGTAAACTTGATTTAAGTATAGCTTGATGTGTAGCCGTGCGTACTTATTGTGTCAACTGATATCTCAATTAATTTTCTTGCGTGACTTTAATTGTGCTGATCTTCTAAGTAATAACTAAGCTGATTAATCGATCTGCAAAGTAAAACAGTGAAAAACCGCGGTCAGTGTGGAGATTGGTGAGCATTCTTAGCATATGGAGATACCTTTTTTATTATTAATAGTAGTACCTGCTGACATGTGTACATGCCAGCATGAATGGAGAAGTACTACCCTCCCACAGAATATCGACGCCAAGTAGCAGTATGCATACTGTTGCATTTCGTACGGTGAGTGTGGAGCACCGGAGGCCCTATTCATCCCTCAGTCCCGTTCCTCCTCCTTTTTTCCCTACCGTCCCTTTTCCTTAAATAGGCTCGGCAACGCATCTGCAACTCCTTTGATGATGACTACTTACCATCAGATAGCTCGCCTGCTCGTTTGCCGAGATATTCCAAAAAAAAAAACAATGTTATCATACGAACACCGAAGACACTTGTTAGCGGCAGATCGAAGCCTGGATATCGGTGCTGCCCAGAAATTGGGTGTGGAGTTCTTATAGCAATAGTTTTTGATTGGTTTGATTGATATGAAGACACAGACATACTTTTTCATATTTTCGTTCAATGTTAGAAGTTAAGCTTTATTTCCTTTTCCAGAAACTTCTCTGACTGTGGACGGCATAATGTATGTGATAGACAGCGGCTACTGCAAACTGAAGGTGTACAACCCCAGGATCGGTATGGATGCTCTGCAGGTAATTAATCAACAATTTATCAACTAGAAGTTATAGCTTTTATAGCTTGTTGTATCTCTAACGTTATTGAAAATACCCTGATAAATGTACACAAAGAAATGAATTTTCTAGTAAAAAAGTCGGTCTCAGGGACGGTTTGAGCCTGCGTCCCTCTAGTTAAGTACATCAGACGCCTTACAAATTAAGCTACCGAGACCACCGCCGTTGATGTCGAGTTTCTTTCTTTTCTTTATTAAAAAAAAAAGCTTATTATGAGGTTCGCACATTACTAGTATTCTTGGTAACCCCTCGTGTTAAGCTAAATGCTTGTGTTACGAGTGGGTTCACATTGGTAGTGCAATGGGTGGGTTTCGAACTGGCAACCGCATGATCGCAAGTCTGACGTCGTAGCCATTAGGCTACTGCCGCTTAAATGAATTTCTCTTCCGTAGATCTACCCGGTGAGCCAGGCCAACGCCCGGCAGCGCGCGGGGCGGGCGGGGCGCACGGGGCCGGGCAAGGCCTTCTGCCTGTACACGCAGCGACAGTACACGCACGAGCTGCTGGCCTCCACCGTGCCCGAGATACAGCGCACCAACCTGGCCAACACCGTGCTGCTGCTCAAGTCATTGGGCGTCGAGGATCTCCTCGCCTTCCACTTCATGGATCCGCCGCCGCAGGTAACAAAACTCTAATAAATAATAATAAAATACGTTTAGGTATTTCAGGCACATATAGACCCCTAACGCACAAAATAAAATAAGATTAAAATAGTCATATAAATTCGCAGCAGTGATAGCCTTGTGATATGACCATTGAACTGCCAAGTCAAAGGTCTCGAGTCCAGGGCACGCACCTCGGTCGTTTCGAAGTCATGTGCGTATTAATAAATAATTATCACGCGCTTAAACGGTGAAGGAAAACATCGTGAGGAAACCTGCATGCCTGAGAGGTTTTCTTGACAGCATGTGAAGTCTGCCAACCCGCAGTAGGCTAGCGTGGTGGAATATAGCCTAATCCCTCTCGTTTAGAGAGGAGACCCGTGCCCAGCAGTGGGACAATGTAATGAGTTGATGATGAGTCATATACATTCATTACATACTAAATAGTTCTTAATATCACTTTTCATTGCCATTCAAGTGCACACTAATCATTCATCAAAGACAGACATTCAGAGACAGCCCTCAGAATAGCATTGTTAGTGCGATTTAATACTCAATATCTTTATTGCACTCCATAATCTTGTTAAATGTTACAAAAGGCATATTATGGGCCCTGCAGGGTACGGCATAGAAGTCCGTCTTACAAGCCGAACATTTTTTTTCGAGCAGGCGAGTTACCCGATCAGTTGTCATCGCCGCCCATGGATATCTGTAATACCAAAGGGGTTGCAGATGCGTTTCCGAGCCTATTTAAGGAAAAGGAAAGGGAAAGGAATTGCGTTCGTAGACATGCCAGCAAATTTAGATTCAGAGACTTCTGTATATTATAATACAATGTCGAAAGCTGTTATAATGCACAAAATATTATATTCTATTAGATGTGCCTATAAAAAGAAAAAGTATATAAGTACAATTTAAGATAATAGGTCCATGGTTAGACTGCCTCGTTAGTCTAGTGGTCCTAAGCGCGACTGCAACGCTAGAGGTCCTGGGCTCGATCTCCAGGTCGAGCAGTGTTATTGGGTTTTTCTATGAAATTCTCAGTAGCAGCTCGGAGTCTGGATTTGTGCCCTGTTAATGGCAATAGGCTCGCCCCCTATTACATGGACCTAAAACATACCGGTGAACTGTGGGTGTACCTACATTACTTAGTACACCTCTGCTTAACCCTTCGGGGAATGCAGGCGTGATGGTATGTATGTTATATTTCTTAATTATAAACAATAAACTTGTGTTTCAGGACACTATTTTGAACTCCATGTACCAGCTATGGATCCTGGGAGCTCTGGACGGTACAGGTGCTCTGACAGCGCTGGGCCGACAGATGGCAGAGTTTCCCCTGGACCCGCCGCAGTGCCACATGCTCATCGTGTCTGCTGAGATGGGCTGCAGTGTCGAAGTGCTCATCATTGGTAAGTAGAATAGAATAGAATTATTGTACACCACAAACGAAAGCCAAGTACCTACAAATCATTATTAATAAAATAGTAGAATGGGCGGTCTTATCGCTAAAAGCGATCTCTTACAGACAACCTTTGGTTGGACTGGAGAGAAAGGTAAGGCGACAATTAGGTAGTCTGTCTTACATTAAGTAAGTAAGTGTAGTACTACACACTACAGCTACACTATAAAAAAGCTTCAGGTTTTTCGTCTGATGCTTCTGCTCCGTAGATGTCATAACGATCGTGATACTCATAGCCAATATTGTAATGCGTTAATTAATAGTACGCACGACAACACATCAAGTTATATAAAACCAGTATATGCTGGCCTTGACAATGGGAGGTCAGTCTAAACTGGTTTTGTATAGCTTGCTATGTAGCCGTATATTTCTACTCCAAGGGCGCTAAATTCAATATATTTTTATAAGTCTTTCGAAAATTATAATCGTATAATCATTATCGTAGCGAATAGGTGCCTAGTGTAAATTGAGAATTCTGTCTACACTACTATGTGCAGCGATTAAGATTTTAAAGTAAAGTTTTAGTACTCTGAGTACTAAAATTTACTTAAAAAAATGGATGCATTACAGTTGCTGTCGCAATTCTTACTTTAGGTTTAAGCAAAGGTGTACTAATTATTCTTACACCCACAGTTCGCCGGTATATTAAAGACCCATGTCATAATAGGGGGCGAGCCTATTACCATTAACCGGGCACACATCACGACTCCGAGCTGCTACTGAGAAATTATTAAAGAACCCATAACCTCGAGCGTAGCAGTCGTGCTTAGGACCACTAGTATTTTGAGACAGTTTCTCCAATAACTTCATTTATTTCCAGTATCAATGCTGTCGGTGCCATCAGTATTCTACCGGCCTCAGGGTCGCGAGGAGGAGGCCGACTCAGTGAAGGAGAAGTTCCAAGTACCAGAGTCTGATCATCTGACACTACTCCATCTGTACAACCAATGGAAAGCTAACAAGTATGTTATCATGATAATCATTTCTAAACTACAATATTGGGTTCTGCTTCCAGTCTTCCGAATCCAAAGTCATGTGCGTATATTAATAGTTAATTTTCACGCGTTTAAATGGTGAAAGAAAATATCGTGAGGTAACCTGCATGACATAATATATAGGAAGAACAGTAACGTCTTTAATAATTCTCGTAAAAATCTCAACATAGAATAAGCTAAGTAGTGGAACATCTTGTAATCATTAATCTTGTGTAACTGTATGAAGTGTATTTACTCAATAGAAAACCTTAGAAAAAAATAATGTAAAGCAGCATTGTCTGCCAACAAACTGTCATACAGTTTGACAGATGGGTAAATCTATTTGTCACCGATTTTTCGTTCAAAAAATTTTTTTTTTGCAGTTACTCTGGCCAATGGTGCACAGAACACTTCGTCCATGGTAAGGCGATGCGTAAAGTGAGAGAGGTGAGACAACAGCTGAAGGACATCATGCAACAACAGCGACTGCCGCTCGTCTCCTGCGGCACGGACTGGGACACTGTGCGCAAGTGTATTTGTTCAGGTTGGTATATTATATCTTTGTTACCAAAGATTTAGTTACCATTTCTCGGCGTCTAGGCGGCGTATTCATTAATTATTTGAAATGATTTGTGCCAATTTTTGATACTCTAAACACCTATTAATAGAGGGCAAGACAATAGCCAATAGCTTTGCATTGTCTATAATATGGCGCTTGACTTAAAAAAAAAAGAATCGCCGACCCCCTTCCCCCCATTTATTATTTCATCATCATCAGTACATATTCGTCCATTGCTGGATGCTCAGACGTTACAGAACTAGGTAACCATGCATTGTCTTCCAAACTAAACGTTTATACAAAATTTCACCTCAATCAGTTAGAGATATCTGCTTCAAAATTACATATCGCACCTCCGATAAAATAGTGTAACGACTCAAAAAAGTTAAAATGTTAAAGACAAAAAAGTCCAACTTATTTTATTTTTAACCCCCGACGCAAAAACGACTAGGTGTTTTAAGTTTGACGTGTCAGTGTGTCTTTCTGCGGCATCGTAGCTTCCGAACGGTTGGACCGATTTGGATTTAGTTTTTTTTTGTTTGAGAGGTTAATTAGTCGGGAGTGTTCTTAGCTATGTTTGATGAAAATCGGTCGAGATATAAAGCAATTGTCGGGCTTTTTTTAATTTTTAATCGAACACCATGCATTTTTAAAGTAATATATTCATGCTATATATTTATGAAAAGTGTTATTTTATTGAATAATTAAATTTTGAGTGTACCATATGATCGCAAGTCCGACGCCCTAGCCATTAGGCTACCGCCGCTCGTTTAAATGGTGATATTTCTTATAAAGAAGACACGTAATTAGAATTTTTCATGTTATTACTGTATTATATCGAAGGTGCGTTAAAAGTGAAATAAAAACTTGTAATTTTTTTTTTAAAAAAAAAAGCTTACTAGCAATGTGGGTCTCACATTACTAGTATTCTTGTTAACCCCTCGTACTAAGCTAAATGCTTGTGTTACGAGTGAGTTCACGCCGGTAGTGCAATGGATGGGGTTCGAACCGGCAACCACATGATCGCAAGTCCGACGCCCTAGCCATTAGGCTACCGCCGCTTTCAAATAGTAATTCATTTCATTTGTAAAATAGTAATGTCTCGTCTTCACAGCATATTTCCAGCAAGCAGCGCGTCTGAAGGGTATCGGTGAGTATGTGAACTGTCGCACAGGCATGCCCTGCCACCTGCACCCGACGTCGGCCCTGTTCGGGCTGGGCTCGTCCCCCGACTACGTCGTGTACTACGAGCTCATGATGACCACTAAGGAGTACATGCACTGTGTTACTGCTGTCGATGGCCGCTGGCTTGCTGAGCTCGGACCTATGTTCTTTTCCGTTAAGGAGACTGGCAAGTGAGTAATGAAATGATATTTTTTTTAATAGATCAGACTGCCTCATTAGTCTAGTGGTCCTAGATGCGACTGCTACGCTAGAGGTCCTGGGTGCAATCCCCAGGGCGTTTTTCTGAGAAATTCTCAGAAGCAGCTCGGTCTGGATTTGTGCCCGGTTAGTGGAAATAAGCTATTACACGGGACCAAAACATAACGGCGAAATGTGGGTGTAAATTTTAAAAAAAAGAAGCTTACGTACTTGCAATGTGGGTCGCACATTACTAGTATTCTTGTTAACCCCTCGTACTAAACTAAATGCTTGTGTTACGAGTGGATTCACGTCGGTAGAGGGTGGGTTTTGAACCGGCAACCACATGATCGCAACTTCAACGCCCTAGCTATTAGGCTACCGCCACTTCAGCTTACATTAGTACACCTCTGCTCTCCTTCGGGGAATGCAGGCGGAATATTTCTTCATCATATCGGCCAGTTGCCGTCCACTGCTTCCCCCAGAGCGCCATCCATCCCTGTGTTGGGCAGCTTGCATCCATCCATCCTCATTGAGAAATGTATTAATTTATTCTGCTTAATTTTTCAAGATAAAAATTATTTTTTGCAAAATTTTATTAAAATCTTGCCTATATACCCTGAAGAATAAAGCAAAGATGTTATGCTGACCTTCAATTCTTCTCCTCTGTCCTGTGCTTAGACCCCATCTGATAGGAGACAAACCTGGCACTTTTAATAATATACTCTTCATGTAAAATAATTGACAGTAACTTTAACTATGTTTCATTTCCATTAACTTACTTTCTCGCAGATCAAACCGCGACAAACGCAAAGAAGCAGCAGTCCATCTCCAGCGTATGGAAGAAGAGATGAAGCAAGCTGAACAGAAGATGGCGGAAGATAGGAAAAGGAAAGAAGAAGACGTGCCGGTGAAGCAGGAGGTGGCGACCCCCGGCCTCAGTACCCCGCGAAGGACCCCGCAACGGCTGGGCCTGTGACCCCACAGGCCCCGCAACGGCTGGGCCTGTGACCCCACAGGCCCCGCAACGGCTGGACCTGTGACCCAACAGGACCCCACAACGGCTAGGCCTGTGACCCCACAGGACCCCGCACCGGCTGCCTGTGACCCCACTGGACCCCGTATATGTGGTCTTGGGTTCCCAAATACTTGTGTATCATGTACTTTCAATCATTATTAAAGTATTTTATGAAACTGGCAGTATAGTAATACCTAGTAAAAATACATGAGTTCTGTTAAAAAATGCGTTAAACAATTTAAAAATGATAATCATGGTAAAACCAATTAAAGTAACTCAAAACAACGATTTTTGAAAAAATCTTTATTCTAGAATCATTCTCTTCATTACAAACTTGTTTGTAATAACAACTTTAAGGCTAAAGCGCCAGGGTTGGGCGCGAAATTCAATTTTTTCTTGGTTTTATCGCAAATAATTCGGCTTTAACACATTCTAGGTACATTTTAATAGAAATTGCGACATCAACAATAACTAATTCAACTTAAAAATCGCTATCGTAGGAGACTTTGGTGTGATCGCGCCCAATCCTGACAATTTAGCCTTAATAGATACGTACAGATCAAGCTATACAAAACCAGTATAGGCTGGCCTCGAATTGTACGGGAAACCTTTCAATGGGAGGTCAGTCTTAACTGGATTTGTATAGCTTGATGTGTGGCCGTGTGTACTAGAACAGTACGGTGAGGGCCCGCAAGGATATTTTTATATTTAAGTTGCCAAACATTTTGTAAAAATCTCGATTGCGGATTTAATAGCGGCGCCGCACCGCACTGAATTATCCCTTACTAGTTTTTTTTTAATAGTAAATATAGGTATATAAAACTAAAGTTAAGAACGGAAGAGTAACGAATCAACAAGGTAAATATTGAATAATATTATTGCTATATCAATCTCATGTTTTTTGTCTTTAATAATTTCAATTGTTTCTCTAGTTTTAATCTCGGATCGCGTATAAATACAAGATTGCCACACGCGAACAAATTCCGCTGCCGCGTCTATCCGTCTGTTCACGATAAACTCAAAAACTAATGAACGGGTTTCCATGTGACCAATAGACAAAGTGATTGACAAGAAAGGTTTAGAAAAAGATGGATATATTAGCCTGTCAAGCGGCATATTGTAGACACAATGCAAAATCTATTGTTATGTGCTCAAAAGAGGAACTGTACGCATTGACAGGGTAATCTGTGTTTAGATAAAACGCAGCTATTGTAATACGGAGGTTCGTGTTTAAATCTTTATTTTAAATGGTTCTTAACAAAACTAAAATGTATTAATGAAAGAGATAATATTGCTTTGTTTATACATTTAATTCTAACATCAGAACACAATGAAAATCAGTTCGATAACGTTTGAACTTACATTCAGGCGTGATTTAATTTATATAGTTGCTATAATTAAGAAAATATATACACACGAAATTGTAATAACATTATAAGAAAATTAATGTTTGATTTTCTATAAGTATAGATATCGCAAAATATTCAATTCCTATGTCTTAAAAATGACGTCAGTCAGACGAAGAAAACTACCAAAATGGTAGAATGTTTGAGTGGCAATTAATTTTGTTAAGCCTCTAAAAGACTAGTATATTAAACTCGACTGACGCCGAATCAAAGTTTAAACTTACATACCTTTTAGTTCGAAATAAAATCATTCTACTCGATTTACCTAAACTGGACAAAACGCCACAGTTAAATTTAGTATTGCCATCTTATTATAGAATTCTTAAACGCGAATAATTATCCAGTTTAAGTGAAAAAGTAGTGAATGTCTTAAGATAAAAAAACCACCAGCAAAATGTAGCCAGAGGTAAAAAAAAAATATCGACCAACCTTTAATGTTTAATTCGAAAAAATATAAAATTATTTCCATACAATGTCAGCGTGTGTTTATTTAAAAATAATATGATTACTGTAGCGACTACCGTATATTTCACTATAAAACTAAACTTCAAGTAGGTACGTCATCACTTTGGAAGGACTCATTCGTGACGTCACAACGATTACGTCATCTACATTACACTTATTTTGCTTTAACATTTTAACTAAAAATATATTTCCAGTTAAATTCACTATTAGTTTAAATATTTTTATACTTATATAATTGTAATGTAGATGCAGTGGGATCAGTTAAAGTTTAACTATGTAATCAAACTATTTAGGCACTAACTATCCTATTAATCCGTTTGATTATCATCACGTGATCATTCCTCACTCCCTTGGGTAATTTAGTTGTTTATGTGATATTATGTTGGCTATATAATATTCAACAAATCCTACAAACCTTTTTATTGCTTTTTTATTATAACACGAACTATAGGCAGTTGTATATCATTTTTTAAAATTAAATTTCGGCTCACTACCCTTTGAGATGAACCTGACTTATCTGGGTATTTGCGGAAAAACTGTACCAATCTGAGAGGGGGATATTAGGACCCCAGATAGTAAGAATACCAAAAAAGAAATCTTATTTTACGAAATTTTACTACTGTATATTGTTGTTCAAAAAGTCTTTGAACAAAAGTTGTTTAAAGGACTCGGATAACGTGGGGTTTCCCTTGAGATCATAAGACAATATTATAATATTAGAATTAAGTTGCTCTAATAGCAATAGTTCTAAAATAAAAGCATTTTAAGTTTTTGTTGTGGATTTTGAGGGGATGCTCTGTCCATTTCAAAACGAGTGTTAGTATAGCATTTGGATGGCATTATCAATCTGTGATATCACAAACCAATATAGTGCGCTCTGTCTGCCATAAAATTAAAATGCTTATAACTCCCTTATTTTTGAACCAATTTCAATTTAGTTTTTGATGATCGGCTCTATTAATGTTAGACATTTTTATGGGACCATAAAGAAAAATAACAGTCAACTTGTCTATTTTATTAAATGGGCAGATTGGCAGATTAACTATAAAAAACGGCCATTATTGCTATACAAGTTTCTTATGTGCTTATTACATCAGTTTCAGATGTGAAGTTAATTTATTCTCTACAAAAATATAATTTTATACATTATAATATATTTATTTGGTGTTATTAAATTGGAGTTTTAACCCGTCAACCACCATATTGTAGACACAATGCAAAATCTATTGTTTTGCCCACATGAGATTATTATGTGTGTCAGTGAATTAGTCAACTACAATAAAAGGCGTTTCTTTGTTGTTAACGAACCGATTTTGTCCATTCTTTGTTATTTATTATAGAACAACTTCAGAGAAATCGGTTATGAAGATACACCACAAAATTGAAGCTCTTGAAATCGGTCATTATTAGTTTAAAAGTGAATTAATATAACAAGTTATACAATACAATAACTGTGTGTCATAAAAAAATATCTACTTCGATCAACCTTTTGGCAGTACTTATATAAAAAACCTCAAACATTATTTATTTAGTGCTTTTAAAACCTTTAATATCATATACTTTAAAGTATATACTATAGTCGCTCGTTACCATAGATACTAAAGCAAACAAAATTCGTTTTGGAACTTTTTCGACAAATTTATGCACTTATTTTCAGTATTTCAAGCACTTAGGACATAGTACGTTAATCATTTTAAGCACTTTTTATCATTTTTTTCACAACCTCATGCTAAAAGGTGGTTTCTGTGTTGTTTTTTCTAGTATGTTACCTGATACATCTCCGAAGTTTCTCAACCGATTTAATTTACTGTTTTTATATACCATGTAACCATTTTCCAAAATCGATTTAGTACTTCGGAAATACAAGATAAAAATCACAAACTGTCATTTTTACAAAAAATCGTTCAACAAGATCACAATAAACAACCGAATTACCCAAAAACATATTCAACAATTATTGAGAGCTACGTTGAGCCCGTGTTTTTCTATATACCTCTTTCTGGCTTCGGCGATCATTTGAGCTTTTCTTTCTTGGAAGCTGAGTTGTCGTTCCTTGGCACTTTTGGGGAAGGTGCCCGTTGGCGTGGGGATCACGTAACGGGGCTGCGACTGCGACGTGGAGGCCTGGGGCTCCGCTGGCGGCTCGGCCTCCGGCGTGTACGGGCTCACGCCTTCCAGGAAGTTTGTTATTGTTACGTCGACACTACGGGTTATAGCTGTAGACGGTAGATAGATAGATTAATCTTTATTGTACACAAGAAACATAATGTGGGGGGATCCACGTTGGAGCACTAAGGGATCTCCGGGGAATCAGAAAGAAAAAATCGATAAACTATTTACACAGACACAAACTCCACCCAGGATGGATGCGGGTGGTGAAGGTGATGACACAACAACTTATACTTATTCACAGAATTGAAGAGCGAGTGCAGTGTACCTGCTAGGGCCGGGAGCGCGTAACAAGTGAAGGCGCTTGGCGCCATTCCCCTACTTATATCACCTTTCCCGCTCCCACATCCATCCTTCATAACCGCCATTTTATTATATACAAACTATTTCTCATTTACATTTCCTTATAAGGTCATGATTTTACTCCGTGAAGTCGACTCTGCCAACGTGACGACAATAAAGGGCGGAGTCGACTTATAATAATAGACGCGAACACACATTGAAACTACACGCACACTGCTAGTTGTTTAACCCGCGGCGCGCGGCGCGTCGTGAACACAAAATACAAAACAAACACGGTAAGTAGGTACAATTGGCGGTCTTATCGCTAAAAGCAATTTCTTCATTAAAGATTTTAGGTATTATTAACTTCAGATACATTAGGATGTCAATCATGTGTAAATTCCTTGAAAATACTTCAAATTTTATCATTTGGCGAATAAGGTAGTAATGGAACCAGGGTATTGGTTTGGAACGAGCTATTACTAAGAAAGTACGTTAATTGACGTCACCTCAAAGACGTAAATTAAAAATGTGAAGGCAAATTTCGACCTGGCGGGTGGGAGTCGCGGTGGCTTAGCAGTCATATCGTAAGGCACAGGTTAGAATTCTGCCAGCGGTCGTATTTTTTCCTTCACTTAAAGAACTTAAGTAGGTTAATATCACGTTTAAGTAATTAAGCTTTATGGACCAAGATACTTTAGGAGGAGGGGCTGTTTTGCCCTCTTGGATCCGCTGCTAGCCATAATGCACGAGTATTTGTAGTGCTATGGTGTTTAAACATAACTGACCTAAAATAAAATAATTTTAGGTCAGTTATGTTTAAACCTTCACGAAAATCACTTTATAATCTTAGCATAGAATGGAATCCAAATAGAGATAGCTGACCTAAGTCCCTGAGGATATCTGCGAGCGGCACTCTGGGCAGGACCTCCTTGACCTGGTGCGCGAGGCGCGTCACATCCGGCGGAACCTCGCGCCGCCGCGCCACCTGGCGGCCGGGCCGCAACTCTTCCCATTTGAACTCTGTCTTCTCAATCTAAGAAAGAGAAAGAGAAACTATAATAACATTTTAGCGATGGATGTGGAGGGGCCTCGTATAGTAGACGGCTAATTTACTGAGATTGACAAAAATATATTTTGAACTGTGGGTTGCTCTCTGCTTAACCTATCATGAATACAGATGTAATTATTTATTTATTATTACTATTTTAAAGGTATTTTTTTAAATAATGATTATGACATTAGCGGAGGTTTGTATACCTAACAGGCAGAGCATTGAAAAATATTTTACTTAAATTTAACGCTCAAGACGCGCTAACCACTAAGTAATGTTAGGATATGGTCATTGCTACGACGCGTACACTGTTTCAGAGCGCTTTACTCTGGGCACTTGTCAATTGTTTTTTTTTTTCTATGAAATAAATCTATAGACTATAGACATAAGTGTATAAATGGCCGATTGACCCTTATATTCAATTTGATTAAATCCAGTTTAGACTGACCTCCCATTGTAAAGGTTTTCCGTACGATTCAAGATCAGCATATACTGGTTTTGTGCGTACATTGAATGTGGTTGTTGTCGAGGGTATGGTCAGGAATAGTGCGTAAAATGATTGCAACCTGGTTCCTGGTCTTGAATCGGCTATATTTAATAGTACAACGGAAATATACAAGGGTGCACGCGCTCGTACACAGTTGAGGCACAGAAAAGGAAGAAGACAGTGTTGCCACTACTTAAAGTGT
The DNA here is from genome assembly GCA_958496365.1 of Subacronicta megacephala. Classification (NCBI taxonomy): domain Eukaryota; kingdom Metazoa; phylum Arthropoda; class Insecta; order Lepidoptera; family Noctuidae; genus Subacronicta; species Subacronicta megacephala. The sequence continues at coordinate 1,918,231 of OY292526.1, forward strand.
AGTGGCAACACAACATTAATTTTGAGCTCGTCATCGCGTCAGTTTTAATATTTTTTTTATTTTGTATTTTTTTCTTACTTTTCAAATATATATAGCGGCGGTAGCCTAATGTCTAGGGCGTCGCCCATTGCACTACCGACGTGAACCCACTCGTAACACAAGCATTTAGCTTAGCACGAGGGGTTAACAAGAATACTAGTAATGTGTGACCAACATTGCTAGTAAGCTTTTAAAAAAAAAAAAAAAAACAAAATAAAGTTGGGTTGTTTTGGCTTTCGGGTCAACAAAAACTAACGTTGTATGTAATATTAAAGTTTGTTGGTGTCGCCAACAATAAGATGTTACCTGCAGAGCATCAGCTATGTTATCAGCAATGCTTTGTGCAAACGCAGCATCATCGTGGTCGTGTCTCTCTGCGACGGGCAGCAGGCGCAGCGTGAACACTGTGCAGGGCGAGCACAGGAACCACAGTGTGTCCGACCAGGGGAACCTGGACCTACTGTCCCCCGCACCGTGGACCGTCACCTGGGTCAACATGCGCTCCACGCCTGCAACAAAACAATATTTAGTTCAAGTTCAAATGTTTTTATTTCAAATAAGCCTTTACAAGCATTTATGAAACGTTATGACTCTAGTTGCACGGTTCCATAAAGTTGATCTTAAAGAGAAGATCAAAAAGAGGATTTAGAAACTAAACCACCAGACACATACATACATACCATCACGCCTGTATGCCCCGAAGGGTTAGGCAGAGGTGTACTAATGTATACCCACATTTCGCCGGTATGTTTAGGTCCCATGTAATAGGGGGCGAGCCTATTACCGTTAACAGGGCACAAATCCAGACTCCGAGCTGCTACTGGGACTTTCATAGAAAAACCCAATAACACTTAGCTCGACCTGGGGATCGAACCCAGGACCTCTAGCGTAGCAGTCGCGCTTACGACCACTAGACTAATGAGGCAGTCAGTCCTAACCCTTCATGAATAGCTGGAAAGTGTCCGCAAAGGCAAGGCTGGCTGTGATTGAGGGAGTGTTGACGCCGACACTAATATATGGTAGTGAAAGTTGGGTATGGCAGAAGAAACATGAAAGCAGAATAAATGCTGTAGAGATGAGAGCTTTGAGAAGTATGTGTGGTGTTACGCTAAAAGATAGAGTGAGAAACAGTGTGATAAGGGAGCGTTGTGGAGTGAAAGAAGATGTAGTAACAAGGATTGAGAAAGGTATGTTAAGATGGTTTGGTCATGTAGAGAGAATGGATGAACGGAGATTGACGAAACACGTATATATGGTGAGTGCGGATGGACAAGTTGGAAGGTGAAGACCTCGGCGAACGTTCCGCAACCAAATTGCTGATGTTCTTGAAAAAAGGCCAGGTTCCGAGCACCCTAAACCGACGGTCATGCATGAAGAGATTAATGAATGTAGATGAAGAAAAAGTAGTGTGCCAGGATCGTGGCAAGTGGAAATCTATAGTCTCTGCCTACCCCCATGGGAGACAGGCGTGACAATATGTATGTAAACCACCAGACTGGACCGTATATATTGACAAAAACAATATACAGGGTGGAAGGAATATCGACGCAAAATGCTTGCTGTGAATCCAGAACATGATTCTGGACCTCTTTATATTGATCTGATATAAAAAATTTCGTCGGTTATTTAAAAGAAATCAGCTGTTCCATAAATTTTGACCGTGTACGTGGGAAACAACAGTTTTTTTTTTCAATAACCAATTGAATTCATGGTACAGTTTGTTCGAAATAAGTAAGCCGATCGGAAGTTAGCCGTTTTCCGGGGCCGCGCAGTTACAGTCGCGTAATAAAGTGTTAGCGTTCGGAAACGTATTCAAATAATTTCGAAAATAAGATAAATAATTTGTTAACATTACATGTAATATTACTGTATTGCTTTATTGATAAGATCCATACTTGAATTTTCTCAAAATTATTAAATTGTCATTTAAATTTTAAATAGTCCATAGATTTGCAAAACAGTGTTGCGTTTAGGCATTTTTCAGCAAAAAGAAACAAGTATAAACCACAATAATACATTAGCAATGAGAAATAACAAAAACAATATCCAAGAACTTAACAACAATAACGTCAAAATAAAAACAACGCGTAGCACTTTTGGCACTGACTGTGTACATGCACTGGAGGAGCGAGACAGAATTATGCATCAAACACTAAGGATTGAGTGAAACAGCGAAGAAGCGCTGACCCCGCCCCTCGCGCCATTACCACGCATGCGCGCTACTGATTTTGTCGAAAAAATGACTGCTGCGCAGCGACTTGCAGACTACTTCCGATCGGCTTACTTATTTCGAACAAACTGTAAGCGGTTGTGCATCGATGTCCCTTCAACTCTGTATATGTAATTATAAAAAAAAAAACACGTTTTTAAGACGTAAACTTCGGCCTCATTAGTCTAATGGTCTTAAACGTGATTGCTACGTTAAAGGTCCTGGGTTCGATCCCCAAGTCGAGCAAAGTATTATTGGGTTTTTCTAGGAAATTCTCAGTAGGGGCTCGGAGTCTGGATTTGTGCCCAGTTATGGTCATGGCAATAGGCTCGCCCCCTATTGCATGAGACCTACACATACCGGCGAAGTGTGGTGTTCACCCACACTTCGCCGGTATGTGTTATTACACTGCCTTTCGCTTCGGAGAATACAGGCGTGATGGTATGATGGTATAAAAGATACTTACTGATAGCGACTGGTTGTACTCGATTACCGAGTTGGAATGGCCAGTCGGTGAACTTTAATAGCCCCTTGCCGTTAGTAGGGCCGCCTTCCGGCTGTAACAACACTGGCTTGCTCGGACACTCGGCGAAGTGTTGCCTGATAAAAAATATACATATACTCAACGATATTTGTTCGTGGGTTTCTAGTGCAAATAAAAATATATAAAACATTATTTTTAGTGTATGCGAAACCAGAATATAGTTTGTTGTATAGGGGGTTTGTTGTATATAAAACAACCCCTTTAGTCACCCGAAGTCGATCCCACAGTTTGGTGCGACAGACAATCAGATAATATAACAAGCTTATAACTTTGAAATTATTAAACACAGTTTTGAAATTTTGTACATAGATTCTTTACCTAAAAATACTAGACACGTATTTCTTGTTACACATATACTAAAATTGACCTTGTATATCGGGTTCAAACTCTAACTAAAAAGGTATGTAAAAGAAACATTTGTTGATATTCAAACATAAAAGGCAAACTTTCCATTTCCAGTTCAATAAAATATAATACTTACTTTCTTACAAACTGCGCAGCATTCCTTATACCGAGAGTTGATGCAAAAAATGGCGGCACTTTCCATTTTCTGAGCTGTAAACAAGTAATAAGTAGGCATTATAAAATTACTCAATGCTTTCGACAGGGCTATTCGATAAAGATATAGTTCGAAACATAAATACTATGTTCATTATCATGACTAATGATGATGATTATGACTATATCGATTATAGTTAACTATCGACGAAAATGATCGTTTTTACGCCTAATCTGCTGAACACATTATGATGAATTTTGGTATGAAGATAGATTGGACTTTCTGCTCATCATTCTTGATTGCTTCATTCTGAACTTCTCTCTTAATCATAATCTCGCCAAATAGATGAAGTAGCGTAAATTACAATACTTAATTATAATTTATTATATTAGAATATTAGACTGCCTCATTAGTCTAGTGGCCCTAAGCGTGACTGCTACGCTAGAGGTCTTGGGTTCGATAACCAGGACGAGCAAAGTGTTATTGGATTTTTCTATGAAATTCTCAGTAGCAGCTCAGAGTCTAGATCTGTGCCCGGTTAGTGGCAATAAGCTCGCCCCCTATAACATGGGACCTAAACATACCGGCGGACTGTGGGTGTACATTAGTAAATCTCTGCCTAACCCTTCGGGGAATACAGGCGTGAAGTTGTTATCATTTATTATTATTTGTATAAGTTATATTCATAGGTCTTCTACACTCGGAAACCTAGGTTATTGAACTAAAAAAAATATTGAGAAAAAAATACAACGCGCGAGATAAAGTTATAATTATATTAAATTATCAAGTTGTGAAATGGGTCATCCTTATCTTATTTATAAGGCAAAATTGACTGTAATTTTTTATTATAATTAGTGACGTCACTGTCTTTAGTGGCTTTATCATGTCTCGTGTCAGCAGTGGTTATTAAAACTGCATTAATTCTTAGATAATAACGTACACACGGCTACACACCAAGCTATACAAATCCAGTTTAGGCTGAACTCCCATTGTAATGGTTTTGCGCACAATTCAACGCACAGTGTTTGCTATCGAACTCCTAGGAAACGGCTTGACCGATTTTTATGTTTTTTTTTGTGTATATTTGATAGGTCCGAGAATAGGTCGTAGGCTATGTTTCACCCTCGTACCCCCATTTTTCTATCGTGATTTTAGTATGACCGAACGTTTGCCAGGTCAGCTAGTTATAGATAAAACTCTACCCTGCAGAGGTAGGGTCAAGTCTGTCTCTCCAAACTCCAGTCAACTACCCTATTGTATCAGAATGATCATTCAATCACACTATACGACTGGACATTCAAATTGCATAGACAAAACTATCACAAATCAACATTTTCGTCTATATTTTGGACTTGGAGAGTGTGATGTTATGGTGTAATTTATTAAATACTTACACTGATGGTACCGAGCACGTGGGACGCGGCGAGGGAGTCCAAACACGACACGTAGTTGGCTACCATGACGCTACAGCGAGGATCGCGAGTACCCTTTAGTTTCACATATACACCTGCAAACAACATTAAACCAATATACAATATAATCTTATCACTGCATAGCATAAAACAAAGTCGCTCCCAGATGTCTGTCTGTCCCTATGTATGCTTAGATCTTTAAAACTACGCAACGGACTTTGATGCGATTTTTTCATAGATAGAGTGATTCAAGAGGAAGGTTTATATGTATAATACTTATATATTATAGTACAGAAAGCCAAAAAACCACGCGGGGCAAAGCCGCCGGCGGAAAGCTAGTCGTATATAAGGCTTAGGCGTATCAAGAATTTTAAAGAAACTTTCGAACAAAATCATCCTTGAGCCTTATTACAAGTGTGGTTATTACTTTATTCACTCACTGTTACAAAATAAACTAAGGAAAACTTATTTAAACCATATTGCACAAATAAATTCAAACAAGGATGGCATAGAAACTGTCAGGATATGTATATCATAATCAAAAGGCAAACTCTATGACACACTCAGTAAGTAGGACAAGAGGGGACAGCAGAATAGGATCTATATATAGCATAAACAAACATATGTATAGTAATTAACAGAACTGGTCAATCTATATTAATATTATTAAGAAGTAATGTTTGTAGAGTAATGTTGTAGGGGGTAACCTCTGGATCTACTGAACGGGTTTTGAAAATTCTTTCACCAATGGAAAGCTACATAATTCCTGAGTGACATAGGCTATATATTATTCCGTAAAATGAAAAGAAACGTATAGTCCACGCGGGCGAAGCCGCGGGCGGAAAGCTAGTTAAAAATAAACACAATTTGTTATTGTTTATTATTATTGTGTACCTACAATAGGTGCAAAGACCTCCTGCTTTTAATGTTGGTTCCAAGTGATGAATTTGGTTAGAATGCATTGAATGCCATTACTTTCTTAATCTGACCCAGTACTGATCTGGCCCGCTTAATCCTATTTGGGTAAGTCAGTATTGTCAGTATTGGGTGATTATTTTCAGATCAATGGATCAGAAGTTGTAAGAAATAAGTAAATAAAGTTTTTCGAATCTTAATTTTTATGACACAAGGATGAGTATCCAAGTGCAAAACATATTCTATGTCTTTTCAAGGCCCATATTATAGGCCAAGGCCTAATGTAAAATCTATTGTTTCAGTTACCCGGAACCGGTACAGGTAGTGAATTAATTAAATATATAATAAATACTTGACTTACATAAGAAAAATACAGTTTGTTACAACCTATACTTTGGTCAGAGAATCAGCATTGCCGTAGAAAGTGGCAATGCAGCTACCCTTCCAGCTGATAGCAATGCGGAGGAGTTTTTTGATGCCCTTTTTTTTCTTTTATCAAAAAATATTAGCCAGTTAGTATAGGTACTTCCTACCACTATGGCTTAGAATAGCCAAAGAAAAACAAAAATGGAAAAAGTTAGAGGAGGCCTAAGTGTCTACAGGGCATGCTAACTTGAAAAATTTTACTTCACCAGACTGATGTGCAAATATGCAAAGGAAGGAAAATAAAATAATAATGATAACTTTAATATAATAAGTGCTGATGGCAATTATACCTAATTGTTTAAACTGTAAATTAGTAATAAAGGCTATTCCATATTTCATAGATACTTCCTAGGATTTGATACAAAGTTTTCATATTCTTACCGAATGTCCAACATGCTAATGTTGACAACATTTGTCTCACCGCTGACTTATTTGGCAGTATTATTGACGCAACCCATAATATCAACGCCAGAAATACTCTGAATATCAACAGTAATATACCAAACGGGAGGTATAGGAGGAACTGGAAAACATTGTCACCACAAAATCTGGAAGAAAAAATGTTTGTTAGCTTAAGCTTTTTTTAAAAAGGTTATTAGCAATGTGAGTTGCACATTACTAGTAAACTTGTTAACCCTCCCGTACCAAGCTTAATGCTTGTAATACGAGTGGGTTCACATCGGTAGTGCAATGGATGAGTTTCGAACTGACCACCACATGGTCGCAAGTCCGACGCCCTAGCCATTAGGCTACTGCTGCTTCATTAGTGATGCTATTCTTGACCACACAATGTATCTTCAAGCTATATGATCTTTCCGTTTGTCTACTGCTTCTTATAAGCCTTATTAAGTAATGTATGAATGAGAGAACAAACTGTGGTTGCTCCATTAAAATTCATGTTGTGTCTTTAATAAATAGCTTAGTTAGTAAAAAGCCACATAAATTTACGAATAAAGAACTGAAACACTACTTCTTTTATACAAAAACTCATTTGTCGGGTATGCTATTGAACAACTTTGGTGTAACATTTGCAACCTTGACAATAATGAAGTATTGTCAACAACAATAGTAATGAGTAGGTATTTCTTGAGAACATGACTGGTGTTATTATAAACAAATCATGTAGTTTCACTTAATAAGGAATATTCTATGATACTTATTAGCATATTTAAATGAAAACACAAATAAATTATTCTAAACCAATATTAGTCTATCTGACTGTTGATTTTTGTCCTTTACTTTTTTTCTTTTATTTTCTAACTAAATAATGGACAATCAATTTTCAAGTGTTTATTACTAAATTATAACTTTGTAATGTATTACTGTTTTGTCCCTAATAAATGAATAAATTAAACTTATTGCCTACAATTATTTGTTTTGTAAAATATCTAGTCTAGTTTCATAGTGAATTTTCGCAAATTATATATTAATTAAAATAAATTATATTTATGTGGATAAGACCATTCTGGTAAAATTTACCGTTCAATACTGATAGGTCTAGTTAATCTACTGACAAACTATAAACTAACAAAGAAAATTACGTAATTTTAACGTAAAAAATTATAAATCTGGTCAGAGTCGCCTTAGGCGCAGACCTTTATACAAACTAAAATATTGATGCAATAAATTCTCAGGTCATGCTCAAAGTCATATCAACACTGTCAGGCAAACATGCTTGCACTCTATACAGGAAATTGGTAATATATAACAAAATCCTAAACATATGTAAAAAACTATGCTCCACTTGGCTGAAGATTGAGTGTAAACATTGCAAAAGTTTATATTTGAGTACCAGTTCACTCGAAATAGCGACTATCATCTTTCATGTTACATGCCCGCGTACCAATCAGTTACGTCACGATTTAACTACGCAAACAAGCCGGGATTATGAAAAATTTCATTGAAAATTGTATGTATTACTAGTATAATGAAAAACTTTCCCTTGAAAAGCAAACACGTAGGTATGCAATAATAAAAACACATTTTACCTTTCATCGTTCACCAATTTGTCCACTGTTATAGCCATTGTTGTTTGTGATGTGAAAACAAACTTCTATACTGCTTTCCGTGCTATTTTTGACTGCATAAAATTAAAAATTTCGAAGTTTTCTCCAATATCGTGATGTGTAGTGTATCACGACATTGACCATAGACTACGGCCTAAAAATTTTGACAGATCGGGTCAGGCAAGGATTTACAAACCATAAATAAAATAATTATAGGCGTAACTTAAAGGTAGACATTCATTAAAGTATGCTTACTTTGGGGCTTACTTTACTTTCATGTAACTAAGGGCTCACGCACGTGATACGGCAGCCATAATGTATATTAATGTATACATTACATCCCGGGATGTATAGGTTTAAATTTTTTTAAAGTATACATACATACAACAAGTAACAATTTAAATTATACTGGTTTGAAACACTTACGCGAATATTACACATTGAAATAAAACATTTTTTTACGGATTTTATCATAAATAATATCAATATAACGCGATAAAATCCTTAAAAAGTAGTTTTATTTCAAGATTTAAAATACTTTTTTTAATATAGGTCGTACATTAACTGTAATTTTGTTAACCTTTCGTACTAAACTAAATGCTTGTATTACGAGTGGGTTCACGTCGGTAGTGCAATAGGTGGATTTCGAACCGGCAACAACATGATCGCAAGTCCGCCGCCGCGCCCTAGCCATTAGGCTACCGCCGCTTGATTTATACTTAACACACTAATTACAGTTTGTTCGAAATAAGTAAGCCGATCGGAAGTTAGCCGTTCCGAACAACCGCGGTGATAAAATCGTTTAATTAAGTGTTTTAATACATAAATATTGAAATTAGTGAACAAAATAATTAGAAATGTGAAACATATACGACTCTAACTATCTTTACACCGACTCTTTCTATTAAAATTTACCACTTTTAAACCACTTGCAGACAACTTCCGATCAGCTTACTTATTTCGAACCAACTGTACTTTATTATACTTTTTAACTATTGTTTATAAGCGTTAACTGATTTGTATAGCTTGATATGTAGCCGTGTGTACTTGAAACTTTTTGTGTACACACGGCTATCAAGCTATAGAAATCCAGTTTGTATGTATGTATGTATCTTTATTAAACTTATAAATATTAAATTTTTAGATTAACCTCCCATTTACTGAAAACTGAAGACTGGCCTTGAATTGTACGGAAAACTCTTTATTCCGTACAATTCAAGGACAGTCTATACTGGTTTTGTATAGCTTGATGTGTGTGTTTGTGTGTGTGTTTACTCCCACTATTTCAATTCTCAAACATACGCAACATTATCTTTACAAGTTTTTCGCACACAATCAAATCACACACACATAAATCAGTGGGCAGCAATTTGTTCACACACTAGCACCAAGCTCCCGTAGGCATTAGACACACTCACGCAACAAGCATAAGCTAGTGCTTGAAAAGCCGACTGAGAATTTATCGATATTTTTATCGATAAATTCTCAGTTTGGTATGTATTTTTATATTGAATGGGGAAAAGGGGAACATTAAAATCAAGAACTAATTCACATTTAATTTAAAAGAATTACTGTCCTTGGAACAAAACGTAATCATTAAGCAATTGGGGGAAATCTAACATAACATAATAGAGTTATAACATAACATTATTATAATTAATTGGATAATATGTCGAATAGAAACAAATAAAAAAACATATAAAATATATTAAGTATTAAAATCTAAGTAAAATAAAATGGTCTACATGCCGCTTCATCTTCATTCATTCAATGATTAATATAATATACATCTAACTAAAAATATACTCATCAATTAAATATATATTATTTCATAAATAATCTTTGTCAAACGTAAATATAGTTGAGAATTCTATCGATGCTTTTATTTAACTACACGGTCACCTCGATATCGATAGATGTGCGCCGTGCATCACTCACGGCCAACCCCGGCAAACGACGAACAACGGCCATGGTTGAAGTGTAGAGAACGCAATGCATGCAGTACATTGCAAGCGGACTAGGACATCGCGTTGATTAAGCGAGAACACATCGGGCAATGTATTTTATTTGTAACTTGTTGCAATAATATGATTGATGTTTGGAATTTCATAGTGATCAGTATATTTTTATGTTTTTATCAATTATTGTGTACATAAATGTTATTTTTGACAGATTGTTATATCTTACAGATGGAAAGATATACCTCCTCGCTATATACTGGAGGTCTGACTTTTTGTCTATCACGTAAGAATAACACAGCACGGCATTTTAAAGCGGAGCTCTGTTCTCTGAAGTAGTCCTAAGCACACTAAACGCGGCGAATGTATGATTCGGGCGAGTTATGATTGCCTAACCATAACTGTGGCGCGCCTGCCCCGCCCACATGGCCATTCCAATCTTATTTATCTCTTCCGTGGTACCACTCAACTCGGATAGATGCGTTTTACAGTGTCATATATTTTTAATTTGTGCAGTTCTCTAGTGTCTAGAAGTTCTCTATTTACCAATTTCCAAAGTACTCACCACTAACCAATATTACAATACATATCAATCAAAGTTTCCAACCTTTCGCAAAGAGACCCTACGATACGACGAGCTTCTGATTGTAAGCTTCGTCCCAAGTTATACCATAGACAAAATTATTTTTATTTATTTTATGTCATCTGTCATTATTGTCATTGACAAACAAACATTACCGAATAGGTACCGATTAGAGATGCGAGAAATAGTTCCGTGAAAAGAAAAGAGAGATATAGCTCTTTCAATCAAAAGAGATATATCATTCTTTTAGCTCTTTAGCTCATTTAGCTCAAATAGAATCCTGAGTCAATGAGTTATTCGGTGAGCGAGAGATATACTTACATACCCTTTCATTACAACATGTGAGCGATCAGCGAGCTAGATATGTAAATATGCTTAAGCATTTTCTACTTTGTATCTATAAAAATAAAGATCGATTTACAATGAAGATTCATTGAGCGAATTGACCCGGAGAGCTAGATATGTGGATATCCTAAAGCATTTCCTACTTTGTCTCCATTAAAATAAAGATCAATTTACATTAAAGATCCATTGAGCTAACTGATCTGGAGAGCTAGATATGTAAATATGACAAAGCATTTGCTACTTTGTTCCGATAAAAATAAAGATCAATTTACAATGAAGATCCATTGAACTAATTGATCAGGAGAGCTAGATATGTAAATATGATAAAGCATTTCCTACTTTGTCTCTATTAAAATAAAGATCAATTTACATTGAAGATCCATTGAGCTAATTGAGACCGAGAGCTAGATCTGTAAATATGACAAAGCATTTTCGACTTTGTCTCCATAAAAATAAAGATCAATTTACAATGAAGAACCACTGAGCTGATTGATGCGAAGAGCTAGATAAGTAAATATGATAAAGCACTTTCTACTTTGTCTCCACAAAAATAAAGATCGATTTACAATGAACATTCATTGAACTAATTGAGCCGGAGAGCTAGTCTCTCAGCGAGTGAGTGAGTGAGAGCTAGATTGGAAACAAAGAGCTAGCTCATTTTTATCTCTCATTCGCGAGCTACCCATCTCTAGTACCGATTTGTCAAATATGTACGACTGGAACGGGAAGTAGGTACAAGATACAATTTAGAACAAAGAATTGAAAGAATATTTTTGCCATTATTTTGCAAGTTGCGACCAATTTATAAAGTGGTTTTCTTAATATTGTTTTATTTTACGATAGTCAGTCGGATAAAACAAAGTTAAAGTTTCAATAAAAAAACTTCTCCATTTATGTCTGTAAAACACATGACCTTTGTTTATCAACGAAAATTATTATAGAAACAATATCAATGGAGAATATCACGTCACCCGAAGAGACGACGTGCTCGGAAGGAGAGGACGAACAAAAAGTGGCGGGAAGCAGCGAAATGAACCGTGAAAACAATCAAGGTACTACCCCCCAACTCTCGACATCCTTCAACGAGCTCACTATGATGGAAGAAAAGATGCGACGTAAGCTACAGTTTTTCTTTATGAATCCAATTGAGAAATGGAAGGCCAAACGGAAATTTCCTTACAAATTCGTTGTCCAGGTAATAAAAATTGTTCTAGTTACATTTCAACTGTGTTTGTTTGCACACAACCGATATAATCACGTTAACTATACGTGGGACAACCGAATCACATTTTCACATCTTTTCCTCCTTGGTTGGGACTCTACTAGAGAGATAAATGCCTATCCTCCTGTAGGGGGGCCTCTCGCAGTATACAAAGTAGATGAGTTCTATAATACATTAGACTATGCTTTCCAAGGATATACAAATGTCCTAACTAATGCTATTGGACCATACTCTTATAACGATGAAAACAATATAAAACCTCCTCCAGTATTTTGTCAATATAACTACAAGGAAGGGATAATTAACGGATTCAATGAAAGTTATGAATTCAACTCTGAAATTGTTGAAACCTGCATTAACTTCACAAGTCCCAATAATCAAGTGTTCCATTCTGAAACATTTATTAAAGATGCTGATTTAAATATAAGTTTTGCATCGTTGGTTCGAGCAAAACTGATGTTTTCATTAAAAACAATCAACTTCAGAGCAGCAGGGCCTATCACTCCACCGGACTGCTACAGATTCGATATTGAAATAGTTTTTGATAATGAAGACCATGATGGTCAAATGTCCCTGTTTTTGGAGGCTGAACCATACAAGTTAACTTGCAAAGGGGACACTGCATATATTACTGATAACAAAATAGATCAAATTCTGAGAAGTATACTTAACATTCTTGTGATCATGATATGTGCAGCATCATTTATTTTGTGCAGTAGAGCTATCTACAGAGCTCAATTACTAAAAGAGCTAACAGTACAGTTCTTTAGGCAGGCCTATAACAAAGAACTAAGCCTAGACGGTCGCTTGGAATTTCTAAATATCTGGTACATCATGATCATAGTCAATGACATACTAATCATAATGGGATCAGCTATAAAGGAACAGATTGAACGAAACCAGTTTACAAACGACCAGTGGAATGTGTGTTCTCTATTTTTGGGCACCGGTAACCTTCTTGTATGGTTTGGAGTACTGAGATATCTTGGATTCTTTAAGACTTATAATGTAGTGATACTGACATTGAAAAAAGCAGCTCCTAAAATCTTCAGATTCTCAATCTGTGCATTACTACTGTACGCTGGCTTCATGTTTTGCGGCTGGCTGATCTTAGGTCCGTACCATATGAAGTTCAGATCTTTAGCAACAACATCAGAGTGCCTTTTTGCTTTGATAAACGGAGATGACATGTTCGCGACATTCTCTATTATGTCGAAGAAGTCACCCATGCTTTGGTGGTTCAGCCGTGTGTACTTATATTCATTTATAAGTTTGTACATTTACGTAGTGCTGAGTTTGTTTATATCAGTTATAATGGATGCATATGATACAATCAAACAGTATTATAAGGATGGATTCCCTAAGAGTGATCTACATCAGTTCATTGGTGAAGCTAATATTGAAGAGGTTTCTTCTGGGCTGTATAGAACACAGAGTTCAACATCCCTGAATGCGATAATGGATTCTCTGTTCTGTTGCAACTTTTACAGAAGTGCTTATTCCAAGATTGGTGGAGGGAGTTCATCATTAAACTTGTAGACTCATTGTTATTGTACTTAATGGTTAGGATACACCATATTGTAAATATTTAATCAATTCATCACTATCTTAAGAGTGTGTTTGATAAATGTATTATCTATGTTTCATCATGTGTGATAGGCAGCTAAATTATAGCAACATTATGCTATATTTCTTTTGCAATAGAGTTTATTATTGTATATTATGTGTTATAATAAAAGTATGGGTGTAGCTGGTTGTTGATTGTATGCGTCCTATTTTTCTGAAGGACGCGTGCTCTCAAGGTAAGGTGGCTAATCAGGTCTTTATTTACAAGAGGCATAGGTATTATTATTCATTTCTATTTTTTAGTCCTCTGAATCTATAAAACACCCAAGAATTTTTTATCTTACATCCAGTATAAAATGATCTCCCATTGAACGTAAAGCTCAAACAATGCGAGGCCAATTTATACTGGAAATGTATAGCTTGATGTGTAGCTGTGTACAAGGACATTATTTATAATTGTAATTAAATGTCTTGTTCATCATTTTTATCTCACAATAACTTGTTAGATGATCATATTAGGTCGATACTCTACAGGCCACAGAGTACATACAGGCAACACATGAATGTCTTCCTGGGTGCATCTAAATGCACCCAGGAAGACATTCATGTGTTGCCTGTATGTACTCCTGGGTGCATCTAAATGCACCCAGGAAGACATTCATGTGTTGCCTGTATGTACTCTGTGGCCTGTAGAGTACGTAAGACTAATGTTTAACTTTTATATTCTCATGTTTGATGTTACCATAATCGCCAAAGAAAATTCACCAAACATATAAGTACTTATTGATTTGTATAAATGATGAAATAAAAAAACTAGAAAAAAAAATTATATGTAGGTACTGTTGCCAGCACATCAAGTAACCACAAAATGTCAATTTTTCTCAGTTGATTTTGAACTTAATTTTCAACACGTTAAGGTTTAAAATCATTTGAAGAAATTTGTCAATTTTGTATTAGGTACCTGATGTGCTTGCGACTGTACATGTCAAATGTTGACATTGTCCAGAGATTATGTTAAACTTATTGTTTTATAAATTGAGTCATATTCGGATAGTGGGCAATGTTACAACTATTTTTAGTCTCAAAATTGTACCTACTTATTGCTATTGCGCGATTTTTTATTATTATAATGTATATTTCAGTACTGAGTGTAAATGTATAAGAAATACATTATTTTTTATTACAAGCGTTGTTTTGATCATATTTCACCGCAATCGGAACGCCCGCATGCATTGACTTATTGGCAATAGGTATTCAATTCGAGGTCATATGAGATCAGCTTACTGAATATCATATCGCACGAAAAAATTACTTGAGAACACATTACTGTCTAATTAGGTAATGGTTGAGCTGTACTACTTTATAACAGGCATTGTATAACTATCCGTTGGTGATACTCCATTACCGCGTAACTAACAACGTGCTGTACCTACCTAAGGCCTGATTTTCAATGATAGTTAATTAAAGATAAGTCTTGTTTTATATTTTTTAGTAAAAGGACAAGGATTTTTGTAGCCTTATCTTTAGGTATATTATAGGATAGGAAATTGTTATTGTAAATGATTAAAACCGTTTTAATTTGTTTATTACTGAGTAATTCAAGTACATACCTAGTTTATTTTTAGTCAGGCACTTAGATTAAATGGCATATTTAATCTAAGGTCAGGCACCTATTTTTAAGTACCCGACTACGGCAACGCCGAGAGATAATTTGCCGAAACATATAATTTGGACGTAGTTAATCAGAAAGGACTCAATCCACACAATGGCTGAGTTAAATATGCCACCGTGCTACTGTTAATTTCTCGTAATGTATTGTAAATATATCATTTTGATAGACAAATAAAATATAAACTCTCCTGTCAATAATAAAGGGCAAAAATTTAAAAAAATGTAACTTTGTGTTAGAGGAATCACAGCTGAAACTTCAATCACTCAAAAGTGACATTGTGTGGATTGAGTCCTTTCTGCTTAACTACTTCCAATTATGAAAACTCATACCTATTTCTTTAAAATTCAAGACATAGGTACCTAGCGTTTTGTTAGAATTAGACCTACATAGGTATACAAAATAGGTTCAAAACGGACCCGTAGTTCCTGAGATTAGCGCGTTCAAGTAAACAAACAAACTCTTCAGCTTTATAATATTAAGTACTAGCTGACCCGGCAGACTTCGTAATAAAGTCCTGTCAAAATGATTTGTAATGTAACATTTTTAATAAAGTGAAAATTGACTCTTTGACGTTAGAAAATACCTCCATTGTTCAAACAACAGTGGGTGCTTTTAATTCATTATGAACTGTATACAATAGCAATAAAGCTCGTTTTAGTTAGAAAACGTTTGTATGGGAAAAAGAAAAGGGCTGTTTTTAGGGTTTTTCCGGCAATTATTCGAATTTTCCTCGTAAAAACCATCTTTGAACTTCAACGAACATTTAAAAAAAAGAATTGGCCAAATTGGTGAAGGCGTTGTTGAGTTATGCGCTTACCAACACATTTTGCGATTCATTTTTATATTATAGATAGATAATTAAGACCTCATTAAAATATGTGCCTAATTTTGTAAATTCAAAACCTACTTGCCGGTGCCAATGGATATGTCATGTTTATAGAAAGAATCTGTAAGAAACTCAACACTTCTTTATAAATGATTTTATAATTTAGTTTTCAGTTTTGTTCCGTAGGTATAGTTGTTGAAAATAGTACAGTTGGTGTACAATATTAATTCAATGGGTATACTTAATAAACAAAGAATTATTAACAGAGCAAGTACCTAGCTAAGATCTTGCCAGCTCTGTTCATTTAGCACGGCTGAGTCCCCTTTACCATTAAACTGCCAAATGAGTAATATTATGTAGGTAAATATTATTTACAATTTGTGCAAATATTTGCTACTCGAATGATGTTTTGCACAAGTCTTTGTGTCGCAAACTCGCAATAAGAAACCTACCGACAAGTAGGTACCTACGTACTTAAGGCAAAACTAAAGTTGATACGTGACTCACAGGGAAATCTTCCTTCCATTGTGTCTGCATGGAATACAGATATAATAATTCATACCCTTCAAACCCAAATAACCGATGTAAATATTGTTTAACTCATAATGTACAATTGCAAATACAAGTATTGACACAACTCAAAGTAGATTTTATGCGATCGCGTGGCCATTACATATATCCATGCGCAATCAATAAAATTCAAACGGAATTGATTACGCATTTGTGCATATGCTATCTTCTAATGTCAATGTAGTGTTAGGTTTCGTTACTTTTAATCAATCAAAACAAATGAGTAACTGTTAATTTATGTTTATACAAATACCTATATGCCTAATTATTTCGAAGGGCCGTCATGTAAGCAACAAAGCACTATTATTAGAGAATGTCAACCTTAAGTACTGCCGCGATAACAAGGTGGCGGGGGTTCTTGGCCAGGAGCGGGTGCTCGACTCAGTCGGGCACTCGCCCCAGGACCGTCGATTAAGACGTTTGCTTGTAATTTGTTCATTAGTCCATGGAGACTGACAGTGTATTAAAATGTTGTAAAGTCAACTGAGTTTAACTTCTCACGATATCCCAAGTAACCAGACCCTTTTGAGAATTGTAACGTCTGTAACCGCTTAGAGCCAACAGTAGGTCTAGGTACATTATAGCAAATCTAGATAGATGTACCTACTAAAATTTAATTTAGATTTTTTGCGTAGGTACACATAATTGATAGGTATGAGTGTTAAAATTTCTTAAAACTAGGTGAATTTCTCAATGATATTACAAAGCATAATAAATATGCTTGAATAATAGAAGTAATATAGATATTTATCACTTATTTATATTTTCAGTTTCAGCCAAATTTTTCCCTGAATGCAGGCACATTGAAAACAAAATTACAATGTCAATATTTTCCACATTTATTATCACTATAAAACTTACTCTAATAACAATATATACAACCACATTATTCTTACAATATGCGAGACAGATTAGGTTGTAATGATTCATAGGAAGAATGTCTCACTTCCCAGACCTTTTTAAAAACTTAAGTAGGGTTAGGAACATAAATAATTCTCGTTATTAAAATTATAATAATGTACACTAGTGTCCAATAACTGGCCTAAATTATGGCAATCGCATTGGCGTAGGCACGTGCTCTTTAAATTTTTCAAAATATTAAATTTATACAAAAAAAAAGTATTTTATACCAATAAATTCACTAACATTAAATATTTTAAATAACTTTATTTAATTTCAAAGTAATATTTTGAGCAAAAACTGACACGAAACTTCACTTTTTTATTTAAATAAATTATATTTTACAATAAATTAATATATTTTACTAGACAACTTGCAACATTGCGCTACTCAACAATCATATTATTACAGGTATATATATAATATTAGCAAATACACGTATATAATTTCATATAAAAGTTAATTAATATCAACATCATGGCATTTAGATATGAGAGACACAAACGTCTCGAGGGCTCTCGAGGCCAAAGGTTCCTTATCTATTTCACTGATTCTGTTCAAAACGAAATAAATGATCATGTCCTTTTTGAAAGTAGAGAAAATTACTAAGCACAACCTAATTTTGTTAAAAATGAAAACAAATCTAATATCAAAACTCAGATTATGGAAATATTTCTTAAAGAAGACTTGGCAACTCTCGAAATAAAGCATAAACAAGTACTGAGTTATTCAATTGTTTTAATTAGAAACAAAATTATATTATGACAAGTAGGTAATAAAAAAGTAGGGTATACTGCTATTACCTAAGATGGCTAGATATTACTAGGATGTACGATAGATAAGAACATAATAATATATATATTCGATATCTATTTAATCCATGCTGTTACACAAATCATTTATAGAAATGTTGAATTCGATTTTTCAATATGTAGAATTCTTTTATTCAAAGGACCCTTGGCTTTCGAAACCCACAGATTATATTTATATCAAATACATAATGTCCTACTCTGTAAGGCGGATCTCGCGGTTGTAAATTTAAAAAATATATGTTGGCCGATCAGATTACAATTACAATCATTTTCCCATAAATTATGTGTTACCATATTTCATCAAATAGGTAGGTATACATAATAGTTTTTATTATTTATGATTCGAATACATAGCTCTTTTTTTTTCAGAAAATTAAAAAAAAAAAACAACTTAATAAAGTAGGACTTTATAATTATATACAATTCAGCCTAAACATATTATTGTTACCATGTTCATCGCGTAAAAATATATCTGGGTTTAGTTCTATCTACAAAAGAAATCATAAATATGCACCTATAAAAATTCGTAAGCTGTCTCATTGACTAATAATATAATAAATTTAAATAAGTAGTTAACGAGCAGCGATAACCTATATCGGTACATCTAGAAGATACATCGTAATTCTTTGGTTCTATAAAATTATAATATTGCTTATACCGAAGCACTGTGACACCAAAGTAACTGTTAAGTGTAAGTCTCCGTACAAAAATACTATGTGACGTCTGTCAGTCTGTTGGTGTCATTTATTTCTTCTCTTCAGTTCTCTGTCTAGGCTCACCGCCTAACATGACCTGGATTTCGTCTACGCTCTTGCCTTTCGTTTCGGGGACGACGAAGAAGATGAAGACGAAGCCTATGAGCATGATGCCCGCAAACAGCCAGAACACCTGACCAGCGCCTATCGCGACGTTCAATGAGTTAAAAGTGCTTGTAACCGTGAAACTGAGGAGCCAATTGAGGGTTCCAGCAGTGGAACCGACGAAAGCCTTGATGTCGATGAGGCACAGCTCACCTGCCATCATCCAGGGAATAGGACCAAAACCTAACGAGAACGCGATGATAAACAGAGAAAGGGAAACTAGAGGCAGCCAGGAGATAGCTTGGACGATATTAGCATCTGCTCCATGGGTTTGCTGGAGGAAGAAATAGACTCCTAACGCAGTAGAGCACACGCACATGACCAGGGCAGAGAGCAGCAATAAGATGCGCCTGCCAAGCTTGTCCACAACCAAACTGGAGACGAATGTCGCAATGACTTGGATCACTCCAATAATGATAGTCGAAATGGTCGAGGGGATAGTGGCTCCTGCGTCAGTGAAGATCTTTGAGGAGTTGAAGATCACAGCATTAATACCAGAAAGCTGTTGGAACAACATCAGTGCGTAGCAGATGAGGATGGCTTTCAAGGCAGTCTTCTTTTTGATAGCGGCGAGGTAAGACACCTTGTTCCTCTTAGATTCCTCAGCGTTCAATTTCAAGACGTTCAATTCGTGGTCCACGTCGAAAGTCCTGCCGCGAAGTTTGATCAAAGCTTCTCTGGCCTCGTCGTTCCTGCCTTTGACCACCAAGAAGTTGGGGCTTTCGGGCATGAAGAAGAACACAATGCCGAAGATGATAGGTATGCATGTGCAGAGAATGTTGAAAATGAATACAGACGTGTATCCGCCTACAACATACGCGAAGAGGATACCAATAGTTATCATCAGTTGGAAGTAACTTCCCAAGGTTCCTCTGATGGAGTCTTGGGCTATTTCACTGGTGTATGCTGGTGCTGTGACGCAGAAAGCTCCACCGGCAACACCAGTGATGAATCTACCAGCTATGAGCATACCAACACTGGTTCCGAAGGTAATAAGTAACCAGCCCAAGGTAAACGGTATAACAAGGAGTAACATAGTCTTTTTACGTCCTATCATGTCCATGATCACGCCGATAGGGAAGCATATGAAGGCTGCTCCGAGGTTGATGATGGAGGCGATCCAGTCACCCTGGGACACAGACACTGGGAAGTCGTAGTCTGAGGTGTTGTTGCCTGTCAACTTCACCATCACTGGGGAAGACCAACCCAGCATCGAACCGGCCGCTAACGCTCCCAATGTAGCTGGAATAGAAATAAGTCTGATGAGTATTTGGCCTAAAATGTTCGATGTTAGAAAGTTAGGTACTTTGCTCTCGTTGAAATCTAGTTGAAACACGACTATATATTTTAGTAGGTAATACACTTCTGAAATCGCAGAAATTAGCTATTTAATCGCAAAATTAATAACATACCATCACGCCTGTATTCCCCGAAGGGTTAGGCAGAGGTGTACTAATGTACACCCACATTTCGCGGGTATGTTTTATGTCCCATGTAATAGGGGGCGAGCCTATTGCCATTAACCGGGCACAAATCCAGACTCCGAGCTTTTACTGGGAATTTCATAGAAAAACCCAATAATACTTTGCTCGACCCGAGGATCGAACCCAGGACCTCTAGCGTAGCAGACGCGCTTAGGACCGCTAGACTAATGAGGCAGTCTTCATTCTTATTCCCAAACGCGTTTAGATCTAGATTTTAAGTAATACTGAAATTAGAATGCCATTTAATTAGCGGTAAACACTCTTCATTCTCATGGACCTAGCCTCTTCCCAATTATGTTGGGGTGGACTTCTAGTCTACCCAGATGTGGCTGAATATCAGTATTTTATATGAAGCGGACTATTACTAACGATAACATAGGTGTTCATAGGTAAATATATAGAAAATAATTAACCACATATAGGTCTAGAAGAATTATAACTAAAAAAAGTTTCTTTATAAGTAAGTACGCCAGACTACCAAGGTATCAAGTCTTTAAGAAATCGCTGTCAGCGATTAGAACACCTATCGTACCACTTTTTTATTGATAAAATTGTTATTATTAATATTCTATTCTATAGAATCCACACGTAATTTAATGTACCAGTGGTAGGTATATATATATATTTTAACACGGTAATAACAACACCTGCCTGTAATAAGCATCACTATTGGAGCTAACAGGTAAATAAAGAATGACGCAGTAGAGCTACTAAGTAGTTTTGACAATATCATTGTGTTGATCTTTCTGAGTGTACCGTATCACGTATGGTCGTATTTGTGGGTTTGGTGTTCGTCACACATATTCCGCCTTGTTTTTGGGTGTTCTGAAAGTCCTCATGGATATTCTGTGGTGGTGGGACTCATACCAACAAAAAATCGCACAAGACTTGACTTCCCTTATCCTATAGTAACACTGTGAAAAAAAAATTGTGTGTGTGTACCCACGGCTACAGGTCAACCTATACAAACCCAGTTTAAGGTAATCTCGCATTGTATAGGCTTCTCATACATTAAGAGGCCAACGTAAACTGGTTATGTATAGCTTAATGTCACTGCCCCATTGGTCTTGTGGTCATAAGTGGAGTGGCTAGAGTCCAGAGATGTGACTATGTGGTAGTTTGAAATTTTGATTTGTAGCAATGACAATATAGGATTGAATTTTCTAATTAAAGAAAATTTCTAGTGAAAGAAAAATTCGATCTCAGGCAGGGTTTGAACCTGCGTCTCTCTGGTTAAGTACACCAGACGCTTTGCCAACTAAGCTACCGAGACCACTGCCTGTGATGTCGAATTTCTCTTCCACATTCTACGTCTTGAGGCGACTGACTGAGATCGAATTTTTCATTCACTAGAAATTTTCTTTAATTAGAAAATTCAGTTCTTTGTGAAAATTTCGCAATATTTAATGCTTAAAAATAATAAAAAAAAAGCAGCAATATAGGATTGCTTAAACATAGGGTAAAGTGTGGGTGTTTACATTGCCTATCCCTTCAGGGATTACGGGCGTGATCATAAGTTGTGTTTATGTGTACAAGGTTTACTATATGCATGAATGCATGCAAACCTTTCGCATAGCTGCAAAAATGTAATGTTAATTTGTAGATGGCCTAACTGCATGAACTTTACACATGGAGTAAATACATACATACCATCACGCCTATATTCCCCGAAGGATTTGGCAGAGGTGTACTAATGTACATCCACATTTCGCCGGTTTGTTTAGGTCCCATGTAATAGGAGGCGAGTCTATTGCCATTCACCGGGCAAAAAACTAGACTTCGAGCTGCTACTAGGAATTACATAAAAATACCCAATAACACTTTGCTGGACCTGGGGATCGAACCCAAGACCTCCAGCGTAGCAGTCGCTTAGGATAATTAGACTAATGCGCAAGTCAGACATGGAGTAGTATTCCACAATTACCTGATAGGGCAGCGATGTACTGCGGCAGCTTGCGGCCAGCGTCTCCTCGTGGCTCAACCAGCTCCGCCTGTGACACGCCCATGTCTGCCATCGCGCCGTTGCCCTCTGGACGCTGGAAATAAAGAGATGACATGGTTTAATTAAACTTTCCAGCTCGGAATTGTGGTAAATTCTTAGACTATTAGGTAATAAATAAATAACATCTCTGGAGCCTTGAATTCAGGCATAAAAGTTTTATACTTGTGTATTAAAATGGTATAATTATGTTATAGTATGACAAAGGCTAGTCCACTATGCGTGCCAGATACCTCAAGATGTTTTCCTTCACCATTGAAGTGCATGATGATGATTATACATGCATAACATTGAAAAACCTGCCTTGGATTTAAACCATTGACTTGACAGTTGGCTAACTCAGTCCGTAAGTTAATTCCATGAAGAAACACATATTTTTATGGATATGGCCTGTATTCCCATTGATATTCAAACCACCCAAACTCATCGAAGAAGCAAGCTTTGAAAGACTCTTAGTAAATTATGATTACTTAATTTTACCTTGTTTAATTTCCTCTTGCTTAACAACATTTTAAATTGTGAATGTTGTGAACTATATGCAGTTGAAGTTTGCAATACACTGATTTACAAACTGCATTACTTATTGTCTTTTGATAAATATCATAGTTAAACATGTCCTGTTCTTTTTATCATACATAGCATCACTTAAGTACGAACAATGCTGATATAAAACATTTTAAGGTAATGGCACTCTGATGTCATCAGATTGTGCACAAGAATTATAAATTGATAATTAAAACTTAATGTTACTAGGCAGCAGACAATAGTTAAACAATTATACTGGTACAGTAACCGTGAGATCACTATTGAGTTTAATCATTTTCTTGAATATTAATGGACTTATAAAAGTACCTAGATAATTAAACATTTTTAAATCGTAAACTTGGCTATATCAATGAAAAAATACCGGCCAAGTGCGAGTCGGACTCGCGCACGGAGGGTTCCGTACCATTACGATTTATGACGTATTAAAAAAAAACTATTTACTAGATCTCGTCCAAACCAATTTTCGGTGGAAGTTTACATGGTAATCTACATCATATATTTTTTTGTTTTATCGTCCTCTTACTTTAGAAGTTACAGGGGACGACGACACATTTTACCACTTTGGAAGTGTTTCTTGCGCAAACTATTCAGTTTAGAGAAAAAAGATATTAGAAACCTAAATATCATTTTTAGATCATCCATAGATACCCAACAAATATGGGTTTGATGAAAAAAAAAATTTTGTTTCAGTTCCAAGTATGGGGAACCCGCAAAATTTATTGTTTTTCTTCTATTTTTGTGTGAAAATCTTAATGCGGTTCACGGAATACACCTACTTACCAAGTTTCAACAGCATTGTTCTTTATAGTTTCGAAAAAAAAAAGGCTGTGACACGATCGGAAAGACAGACAGACATGACGAATCTATAAGGGTTCCGTTTTTGCCATTTGGCTACGGAACCCTAAAAAGACTATTCAATATTCAAAATTACTTCCTATATTGTTTATTATCAGATTCATATTTTATGATATACTTAATCATAATTATACAAAGATACTAGAGAGATAGAGATATAAGAGTAAATATATTTTCAGTGATAAATCTCCCACTGCAGACCAAAGGCCTCATTTTCATCCTTTTGCTCTTCCCGATTGGTAGCTTGTAGTAAGAGTTGGTGAAAATAAATAAATACTTAAGTATGTCATAGCTTATCCTCAGAAAACAATGCTTTTTTAAATAGCACAAAAGAATTGCATACTAATCACTAAAATAACTTTGTAAAAAGACAAAGCTAATTAATGCTAATGAGAAATTACCCGCATAATTGCACAAAGCCTTGTTCTTATTTTAGAAATAAAAAAAGCAACTTTCTGCATTCTAGGCTTGATTTTTTCTCAAACAAACAGCCAAAAGTATTATTACTTATTAAAAACAAGACATTCCAAAGAGGTAATGTGTGGTCTCATAAAGACAGGTTTGCAGATAAATATAATAAAAGGAGGCTTTATTGAAACACCTAAGCAAAGTAATTGAAAAAAAAACAATTACCTCATCTTGAAAGCCATTATTGAATCCAGATGCGGGAATTGCCGCTAACAATGGTTCTCTTTCTGGATCACTCCCTCTACGTCTGAACAGTGAAGACCTCATTTTGGACGGAATTGATATTAAAATATTTTGTATATAATTTAAGAACACAGCCACGTAATATTGAGCCTTTCTATTAAATAGCGTTTTTGTTTACGTTTACGCTTACGGAATTGACATTCGACAAAACAACTGACATAGCTTGTTGTTACTGTCAGTGTCAATTGTCACTTTCATTTGACTTTGACACTTGGTAACAGTGTTGCTGCGTTTTACAGTTACAAGACTTTCATAATCTTAACAACGTATCTTTTTTTTAAACAGCTCAATATAGATAGAAAGTATTATGAAAACATGTATTTAATACCCCACCTTTTGTTCAGATTGAAATTACCTACTTTTAATACGAAGCGACAAAGCAAATATACATTTCGAAGACAATTTGCTCGTAGGAATATGGCAGGCGTTTTAATTGGATCTATTAGAAAGCGTAATAAACTTAAGTAAGCAAATTAATACAATAAGTAATAGGGAATATTAACGGTCATTAATCATAATCCTTCATAAAGTTATTAAGACTGATAACACGATCACAAGAAGATTACCTACCTACATATGTAGCATAATTAGCTACACCCTAATGGAGTGCACTTTTTAGCTTAACGTTTTCTATAAGTTTTGCATAATTATTATTGTTAAGACGACCCTTTG
This sequence comes from Subacronicta megacephala, assembly GCA_958496365.1. NCBI lineage: Eukaryota > Metazoa > Arthropoda > Insecta > Lepidoptera > Noctuidae > Subacronicta > Subacronicta megacephala. Next base: position 1,943,862 of record OY292526.1, read on the forward strand.
TTGTTAGTTTTGGACAGCATTAATCTGTTCGGCAACTTGGGTAGGTACCTAACTTACTGACACGGTATTTTTTATGTTACGAGCATAACTTTTGCTGGTAGTCACACTAAGAAAATGTATGCGCGTTAATTAATACTCAATTAGGTATGGCTTGCTGTTTAAAAAATTCTAATATTAAACGACTGCCACATTAGGCTAATGGTCCCAACCGCGACAGCTACGGTTTCTAGAGGTCCTGGGTTCAATGCGCGGGTCGAGCAAAGTGTTTTTGGGTTATGCTATGAAATTCTCAGCAACAGCTCGGAGTTTGGGGTTGTTCCCGGTTACTGGCTATATGTACATCCTTAAACATAACTCTTGAAACTAAGCAAAGCGAGTATTCAAATCAAAATACCTTCGTACGGATCACTTGAAAACACCTCTTTTTTCTTAATCTGTTAACTATAAGTTATTTAATAAAATTAGCAATTTTATTATTCACAAGTTATTTAATGGCGTTTTTATGAATAATTTTTATTGATGTCTCTGAACGGGCTTGACTTTGATACCGCAATGCGCCCTTGACTCGGTCAATTAGAATAATAGGCAGGTACCTAATGTAGGTACTTACAACTTAAATAAACAAGACTGCGTTTAACTAGCAAAACCATTCTCGATGATATTGATAACAAATATATAGTAAACAAGTGTTTAACCTAAGAAATGAACAACTTTAATAAAAGGCTCTTTGAAGGTAGCTTAAAGCGCACTCTAGGTAAGTACAAGTAGGTGATAAGGATGTGCCCCCCTTGTTCAACCCTTGTTGCCTAGGGCCTGTTAGGGGTGTAGATCTCCCCAGGACTCTTGGGGAGATCTACAGTCCCCCTCTATGTGCTGATGTTGGCCACCTGGTTGGTTTTAGTGGGTAAGAATCCCACACTGTCCGGTCTTATCCCCAAAGACCGCATTTTGAAGGTTTCCCCCCTTAAAAAAAAGTACAAATAGGTACTGTTAGTTAATTATTGTGATACTTTTTATGGGATAACTCGGCAAACGAGCATGCGAGCTACCTGATGGTAAATAGTCATGCCCGCTCATGGACATCGGCAAAACCAAAGTTGCAGATGCGTTGCCCATCCTATTTAAGGAAAAGGGAGGGGAAGGAGAAATGGAAAATGAAGGGGACTGAGGGAGGAATTGGGTCAATGATGATGATGAATTCTTTGATATGGAATTGGACGAACTAATGTTCAGAAAGATATTAAAGAACAAAAGCGGAGAGAATTCATACATATAACGGATTAGGGAGACTAAAATAAGGAGATGTAGATAGGTGCGGATTATGAGAAAGATAGCACACACATACTTACAGTTCAAAGTAAAATAGGAATCATAGATTTACAGGTGAACAAAAGACAATGAATTGAGGAAATCCTGTTTCACGCCTTTAACGACATTTAATTAGCAATTACCGATGTAAAAACAAATAGAGGCAGATGGTTATACATAATTAAAAAAATAGAAAGGTACAGGCAATCTTCAGGGATTTTTCATCCTTAATTATAGCAACATATAGTTGAAGTTAAATATGTCCTACGTTCAGCAGTGGACGAATATGAGCTGATGATGTGATGATGATAGTTGAACAGGGGTCAAACGGACCACCACCAAAAATACTGATTGTATATACGACTACACACGCAATACCAGTATAAGCTGAGCTCGAATTAAAATGGCGTTCCGTACAGTGCCAGGTCAGCCTATACTGGATACTTAAAGCTTGATTTACAGCCTACGTCGGTATGCTCTAAGTATCGCTAATCACAGCTTAGTGATAATTATTGTGTATAGAGATTTATCCTACTAAATAAATAATAGTTGAAAAGGGTATTGAACTGTTCTCTACACTTCAGCCAGCACATAACGAAAGTGTATGTTAAATAGGTGTAATGGAAGACTTTAACTATTATGTACTAACTGTCCAAGTACCTACCAACTGAAGTTAGAGAAAGTACTTAGTTAAGATGCTGAGTTCTAATGCATGAATTAGCAAAGGCGTAATTGTATGCATACATAGATAAGTATAAGGGAAGCTTAATTTTAAGCCTAGGAGAAATAAGGAGCTTTTCCATGGTATTCATTGCATGGTATGGAAATAATAAATAAAATAAACTGTGGTCAAGTGGCTGAATTGACTTAGATTGCATGATGCTATATCCGCCAAACCGGCAATAAAAACACTAAATATCTACTTAGAAAGATAGAATAACTGATATTTGAAAATAGTCTCACTGTAAATATTCACAATGCATCGCAATTTCAACTCTGTCTAGACGCTTATATATATTGAATGTGCTGGAAGGAGGGAAGGTATTCCTTCAAAGAGATCTTAGAAATGAGAGAGTTATGAGTAAGTTTCTTCCTAATTTTTTCCATCACTGTCCAACAATATTGTATAGTAATAAGTTCAAAGTTATTGGTATAAGAATTAGTATCTTTTGAGATTAATTTATCTGTTAAAACTACAATAATTCTTAAATAAATTGGTACCTATCCATAAATATTTTTATCGTAGAGTACCTAAATACAATACTGTAATTTCATTTATAAGTATATCAATTTACAGTTATATCACTTTATAGCTACATTCAATAACAGATAACGTAATGCGATACGTAACAATACGATGTTTGCATCCAATTGTTATGGAAATATGTAGGTACGCGAATTCAATGGAAACAGACATTTTTGTTTGGCGAATCTGTTTTGAGTATCTTTGGAATTTAATTTGCTTCGCGGCATAATTACCGCTGTTAGGCTAATTAACTGTAGGTACCCTTTTTTAGGACCACTAGACTATATCCCGTGTCCACTAAGGATTACTAGGCCAGGATCTACCATGAGTATCATCTAGAGAAACCGAGGTAAGAGGTCCTAGGGGTCGGCAAACTTTTGAGTCGGAAGGGTTAAAAATTAAAATTTTACAGAGCCACAACAATAAATACTTAGTAGGTATCTATAGCGTATGGAACTAAGGAGCCGCAGCTTTACATCCAAAGAACCGCAGGTTGCCGACCCCTGGCCTAGGGATATAATTATCGGACTTGAAACCTGTAACGATGTCTGAAAACTAATTCTCTTCAGTCTAAAACTATGTAAATTAGAGGCGTGGTAAGAATATTAGTTTTCACTAGCTAAATTACCCTAGCTTGCTGCTAACTAGGGCGTAAGGGGGTTGGCGCTGGGTGGTTTTTATTCTAGCCCAGGGATTCCAGGGAACAGAATAACTATATTACGTTTCGAGGCTTGACTGCCTCGTTAGCTTAGTGGTCCCAATCGCGACTGCTACGCTTGAGGTCTTGGGTTCGATCCCCAGGTCGAGCAAAGTGGTATTGGGTTTTTCTATGAAATTCTCAGTAGCAGCTCGGAGTCTGGATTTTGTGCCCGTCGAATGGCAATAGGCTCGCCCCCTATTTCATGGGACCTAAACATACCGGCGAACTGTGGGTGTACATTAAGTACTCCTCTGCCTAACCCTTCGGGGAATACAGGCGTGATGGTATGTATGTTATATATCGAGGCTTCTCCAAATTTTAAGGGATTCACAATAAAAACTACTTAATTGTATTCGCGCAGAACGTTGATACTTGATACCACGAACACTCTGTGCGTAGGTAACCATTAGGTAAGATAAACGGTATTCAATTGACATCATAACAAGATTAACATAAAATTCTATGATTAAGGGATAGTCAACTAAAGATAGTAGAGTACGTATCAATATGATTATGTCTGTTTCTTTGCAGCACAACTATTTTAAGCGTTTCGGATTCAAGGACCAATTCCACGTGCGCTCCGTTGAAGTTAGTTCCAAAGTTGCTTCGTTATTATACAATTAGGAAAGTTAAAGACTTGTCATCGTTTCGATCTTTGACATTAAAATTTTGTAGTAGATAAGTCTGGCTTATCCTTATCAGTAAAGTAGGTACATATATGTTATGTTAATGCACGACCTCTGTTAGTTTTGGTAAATACCTAGTTGAATAGTTCTTATCACTGTAAATAAGGCTGTTTTAATTGAAGTGTTTTATTGACATATAAAACTTATTTTTCAGTAAAATAACGCAATAATGAGTCCACTTATACAAATTGTTTTTACCATGTAGCATTATCGTTAAAGTAGAAGTTACGTAAAAATGTGTTTTATATGGATTTATACATATCACCCATGTACTTATTTATAAAGTAAAAAAGTCTTATAGATCATCACAATGTTCATTAACCTGTTAAAAATGTATTGATCATATTTAAAATTACTTTATTACTAAACTAACCAAATCAAGTGAAAATACTCTGCGAACTTCTAAAGATGAAAACAAAAATGAGCATTCTAATAGTACCTACCTATTACACTTAGTAAGTAGTTAAAGCCCAGGAGAAGATTTAAGAAAAGTACTTAGATAAGTAAATATAAAAAAGGTTTTATTTACAAAACTCATTGATTTCCCAGCGGCTGCGGCTACCGAAGACACTGTGTTTGCAACTATTACTCCCGTCACTAAATGAGGCCCAAGGAACGGTAAACTCATTAATGTAAACGCATTCGACCCAAAACTTGATCCGAACATTATAATATTCAAAAATCTAATTCGGTATTGTAAGATTTAAATAAAAAACAATAATGTTATGAACAAAACAATCTTGACATGTTTTACAAGAGGGGTCTTAGTGAAATGATATCTTGAGGAGAGAAATCTTGAAGATATTGGTAGTATTATCTTTAGATATTTCAGATCAATAATAGACATACTGTGATGATGCATCAATGCTTTCGACAGGGTTTATCTTATATTCATGACATGCACTCGGTTTCTATCATGGAAATCTCGTTTTCTATCACTCGTGTTCAAAGACATCCTTATCTATTTTAGTGAGAAAATAAATCGTCTATCTGTTTCTTTCTTACGTTTTAACGACAAAACCACTAAAGTAATTTGGTTGAATTTTGGTATGGAGATAGATTGGATTGTGGAAAAGTACATAAGACTTAAATGTCTTAAAAAGTTATTTGGACTGCGAGTGAAACTGCGGGCTGTATCTGCTTTTTAGGATAACAAAAAATAAATATAGAAATCGGTTCACAATCGACGAAGACGTCACGTCATTCTTTTTTGAAGTTGATTAAAAAGCTACGTTATTACCATTAAGTAGGTACCTAGGTACCTTGTTTACATAATAGATCAGATGCAGACTTATCTTTGTGTACGTCACAAGACCCCTATCCATAGTAATTTACTAATCCCAATAAGGAAGCCTCATAAACAATTATTTTTTTAAATTTATTTAGTTAATTGCCCTTTTTTTATTGTGTGGAAATTCTCATGGACTTCCGCCGCTCGCCCGAGAAAGGCCACAGGGTGTTTCGGCTCACCACTTTTAGCTAGAGCTACGGGAGTGAGTTGTCATGCCATCTTTTTTTAAAATTTTCTTGTACGCTTAAGAAGGTTCTTACGGAAACAAAAATTTAAAAAAAATGCGTAGAGTATTGGTAAAACAGGACAATGTCTATCGATTTTATTGGTTCCTTCTTGCTGACTGGTAACCAATAAAATTCCAAGGTTCCAATACTTGTTTAATGAAGACGAGCCTATGTTGATATATACTTGTTAATTACCAATACTTCCTGTACTGCCGATCCTGAACTATAAAAAGTATGACATTTGCATATTCGTCAAGCAACCATAGACTGAAGAATTTTATGTTGCAGTCTGTAAGTGTAGCAGTCGACCTTTCTCGCTCGCCGTTTCCGCACGGATGTTGAAACATATCCGCATGTGGATGAAATGCATTGTTTTTGCATTTCAGAACAATAGAAATTAAAAAAGCATTCCGTTTTTTTTTTAAATGTGGAGACATTTATAAATGTTAGCGCCAGAAAATATTACTTATATTTTTGTTCAATAGTTTATCAGTTTTAGAGCAAGAAAAATACATTTGCTCAATGAGAAAATAGTTTGGTAAGTAAAAACATTAAATTTTGCAGCATTTTCTAGTAACTTAATTTTCAAAAAGGCAAGCGCGAGAGGCTTTTTTTACGACATTTTCGCTCAAAGGACGGACGTAACCGGATTTTCAACTTCTGCACAAAATTTAAATAAATCCTTTTTAGGTCTCTGAACTGTTTTGGCTTTTGACTGTGGGGCCATGTTGAGGAACATGCAACATTCGGATGTTAATTTTGAACTCTCGAAGATGACGTTACTTTGCGTGTCATTCTATAATTAATTACTTAAATCACTACCATATTGCGATTCAGGTTCAACCCGATGTTTTTAAATTTTTATTTGAATTTTACGACTACGATGACCAAACGACATCCTGCCCGAATGAGATCGCAGCGCCAATAAATTATTATTTTAAACATCATCGGTCGGGCCTTTTTCGAGTTTTTGCGAAACTAACAAACAGCAATTGTTTTATTTATTATATACCTACAAGATATCATACAATAGGTCCTTATGTTTATGGAGTACATACTCTAACACCTGCCAAGGTGTTGTTGGTAAATACTAAATAATAAATACCCGCAATTTTGTATCATCTTCATAAAACATGTTTTTCTTTTGGGTGGAACTGGACAACAAGTTAATTCGCAAAATCACGCAATTTTAAGCACAAAAAATGCAAATTAGGCACTTGACAGTTTCTTTATGCGGCGCAATCATAACTCTAATTGCGCTGTGAGCTCGTTCTGGAGTTCGTTTGTCTCCTCAACCATCCTTATTATACTTTATTTAATATTAGTTACTTAATATTAAAAAAACATATTACCAAATAGCTTTAGTTTCTTTCATACGATATTCATTTCCTTTGAACAATATTGTCAAATACGAGGAAAATAGTTAATTTTATCTGAAACTGTCTTGTAAAACAGTCTTTAAAGGATCTATTTACAGTAATAAATAACATTTAGCACTTAATATAAGTTTACCCGCACACGATCCAAAAGACTCGGACGGAAAATGTTCGACACTCATAATACATTCGTACAGCGTACCTTGTTTTGCATATTTTTTTAACCAAACTGTCATCATTTTGCCGTATCGTTCATTTTGTTGCCAGATTGCCAGATGAATATCTTCATAAAAGTGTGGCGGAGCTTAATAACATCGTGTAGGTACCTATCCTATATGTTTTATTGATCTTATTCCCATTATTTATTATACACACGAATTATGACTATGCATTTTGGTATAGATATGCTAAACTTTATCTATATCACATATAAACTACTATCTAAATTCCTATCATAAATAATGATAACTATAATATTTGACTTACATCGAAATATATAACGCAATAATATAACGCAAATGCCCATGTATTTTAGCCGGTCAATTTTTTTTTATAGTATGTACTATTTTAGAATCTCGAGTAGACATATTGATATTACCCTTGACCTATGCCTATTGACACAAATATGAAAGAAAACAGACTAGTTCAATGATTTTATCGTACCTAAAAGTAGGTACAAGGTACGGGTCATGAGAAATGGGTTATCAATTTATAATTGACGATTGAAAAAAAAATAATATCATGGTTATAATATACCTAGTTAATATAACTATAATAATAGATAACTGCCTCATTAGTCTAGTGGTCCCAAGCGCGACTGCTACGCTAGAAGTCTTGCATTTGATTCCCAGGTCGAGTAGTGTTATTGGGTTTTTCTGTGAAATTCTCAGTAGCAGCTCGGAGTCTGGATTTGTGCCCGGTTAATGGCAATAGGCTCGCCCCCTACTACACGGGACCAATACATACCGGCGAACTCTGGGTGTACATTAAGTACACTTCTGCCTAACCCTTCAGGAAATACAGGTGCGATGCTATATATGTATATTGTATAATATAGGTTTATGATTATAATTGTATAAGTGGGTTAGTTCAGGTTCAGGTACATTTAATTAAATTATTCAATATCTTCTTTAACAGTGAAGAAAAACATTGCGATAAAATTCCAATTCAAAACATTGCCCTACTTTGTAACACTTACATATTTTCTACCGTGACGTCAAGACTAAGTATAAAGAAACCATGACCTTTCAGTATGTTGCCACTTGAGGTATTTCGTCTCGGAGAAGTCTATCTAGTACCTAATACTAAAAATAACTTGTAAACATGTCTTTAAGGCTACACGTTCAGTTTGTTACATTAGAATTTTGGTGTAAAATAGAGGATTCGGCCAAAAATCTCAATATAAAATATACTAATACCTAAATCTTCTAAGATAGCAATTTTTAAGCAAAAGTTTTAATACTGAATCGTGAAGAAACTATTGTTGATGTCGTAATTTATACAACGATGTACCTAGAATGTGTTAAAGCCGAATAACTTGCGAAAAACCAAGAAAATTTTGAATTTTGTGCCCAAGGCTGAAGGTTTAGCCTTAAATCTCTATATACCTCTATCTGTCTACTCTTGTGACGAAACACAGTATTCCATCATCAATACCTACTTACATCTGACTAATTGAGAACAAACGGACTCTTAAAATGGATAAGAACGAGTTGGAACTCTTAAATTACCTCATTGATTGACATTTTCGTCTTCCGACAAAATTTTAATTGGTGTTGTTCAATTGTTTCGTATTAAACAATTGTCAATAAAATGTAAAATACACTGTAAATGGGCGCTTGCTAGCAACGAAGGAATGCGGACGCCATTTGATAGCAATTTACAATTTTATGTAAGTAACAGGGAAATGATTTTTAGAGGCGTGCTTCTGTTGCTTTTTAGGATTAATTCTATGATATTAAATATTTACTTTACAGTGTACCTATCCAACTTCGTCTACTTGTAAGGATATAGTCATAGGTATACCTACGGCATTAATAAATGCAGGCAAAAGATATGTCTAATGATTCTAGATGACTTGTGTGATTTGGCACTATAATAGGAACATTCACTTATGGATATTTTCTAGAAAAACATGATAGAACCATAGACAATAAGTTCAACATTTTTTTGGTTCAATCAATAAAGAAATTGTAATTTAATACTATCATATTAGTTAATAATCATCCATTCTTTTAATTTAGGTTAGTTACTTATATTCATGAAGGTAATGGCTAACCTTCGCTTGACTGATTGGCAAACTAGAAGGTATGTGTAGCTATTAGCTATTTCTAAGTAATTATATGTATTGTTTTTGGATCCTACTTTTCTTTACATATGTAATTATTGGTACACATAAAGCAACTAAACGATACTGAAGTAGACAAGAGACTGGTGGGTAATTAAATATAATTATCTTAGACATAAATATAATTATCTATCTACAATATGTGTACTGTGTCTTAGATTTTGTTTTTTTTTATGGGGTTACCTATTCGGAAAACGAGCAGGCGAGTAACCTGATGGTCAGTAGTCATCGCCGCCCATGGACAACTGCAAAAATTACCAAAAGAGTTGCAGATGCGTTGTAGAGTCAAGAAAAAGGGAGGGGAAGGAACGTAGTATACATACTGCTACTTGACGTATTCTGTGGGAGGGTAGTACTTCCCCGGTCATGCTGACCTATTCATGCTAGCATGTAGTCATGCCAGCAGGCACTACTACTACAATCGACTCGAAGTTTAGAACTTGCGAAAGGCTTGAAAACAGGTAAAGTAATAATTCAACATTACACGTGAGAGTGAGCAGTGTGGCAGCATTGTTGACCATACGTGCGAAATACTGTAAACATAAACACTTTTGTTGTGCATTGCAACACAAAGGAAACATTACACTATCGTACGTAGTTAATACTTGGCATTTAATTAACGATAATTATTGTAAGAGTAACAGAAAAAAAGTCTTGAAAAGGAACTGTCAGGAAGTTCTTAGCGCTTGACGCGGAGATGGTCTTGTCATTCATTTTAATGAAAGTACAAGACTTCCGGGTTGTTCTGTGTATAGGTGATTCTGTTCCAACCTGATATTAAAGCAAAAAAGAGTTTTCATTTAATTTGTGCTCTCTCAAATGATATGTTGTCAAGTAAAGATTTGATGATCATAATTAATCGGGTTTGATCATCTGTAGATATACTTAGTATCCCTAAGTATTATAGCCAGTGCCCACCTGAGATCTCTTAGATGGCAGTTTAAAAATATCTGTCAAAAAGTTCTGGCTAAGGTTATCTTAAAACTATTTTGCATAAAGGGCCTATAAAAATAAAAATAACAAGGAATGTATATTATATGCCTATGTGACGATAGCTGGGTGTTCCACGAGGGACGATTCAGGAGTAATGCTCAGGCGCACCTAGAGGTGGGCTTGTGCCGAGGCGTTTTGGGAAAAAAAAAAATGTGTCTCGGCACAAACCCGTCTGGCACAAACCAAGGCATTTTGGGCATGAAAAATAAATATCCTAAGAGAGTCTATGGACGAACATAAAGCTATCAACATTACTAATAGCCTGTTAATATTATTTTTTACTATAGTGACACGTATTGAAAGGGGTATGCTGAGATGGTTTGGACATGTCGAGAGAATGGATGAAAGGCAATTAACGAAAGGGATTTATAAAGCGAATGTCAGTGGAGTCGCCGGGAGGGGACGCCCTGGAAAGACAGACCACGACCTTATTGGTGAGATCCTTCAGAAAGGTCAGGTGCGTAGTACCCGCAACCGGCGAATGTGTATGACAAGATGTATGAATGTGGACGAAGCAAAAGAAGTATGCAAGAATCGTAGCAGATGGCGTTCTGTAGTTTCTTCCTACCCCTATGGGAAAAAGGCGTGAGTGTAAGTATGTATGTATGATCCCACGAGTTTAGTCATAACCTATGATTGCGTAGCTAACAATAAAATAAACTCAAATACTTAATTTTTTTGAATCCTCGCAAAGAGTAATTTATTACCTAGAGTAATTTTTCACCGATTACCTCCCTATTTTATTTCTTTACAAGTCACAGTACTATCAACATGATAAATTATATTTATGTCAAACACAGTTTCTTGCAATTGAGGAAGATTATATACTATCTAAAAAACTCGTAAATTTCTTATCACTATCAGAGGTGGTAATAAGATAAACGTAATATTTAATCCGCGTGCCACGTCAAGTGGATACTTTGAAGAGGTTTATTGTGACATGATCTAAAGAATTCTATCTATAGTTATCGTGAAACGTCCAAAATTTTTGCACCTAGACACAAAAATATCATACACTCTGGAGATATATGTTGGGATCTCGAAGGTTAGGGTCTACTTACGAGTCCCATATCCCTAATTACAGGGTAATAATGGTTACTACACTTTGCTACAAGAAAAAGGAAGGTAAGTGTTATTTTTAGATACTACGAGATATACTTCGTCGCCTCTGCTCTTCGTGACGGATGATCAATAAAGATTTTCCGCATTTTTACCTTTTTACCCGTCCGCGAATAATGAAGGATAATGAGTTTAACATTCTTTGTCTGTAATGCCATTAAGAATGTATGTATGAGCTTGTTTGGTATGTTATAACAATAAAAAAACATTACAGAAAAGGTATTTATCATCACTCTTTCACCTGCGGTTATTGTATATGTATATAATCTGAATAACAGATTTTGTTTTGTCAACTATTCGATCCAATTTCTCATTGGACACATTCACAGACACAATTGATTTTCCCATACTTATACACCTATAGGTATTGTGAAAAGTTCATTCAATTTTTCGTATAGTAAATTCTAAAGATAATTGTTTTGTAATTCATTTTATTCTTTCTTAAATATCGCCTGGACCCCATTACCTCTATGGTAGATGTGTTCTCCCCTAGTGTAGGAAGCTCTCCGGCAAGATGGAGTGATGATTTGCGAAAGGTTGCTGGCAGAAGCTGGATGCGAAAAGTGGAGGACAGGCTGAAATGGCGCACACTAGGGGAGGCCTACGTCCAGCAGTGAAATACTTAACATAAGCTGATGATGATGATCTCTTATGTACAAACTTCGGCTAGTTTCAATTTTTCATTATATTAATCTGACTGCAAAGAGTAATTAAAGCAATAGGTGCTGATATGAGTAGGTAAAATTTTTGGACCGATGAAAAGACAAAAGAAAAACGTGCGGATAAATAAATCTAGAACACATTTTATCAGTCATCAAACTTAGTCATCAGCTTTGTTTAGTTTTGACGCCCCTTTTTAATTGATTTGCGATTGGCGTCTATCTATCTATAAAGATAAAAATATGCTGTACGATATTATGCGCAACATTTTTTAAACCTTCGCAATAGATCGATATAAGTTTGTTAAGGAAAGGTAAATCGAGTTGTCCGGAAAATTTGAAAATTAGGGAAAGAACTGAAAGCACTTTTTCTCTACTATTGTATACCTAACTCAATTGTTATTTAAACAGCACAAAGTTGATCGCTGTTGGGTCTAGGATCCAATAATAACGTTTTGGAGTTCAAAGACGTTTCTTAAACTAATAACTGCAAGTACCAAGTGATGGAATGCTCAAATAACATTCTTTCGAAATTGGATATAGTATTCTATACCATATTCTATTCTATAGGTTGTCTTCTCTCAGAATGACAAAGATTAGACTATAGTCCACCATGCCGGTCTACTGCAGGTTGACGACGAGAAAATCTTCAGGCATGCAGATTTCTTTTTTTCTCCTTGAATTCCATCGAATTGACCTCTATTTTTTCCGTGATTTCGGAAAAAATAGAGGTGCTTATATGGCAGTGGAATGGTCATATCATTAGGGCATCATTAAAAATATACTTGTCAAGTACCTATAGATTTTAGGAATTCGAGGATTATCCAGCGAAGTGAACAAAGTTAGATATTTTACCTAACAGAAGATACAAAATACCCTTGATGACATATCGTAACCCCATTATTTATCGTTGATCTATAGCCGTAGTAGATACCATCCACAAGTAGGTAAATACATAGATATGTTAAGATAAGAACTTAACTCAAGTGAATTTCTTGATGGATTTATTCAGAAAGAAAGAAAAAGATTATCTGTAAATCATTAAACAGCACACTTTGCAAAAAGAAGTGAAAACAAAGAAATGTACCCAGCGTCACTTCAGTTTAAAAGGATTTTCCTAGACGCTCCTTTCACTTACTTAACATATTTTCGGTAAGTAAGTACTTATTGTATAATGAAAAAAAAAAGTATCGGACCTAAGAATACTGTTATTAAAAAAAGAGGTTCATATCGCCCCTATTAAAAAATCACTTCACTTACCTTATTATCGATGTCTAAAAAAGGTAAAAAACAGCGTCGCTTGCGGGCACAATATTTTCAGTTCCAAATTCAAAATAAACCGCCAAAAAACTTTGTTTACTCCCGCGTGAAATATAATTTTAAAAATCGAACTAACTCGGAGATTACTTTCGATTTAATTTTTTTCACGCACGCGTAAACATATCGACGGCCTATTTTTCTGAATACCGGCACGGCACTGACAGCCAGTGTGGGGACACAGCACGTCAACTCGACTGCCTGACTCGCACAAAGCTGCATTTAAAGGAAATACGCGAATATGTTATAGGTGTTCTGACGCATGCGTTGTAAAACTATGTCGGTTTAGCCGTCGGTTTCACCTGAAATTTTTGTTTACATTCTGCCTACAGCAGTGTTTCACAAAATATTATGGTGTACTAGAAATCTGTATTCAGCGGTCGTAAGCATGGAAAAATAACGATATTTTTATATAATTGTGACACAAAATAATTACGAGTTCTGTGATGTAAACTTGTCGTGAGTGACCCGAAATCGTTTTGTTGGGCACGAAATTGGGCTTTTGTTTCGTGTGACGGAGAATAATAAGCGATTCTTTAATGTATTTAGGCATTGCTCATAAAATATACACACCTAGTTAGATTAGATATTTTTTGCCGAACAAAACACTTGCTATAAAAATGTTCCATCTTTGTGATTCATTCAACAGTACGGTGACAATGGATGACAAAACCATTACCTACTGGAGTCCAATTATTATCTGATGTCACTGCCTCACTTGTGTTCTAATCTATGCTGTATTACGTTTTTGTACTTGTTAGTTTTTCAACTAGTAACTACTTGAGGTTTGAACTCAATTATAGGCAAAATTTAATTAAGTAACAATTTAAATTATATATTTTACTATTGTGGGGTTAATTTGATACTTGGCGGGTTTTTAAAGACCGGGATAGTTGTTTTTAATTTGTTTAAATCTATAATGTATTGAGTCAAAGTCAATATCTTATTTTGTATGTTGAATTAGATAAATAAGAACATGTAACAATTTTACTGTTACAGATTCAAATTATGTATAAAAAAAAAATTGTTTCGTTTTTAAAATATATAATACACAAGATAAATTCAATAAGACAAATTCAAGACAATTTTATGAGTGCAAACGCAGCATGGCTAAGGTCATATCAGTTCATAGCCTAGTACATTTCCTTTCGAGACACGCGTATTATCGATATTATAACAATAATTTATATTTTAATTGCTAATGGAGATAAGACACATATTGTATGTAGAGATAAATTCACAAAAAAGTTTGTATCCATAGAAATCATTTAGTTTTATATGACAGATAAATTAAACATTATATTGTGACAAGCTGAAGATTTTATGGTGTTGTTTTTAAAGTATTTTCCGGAAAAAACATGCTTTTCCTTCCTGTATTCAGTACATACATATGCATATTTATTTGAGGACGTGGAAAAGTTACAAACCTCACATTACAGTTTTGCAAGGTTAATTAAAAGGGCTAGTTGTGTGCCAATCTAAGTTAAAAGGGTAGTTATTTCAGTATCCATTTTAACGGTTCATAACTTTCGTCTTAAGTTCAAGTTTTTCAATAAAAAATCGTTTATTTTTATGAAATTCTATGTATAGTTTTTAAACAAGTTAAAGTTATAGGTGTCAAAATACGATCCTTACCGACTAAAGTTCACAGAACTACTTGCAAATGCAGTAAAGGATCTAATAATATATAAGGTTCCTAGGTAAAAATAAATACTGATAACAACCTGTTTTCTTAGATATTATTCGTTTAGTTTTTGTTGGTTTTTTTCAAGACAGCATTATTTAGCGTAAAATAACCTAGCTACCAAAAACGTGATTATCAAACTCGATATTAAAACTCAGATAATATTAGATATCACATTAAAATTAAGTTACTACTTATCATCCTTACTATTGCCAGTAGATAGTATAAAACATATTCTGTTCTAGTATGACAAAAAATTACAGTAAATACAATACATCTATCTATCTTCTTACAATCATGTCACACTTACGTTTTCGTAGTCGTAACTAACTATGCCATTGTTACTGGAAGCGGGATCAGTAATCTCCAAGATGCCATTATTTACAGTATCTTGAAGCTTACTAAGTAGGCTTCCGTCTATAAAAATCATCTTCACCCATCCGTGGAATTTTGACTGCCTCATTAGTCTAGTGGTCCTAAGCGCGACTGCTACGCTAGAGTTCCTGGGTTCGATCCCCATGTCGAGCAAAAGCGTTATTGGTTTTTTCTATGAAATTCTCAGTAGCAGCTCGGAGTCTGGATTTGTGCCCGGTTAGTGGCAATAGGCTCGCCCCCTATTACCTACATGGAACCTAACCATACCGGCGAAATGTGGTTGTATATTAATAGGTAAAACCTCTGCCTAACCCTTCGGGGAATACAGGCGTGATGGTATGGAATTTCACTGACGTATTTAAAATATCTCTCAGGTATTCCCGATACCTCTAACCTATGGTTGTAATCTGAAGCAATCGCTTGTTATTCTCCATTCCAGGCCGTTAATCTCCGTGAAAATTTCAAGATTCCTTGCTTCTAATTATTTTCTTCTACGTTTTATAATGACAAAACGTAAAAGAAAATAATTGACACAAATGCTCATGGTACGTTGTTAATCATCTCAAGATTATCGTTATAATCGATAAGCAGTGCAAATGTTGCAATATTAAACAAGGAGTAAAATCACAAGATTTGACACACCCTTTCTGATAAAGTTTGACACGATCCTAATAACAGAGTATGTCAATGACGGTTGGTTGCAAGTCAATACATAGAATAAGATATAATGGAAAATAAATTACGCAAGTGCGCGTGAGTAATTAAAGATTACTTGGAAATGTAGCAGGTCATTGCCCCGACTAGGAAAACTGAGGAAATTACACAGGACTCCTACATGCTAGCTATATTATGATAACGGTCGACGAAGTTTATGGAGACATAATGGTTGTCAAAAATATTGTTGGTCTTAACTTAACAGGAGTAACTCCTGCCAAAAATCTTCTTCTTTCGAAAAACATTATAACTTATACCGATAACTTATAACCAATAATTTAAGTTAGAGCTTATTACAGGGGGCCTAGGCAATGTTACATTTCCATATAGAAAACGAAGTTAGATTAATCAGAATTGTATGGAATTGGCATAAATTTTCGATATGTCACGTGATGAAATTATGTCAAATCCATACATTTCGGATAACTAACTTCGTCATCGATAATGAAGATGTGACATTGTTTAGGGGCCCAGGTACTGTTGAAAAGTCAAAAAACTAAGTAGCTGCTTTAGGAGTTAGATCAGCTCCTAATGAGCCATGTATAATAATAATGATGACACTAAAAAAGTAATAATTCAGTTAACTATTGCTAATTATTCAACCATATTGTCGTCATAATATATGCAAGTGACTACCGGAACATTATAATTTTACGAGCGGCATTGTCGGCCGCGTTTATTGTCTATGAACATTTACTTCCGATTAGCTACAATGTGGTCCCCGAAAGGTTGGTCTGCATCATTAGAGACCTGTTAATCTTGGTTTAGTGTTGGGGTCACGTCGGAGTTAGGCGGAGTGTACATTACAAATGACGTAAATTACCTTACAAATTTATTGTATGTACACTAACTAACTTTAAAGCGTATGAACTGAAAGGAGGTTCCTAAGAGTATAGACAAATACTAAAATTATTAAGAAACACGACTAGTTTGAAACTGTAAACATTTGAATCAGCAGTCATGCCCATATTGAAAACACTACTTTCGTAATGTAATGATTGAAGTAAGCTACGCTTCCGACACAAAGCAATGTATTGCAGAATTGCACTTATGTATGTATACAAGAAGGTACTACGTACGTATTATATAAATACCTACGGACGGCCACGTGCAATACATAATTATATACCTATGCATCTCATATTCTGATGCTAAATGTAACATGGCTATACAATCTTAAATGTTATTCCAACTATGTATTGCTAATAAAAATAGTTTAATATATTTTTTGTATAACGTACTCCCGGGCCGCCGAAGAAGTTTAGTGTACAGGTAAACAATAAATGTGCCCAAACTAACAAATTTGCGTTAATAAAAAAAAACGAAGACCCGACTTCCGTAGTCGGGTTTTATTAGATTTTTAATTGCGAGAGTATCTTGAAAACTTAGCAATATTTTTAGAAAGGGTTCTGTGAGATGACAGATGTCATATTATGCCTAATGATACGGTGGAGTCCTAATTGACCTCAGTACGTGTTCTAAGAGTAGTGAAACTTGCTGTGTTTTTCAAAATAATAGGATTATCTGACATCTATCTGATAATTAAAGCGTTTTAACCCACGTACAAATAAATTGTTGACATTCCTGTGCTATCTCTTTAAACGTGTTTATATGGATTAGCGAGGAGTTATAGTAGGGTAAGGGAAAATGGATAAGAAAATAAAATACAATGAAATAGTTTGACAGTACGTTTTGCGTGGGAGCTGAGCGATCAACTTTTACGCTTTGTACAGAAAAATATTTGTATAACCTAACCTACATGTTGTTATTTTGGGGCTGGATGTGTATATGAATATTTGTGGGAGTTAATGATTTAACAAAAAATGGTATTACAAAAAAAAAACAACAATTAACATCAAAATTCGCAACTCTCAAGTTTTTCAAGTGACTGGTTTGTCCATAAAAGAAGTATCCGATCTTGCAAATTTTCCCTCCGGGGAAGTACGGAGCCAACGTTCAGTTCGGGTCAACTTTAATGGTAAGACATTTCTTCTTTCCTGCCTGTTACTTTAATTATTCTCCAAACAAAAACCCAATAACAACTTATATATATATACCTAGATACGTTTGCATTATTGCTATATAATTACACTAGGTACACTCGACAAAACATCAAGCCACACTGTTTGCCCTTTGGACCGGCAGTATTTCGTAACCTTACCTAGTGGTGATTTTTTTAGTGCAACTATATAGCTTAACGTGTGACCGTCTGTACAACAACAGACGACCCAGGTTATACTGAAAACAAAACAACTCAGCAATAAACCTTGCATCAAATGACTCATGAACCCGGAATTATCCTTGAAAAATATCGACCTGCCCCAATTATTGGGACCAATGTTTGTCAGCAATTAACCGCTATATTTGTGGAGTCCCGCCTTTAAGTAACAGGTGTGGTTGACATTTTCCAATTGACTCACTGTTTTCAATGACGTAGGTTCTATTACATAACTTTAAGTAGTCTAGATATTTAGGCTCTTACTCGACCAAGCCTTAGTATTTTATTTCACAATAGGTGCCTAACTGTTCGAGATTTTTGGTCCTGATTCATCGGCTAGCCTAAATTTGTAGACCTTGAAATATTTTCGGAGTCGTAGCAAGTATTTTTTTCATCCAAATATTTTTAGACGTGGCAACTGAATCTAGGTCTATTAGTATTTAGTAAGTATTTAGTTAAATTTATTAAGTTATTCTAGGTCCTTAGATTATCAGGGTCATTTGCATATTTTTATTTTTGAATAATTTATCTTAGTACAAAAAAAAACATTCGTTTAAATTATTGGATGTTTTTATTTCTTCATGTCTTAATATCCAAAAAAACATAAAACCTTTTATGGCTTGGGTACTTAAAAAGATTTACCTTGGCTTCCTGTTGCAAAATGCATTGAAAACCTACTCATATAGGTATTGTAGTTATTATAATTTCAACCTAATTGCAGTCATTACCGGCCACATCTCATATCTTGCAGAATCTAGACGGACATAGCGATTATATATACATACCTACCCCTCATGTCCTTGGACTTACTTACGTAAAAATATTGAGGTACTTACGTACCTACGTACTTCAATTGCAAAATTTTACATAATGTATGTAGTCAGATTCAATAAAAGTCAGACTTTTTCGCATGCTAATTTGCAGAGATATCGTTCATAAAAGTATCTACCTTGATAGGTAAAAATAATTTAATTGTATTTTTTAAAGATACTGCGGAATATATAGGGTGTCTATAAAAATGGAACACTTATTGAAATATTTTTGTAATAAACTAAAATAATGATTATTTTAGTGAAGGAAAAACTACGGGCAGGATTCGAACCTGCGTCTTCTTGTTAAATACACCAGACGCCTAACCAACTAAGCCACCGCGAGTACAACCTGCCAGGTCGAAATTGTTTCTCCACTAAAACAACTTTATAAGAGTAATCATAAATAAATAAAAAAATAAAATAAGTTTATTTCAATTAATTTTGTCATTACATTGCACGTCGAGGAGTCTCCATTTAGGCATATAAAATGCCTGTAGTTGAAGGCTCCGCTCTTCCCTTACATTATAATAAACTTACAAATAGGTAAATAGTAAGAGAGAAATAACAATATTAAGATACGATCAAAAGAAAATTGTATGAGTGTGTGAGTATGCTTGCGTGCGTGCGTGTGTGTGTGTGTGTGTGTGCGTGCGTGTGTGAGTGTGTGTGTTTGCGTGTGTGTGAGAAGGAGAGAGAGAGATAGTGAGACAAATATAAATAAGCGAGTAACATCATTCTGTATTGGATTGTTAGATCACTTGTTGCAAAAGTAACTCGGTATCATGATAAGTTAAATTGTATAGCCATGTTATTAACTTCTTTTTGCAATCAAATTTTGTTTTATCATAAATATATATTAGTTTATTAATTTTATTGTACAAAAAAGATGAGCGTTTTTTATATTGCCTGGTGGCAAATTCTGTTTTGGTTGTGGTAATGTTTACTATGAAGTGTTTTTTTCTCTTTTCTAATATTTTAGGATCATATGGTATCTCTTTATGCGTTTTCAGGATGATATGAAGGATGTACAATTTTCTCACAGACATCAGATTGGATAATTCGTAAAGCTTTTCAGTGGAGAATCTTCTTTTTTTAAAATACATCACCTTAATTAACGCTCTTTGAGTGCGTTCTAACTCTAGAAAACTAGATTTCGTTGCTCCACCCCATACAGCTATGCAATATACTAAAACAGACTGGACCAAAGATATATAAATTTCATTTAGTAGGTTTCTTTTATCGTTGTTATTTACATTTATTCTTCTTGGTACAACATATCTCAGCTCTTTGAATATCCAGATGAGTTTTCGTACTCTACTCATAACCTGTTCCAGTTGAGGATACCAGGAAAGACGCTGATCAATAATCACCCCCAGATATTTTGTTTGGGTAACTTTTTGGATAGCAGGGCAATTGCAGCAAGTTTCATCCGCAGCAATGTCGCACATGTGGATTCTTAAATTAAATTCTTTGTCCGGTTGAAACTGATTATAAATATTAAAACAAATGAAGTTAGTTTTGCTAGTGTTCAGGGTGAGCAGATTTTTTGTTAACCATGTTGCCACAAGAGCTAGCCCTACTTCTGCACTTTTTTTTACACTTTCCCATGTTTTCTCTGAGAAAACGACAGCTGTATCATCGGCGTATGAGAATACTTTGGCATTAGTAATCCTCATGTTGCATAGGTCGTTAATATAAATTAAGAAAAGAGTAGGTCCTAGTACACTACCTTGAGGTACGCCGTATGATACATCTGCGTCCTCACTAACAATTTGTTCAAGTTTCACTTTTTGAGTTCTACCAGAAAGATAATCTTTAAAAAGCGCCAGTGGTATTCCGCGAATTCCAATAGCTTCGAGCTTGTGTAAAAGAATGGGTACAGAGACGGTGTCAAAGGCTTTTCTTAAATCCAGAAAGGCTGCCATACATTTATTTCCTTTATCTAGTTGTTCGGTTACTAAAGAACTTAGTGCTATAACAGCATCTTCAGTTGACTTTTCTTGCCTAAATCCAAACTGAGAAGGTGACAGAATATCAAATCTATTTAGATACTGCAAGAGACGAGTGTTTATTAATTTTTCAATTATTTTTGAAATTGCAGTTAAAACAGAAATAGGTCGATAATTGTTGATGTCGTCTCTATCACCACCCTTATACACAGGCGTAATAACAGATTTTTTTAATGGGGCTGGAAAATCGCCTTTTTGAAAACATAGATTAGCAAGGTGCGTGATAATAGGTACCACTTCGTTTTTAGCAAGTTTCAAGAAGGAAGTGGGTATATTGTCCCATCCGGGGGCACTGTCTGATCGTAGGTTCAGAAGCGTAGTACAAACTTCGGATTGATCAGTATCCAGAAGTACCATTGAGCTTGTGTGTGATAGCGTTTTATTTAGGAGTTGGCTATATAAGTTAGTACCAGATGCTATGTTTTGGGCCAGATCTCTACCTATACCTGCAAAATATTTATTTATGAAGTTAGCGGATTCTATGGGAGAAGATTTAACCTGCATCAATTCTAAGTTCTCTGTTTGTGATTTATTTGTATAGGTGATATTTTTTATATGTTTCCAAAGAAGTCTATTGTTTTTGATAGCGTCAGTAATTTGAATTCTATTATATTTTCTTTTTAACTTTTTTATGAGATTATTGCAATAGTTTCTATATCGCGTATACGTCATTCTGACAATTTCATTGTGAGGATCATTTCGTGCCTTTTTCTGTAACGCATTACGATTCCGAATACATCTTAGAACACCCTCAGTAATCCAGGGTTTTATTAACCTTTTACTGCTTGGTATGGTAACAGTGCGTGTGTTAGCCTTCAAAGATTCAGTTAGTTTTTCTATTAAGGAGATTGTAACTACACTTGGGTCATCAACAAATAAAAGTTCAGCCAAATTTTTATTTTGCAAATATAGTAGAGCACTGTTAAAATCTATAGTTGTTTTAATTTTATCTGGAGAGATTTTGTCTTTTGTTTTTGACAAAGAAAGAAAGGTGGTATAATGGTCTGTAGTGGTAGTGCGTAAGATAGCTATAAATGCAGATGATTTTTTCGGGTTTATTTTTAGCATAAAATGATCAAGACAATTCATTTCTCTAGTGGGTAGTGTATGCCCGGCCAGAATTCCGTAGGACGATAACATAGTAAGGTAATTTATTCTATTTTTGCGTTCATAATAATGTTCAGTTTCCCTGGATCTTAAGTTAATATTTATATCCCCTGCGATCACAATGTTTCTTTTTTGTACGTTCAATGAGTCCAGATGTAAACTTAAAGTGTCAATAAAATTATCTGCACTTAAATTTGCAGGGGATCGATATATACCAACAACAATGTGATTTAATACCTCAATTTGAAGACAAGATGCGTTTAAGAGCTTAACTTCTGTAACTTTTTGTTTTAAAGATTTTTTCACATATGCAACAACTCCGTCATGTTTATTTGAATGGTTTGTGGTATAATAGCAATTGTAATTTTCAAGTTGTGGTATAGGTTTATTTAAATTCAGTTGGCATTCCGTTAGAATAATAGTGTCAGTATCAAATTTAAGACTGGATAGTGTTAATAAAAAGTCGTCAAAATTGCAGTAAATACCTCTAATGTTTTGGGAAATTACTGTAAAGTCATTTTTGTGTATGGATGTGTATTTCTTAAGATCAGAGCAGTCGCATGTGATCGATTTAGCAAGCTGTATGGTGTCAATTTCTTGTAATGTTTGTAATGAATCACACGCGGCAGCCATGCTCAAAATAATAAGTAATACTTGTCTTTGCTGGCCATTGCTTAAAATGTGTGTAATTTGTCTGTATGATGTTTGTGTTTGTCTTGTGTGCGTTTATGTTTATTTGTAAATATATTTTAGAAGTATGTTTATTGGAGCAGTGTGGTCTAAAGTGATGGATGGAATGATGTGTATTTTTTTGTGTGAGTAAACATTCAAAAGTGTTACAATTTTCGTTTAAAGCTAGTAAATTAGTTACAATTTTACAAACCAGAATTATAAGAAGGTAAAAATTTTGCGAATCATGCTTTGTTTTTAATGTTGGCAAGATCGTGCTCTGATTTAATCTGCACACGTTCGTTATCGTCGAGACGTAGAAAAACCACTCCACGAAAAATCCAGCATGTGTAGCTATTTGCTTTGGCAAATTCACGGACTTGCGAGAATAATTTGGCAGTCTTTTTTGTGACACTCTCAGACACATAGATGGGCTTCCTTTCTCCTTTCAAGCTAAAATGTCCTGTATGCAGCTTATCACTCAATACTTTATTTTTATTAAATATTTTTGTAGCAGTTAGAACCTTTTCTTTCTTCAGTACTGTAGAAAACTCGGCAATGATAGTACCTGTACCTTTCGATTTTTCAAGCGACTTTATTCTGTAGATGTCTTTGATGTCAGTATGCTTGATCTCAGCATCAACTATCTTGCCCAGGTTAGACATAAAGTTGTTTAGTTCCTCTTTCCCTTCAAACTTATTCTGGTCGGAGATCAGTTTCGGTACATTTCGGATTTCAATTGTTGCTGAACAGATTTTCCTTTCCAAATAATCTACTCTTTCCTCCAGCGCAATAATCCGTTTCCTATCATCCTTCTTCTCATTTTGTAGCAATTCTATCTGATTCAGAGCCACATCGTACTTCTCTGATAAGAAACTGATACTTTCCTTAATCTCTTCGCTTTGTTTCTGTAAGGTCGCTTGCAACTCCTGGAAGCGTAAATCTTGTTCAGCTGCCAGAGAACTGAACAGTGTACGCATTTCTGTCATAACATTACCCATATTCGTCGTATCCGCAGTTTTAATTTGAGGAGGCGTCCTCAAAGCTCGTCTCTTATTAGTCCTATGGGACACATTTTCATATTCCTCAGCATGTACTTCCAGATCCGGCTCAGATTCAGTCTGCATCACACTAGCTCGCTCCTTTAGATATTCTTTGTCTTTTACTGGTGGACTTCGCTTTACTGACATGGCTGGCTTTGTTTAGAATCCCTTGAATATACTAGGAAGCTATCAACTACAGGCTATGGAATGTAAAGGTCACCTGCGTGAAACGGAAGTGGTCGATGCTCAAGTTCCTGATTTTGTATGTTCCTGGAACGCTACCGACAGATGTCAAACGACGGCTGACAATGACAGATGACACTAACAGATGACACTGACTGAAGACGCTGAGAATGGCGTTGACAGGTGACAAGGACAGAGAACACTCACTCTTTGCTGTCGCCGACACACACTCGGGTAGCGGTAATAGTTGCAACGTCCCTGTATGTGTGAGTTTAACGCTCACCGCGCCGCCGCACATTCACCGCCGCTTGTTTCTGCACTCCTAGTACTTGCACTGAATTGTTCTTATTTTATTTTTGACTTAAAATATTTAAATACGTTTATTTAATTAGTTATTTTGCGCTAATTACACGTCTACACTGCTTAGTATCCGAGGGGGAAGAGTTAAATCAGAATCATATCAAGTTATTTTTGTAAATAGGATGGCAAATGCATAAAAACTACAAAAAACATAGAATATTATTATTATGTTAATATATTTTATTAATTTATTATGCCCTTTCATCCATTTAAGTAGGTGTTCCGTTCTCTTGGACACCTGTATATGTATATCTATGTATATTGTGTATTTTATTAAAATATTCAGCCACCGCATATTTTAGATTTAATCCTAATGGGATTAAGTGATGCAGTAACGTGATCTCATCGCCTAATTATTGCTACTACTTATAACCTATATATATTAAAACAATACATACCGTACGATACAATGATGAAAACCTTTTCAAAGACACCAACGTAATATTTTCCACACCCATTTTTTTTTATTTGAACTTTATTACGTTCCAATTTTAAACACAAAACCATATCAATAAAACAATTGCCAGGATACAAAAAAAAATCACAATTCAAAATTCACAATTCAAAAGTGCTTATTTCCGGGCTTCCTTTGCTTGAAGGCTGACTGTGTTGCAATGGTCTCCTTCGAACAATTTTCGTAGTATTTATCCTCTCAGGGATACAGAATTATTTTCCTTGATTATTAAAGTATTCGAAGCAAAATTAAATTACTTACAGAAGCTAGCTTGCTGTTTAGTATAACACATTACGCTATTTTTAAGATGATATGAGTTATCTGATGGTAAGTAGTCATAGCCTTACATGGACATCTGCAACACTACGGAGAATATCAGAAGGAAGGGGACGGATAATATGAGAAGGAAAGGACGGAGAATATGAGAAGGGGACGGAGAAAACGAGATGGAATGTGACGGAGAAAAGGAAAAGGAAGGGAACAGAGGGAGAAATTGGGCCTCCGGCGCTCCACACTCACCGTACGAAACGCCGTATGAATATCTACTGCCTCGCTTCACGTCGATATTCTGTGGGAGGGTAGTACTTCCCCGTTCGTGTCGATCCATTCATGCTGGCACGTAGACATGCCAGCAAGACACTACTACTAGAATTAAAATTCATGCTACTGAATTAATAATTGTATCTAAGTTTAACTTATTATAAGGAAAGTAGTACTTTAGACAGTAGGTTAGTAATGAATGTACGGTTTTACCGTATACGTAAGAGGGCAAAGCTGAAAACAGGTATCTCCCACAACCGGAATGTAGCCGTGTGATATTGTTTAACCGCAGTTCCAGAGTTCAAAGGAAAAGGGAATACCTCACAGTTTTTTTTTATCACAGGTAGGCTTGCGCTTGACCGCAACTTGCCTGATGTTAAGCAACGAAGTGGTCTACGATGGAGTGCGCTTGCCTAGAAGAAACCTATTCACTCTCGTCTTGAAGACACCCAAATTGTAGGTCTCGGGGAACAAAGATTCCGGCAGCGAGTTCCACAATAGAGCAGTACGCACTATGAATGTCAAGCTTCGTGCGAGATTTAGGCACTTCCACCACGTAGCGGTGGCGCCTTGCCGTAGCTCTGCTCGTCCGATAGTGGAACTGGGATGGTGGAACTATTTCATGTAGTTCTGATGCACACTTTCCGAAATGTTGACTGGTGAGAGGATGGATCAGTTTAACCCTAGTCTTGCTATGGTTAAGTCGGCAAACGATCAGATGAACCAACTGATTGCAGACTAACAGAGCCACAACAAATGAGGGGGACCCAAGTCTCACGCGCCAACTGCAGTCTTGCCTTGCTGTATAGAGTCAGGCAGGCTTGTGGTGAATGTCACGGATCCCATGGCCTTAACTATAGGGCAAGGTAAGGTACTGTAGGAGTTTGTAACAAGAAGTTTTTAAGTCGCGGCATGTAGAATATTTGAACAAAAAAGTAAGTAGTGTTTGAAATATGTCTAGAAAAGAATTTTATATTAATGTGAGAAGATTAAGAATTTTCCCTTGAACGAATATAGAAGTCGTGATTTCCCTAATCAAGTGTTTTTAATGTAGAAGCATTACGATCCCATAATAATAGTCCTGGTGCTTCTACAGTGCCTACCTTAGGTACATCGTACCTACCTTAGGCCTTGCCTAATAGGCATTGCACAGGAGGATTCTGGGATGATCTAATAAGAGCCACATTGTAGCCACTGGGTAGGTTTTAGAGGGTAAGAATAAGAATCCCACACTGTTCGGTCTAATACCCAAAGACCGATCGCCTTTCGAAGATTTCCCACCGTAAACAAAAAAAAATGATAAGGTAAGTGCGGTTTTTAGTCGGCACAGGTCCGACATACACTGCCGCCTCCCTTAGGTGGCGGACGATCCATGAAGATTTTCTGTTCTATAAAAAGGGTCTGTCTGACTCTATAATTTGCAAGCGTTCTTTACGTGTTTGGCAGAACTCCAACAGAAGCAAGGCTTATCTAGACTTAAAATCTCAGTTGTGTTTGATATACCTACAACAATCTACTAAGTTAGATGTCATTCTAAACGTGTAAAGAATTTACAGAACACTATTTAAAATTATCATCAGCTTCTCTATCTCCATGTTGGTGTGACTTCAAGGCTGACCAAAAGACAATACTAAAAACATATAAAATAAAATAAATATTGTTTTGGGTGCTGAAACCCTAATACAATTTCGAGAATTAAAACTTATAGGTATTATCTTACGCGGAGTTGCCTACTGATAGCAACTAATTATAATAATAAGTAACAACCCACACCTCACACAATATGGATAATAGGGTGACAGAATATCGGAATGTTATGTTTATCCCTCAAAAAATCCTTTTTGGATACAAATAAAACCGCGAACAAAAACGAACAAAACTTCCGGGACTGTCGATAGAAGTGAAAACTAAGTAATTTGTGAATTGTATCGTCGAGAAATTCGATTATAATTTTTAAAACATATACACAGTATACATATAGCTCATGCGTTCGTTGACGATTACGTGAGTTCCATGATTTTTGTTCAACCAAAAAGTGCTCAACGCGCCCAAAGAAGTTTTCACTTCAATAAAAAAGTTTGTAGTTTAATTTTTTTTTTATTGTTTCATGTTGTTATGTTATTATGTTGCTAATATTTAGGTATTTTAAAACAATAACAGCCGCAGACTATGTCGTCAGGGGGTGTATCCTTTTCCATGACACACCTCAATGACGTATTGTGACTAACAACGGTATGATGATCAATATGTAGGTACTTTTATGACTTAGGTATGAGACGAGCCTCCGATGACCTAGAGGTCACTCCCCTCCCAGTCTCTAGAGGTCGTCGAAGATAGATTTCGTTCCAAAAATGTCTTTGAACTTTCAAAACGTATCTGTCTCAGTAGTCCAGTGATTTTAAGCGCGATAGCTTCGCTAGAGCTCCCGCACTGGACTTAAGTTCTAAGTCGAGGAAAGAGTTGGGTTTTTCTTTAAAATTCTCAGTACCTAGCAACTTGGAGTTTGGACATGAGAGTCATAGGATCTAAACATGTAGCAACCGTAGGCAACGGCTTCTGCTCTGAGCCGTATGGGGTCAATCCAAGACTAACCAACTGGAATTATTTTTTGGGTATGGGTGTTTGTGAAAGCATCGAGGAGAAATTCCTAGAAAACAATTATTTTTCTTAAAAAAATAACAATATCGTAAGGCAATTAGTTCGCCTCTATAACATGGGACTTAAACATATCGGGGAACTGTGGGTATACATTATGTCCACCTCTACCTTAACCCCTCAGGGATTATAGGCGAAATATTATGATATCGAACAATGATCTAGGTTTTCAGATTTAAAGAGATATAATACAAAAAACGAGTGTGTCGTTGTTTTGTATAACAGCCGGCTATTCGCCGATTTCCCTCCTAATAAAAACTTCATTAAAATTGACAAAACATATATTTTTTTAACTAGGAAGTTCCAATTCACCTAAACGCTACGTGATATCGAACATGTTATGTGACAAAGAGCGCGCACGCTTGGAATATCACATAGTTTTCCTTGAAGATTACGCACACTCAAAGGAAAATACGATATTTTTTGTCTATTGCGCGCACGTTGATATTTCCTGGAGATTCCTTACGTCATTTTACATCTTATGAATGTAGTACTGGTATAAGATTTTTTATCGGTGTATATAGGTAGGTATAACGAATCGAGAAACCTACTTTAACATACCATCACGCCTGTATTCCCCAAAGGGTTAGGCAGAGGTGTTATGTACACCCACATTTCGCCGTCTAGTGGTCCTAAGCGGGACTGCTACTCTAGAGGTCTTGGGTTCGATCCCCGGGTCGAGCAAAGTGTTATTGGGTTTTTCTATGAAATTCCCAGTAGCAGCTCGGAGTCTGGATTTGTGCTAGGCTTGCCCCCTATTACATGGGACCTGAAAACATACCGGCGAAACCTACTTTAAATACCTATGTTTAAGCAGTTATAACGTGAATACATGACATATAAATAAAATTAGTTTGGTATAGATAAGTATTGTTTGTGGCTTTCATTGTTATTTTTCAATAACCGCTAAATGATGGTAAAATAAAAATATTATGATATATTAAAAATGTGTTAGTAACCTTTATGCGAAATTATGGGTATAATCTCTTCATCTAAGGGTATAATACAATTATAAATGGATAGCTAGCAGCGGGTGCTGCTTGTGGTGACTGGTCGACTTGCTGGCTATCGTGTCTCAATTTTTTTTTTTCTATTTACGAGTTGACTGAGTTGCCTTGTAGGTCATAGTTATCATGCATAGTATTATTATTAATGTACACTGTACCATACAAAATGTAAATGTGAGTGTTATGTCGGTTTTAACTCGTATAACATTTATTTATATTAAAGCTTTCTGAAAGTTTTGAGTATTTCCCATGACCTACGCAAATGTCTTGCTGATCTGGTATCGTTGTGCGTCGGGTCGTTGGGCTCCCTAAAAAATGGTTGAGCTACACGATGACTGATGTATGCGTTCCGTCAGTTAGGACAGGTCAACTCAAAGCTGGTATGGTTCTTTCTTCAAAAGGCCTGTTCAGATTTTGCCCTACATTGAACTCGCATATAATATAACTATTGTCTGGACTTTAAAAGAGACCATGATTCTCTGAGTTTGTTTCGACGTTTCTTCTCAGAGGTCGTCAGATAGGAAACGTCGACGCCATCTAATTAAAAAAAATATGTAAAAAAACTGTGTCTTAAAAGATCTATTTACAGAAATAAATATCATTTCATTTCATTTCATAGAAATTAAAAAAAAAATTAATAGTACTAGTAGTATTCATATTTTTGTTACAGTTTTCTTATATATTAAATTAATGTTTCAGCAAGTGTCCCGTTTTCTTTCACACGGAAAAAAAACGTGTCCCGTTTTCATGGACGACCTGTTATACAATCATAGTACCTATACAGGGTGACTTATAAGACACTATATCTATGGAAAGTACTCGGTATTCGATTCTCGTTCTAATTATGTAATAAAAATAATTATTTCCCAAAAAATAAATCAAGTGTGGATAGATTCTTGACGCGCGACGTTGATAACGGTGAATCAGTATCGTAGTTAGTATAGTTTAATATTGAAGACGTAAGTATATTAAAAATAAAAAAAAAACTTCTACTTAATACCTGAGTGGTGCTAGAAATATGTGTTATTGATATTACTATTTATTTTAAATTCATATTAAAACATAATCAAACATTCTTACCGCGATACGCCCATTTATCTAAGAAAAAAATCTAAAGTAATAACACAGTATACGTATACCTATACTTACTTATACTGTGATAATAATTCTAAAAGGTAATAAAGTTTATCATTGTATTTTTTTATAATTTAATAAAGTAATGGATTATTTTTTAACTGTTCGTAACTTTTAAACGGTCGTTGACGCTTAGCGGAACTTTTGAAAAAAAAGATAGGTAGGTAGATAATGTACTATCGTTCTATTTTTTTTCCAAACCTTCATTCATTAGGATTTCTGATTTTCTTCAATACACCGTGACATCTTACTCGTCTTAAAAGCGAAAGGGTTTCATCATATCGTACTTAAAAAAAAACACTTTTTCTTCGCTATTTAAGGCGGTTGGTTAGTTGGTCCTATAGACCAACCCTTAAATAGCGAAGAAAAAAGTATTCCCTTTTTATTTAATTAAATATAAATTTACGATATGATGAAACCCTTCTTTCGAAGAACACTTTTCTATAAAACTGATGACAAATGAAAAACTTCAACTACTAAGTACTAAAATTAAATGTTTTCTTTTAAATTATTTTAATAATTATTTTTTAGTGAATACAACAAACAACATTTAATTTTAAAAAACGAATCACAGAACCCTTGACGTCAGAACTCGAACTTGACCGAGTTATCATTTTTTTTCTGATTCCTATCTTACTATTGCGATGTAAAACGTGTCAACAGCCTTGAAATATTTCATTTGTCAATATATCTGACTGGTTCCAAGGCAGGCTATTGTGGAGTAAGATGAGGCGGCACCTACTCTAGTTACTTTCTATAATTTATCTCATACTTTGTCATTGTCTATTGATATCATTACAAGGAAAACGGAATGATAAATCATGTATAATAATTATATCTGAGAAAATAGCCGGTAAATATAGGTTCTACACCTCTCTAATGCTACCTATCTTACTAATTAACGAAATAGTTAGCCCTACGTCTCCAAGGACCACGAAGGTTGATAGTTGCAGTGAGACTAAACAGAATGCGGATTTTGAAATAAAACTACTTTTTACGGATTTTATCGCGTTATATTGATATTTTTAAAATTCGGATGTCAAACTAAACGCAAACTACCGATTGTAAACTTTCTTAAATTAATTGTTAACGTTAACGAATGTAAATAAATCAATTTGGTATTTATTTATAAGATAAAACCTTAGTAATAAAAATAAGTAAAATTTAAATTTAATTGTTTACAATAAATTTTCATGTCCAGCCATTGAAATACTCCTACACATATCGCTGTCTTCTGGTAACGTACCCAGAACACTGGCAGCATTGCCACACTGAATGGCAATACTTATTCTTTGACCTAAGAATAAGCCAACCCTTTGGTCACGCGATAAGTCGACAAGTCTCTTGGAAATGACCCCATGGCCAGAGCATTTCAACTCCAAACGGCTCAAAAATATCCTCCCATTAAGGTTGGGACTGATGTTAGGTATTTCCGCCGCTTAAATAGCTACTGCACCAGCAGCTACAAGCTATTTTGTAATAGTAGTGCCTGCTGAGTACACATGCCTGCGTGAATTTTTTGATACGACCGGGGAAGTACTACCCTCCCACAGAATACTGACGTCAAGTAGCAGAATGTTGCGTTTCTTATACATCAGGTAGCTCGCCTGCTCGTTTGCTGAGTAATTCCATAAAAAAGCAGCGGCAACACAGCCTTTCGACCTAGGAGGCAGATAGGCATTTAAACGGAATAGAAGAAAACCAGCTATCTGTAACAAATGAATGATGAAAAAAATCTGATAAATTTTTTTGTTATACTGAACATTGATATTACTCGTATTATGTTGACGCAAAAAACTCGGAAATCACGAAAATCGATTCTCCGTTAATCTCGTATCTAATTTCCTGTAGATCGATTTTAAAAGGTTTGAATTATTGAATAGTTTTTGTTATGATACCTAGCTACTTACTTATTTGGACAGCTTTAAGTACGTGTTCTACGAGGCACGTAGGGGTCTCGATTAGTTAAGAATGGTCACCCATCCATCGTCACACAGTTATAACTTGCTACAAGCGCTCCCTAAACGAATTCAGAGGCAAGATACAAAATATAGAGTAGAACAGAATAGAAGAGATTCTTTAAAACGAATGCCAAGAACAATTTTTTAATATCAAAGAATGAGACAAGTGACGGCCTCATCGCTGCCAGCGATTGCTTTCTTTTATTTAAAATTATTTTATTCTGTGTCAATAAGTTATGATCTTGGGAATTTATTTAATCTTATTATACATTTAAAACTAGTCTTGCCTTCAAACGAGTCGCAAATCGTTTCATTGTACTCACGTGTCCGTGAACTAGTAGCAGCATCTCATCAGTGTCTATGTCAAGGTCGGCGCCCGCGCAGCCACGCGTACGCATGCGTAATGTAATGCGGTTCTAGTTTTGTACACGTTTCTCTGTATCGCATGGTATGCCAAGCATGTAACACGGAATGTATTGCTTTGAAAAAAAGATCCGGTCAATTGAATTCGACGCGCTGACTGAGAAGTAAGTATGACTACGAATTCTTGTAAGTTCGTAAATTTAGAATAGGTATTACGTCATTAGTGTAGTGATCGTATACGTGATTGCTACGCTGGAGGTCCTGGGTTGAATCACCAGGTCAAGCAAAGTGTTATTGAGCTTTTCTATTAAATTTATAGAAAATTCTTTGAATTTTGTTTTTAGATCCGCCCCTTATTACGTGGGAGCTAAACGGCGAACTCTAGCTATAAATACATTAGTAGGCAACTCTTACTAACCTTTCGAGGAATACAGGCTGATGGTATATTAAATTTAGAAAACTATATTTTGCTTTTTTTTCTAATACCTAAGTAAGTGCTAATAATTTCTATATACATATATACTGGTACATGATTCAGAGCCGATCAAACAGTGTCGATGTTGTTTGATGAGCAAAGTTTGCACTAGACTGTATGTGAGTAAGGCTTCTGTTTACTTTCACAACTTATGTACTTACTGTAGCCCGATTCACGTAATTAAAACCGTAGCGATGTCGCAGCGACTTACTTAATCGTTGAAACAGTTTTCCTATTCATATCCGTTGATCGGGCCGATTCAGAAGTCGTCCTATTGACAAATCGTTGAACCGTATTCACACATGTTCGTTGGGTGAGAATCGTTCTAAAACTTTATCCACATAACACTGGAAAACTGTTTCAACGATTAAGTCGCTGCGACATCGCTACGGTTTTAATTACGTGAATCGGGCTACTGGTTGCCTGCACACACATCACATTCATGGGGTAGGCTATAGCTGTATAGCATCACGCTACAATCCTTAGGAGCGGGACAAAGCGGGTGAAACTGTGGGGCACAGCTGATGTTTTATTATAGCGCATAGCGTGTAGCCCTGTGCCCTCATTATCGCCATTTTAAAGTCCCCCAGTTTCAAAAAGTCTCCGAATAATTTCTTTATATATAAGTCGACCTATCTCGTATTTCCGTGCTGGTCGCACAAAATAAGTACAAAATTTTTAGTTCGGTCAAGATAGAGACATTGTCAGAAGTATTTGACTATCAATTCTGAAGAATAGCATAGAATGCTAATAAAATCAGATTTATTTTTTAAATAGATTAATCAATTATGTATTTCCACGCGTAACCTTCAATATCTAAGTATTTAAATTAAAAAAAAAACTCAATCGACTAAATATTAAGTAGGTTTTGAGGAACTCGAGATTTTTAAAGTCACTAGAGTGCATACAATTATACTTTAAAATGTACATATTTTGTAATTTGATAAATTGACTCGCATATAATACCATTACATATACAGCATGCTAACAACTATTCCTATAAAAACAACAACTTCTCATACGCTATTCGTAAAAAATAAATAATGTACTAAATATTGTATACATAAGTATACAATAGTATATTATATATATAATATACATAGTATACCACTCAGCCTAATATACAATACTAGCTTCCCGCCCACGGCTTCGCCCGCGTAGTTTCTCGTTTTTTCTACACTAAAATATGTATGTAGTATACATATAAACCTTCCTCTTGAATCACTCTATCTATTAAAAAAAAACCGCATCAAAATCCGTTGCGTAGTTTCAAAGATTTAAGCATACAAAGGGACATAGGGACAGAGAAAGCGACTTTGTTTTATACTATGTAGTGATTTAGGCATGTATGAAAAGTCTTTTTTTCACGTTTCGCAGAAAAAGTTGGTACCTAAGACGGGTAGAATCGCCCCTTTTTTGTGCCGGTGCGGTGACTAAATCAACACTGTATAATAATATGGTTTAAATAAATTAAAAACATTAAATCTTTCTATCTCATCATACTTACGGTTATACCGTATCAAGCTGTACAAATCCAGCATAGGCAAGCCTCGTTTTATAAAGGCGTTACTTACAATGAGAGGTTAACTTATACTGGTAATTCTTAACTTTCATCTTGGAAAAACATACTAAACATAACATAGGACAACTCTCATGTGTTCTTCCTCAGAACATAAGTATCTTCAAGTGTGGCAAACAAATAGTTACCGACACCTTGCCCATTTAAATTATTTACTTGTCAGTCTAGTAATAACTTATGGTAAATAGTTAAATCATGCTAACATACACATAACAACCTTTACCTATTATTGCATTTAATACACAGTCCTATATTTGCCCAGTTTCAATAGCTAGAACCTACTAGAAATAAAATTAAAAAATACAAGGTCAATTTGAATATAATGCAAATCACGTGTATTGTCTCTGAATTTGGACACCAAATGTTCCCATTTTAAAGCCTTTCCTAACGTTAACAAATCATCAAAAAAAATACCATATTCTGATGATTTGTACCTAACCTGTACTCATATGTCATATCCACGTTAAATCGGCCTATAATAATCGCACAGTAACATCAACATCATACGACAAACATAAATTATTTCTATGATCATTTTCCATCACTTAGACCATTGTGTAAACGTTGGCAGAAATGTCAACGTTCACACTGCTCCGCTAACAAAACACTCGTTATTGTACACTGTAATTGGAAATACACATGTGATGTATAAATATAACTAAATATAGGATCACAGGGATGTTATGAACCAAATATGGTCGGTAATTGGCAAGACATTAGGTATAGCCAGAGTTAGGTTTTAGTAAACATATGAAGTCATAGATGCTATTTATATGTAAGTAGGTAATATTTGTAGGTGTTTACCTCAAATGCCACCAAACAGGTGGCGAATATCAACAAAATAAAAAATAATAAAACATGATTTAAGTAGTCTGTAACAATGATAATTTAGGACAAGAACAGGTTGAAATGTCGCACATTAGGGGAAGCTTTTGTCCAGGAGTGGACTAATAAAGGCTCATGATGAATAATTTGGATATAGATCAATTCGAAAAGATGTATCTGTCATCTAAGTACATGAGATATAATAGAATTGTAAATGATTTTTTATAGCTACTAAAAAGCATGACTGTCGCAATTTACAGAAGAAACTGTAGCCAATACATTGTATTTTTATTTGCATACATCAATTTTATTATAAACTACAATAGAGTTCAACAGTGACATAAAATGGTACATGGAAAACTACCGGTGCCGGTGATCATGTTAATAAGTATACCTATATACATAAGCATATTTAACTAAGTTTACTTAGGAACTTGTTAGGTGTTGTAGTATGCACGGTAAACGTATTAAGTAATTGCTTCAAACGAATACTTGCATAAGGAAAATGGCTTTAAGCATGAGTGATTGACGAGAAGTAGCGGAAAATAGCGCTCAAAAGGCAGGTAACATAAGCTGTACTCTATCTTACGGCGTCTTTATACAGAGTGCCAATTTGTACCTGTTAAAGGGGCGACATTCAACCCGTCGTACTTAACAAAATATCCTACTAAACTTATACCTTATTTGTGAAAAATAAATATATTTACTTATACAAAAGTAGACAGACCACATATAGACATGTATGAAATAGAAGAAGTATGGAAATAGTTTATTTTTCATGTGGGTACTCCTCAAATATTTATCAATATTGTAGGGAAAGTTCAGTATGATGGGTGGAATCGCCCCCTGAGATGTGACTAAATCGACACCCTGTTATATTCAGGATGATAAACGTTGCTAGTTCGGTTCAGTGATTTGTTTCGTCAAGTTCTTATATAACCCGATAGATGTCGCTACAAATCTTAGCGTAAACTTACGCTCCTTCCGCAAAGACGTCTGTCAAATGTCAATGAATACGCGAATATGTATATATCTATTCTGTAATTCACGCACGTTCTGAAATATCACCTACCATAACACCGTGAATGGTAATAATTAGCGTAAAAATTCGCATTTATCCACGGTACGTTTAAAAACACGCATTAAAATAAAATAATGTCAAAAGAAATGTTGTTTTCGCACAGTTTATTGTTATCGTTTTAGTGTATGGTTACTTGATTTAAATAAATATTGTAATTTTGTCGTAAGTGTCTTATTATTTTTAAGTTGTCTTTTTCGTTTGGATTTGTGCCCGTTAAATGGGAAATGGTTATAGGCTCTACATATTACAAGATGGTATGATACCGTGGAATGCAGTAAAAACCTACGAAGAGTAAAGGATATTACCTACTACAGCGGTTTCTTTTACAAAACGAATAAGACTTATTATTATCTTACATCATCATCATCTGCAATATTAGAAGTGACCTTTCTTATTTATGTTCTTAGTTATTTTTTTTTAATTATGTGATTTCCAAATAAATATAATTGATCGCTGACATTAGAATGAGTCGATAAATAAACCATAATTTCTAAGAAACTCAGAGTGGATTATATACATATTATATTATTATATTATGGTCATAGCGCCTGGTATATCTAGCTAGAAGACGCAGTTTCGAATCCTGCCCGCAGTCGAATTTTCCTTCACTAAAATAATTTTATAATCTTAGCGTGGATTATACACAATTTTTAAGTTTTCGACGACTCGATGTTTAAAAGAAATCGTCCGAAAATGAAGGTTATAAAAGTCCATTACGTTCTCAGTTCAAAATCGCTCTGCAAATGCAATGATTATTGAGATCTATGACCTCTACAAATTATTAGGTCCCAGGTAAATCAAAGAGGAATGTGTTTCAGCTTGTTATTGTAAAACCACTAAATATGCAATCTCTGACAAAACAACGATAAATAATTAAATGGTTAATTACATTACAACGTCTCACTCACTGGTATTTATCCGCTTCAAACCGGTACATAAGAGAATGATTCTACTAACTTTGGATTTAATTTCCTTTTTGCCAAAAAGTATTGATTCGATGAATGACAAATGTCGCCAGCCACGAAATATTCTCTACAGTGTTTTCTTTATTTATTTCTTTTTGAACTTTACTTTTGCGTCAAAGATGATAAAGATAGCAATATCAATCCATCTCTAGTCGGTGAGATTCCTAGCTCTTAGCTCGGTGTAATCAAAGAATTAATGGGAAACTGATTGAACGTCGGTTTTCCAATTAATTCACCTTCTTACATTACAGATTCTATAAGAAGTTAGTAATGAGGAAATTGACATTTCCATCTTAGGCTAACAATACAATCTACTGCAATATAGGTATTGCATTTGCAATACGAACATGTGTAGGTATGGCTATTATGCCAATACGGACGAATAGAAATTCTATTCGGATTTCGTTATTTGACAATTAAGTCACTTTAAAAAAATAATAGGTACTTAAAGCGTTTTCAGTTTCTTTTTTTTTTTTGAAGGTTTTGCTATAGGTAAAGTTAATTAAAAATCAATAATCATCTGTATAGGAATGTAAATATTTTAATACTAAAATATGTTTTACCGATAAGAAAAAAAATATCGAAAGAAAGACAGACGGAATGACTCGTTTGAGTTTTGCGCTTTTTTACGCTAAGTGTACATTTATCTCGCACAACCTCTTTTTTATTGTGCGGAACTTTCGAATGGTGACGGGGCGTGTTCGACTCAACCCATGGTGGATGACCTACCAACAAAAACCACACGAGGGACGCATCCACTAGTCGAACCACACGGAGAGCGAGTTGTCATTCCTCCACGATCTTGCACAACCCTAAACCATCCTTGATGTAACAACGTGGCAGATGCGCTTAAAGACAATGTCAATGTCAAAACAAAAATGCACAAAATATTCGGTTCATAATATTCCGTTGATAGTTACAACTGTCAGTGGTCAAGTTCAAGAGCAACTACTGTGAAAAAATATGCATGACACGGATTTTTTAGTTCGGCAAAAAACAATTTAATACCATATATTAATTCTTCAGATAACTCTGATATTTGCATCAATGAAACTTGGGGATATTTCGCTAAATGTATAACTAAGTATACTCCATTTGGTTAGGTACTTAACTAAAGGTAAACAAATCATAAAAAAGGTTCTTTTATAGGGCCATTTTTCATCTTGAAACAAAACGTAACCAAAATAAATTATTTAATCATTCAACATAATTTTCCTTTACTATACTAGCATATTTTACTACTTTGTTTAATATTAAATGGTAATTATAAATTCTTAAGCTTGCGACCAATAAATAAATCAAATCTGATAATTATGTTATAAAGTATTGCAATGTGCCTACTAGAAAGAATCTAAAAAGACAGGAAATCAAAACCTTTTTCTACGTATAGACTTTTGATTACTCGAAAAAAATAAGAAGTAGTAGCGCGAGTAAGCGCGGCATAACAATTAACCGATATTATACTTAGTCGGGTAACCAGACGCCATTCGTAACAGTTTGTACTTTCGTTCGTTTTTGTGTTTCTTTTGCCGTAAATTGTATTATTTAGTTATAGTTTTGTTTGTTCGTTGTTTTTATTGATTGTTAGATGTGTTGTTATTAATTTCACTCCCAATTCATAAGATACCATTGTAATAAAGGTTGAAGAGCCCTGAACGCCGCCATTTTTATTGTTTACCTTTAGTTAAGTACCTAACCAAATGGAGTATAGTACTTAATTGAAGAATACTATATATAAACCTACTTATCTTTGATGCTTGTGTAAACCAAAAAGTATTTTAATTATGGTGCTCCATATTTTAAATTGTAGGTATTGAAGTACCTTGGTATTAAAAACACATAGGTGATATTATCCATAGCAGTTCGATTTAAATTTAGTATATGTATAATTAATATATACGTAATTATGAACTATTTTTAATGTCAAGCAGCTATAACCTGT
Source organism: Subacronicta megacephala (assembly GCA_958496365.1). Taxonomy (NCBI): domain Eukaryota; kingdom Metazoa; phylum Arthropoda; class Insecta; order Lepidoptera; family Noctuidae; genus Subacronicta; species Subacronicta megacephala. The sequence goes on from OY292526.1 coordinate 1,983,286, forward strand.
CTGTTCATTTATCAAGAACAACAAATTAAAGGTCAAAATATTTATGAATTCATAAAATAAGTATCTATTATAAAGATAAGCCCCTAAAATTTTTATTATTAACGTAAAGTGGACCATAGAGAACGTGTTATAAAACTTTTCCACTAATAACGACATTAGACATTAAAACTTTATTATTATTAGTGTTATTTTTCATCAAAACATTTAGATATTATGACAAGAATTCACTTATCTTGTAATAAAAATTAAGCAATTAAGTATTGTTGTGATTCTAATAAATTAAAAAAATATAATTAGGCAACATTTTCTCGTAAGTATGTTCCAGAAATTAAAAAAACCTGAGCTCTCTTTGAGAATAATTGCGTCTTACACTGGATTGCCTCCGTGTAGGTGCGTCATCAACTTTTTTCCACATTCACTTTGGGGCTACTCGAGGCGCAGCGTCGCATGCGCATTTAATTATGCAATAAGAAGAAGACTGTAGAGCGGTAATAACAGTGGCTTGACATGTTCCCGTGGGAGCGAGAGCGTCGAGTCCATATTCAATGCAAATGGAACAAAATTCCAGAGTTTATGTTCTCATAATTATCAAATGACGTAAAGAATAAGTGGCCAGCATGTGCAAGCCAGAGACTAACAAATAAATAAAATAAGTAAGTATAACAAATAAGTATAAAAATTTAAGAATGTTTTTTCAGGGAGAATATTCGATAGGATTCACTGCAAAAATGAATAATTACTTTATGTTGTTTTTTTTAAAATGTATACCTATACATTACATTAGGAAAGGTAAGCACGTATACTAGTGTCCATTTAAATAAAAGAAATACAAACGTATATCATCCAAAACTTTAAAAAATGGTCTACAAGATTGATTTAATTTTCGTAATTCTGATTTCACATTGTCCAGTCCAGTAAATGTTTGACCTTAAATTTTCTGTAGCATCTGACATTGGCCTTGTTGATTTAACAATATTTGCCTCAGTGAAATACCAATAACTGGGCTGATACTAACTGCTTTGGTTAAATAATTGCTAACTAAGAGTATCGTGAAACTAAAGTCTGGATTGCACCCGGATAATAAAGGTCCAAAATTCAGGATAGCTAAGTAGTTGATACCAAAAGTGGTGTCATCCAACCTCGACGGCTTAACCCCCGAATGCAAGATGTTTTTCCGATTAGACTTTTAGGACAATTTATAGCGTTATAAACACATCGCGTGATTCCCATGGGAATATTTCAAAGAACGTATGAAGGCCACCGATAGACACATTTTTTATATTAGTTCGTAACGAGATGAATAATGTACGAACCGATTAAATAGAGAAACTCGATTGTTGCATGAATAGTAAAATACAATTATCTGGAGAAATAAACAAAAACCTAAATACAGAAGTCAAATCACTCGACCGTAGTGGCAACATTACGAAAAACTGTGCGGTACGTGTTGTGCTGTAAGGTTTTTTTTTTGGAATCATTGTAAAGTATTGGTAATTAGACCTACATTTAATTTTTCGCTACGCCTTTTGCGACATAGCGAAAAATTAAGAAGAACATTGTAAAGTAAATCCTTTTTTAGAATTTGCATTTTTTTTTTAATTTTAAGCTAGTTTATTTATTGTTATTCGGGATGCGAATGAAACCGCGGACAGCCGCTAGTTATGAATAATATTCACATGCACATAACTAATGCATAATGCACATACTTTGTACTTTTTTGAAATGTATTAAGCAAATGCAAACCACGTGGCTTAAGTAGATCAAAACACAAGATGAAAAAAAAAACTGTGGTCTCTATGCCACGACAAAGGGCTTGTTCCCTAGTAGGGCACTATTTTATAAAAAGATAAACTTCACTTAACGCGGAATTCCTAAATAACACTTAACTTTTCCACGATCCATATTACTTACTGCAGTTCAGATAAATGTCATTCGTATTTAATTATAAGTAGAGAATTCTTTCCAATAAATAAATCGATTAAGTACTTAACTGGTCGCTGAACTCGTATCATTGCATAATTGAATAGTTTTTACGAATGTCCACTGACCAAAATCTTTTGATCAACAATAAACTGAATCTAGACTTTTATGGTGGCTGAAATTTTATTTTCCAGTTAAAGATGGTTATAGTGTTCAATATTCTTATCAGCTAGCGAAAAAGTACCAACTCTAGCAATCATAATAAACACGTTTCTTTCAGATTATGACGTCGCAACATGGCGATATTTGCAACAAAGAGGCTCGAAGTGCTACAAAGAAAAATATAACACTTACATAAGTAACAAATTAGTAAGTTATAATTCACATATACGTAAATTATATATATTTATGAATCGATCTTAGAGAGCTGGTCATGCCTCGGTAAGTCAGCTTGTTGCAAGGCCGAGAGCATTTAATCATATAAAGCATCCTTGCGTTGCTAAAATTTTAATTAAATTTGTAACACAATTGTTTATGGTCAGCCGAGTAAGTAATTTTAAATATATTGGTTAATTTATTATTGTTCTTTTATAATAACATAACTTTTTAATTAATTACCTATTATGTTTATAAATAATTAAGTTACATACATAAGATTACAGCGACTCAAGATTACTTTTTTATCCTTTATTTCGAATTTTTAAATGCTTTTGAAGCAATAATCATTTCTTTAAGTTTAACTATTTAATTAAACAATAGCGCCTACCTTATTTTGCATCCAAACATTTTTTTCAGTCAACACAAACGCTGAATTATCATAACAACACTTTTCAGGATCCATTTTTAACACTTCCAGGAGATACCAAATAAGATTCAATAAAACACTTGAAAAATTCAATGAAAACTGAGCGCACGTGTGTTAAAATCCTTGAGCACGATGCATTTATGAGAGTAAGTGGAACTGGAAAGTAAAGCGCAACATCTATTCGATACGCGATGTAGGGTTAAAAATGCCTTCCCGCCAAAACTGGTGTCAAACAGGTTGACAGATCACTGCGCGGGAAACCGTTTGTGTTTCCAACTCGTCGTAAACTGACGGCCGCTGAAACGCTCTGCCTAATAAATACAAAAAAATGAAACAAGCCGGATTTCTGTTTACTTGACCGACGACGCAGACAGATCCGTGTTTCGCATATCCATAATGTGAGGGGATCAGCGTAAATTTTCCGAACAAATATTACCTATGTCGTTTTTGTATAATTAATAACACTTTTTTACGAATATTGTAATTTTAATTCCACGTAAAGTTATTGTGTCAGTTGCTTTAAATCTAAATCTATCGATTCTATGTATTTTATAAAAACTTTTGTAGATCTATTAAATTATTTGAATTCCAGTAAGTAGGGTGTAAACTGGGGATAATTAAGCTTATTTCCGATTTAAAGTACTCACTTAACCTTTAAAATTGACTTTCCTGCTCTAAAAACAAAGTCACTTGTAAAAGAATGCAAGGTTTATTGCACTTCTTCGGGATGTTTTCATAAGAATAAAAATACCACATTTAATTCTTATGGTATTGTTTATATGACATTTCAATAACATAAATCTTATTATTTGTTTCGTTTTATTTTTAACACTAGTGAGGTCGGAATAATAACTTTATGCTAATTGATGCCTCGATATTTAACGGATACAGGAATTATTCTAGATTTTATTGCGTACATAATAACATTTTACATCTACCTATTCAGCCATTGATCGTCTTTATAAATTTGGCTGCCTGATACTTCGATTTTTATTCCGAATTGTCAATTTGGATAGTGAAAATTCGGCTTAAGATGTCTACATCTCTATTTTGGGGAAAATACTATGCATGCAACATATTCCCGAGTATTAAAAAAAATATCCAGTTATCCACTACCTAATTACTTTTTGAGCACCGCGCACGCGTGTTCAATTCTAGTTACTCAAATAAAAAAGCAGTTAAAACGTTTCTATTCTATTTGCACACAATCCAATTCGTCTCCTAATGTCTCTATTGATAGTGTTGTGCTGTGCATAATGCAATAATGAATGATTTGTTATCAGGTTACGTCAGATCACTCAATTCTCCGCTATTTTCATGCGGCCTTGGATACGTTTGCGTATTTCTATTTAAATTAAGTAAGAAGTTCGTTTCACGCTGATTTTGGGATGACTTTTGAGGTTCTAAAACTCTACTTCCACAGTTTCCGATCCATAGGTGAGTTGACCTGTTGAGTTCGTCTGGCATTGCCAATATTCTGCAACTAGGCAATGATACTAGGCAATAGGCAACTTGACTAATTATTTTAATTGCGACATGAAAAATTGAATATGGATAGAGCAAAAAAAAAACGAAAACAAAATTAAAATTCGGTTCGAACCTAAGGAACTTATAATCACTTTAATTTTAAGCTTAAAAAAATTACCATAGAACTTTATCAATCGTTTTTCTTAGTGATATTTACAGCATGTCAAATATTAAATTAATTATATTTTACTATAGGCCTGTTATTCCCAAAAAAATCTACCTATTAATATCCTGCTAGCATTATTGTGTTCCAGTATGAAAGGTAACGTAGTCAGTGAAATTACTGGTAATTACGGTCAAATGTGACAAAGTAATGAGGATGAGGAAAGCCGAAGATCGGGCTCTGTGGCTTTCACTAGGAGAGGCCTACGCCCAGCAGTGGACGAGTATTTAATAAGCTGATGATAAGACAAATCAATTGAGATCTCAAGATGACAACGGGTGAGTTATGCGATTAGTCTAGTTAATTAAGTAGTTAGGCCGTGTTGTATGTCATTGCTTAAATACGATAAAATACTTATTAAACTTTTTTTTCCGTCTGGCTAGCTTTTGCATTTTGCAATTGCGACGTAAGGACCTCTCGAATTTAAATAGTGTTTTTTTTTAAATTAAAACCTTAAAAACAAACACGTGGATTGTTACTTTTTTATCTTATTCTGGTATATCATTAGCAGTCAAGATAGACAATAATAACATTGTTGGTAACGTGAAACAAAAAATTTAGGCAAACGAGCCTTTTTGTGCAAATTCCAAATACACTCAATTTTAACTAGCTCCAACATTTTTTGTTCGCATAACTTAAATGGCTTAATCTAAATTCCTGACTTATAACAAGCAATAGTAGCTTATTAAATTGACTTTATAAATTACCTAATTGCAAGTTTCATTTTAATAAGAGGTATTCCCCAAATGCTTACTAAACACTTGTCAAACGATAACATAGTCTTACTCAGACGTTTTGCACAATACTGCCCTGATAAAAAACCCAAACATTTATCGATTGACTAACATGGGAAGTACTGCGTGTGTAGAAAAATAGTATGAACTTCTAGATTTTAGTCGTGAAGACGTAAGTAACAAACAAACAGGCTCTGAAACTTTAATATTTTACTAGTAGCGATTGCCACCCGCACCAGACTTCTAGATAGCATTCATAAAAAATTATCACTTTAGACATGACGACAGTGGCAAAAAATAATGTTTATCATTTTTTGGGATAACTCGGCAAACGAGCGAGTTACCTGATGGTAATAAGTCAGATTTTTGTAATTTAATTCTTTAATAGTCAGATTTGTGGACACTGTCCTCGAAATATTTATTTATTTACTTAACGTAAATGGCGTTATGTGAATAAAAGCAACACATGCTTAAAGGCCTCTGCCTAACCCTTCGGGAAATACTATGTTACGGCGTAACGGTATGTTATGTATGGGTTACATACCTACTTAAAACTGAGAAAATAACCAATATTTATATTTCTTCCTGTTTTGTTTTTACTCATAATCTTTTTCCATAATATAAAATATTCATTTAAGTTAAGTGATAGGTGCTTTAAATTGACTTCATCGTCAACCCATTATATTGTGTCTTTCATGTAACGTATAGTATAATATGGTGCTTCCGTAGATGTCCTTCCGTCGTATGCAACTTTTTCCAATAGAAGTCACCCCGTATTAGCACTGGTTTAACACAACCGGTCGAGTGCAATGCTCGGAAAAGTTGAATTATACTTACTACGCTGCGGCACTGCACTGTGGTCAATACACCTTTCTAAGTACCTACAGGGACGTATTCAGGGTTGTGGTTTCTGTGTTGGTTATACAACTTAAATATTTCTTTATGGAGATGTTAAATAAGAAAACACAGCTGATCCAAATTAGATAATAAATATCCACTGACGTCTGTCTTGTCCTTTTTTTTTGTTAATAAATAAATTAAGACTGCTACGCTAGATTTTTTTGTTTCGATTCCCAGGTCAAGCTGTGTTATTGGGCTTTTCTATGAAATTCTCAGCACCAGCTCGGAGTTTCAATATGTGCCGTGTCAATGGCAATAAGCTAGCCCCCTGTTACATACGACCTAAACATATTGACGAACTGTGGGTGTACATTAGTACACCTCTGCCTTACCCTTCGGGAAATACCTACAGGCGTGATTGTACCTATATTATGTTAATGTAGGTTCGTGTTTTGAAACTGATATTTATATCCTTGAATAGGTCTGTAAGAATGCGGAATACTTTTCTTAAGTTCTTTTGTTTACCCATTTCTACGAGTGCGAAGCTCTCTAATCTGACTCTAATCTATGACTAATGGTTTAATACTTAACTAAAACAGATAATTATAGTGTCTTCTATAATTTCATCATTTCCACAATGTAAGAGTCATTGTTACTATTATTTGCTAAAAGTAAGAAAGCTGTCCAAAATTATAACATTGGAATGATTGTGTGCACTATAAAGTATTAACATAATTATCACCGCAGACGCTTTATTATAGCTTAGAAAAAATAAGGCTATCCGTTATAGAAACAGTAAAACATAAGACTAAATGATGTGTAACAGTAAGATTTTGGGAACACTGTCTCCAAAATATTATTATGTGTATAAAAACAACACACATACAAACTAACATAAAATTCCTTTTTTTTAATATACTCAAAGCAAATTGCTATTATCATACTACATATAGCATTGAGAACAGAGTATATTTTGCAAAAAAAAAACTACTGATGAGGAAACCAGTCGCCAAATTAAATTTTTCCTCTATAATTTGAAAAACTTAGCCAAAAAAACATCGACTCGTGAGGGATTTGAACCCCCGACTACCTTAATGAAAACTCAATTAGGCGTTCTAACCACTGAACTAACGAGTCATGTGTTAAGTTGGCGAATTTAGGCATTGTTTTCAAATTTATCTAATCGCATGAAATACGTTTATCGGCAAAATACACGTTCGTTTTCGTTTCATTGACTTCGAAATGACAGAGGTGCGTGCATTGGATTCAAAATCAAGTCAAAAGGTCCACTAGGCCATCGCTGCTCTCTCAAAATTACTCAAGTTACAAATTACAATTGAAAACCTTAAAAAAATATACAGAGTAAACTATTTTTAACAAAAATACACCGACTTTAAACCGTTTTTGAGGAAATCAGTGGCCCATTTATTGTCAAAAAAAAAAGAAAATGTACAAAAAAAAACATCGACTCGTGAGGGATTTGAACTCCCGACTACCTTATGAAAACTCAATTAGGCGTTCTAACCACTGAACTAACGAGTCATGTGATAAGTTGGCAAATTTTGGCATTGTTTTCGTACTTATCTAATCGCATAAAATACGTTTATCGGTAAAATATTACGCTCGTATTCGTTTCATATACACTGAAGCGATAGCTCGAAAGAAATTTTATTATTCCTATTACAACATAACATAACATACCACCACGCCTGTATTCCCCGAAAGGTTAGGCAGAGGTGTACTATTGCCATTAACCGGGCACAATTCCAGACTCCGAGCTGCTACTGAGAATTTAATAGAAAAACCCAATAACACTTTGCTCGACCTGGGGATTGAGCCCAGGACCGCAGGAGCGCGGCAGTCGTGCTTAGGACCACTAGACTAATGAGGCAGTTAAGTTCAGCCTAGTCAGTTCCTATCACAACTATTATCACAATAGAAATAATGTCATTTATCATACTTCCAAGGAAAGCGTAGTGTAAATAATGTATTTTTATTACGAGTAGGTATGTGGACACAGATGAGCTATATATGAACATTATAGTCTAATTTATGTTCTTTACGTAAATAATGATGTGTAATGTGTATGATATTTACCTCAGTTTTACTTGCCTAAGTTAAAGTAAAATTGAGAGGCATTCCACTTAGCACACCCAAACGAATCACACCCAGACGAACCACACCTAAAGTATTCCGTAGTATAGTGATATTCGTAGGTGTGATTCGTGGAATAGAAAATTAATTATTATAAAAAAAAATTGAATCCCACCTTTGGGTGTGATATGTGGAATACTTTAGGTGTGATTCGTTTGGGTGTGCTAAGTGGAATGCTTCAAAATTGAGTGCTTTCGTTACTAGTACTATTATATAGATACCTACTTATATACCTAAATCCGACTCTGCGAACAACAAAGTTGTTGTATCATACCGATGTTATTACACAGTCTAGTAATTACTTACTTTATAATTTACTACTTACTAATTTGTATAAGCATCCGTAGAGTCCGTCCCTGTTGTAACCGGGACAGGAATTGCGGGACTATCCACTTATTGCAATCGTCTAGTCTTTATAAACCTTATTTCGATGGAAAATTGATTTTTAATAGGTTTTAGGGAACTTCGACCTATGTCTGGTCGCACCTTTATTCCGCGAGGGATTAATTGTATAACTAAGTTTTAGATATAGTTTTTTTAATTGCCTCATTAGTCTAGTGATCCTATGCGCAACAGCTACGCTAGAGGTCCTGGGGTCGAGCAATGTTATTAAGATTTTCTATGAAATTTTCAGTAACAGCTTGAAGTCTGGATTTGTGGCCAGTTACTGTCAATAGGCTCGCCCGCTATAACTTGGGAACTAAACATACCGGCGAAGTGTGCCTAACCCTTGAGGGACTACAGGTGTGATGGTATGTTTTTACTTTTAAACATCGGTGTAGCCAGTTATTATTTGATTCTAACATTTCCAGAATTTGTTTTCAGTGGGATACATTGACAAAATCATAAAGATAATTTCAACTACTTAGGAATCAAACGCTGTTATTTATGAATATGAAATGTTTTCTGGCGGGAATGACGGATCTGAAACACTACGATACAAACTGTAATGTATCGTAGTGTTTCAGATCCGCCAGATTGTTTTACAAAACAAACCATTTTTGAGACGCTTAAAATTATCTGATCAACATTCCGCCATTCATAACACACCGCCCATTATTGTTTTGTAAAGTGAAAATTAGGGATGTCAGTTTTGTTTTTATCACAGATAGGCTTTCGCTTGCCTACAACTCGCCTGATGTTAAGCAACGATGTGGTCGACGATGGAGCGTGTTCCCTAGAAGAAATCGATTCACCCTCGTCTTGTAGACACCCAAATTGTAGGTCTCGGGAACGAAGATCCCAGAAGTGATTTTGACGCACTATGTATGTCGAGGCAAAAAGGTTACTGCGAGATTTAAGCACTTCCACCACGTAGCATCTTCTTGCCGTAGCTCCGCTCGTCCGATAGTGGAACGGGGATGGGGTAACTACGTTATGTAGTTCCTATGCACACTCTCCGAAATGTAACCGGTATAAGCTAGAAAGACATGCAACTTTGCGCCGATGCACAAGGCTTTGCAGTTTGGCATTGCAAAGTGCGTCATTGCTTCTTGGCTGGCTTGACAGTGTGGAATAAGACCTCTTATTAGTACTAGTTACTACAAATACACGTCCTATTATATCGAAGCCAGGACTTAGTACTCTTTAGTTGCGCCTATGGCGACTAGACCAATAACTTTCATTATCTCAAATCAAATCAAATATTTTTATTTCAAATCAGCTGTTACAAGCGTTTATGAAACGTTATTGACTCTATTTGCACGGTTCCAAAAGGTTGATCCTATGGAGAAGAATCCGGTAAGAAACTCCATGGACACTTTTTAAAATAAAAGATTTTACATTATTCACTTTACACTATGGCGATAACAGGATGTGAGTACATCGGAGGTTTATGTCATGATTAGCCTGAAGTCAGCATCTGAGAACTCAATGTCAATCAAAAACAGATAAGAGAATCCGAAGATCTGAAGAACAAAGTACATAAAACCCACAGATTGGGCCACACACAATGTGTTGCCAACCTTAGCACCACCGGATGAAGCTCATTCCTCTGGTAAAGATGCATTGTTACTCTAAATATAGCACAAAAGCCGTGTCACACGATTATAACACCGTTTTGAGATCATCTTTGTCCATTTTATCTGGTAACAATACGAACTGAGCGACAGAATGGCTTGTTTTTATCCGACTTCGCTAAGAAATGATTATGTTAATCACGTTTATGTACCTATGTGGGATTTTTTATAATCTCATCATCGTTGGGATGATGGTGTCTATCAATTTATCGAAACCATATTTATGTTTATAAGATAAGTTTTGTTTTTATAAAACTAAATGGCAACTTTAGAACAGAATATAACCTAGACTTACTCGAAGAAACCTGATGTTGTCAAGTGATCTTCGGAAATCGTTAGCTGCACGTACTTAGAAGCCCAAAAAGCTTTACAACCAATTTATCCTTTGAACACCATTGCTCCAGGAATCGGGTAGCAAAACTCTGATGTCGTCGCTTCGTGTACATAACAATACTTACTAATTTTAGATTTAAATAGCTTACTAATAACCGATCCCAACAACATCGTTGGAAAAAGCCTAGGATGGTTCATTATAGGTTCCTATGCATATTAAAACAGTTCTAGAAAACACCATCAGAACATTTAGAATACATTAATCGGTTTCTAAGAGAAATCTAGATAGCTACTGCAGAAACTTACAATCAAGTCTTGTGTTGTGTATGCAGTCCACACTGTCCATAGCGATAGACAGGTAATTAAAAATCAATACAACTCACTTCACTATTGATACTATGCATGGATAGATTCTATGTATGCATGGTTATAAGGAATGCTATAAAGGACAGACTTATCAAAAGTTAGCAACGTATGCAACGCCTTATGTCATCTGGTCAATAGATTTTATATGAATACAAGCATTAGGAATATATATGTACTCATCGCAGCTGGTGATGACTATGTGATGCAATCTGAAGGTAATAAAAGCCTGGCATCTACGCCTGGCACCCCAAAGCATAGTGTCCGTAAATAGTACTTTCGAGTAAAGTTGTAAGTCGTAGGTTCGAACCCAAACAGGCGCTTCACTTTGTGTAAATAATTTCATCACCACTGCTCCCAAAACTGTAAAGGAAAACATCGTGAGGAAATTCGGATTCGGCATGTCCTAGAATCGAAAAATTCGAAGACATGTGACATCTACCAACCCGCACTGGGCTTGCATGGTTGGTACGGCCCACTCCCTCTCACAGAGTAGAGGCCTGTGTCTCAGCAGTGGGAACATTATAGGCCGATTATGCTAATTCGTTACTGGAAGAGATTTCACTGTTGAAATTATTTAAAAAAGAATATCAAGCAGCTATCATTTACATGGGTAAGAGCTCTTACACACGAGCGGCATGTTCCCAACGGCAGAGGTAACTGCAGCCGTCGACGCGTCGACGGCTTCCGTTGACGCGTCGACGGCGACGTCGACATTTCAACTTCGAAGATCAGCGGCAGCCGCCGTCTGCTCTCTTAGTATAGGAGTCAGTTGTAAAATGGATTCCGAAGAAGAAACACTGTTATTGCTTTTACTTCGTCGACGCCGACGGAAACGAAAAATAAAAACACGTTTATTGTGGGTTCATGAAATATTAATCAATAGAGATCAAGATGGGCGAACCGCCATCCATGCTCTGTTTTTTATTGTTTTATTACTATAATGTTTCAATTTATAATTCCAAATACAAGCATTTTTCTTTACTGCCATAATTAGCAATTCATTATCAATTTCGTCAGTAGAACTCATTTTGCAAATTTACGACGCGTGCGCACTCTTGAACTATTTGCAGTCGACTGACAAAATGGTGGACGCGGCACACTACAACTGCAAGTGTTGCTATAGGTCGACTGCTGCCGTTGGGAACATGCCGCTCGTGTGTAAGAGCTCTAATGTATGTAAATATTTGTCATAATATCGGCACACGGTACTATCCCACTATCAGTTCGCAATAAATCTTTACATTGAAGACTTGAGGCCTTAACCTTTAGATCAAATAGGTAAATAGGCCACTGATTAATACATACTTATCTTAATCTAAACTAATATTATAAAGAGAAAACATTTGTGTTTTTGTATGTATGTTTGTAATGTTTTCACACAAAAACTACTGGACCGATTTCAAAAATTCTTTCACCATTAGAAAGCTGCATCTTCACTGAGTGATAATGGCTCTACAGACTATATAACATTTTCAAAAAAATAGGGCTCTCTAATAAAAATGCAATAATATAACCCAAGGTGAGAAAACGCGGGCGAAGCTGCGGGCGGAAAGCTACTAAGTTAACTATAAATATGAGAGAGATAAATATGTTATAACATTAGATACTGATAACTGTGATGACCTGTTACCCTCCCATCAGAAATGCTAGCGGCTTAGTTTATGTTAGCTTTCTTTGGAGATAGTATTTATAAACATGTCGTAAATCAAATCTGTAATTGATATGATAAGGTGCTTTGCATTTTATAGCTTTTTGAATAGCTGGCACGACTATTATCTATACTTAACTAGATAACAATTATGTAACCGATGTGGTCTTCATGTCCTCTAATAAATAAAAGCTAACACAATAATAAGAATACCTAAATGTTAGGTATCGGTATAATATATAATTTTATATTTTATCCAATGGTTATATCAAAAACCGTGGAGCGCTTTTATGAATTACTAATAACAATCTTAGGTACCAATATAAGAAAATATCAGCGATGAATTGTTTAAAAAATAAAATTATGTTTGCGTTTTCTCTACAATGAAATTAAAATACTGGCAAGGGTTAAATGCCGAGTATTCCTCTTTCGGCATAAATTTTTTGAGCACCTAAGGTTTCAGCACCTGAACTATTCCACTTACAGCACCAATAGGTATATATTAGCACATTGAGCACCAAGCAAATATACCATTGGTGCTGTAAGTGGAATAGCTTAGGTGCTCAAACCATAGGTGCTCAAAAAATTGGTGCCGAAAGAGGAATGATTTAAATATTATTAATTGATAGTGATAAAACCAGGTTTTTAAGTTTTTTATGTAGTAGTCTACTACGATAATGGCTCTTTTTATTTTATGTGGTATAGAAACGATATTGAAAATGTTTTACGCAAAGATCCACTGCAATCACCATCAATCAATTCTCAGTATCTTGGAGTCTGGATTTATTACATGGGACCTAAACATACCGACGAAGAGTGGGTGTACATTTAGAACGCCTCTGCCTTACTCTTCGGGGAATACAGGCGTGATGGTATTTTATTAAAATTGTCCCTTACTGGGCTTTGAAATGGGATAGCTGAGTAGTTGGGTGGAAGCTAGTAACCATTATTTGGACAAAGACTAAGTACTAAGTCCTGTGATGAAATGAATTCTACATATCTAGAAATTTTGGTATATTTACGTAGTGATCTAAAATTTGGCCTTCATGCCCAAACAAAACAACCCGCGCCTACGTCATCAAATCCATGTGGGTGCTACTACACAGGATATATCTAGTGACGTCAACGAACGCCTTCGCATACAAAATGAACCCTAAACTAATGTTCCAAAGTCCAAATTGTTTAACAATGTTACAAAAACATAGATAACAAGCGACTCGACCCCTTATCTGTCGGAGGCGCGGTCGAGCACTAGATAAGGAATGTAATGAAGCTATGATAATTAGCATGAATTTATGAAATATGTATTTTTTTTTAATTATTAAAATCTCAAACGAGCGTCTGAGCGGCGCCTGGCTAAGTTAAAACAAACAGCGCTTCTCAACAGATCTGCAAGGTTAAGTTACGCCTACCGCGGTTAGCCTCCGTGCCTCGGAGAGTCACGGAGTCACTGTCGGTCCCTGTTGTCATACAAACAGCTATGAACATCGTTATAGATAGTCAGAAGCCCCGATAAGTCTGACAACCAGTCCTTCCTTCGAATATTGGTGTTGCCCAAGAAATTGTGTTGCGGAGGTCTGATGGCAGTCGTTTCGTTTAAAATACTATGTAGCTGGATCTGGCCGAGGCCAAGCCGAGCCCAAAAGGAAAGGACTAGAAGGATGATGAAGATTTTAAATAAGCATCGAGGTTGCCTGATGGTACCTAAGTGGCAACTGCGATGTCATCTTAAGACCTCAGTTTTCCCAAAAAAATTTACTGGCTACATTTCCCTAAAAACGGACGAAAACGGACCACATAGTAATACGGTATACCAAATACATAAACATACCATCACGCCTATTTTCCCCAAAGGGTTAGGCAGAGTTGTACTAATATACTCACAGTTCGCCGGTATGTTTCGTTCCCATGTAATACGGGGCGAGCCTATTGCCATTAACCTGACAAAAATCCAGACTCCGAGCTGCTACTGAGAATTTCATAGAAAAATCCAATAACACTTTGAGAACCCAGGACCTCTAGCGTAACAGTCGCGCTTAAAACCACTAGATTAATAATACCCACTTAACAAACTAAACTTAGCCATCAAACAAAAAAAACTTGTTTTGCTAAACAAACTTAGCAGTAGGGTTATACACACGGCTACAGGAAAATCTATACAAATACAGTATAGGCTTCCCATACAGTAAGAGGCCAGCGTAAACTGATTATCAGTGTAGCCAGTGGAATCTTGCAATGACCTAAAAACTGCACGATATGAAATCGAGTCGGACTGGTTCAACTTCTGACGTCAGGCTTACGCAGAATATGTCCCCTAACTGGTTGGACACACCTCCACGGCCGCATAGCGAGGTTTGAAGTGCGAAAACTGCATATTTATTGATGTCGACTTCTTAAAGAATATTCTGAATCCTTATTCGAATACTTAGATCCTGAAATGATTTCGGCTTTTTCATCTCGTAGTCTGACTCGTTAGTCTAGTGGTTCTAAGTGCGACTGCTACGCTAGAAGTCTTGGATTCGATTTGGGTCGAGCAGTGATACTCGTATTCTAAGAAATTCTCAGTTGCAGCTCGGTGTTTGGATTTGTGTGTTGTTACAAGGGACCTACACATACCGGCGAAATGTTGGAGAACATAAGTACACCTCAGCCTAACCCTTCTGGGAATACAGGCGTGATGAGAATGGTATGTTATGTATAAGAATATACAGGATGATACCTGCATTGGCTTTAAAGAGATTGAATCAGTCATCTGCAGAGGTCTTTCCATCTGTCGTGCTCAACTTCTATTCCTACGATTTTCATATCCTACTTATAATACACCCTGCCGTAGGCAAGTAATTTTTCTTTTGATCAAATAGAATAACAAAAACATTATCATATCGTGATAATTTTTCAATTATGGACTTGTTTTTGTGGCGTGGTGTCCATTTAGAATCGTCTTTAGCACTACTTATGTATTTGCACAAGGCATTACTACGTTAAGCATTAGGAGACGCAGTGTCTGGGTATGTTTCTGACGCAATATCACGATTTCTTTATGCATTTTTATAGGGTTAGCAAAATCCAATAAAGAACTACTACTTACCTCCTTACTTTAAGCATGAATATTATGAAAAATTATTATTATTATTTATTCTTACGGCTAAACGTTCAGCTTTGGGCGCTAAATTAAGTTTTGTTTTGGTTTTTCGTAAATTGTTCGGCTATAAGTTATAGCCTATGGGTTATAGCCATATATTACACATTCTTGGTACTTCTTCTTGACGGTAGAAATTGCTACATCACTACATAGTATAAAACAAAGTCGCTTTCTCTGTCCCTATGTCCCTTTGTATGCTTAAATCTTTGAAACTACGCAACGGATTTTGATGCGGTTTTTTTAATAAGTAGATAGAGTGATTCAAGAGGAAGGTTTATATGTATAATACATACATATTTTAGTGTAGAAAAGCCGAGAAACTACGCGGGCGAAGCCGTGGGCGGGAAGCTAGTTAAAAATAACTTATTCACCATTAAGTATAAAAAAATTGATTTTTTTTAATCGTTCTAGTAGATTTTGGTGAAAAATAGAAGATTCGGCCAAAATTGACAATTAACAAAAATGTTCTGCAAAAGGTTTCAGGAATTACTTGTGAATTCATTCATGGTATGGTGGTGGTGATGGTATGTATGTTACCCTATTAAAAACATCTTTAGGCACTTATGAAGCCTAGCTCAGAACTAAGGTTATTTTTTTAATAATTAGTCTTTTAGTAATATGTAATTTTACACGCAAATTGAATTTTAAACAGGTTTAGTCGCAACTTGTGCGTTCATTTGTTCCAAAAAAAACTTACTAAGTTAATTATGAGAAAATATTATAAGAACGCATACAATAAAGCAATTATCTATCTACTACTTTTGGTAGGAATTCCCCACTTAACAGCTGAAGTTGATGGCATATGCCAATTCAATTTGCAATAAATATATTTTGCAAGTCTATTTTGGGTCATAATTTTTTACCTGTTTATTATTGTTTATCTGTCAATTTAAATTGTGAACATCAAAATCAACGATTACGAGGCAGTAATAACTGCTTTAAGGTTCCACCTTCAATTATCTTAAGTATTTATTTATTGATCTGATTGACTGCCTCGTTAGTCTAGTGGTCCCAATCGCGACTGCTACGCTAGAGGTCTTGGGTTCGATCCCCAGGTCGAGCAAAGTGTTATTGAGTTTTTCTATGAAATTCTCAGTAGCAGCTCGGAGTCTGGATTTGTGCCCGGTGAATGGCAATAGGCTCGCCCCCTATTACATGGGACCCAAACATACCGGCGAACTGTGGGTGTACATTAAGTGCACCTCTGCCTAACCCTTCGGGGAATACAGGCGTGATGGTATGTTATGTTTATTTATTGATATTGAATTGCATTAATACCGAATCAACATATTATCTTATTTATTAATATATTAAAGGCTATGGTGTCGTAAGTTATTGGATTCTTACGTGAAAACCAAACAATGTAACAGTTAATTAAATAACTCAAATAATTATACGCAACGACAGGCGTACTGCGCTGCCTGTTTGACAGAAAAACATAGACAGGCCAAATAATACAGATTCGATTTTAATATTTCATTACAAACTAAAATTATTAGATTAAAAAAACTGTCAACGCGCGCTGGTTGACGTGAGTTGCATCACACCTAACTGACGAAATTCGACCTTAAATACAACTTGCGTCACATGACCACCCCAAAACCTACGACCTTCACTTGACATTACATAAGAAAAACACTTACTTTTTTGTCCAGCAGCCCGATGGTTTCCCCTGGTTCAGACACTTTTTTCGTTTCAGCCATTTTCGCGATTTTCTCACAGATCAATTAATATTTTAGTTAATATTCGTTATTCCTTTCGGGGAATGTTTAGTTGCCGGTCGCGTGGATGACTAGAGACTGTCAGTTACCCCACAGTTGACGCATGCGCGCTACTGATTAGCTCCCGGACCCCTATTTCGCGTGGTCAGTGACAACAGGCCGCTTCGTGCGCGGGTTCCGTTCAATTATATACTTTTTCAGCTCGGGATAAAGGTTATTTTTGATGGGAGTTTCTGAGTAAGCAGATTATTAGTAGCTACGTTCATTCAACCAAAAGATAACTACGTAACGCAAACACACCTAATCCGATTTTAAGATAACAGATTGAAACAACAGATTTCTATTTCTAGACTTAAACCAAAAACGACACAATATACGGTTAAAATTTTGATCAGCTACGAAAATCACCATCTCGGAAAAGCCGCCAATCGTCGAATGAGTTCAAAATTGGGTCAGAATAAAATTTGCATGAAATAATTTATTGCTGAGTGATTTATTATTGGGAACTAATTCCGAATTTGTATTTAACTTTTAATTCCGCGCTGAAGACGCTTTAGTTTCAGTAAGGAACGAGATTTTTCGTAAAATTTCTATTTCTGAAAATATTGGCGGCTATACAGGTTTGATAATAAGTATTTAAATGCTTATTTAACATTTACTGAATGATTTAAGCAGTATTAAAATATAACTAAGCCAAAGCTCAACAGTTCTACCAATGCCAATAATATTGTTTAACCATTCAAGCAAGTACTATATTATATACAATGCAAATTCTATTGTTCTAACCTTATTAACGTTTTACCGATCGTGTATTTCACATAAATATTATTTATAAGATAATCTCCAGTGTCCAAATGAGGTTTTAGGCATTTCGGTTTCCTACCAAAAAATGCTTAATCAGTAAAAAATAAAAACAGTTAGTCAAAAACTGCACTACAAAAACCATTCCGCAAAGACTACGTTTCCCGGTCACATTTCTCCAACTTTTACTAGGAGATCAATGCCATTGCGCAGTTTATTCCATTCATTGATATGGTTATCCATCACACTTCCATGGATCAATTTTGTATTTATTTTATGTTTAGATTCTTTCCTGGATATAATTTACTTATGAGTCTTATGTTATGACTGATAAGACGCAGCTTAATTGGATATTTACGAATTGTAGGTTTACTTGGGGATGTTATTTTTATTTGAGTAAGTAAGTGTACATTTTTTTCCAAATCTAAGTATCACTGCATGACAGATAACACCTTTATCAAACGCTTATCACTGTATCAATACCTACCTACGTAGGTGGTAGGTACTTAGCAAAAGTGTTGCTTTGATGACGTCATTTGCGGATGAATAAGCTTTTCCGGCTGACGATAATATTGTAACTCATGTATAACTATTCATATTTTGTATTATCAGATGAAGAAGGAACATATCAACGGATAGAGGCTCAACAAAAGAGAAGCGCAACATAAGAGGATTTATCCATAAGATTTCAGGAAAAGGTAGAGGATTTAGTATGTTAACTAATATAAATTGCTACGGAACCCTTTTCCCCCTTTTCTAATCCGGTGTAGCACCTCGGATTAGCAAGAGGAATTGGCAATGGACTGGAAATATCTGTAGAAGAACCGACAACCGTTGGGGTAGACGTGTTCTCGAGTGGAGACCACGACTCGGCAAACGTAGTGTCGTCCCCGCAAGATGGAGTGATGATTTGCGAAAGGTTGCTGGCAGAAGCTGGATGCGAAAAGCGGAGGACAGGGTGAAAAAGCGCACATTAGGGGAGGCCTACGTCCAGCAGTGGACTAGCACAGGCTGATGATGATGATGATGATGATGAAACCCCTTTTACCCTGTTTGGGGACGGAAATACAATTCCTCAACGCATACGGAGCTCTAAGATCATCGTTAAAAGTTCAAATTCGTCTTTGAGTCTCCATCTACTATACTTACCTCCGCATTCTGAGCGAATCATAATATAGCTAATTCCTTATTCATCACATAATATAATTATGTTTTCCCAACACTTACATTAGCTTATTATGGCTTTGTTAGAATTCATATGCCAGTGCTGTGCATTTCTTTTCGTGACGAATTCACCGTCACAATGTCTATTTTTCGTATTTTTTTATTACTTATGTGTTTAGTGCATAAGTCGTGTAAGTGCCTTAATAAAATAAAACAATTAAAAATATTGTTCTTGTATGCCTGCGCCTCCTCCAGTATATGAGATTTCTGATTAAATAATAACATAAACAGCCTGTGTCTTTCGATTTGTAATCTGGCTATACTTAGAACCGCAGACAGTCCGAAGATGAGATATGAGGCCCTTCAAGCCTCTGTAACACGGTGTATCGTCATCGACACCTATTTGTTTAGTCTACTTAACTACCCGACAGTAGTCATATACCTAAGTAGGTGCAAATAGGAAGTCACAACCTGATTAACGTAAGACTATCGAAAAAGTGCTTAATCATTGGGTAAAAAAGTACTTGAAGCGAAAATTAGATCTCGGTCACTCAAAGCGCGACTCAAAAATTAAGTCGACCTAGTTAAGAGCAGACAGATGATATTCATACAAATCCAAATTAAATGTTCGGTGCATTAAATACTTAATTACATAACAATATGTCCCGATCTTAGCGGCTAACTAATGGTTTGTTTCCGTTGGTTAACGTTTTGAAGTACCTACATAAAATAATTAACCCAATAATCAACGACCTTGTTTATCTTTGAATGGCTACCTTCTGACGTGGGTTAGTTAAAATGTGAATTAGATTTTTAGGTTATTTTCCTAATGGAAAATGCATCAAAAGTGAATGTCATAATTGATTGGACACTAATTGCGGTCGTTTAGTTTTAATGGTATTTTTATTGATAGGCTCAATATCGCGATAATTTTTCGGGAGCTTCCGACAAAATTTAGATATGTAACTTATGCTTTTGCACTGTTTATCTTATTTACTTACTTAGCTTTCGCCCACAATTTCGTTCGCATAGATGTGGTTAAAGTAAAATGTTAGATTTGTGATTAGACACTCTAGAACATCACTACAATAAATTTTGTGATTTTGTTCAGGACTAAAAGTTATGCAAGGCCGACATAATAATGTTGTAGATTTAGTCAGTCATGTAAGTAGTTAGTCAGAGATACGTATTTAACTTTTTTTATCATTCCTTAAATCTTTCTTGCTAGTAGGTTTAGGTATACCATAGAAATATAAATCTTATATCTGTGGTTAATACCTACTTACATAAATCTTATAACGGAAACTTCAACACGATATTATAGAACATAAGGTGACGGTGCCGGCGGTAAAAGGTGAGTATTTGTTGCAGGGTTTTTTTTTATGGGATAACTCGGCAAACGAGCAGGCGAGCTACCTGATGGTAAGTAGTCATCGCCGCCCATGGACATCTGCAAAACCAAAGGAGTTGCAGATGCGTTGCCGAGCCTATTTAGGGAAAGGGAGGGGAAGGAGAAAAGGAGAAGGAACGGGATTGGGGGAGGAATTGGGCCTCCGGCCCTCTCGCTCACCGAACGAAGCGCAGTAACGAAACGCTACTACTCGGACGTCGGTCTTCTGCGAGAGTGTGGTACTTCCCCCGTCGAGCCGGCCCATTCATGCTGCGAACAGCGTGGCCCTACCACAACAAAGGGTTGCAGCAGTAACATTCAGAAACAAGAGAAATTGGTACGTAGGTACTGGATAACAATTTCTCGTTTGTTAATTGTTTGATGAGTTTTAGTGTTAGATATCAATTTAAAAACTGTTATAGTTTTTCTAACGACAGCGAAGTATGGCCTGTTGCCGGGCGGACCTAGAAAGCGAAGACGCACGATTGATTTCAAATGTGGAAAGTCTGTATCAGTTTAAATACTTAGTTTGCAAATTAACATTTCATAGGATTCGTGGGCAGATAACTTTGCGGAGAGAAATATACAGGTCGCCGGAGAAGAAAAAAAAACCGCAAATAAATTAAAGCTTTTGGTTAATACAAAACTAATTTTTTTGAGGAGGATTGCGGAATCCTAAACACATGCTTATTATTCCAAGAACAGTGTTATCCGTTTTTTTACGTGTAGTTGACAAGATGATAACCTTCCGACATTGGATCTTTATCAGAGAGCCAAGCCGACACGTTGACAGACGAATAAATCTGTTATTTATGAGTATTTAAGCTATTATTCCGGATTTATGTCGTTATGCCACGAATGTAGGTACCTACTCCAATACCTATTAGTTGAACTAAGATTATTTACGTCAAGGTCACGTACGTGTAGGTACCATAGACATAAAAATATTGAGTATTGAGTATTGAGACATTATATTCTCCGAAAATTCAGAAGCACACTGGTCTTGTGAGATAGATGACACTAGGGTACCTAGTGCAGTGATAGCCTTATGATATGACCATTGGACTGCAAAGTCAAAGGTCTCGAGTTCGAATCCCGGGCACCTCTGTCTTTTCGATGTCATGTGCGTATTAATAATTAATTATCACGCGCTTAAACGGTGAAGGAAAACATCGTGAGGAAACCTGCATGCCTGAGAGATTTTCTTGACGGCATGTGAAGTCTGCCAACCCGCAGTAGGCTAGCGTGGTGGACTATATATAGCCTATTCCCTTTCGTTCTGAGAGGAGACCCGTGCCCAGCAGTGGGACAATGTAATGGGTTGATGATGATGATGATGATGACGGTACCTAGTGTACTTACGGATCGCAGCTCAGAGATGGTGATTTATTTATTATTAGGGACCTTCGACACAAGATACACACAATATATGACATAGTTACATTCATAAATTTTGTTTTTATAAAAGGTGTGTTTCTCCACTTAAAGAAGGCCACAGTATGCACTTACAGTCTAGGATGATAGGATAGGTGAGGTGATAGGTCTAGATATGATGCGTCTGAAGTTAGTCGCTTGAAACTGCCTTCAAAACCGGTTAATTCATTGCATTCATTTTTCTACATAAAAATCGACATTACTAAAGAAAATACCTAATCCCGAATGCGAATCATATACGACCCCAAATTGTCTTTACATCAGCTTTTGGGGATGAGGAGCAGCCAAGTGATGTGTGGTGGCTACAAGCTCTTTCTATTAAAATTTACCACTTGCGGATAACTTCACGCGCGCTGTTTTTCCAATAAACTGTATTTGGTTCTTTAAGTGCCCGTATGTACGGCCTGCATAAGGTGGAACTCAGTATATTATTTCAAATAACGAACTGTACCTACTCACTTGAATTTTCTTAAAACCAGCGGCCAGCCAGCGGCGTAGCAACATTCTTTCGGCAACTACCCTCTAACACTATAATAAATGTAATATTCTGCACACTACGCTAATCTGCTAATGTTAAGTTTAGTACTAAGTTATAAACATTGTATTTTCTCTTGTGATTTGTTAATCTTTTGAGAAAATAAATATCTTAAACCATAAAACACAGGTTGGACATTTAGGTCATCTCCCACTCATATAAAACTGTTCCTACAAAGGAAATAGGTCATTTTAGGCGGACAGGTCATTTATCTCGTTATTGATGATACACCTCTGTCTTAAACAAGTCATGCTTCTAATAATGCGTGGGATGCACATACCTTGTTATTACTGCGTTGAACAAGCACTGCTATAGATATTCTAGAAACGTGGCACACTATAGTTCATTGCAGTTTTATTTATTTAGAATACATCAAACAGCACTTTTTCTGTAAAACTCAATTTGAATACCACTGTGATTCTTCCTATACACTATTGAAAAGTAAACAACAATAATTAGGTCCGCTGTCCGGCTATTTTACTAACTGATAAATCGTGAATTTTGTGACGGTAGGCCCGATATTTACATATTATGTCATTCATTCATATTCAAACGCCCTCACTCAACTAACTGTCATTCATTCAAACTTGACATTTGTTTTATAGTCTGGTATTTGCAAATGTCATTTTTAATTAATTAATGAAGGGAGAGAGGAACTACTTTTGCTCTCTCCCTTCATCATAGGTCGTCATCACTCTCTTATTTTTTTTTATCTATAGGTTGCTTTGTTTTAAAAGTTTGCAGTATATAATTCAACATGGACATTAAAAAAAACTTGAGAGGTATCAAGGGACACCCGGATGGAACGAAGTTCCTTTCGATTAATTAGTGAAGGAATTGTAATAAAATTTGAGTATTAAAAACTAAAACTAAAAATTATTTATTATTTACAATAAACCTGTATACACTCAACAAAAATAATCGTCGCGACGCCACACTGTTCAATGCGAAATAGAAATTAAAATATCTGGCTTGCTTTCTATAAGAGAGAGAGAGAGAGAGACAGACAGAGAAACATGCGCACGCCGCACAGCTTACAATAGCTAACTATAGCAAAAAGTGTCGTGACAACTTTTCGTAAGATTTTTTTCCGTCTAGCCCCCTTTCACAACGCGCGATAAGGAACTTCGTTTTCAAAAATTATATTTAAAGCTTATAACAATCTGGGTCGCACATAACTCTTCTGCTGCTAAACGCTTGTTACGAGTGGTTTCACGTCGGAAGTGCAATGGGCGGGTTTCGAACCGGCAACCACATGTTCGCAAGTCTGACGCCCTAGCCATAAGGCTACCGCACGCTTCTTATGAGTAGACAGGTTGTCAGGCTTCTAAGTATCACATGTTCTTCATACATGATCGTATGACAATCAGGACCGACAGCGTTACGTGCTCTCCAAGACATACAGTTGTCATGTGTTAAGAACAGTCACCCGTCTAAAAACTGAGCGCGGCAGGCATATCTTAACCTTGCAGATCTATTGATCATCGCATTTATACCTCAGCTAAGATATAGAATTTCGCTCTTGGGATATTATAAGTGGATAAATACACAATTATTGTGCCGATTTTGCTCTTGCTGTCCAAAAACATCTGAATCTATTTATAATGTCCCGCCCACGAAGAAAAAAATACATAAATATTTTCTTGTGCACCGATAACCTTTAAAATAAAACATTTAATTAAAAAACAGTGTTTGATTCGTATATGTTTATTTTACAATTAAATTACATGATAATCATTTTCGTACTGTATTGGGGCCGAAATCATTCGTACTCACTAACAATTTTATTTACAATGCGATTAAAAATAACGTTACAATCTATTGAGATGGCATTATTTATAATTAATAATATCAGTCCACATCACAACTGTAATTTAAATAAGGTAGATACTCATTGGAGCGCATTGCGTTATTAAGTTTCAAGCCTGTTAAAAATAATCTGAAAAATTGCTGAATGGCAAGTAAAGCAGTTAATAAATATGTATGACGATACAATTTGCTTAACCTTTTGTCCAACTCATAGAAAATGTTTCGTGTTTTTTTGTCAACAACAACACATTAACGGTGCGTTTCCACTGTCGACAAAGCATGTTGCAAACATCTATCTTACTCAAAAAGAGTGAGTGGGATAGTGAAAACGCAGGGTAACAATGTATTAAGAATGTTTAAAAAGTTGAACTTTTACAATACTGATGTCTTATTTTATAATTGAGATATATTTGTCGCAACGCTCTCGCAACAAGTCAGTCTCTGCCTTGCAATAATAGGCGCACACTAGTAATACATAATTTTGTTTACATTTTTTTTTTAATAAGTTGGCAAATTTTGACATAGCTAAATTTTGTATCTAATGTGCACCCATAAGTATCTATTCAAAATTATGTTGATATTTTATATTTGTATTAAAATATCTATAAATAAATTGAATTCATATAACATTAATTGTATGTATTTAGGAGACAATTTGTTTTGTATTATTACGACGAGATTCTTTAGATTAAAATTGATAGAAAAGGATGTGACATTATTAACCCTTAGTTAAGTATAATAGAATAATTATTAATAATGTTTATAATTAAATCGTTTATATATAAGTATATTAATTAGAGGAGACTGGTAATAATAAGAATGTAGATTTTAACAGTAATTTAACATAAAAAATCTTAAATAGAACTATATATTTTATACACATATTCGTAAATTCTGTATTATTAATAGTATCGTCACGCCTGTCTCCCTTAAGGGTAGGCAGAGACTATAGGTTTTCACTTGCTACGCTTCTGGCACTCCTTTTTCGCTTCATGTACATTTTATAGTATCATAGAGTACAAAAGCTTTAAAAAAAAACAATATTTAGCAAATTTTCTTTGAATTTGTTCAATATTTTTCATGATCAGCAATGTTATGAGATAATAATATAATATAAAGCCATATAATAAATTATATAATCAAAAATAAATAAACAAGTTATAAAATTTATATTTTTACAATATAAATAAACCGTTTTAATTTATATTAACATTATTAACACTGCGAATATTATCACCAACGTTTAGGTGGCAAGACAATAACATTAATTATATTTTAAAGCTTTTTTTCTTTACTAGTGACAAATTATTTAAAAACACAACAAGCACTAAATTACTTGCAAGGCGGTCATACTTTTTTATTGCCAGTTAATTAATATTTTTAATTTACGATTATTTAATTGCTTATAATTTTTATTGCTGTGTATTACAGTTTTTTTGAAAAAATACTATTATCGCTATCACGAAATGGTGATATGTAAAGAAAGCTCGGAAAACAATATGATAAGATACAATTCGTTTTTTTATTAAGCGTATGTATCAAAGGCCACGTCTTCGAGGTAACACTATAAAAAAGTAAATGATATCATCCCATACAACATCATTAAAATAGGTTTGTATTGAACGTTTAACTTATTATTTCCGAAATATCAACTAGAAGCTGAGTATCTATATATACTTAAATATTTATCATTGCATGTATTTTCCGTAGCATGACCGCATTTCTCCCAAACTTTTTGATTATCATTTCTATTTGGGATAGCTCTAACTATACTTATATAAAATATTAACTCGCCTTAATATGCAAGCATATGCCAATATTGAGTTTGCAAAAAAATACAATAATGTACCTACACTTCTTGCAAGAAACGTTTTTCTTTTTAAATGTACGAACGGCTACACATCAAGCTATACAAAACAAGTTAACATTGGCCTCTTTTTGTATGGGTATCCTATACAATGCGAGATCAGCTTAAACTGGATTTGTATAGGTTGATCTGTTGTAGTGTTTAGGCTAAGGGACCTAGCAAAACTATATCTTTCAGAAATAAAACGAGAGAATCCTAGAACGTCGAACTATCTAACTCAGGTAGCTAATCGATAATAATTTTATAAACTGCTTGCAAAACGTGATCGTATAGCTATCTCCCCTTTCTCTATAACTATCCGTTGACCTGCGCTTGCGCACGTGGTCAGGACGGTACAATATGACTACTTTATACTAATTAATATTAATATAATTTCTCGAATGTTTCGATACTTGACATTAACTATTAGGCCGGTTTACTACTCGTTGATCGTTTTTATATTAGATTAGATAATATTACTAGAATATTAATTACTTAATAATATTATAATGTAATAACAGTATGTATATTACAGTGGTGTAAAAGATTTCTTTACATGTTAAAATTTTAGCGTTAGTCATTTGAAATTATCCTGAAAGTTTAGCAGATTTGAGTATGGTATGAATACCATAAAAAAAAAAAAACCAAAATGGCTTTTTTAAGAATACAGTATTTATCTAGTATTCCAATCAAAGAATCAGTTAAATGTTAATGAGGAATTAACAATGATTACTTAATTTTATATTAAGTAATATTGAAAACCAATGTAATTTAAATACCTGCCTTCTTCAAGGTAAGCTTCACCTAAACGATTACCTACGTGCGTTTTCTGTACACCACTGTAATAATAATTTATATTATATTTATTATATTGTAATATATAATATATATACACGATAATATTAGCTGAGTTTCATGTATAGTTCCACAACTTTTTCCGATCGGTAGAAGACCTTTTTGTGGGAAACTGGTTGGCTGAAATAATTAAAACTCAACAAGCAATACTATTCGACAATAAATTTCAAAAGGCTTGTGAAAACCCAACGGTTAATTTTTAATTTAGGATTGATGTGTAGCGAAGACAATATTGTAGAATTTAAAAATGTTTTATGTATGAACAGTTTTATAAATATCAATATATTATAAACATACATATCATACAGACATACATATACATATCATATAGAAACCTTATTGCTTTCACGCGCTTAAAGTTCTATGTACAATTTCTTTACGACTAAATATATCATATCGTATATATATAATAATTTATGACGTACTTATAATATAGCATCCTTTTCTATCAAATTCAAATTCATCGAAAATGTAGATCTTTTTGCTTTAGAAATATTGCTAATTAATTTTAGATCAGAGGACTTGATGGTGATAAAAATAAAAACAACAAACAAAAAATGTAATAAGACTGCCTCGCTGGTCTAGTGCTCCCAATCGCGACTGCTACACTAGAGGTCTTGGGTTCGATCCCCAGGTCGAGCAAAGTGTTATTGAGTTTTTCTATGAAATTCTCAGTAGCAGCTCGGAGTCTGGATTTGTGCCCGGTGAATGGCAATAGGCTCGCCCCCTATTACATGGGACCCAAACATACCGGCGAACTGTGGGTGTACATTAAGTACACCTCTGCCTAACCCTTCGGGGAATAAAGGCGTGATGGTATGTTATGTTAAACAAAAAATGTAAACAATATATATATATGTTTACAAAGTTAATCTTACCCCGTGTTCCCACTGACGACAAAACATGTTGGAAACAGCTACCTATCTCACTCACTCTTTGAGAGTTAGAGTAAGATAGATATTTCCAACATGTTTTGTCGTTAGTGGCAACGCAGGGTAAGAGGTACTGTAGCAATTCTTTAGAGGACAGGTACAGTGGGTTATAGCTGTTACCTGACCCACCCTAGATGGGCCGGCGGCGTCTAAGTGGGTCAGGTATCAGCTATAACCCACAGTACTACTATGAACACTGGTTGTTCAAAAAATTTTGAAAATACCAAAATTAATATCCATCAAATATTTTGCCATTCAAAATCAACAAGACACAATATATTTTTATAATCTTCAAAAGTTCTGTTCTCGTAGATACTTTAATGCCCTTTCTGAATAACTTTGTATGAAAAAATCTTGCAACATCACAATGTCGCTAATTTTATTCGTAATATTTCGAATTATGTAGGTACGTGATTATAAGTTAGGTTACTTAAATAATCCTAAAGTTAACTTATCGTAGTATTAAATATGTTTTTAAAGAAACAGGTACGAAGATGGATAGCTTTAATGGGCCGCGGCCACATATGCCTTATTAAAAAAACAACCTAATAAAAGAAGATGGCATTGTATGTTAAAAAAAATACTAGATTATTTAAATGGGTGTGTTGCATTTAAGTTTTTTAGGATATGTGGCAGCAGCATGTATTACCTTCATAATTGCGATAATCCACAATTTTATTATACATTAATTTATAAGCATATGGCATTGCACTGCGTGACGCATGTATTTATAGTGATTTAATTAAATTTTCAGATTTTTTCGTTTCAGCTTTGAAATATGGCAAGAATATATTGGCTAATTATTCCATCTATTGATTAATTATTAAGTTAATTAATTTGGAGATGAATTATCGCAAATGTGAAAATAATTTCACATTAACCATAAATATTTTGCTAACAGAACAATAACAGCAAATTATAATTTTGTCTGTTATGTTACTTTGTTCAAATCAGCAAAACACAGATGTCTTACAACGAAATTAACCAGCCAAAGTTCTAGCACAACCACAAGTACATGTTCAGAACTTCAAATGACTAATTTAATTCTAATTAATGCATATGATATGTTTGTAACACGCCCTATTCAGTGTATGTACAGTGATTTTTATATATATATATATCAAAAATCACAGCGAACGTCGTGTTATATCGAATAAATTCGAAGACGATAGGTACTAGGCAGTCTCAATACTCGATTGCTGATAATCTTGTTTGAGTACAACGTTATATATATACAGTTGTAAATAATTTTGTATAAAATCGAATCATACGCGATGAAAATAAATTTTCAATATTAAAAAAATCTTAATTTTATAACAGTAATTAAAAATAATATCTTAAAATATTTACATTTTCGAAATTATATAAGATATGTGTAGAAATAACTTATATAATTTATAAATAATCGACATGATGTCACAGTACAAAACGAACATAAAATCAGGCATACTGACAAACAATCTCTCAAAAACGTACACAAAAACCTCTAAGAAACATTTATATCTTGAACGAATTGAAAGAAAATATGTTGATATTAATCTTTCGACATATGGGGCGTTCATAATATCTTTTACATACAACTTGTCTAGGCCCCTAGAGCAAGAAAAAAAGGTTTAATCACCAACGAGACATTAAGTTTTTATTTCCTTTATGTAGAATTCGAATAAACAGAATGTAATGCGTAATTTGTATTTAGCCATTACCAATTGTAGCCATCCAATGTTTAGCATCAAATATTATTGTTGGAAATCATTGACAAGATGTTTTGCATGTAAAAGCTTTAAAACGCACAAATATATTTGACCAACAAAAGCATAAGTATTTAGAGACTTGTTGGTGATATTCTTTCTCACTCACTCTTCAACCTCTCACCTCAATAGGTACACACGGGTACAGGTACACATTTCTAGTTTAAGCTGAACTCACATTGTATGGGCTTCCCATGTAATATGAGGTCAGCGTAAACTGGTTTTGTAAAGCTTGATGTGAAGCCATGTGTACCAGAACATAACTCATTATATTCCTATTTCTCAATTATAACCCGACTCTAAACGACAGTGCATCAACAATATCCCAAAACCCTACATAGTTGAAGGGTCTCTTATATCATAACCTGACCGTGACGTCATCATCCAGGGTGGTGTCGACCTCACAGCAGGAGACCAGCTCTTCGAAGGACATGCCGTCCAAAGTCATGGATACTGTGGAGATGCTCTTGAATAGGGCTTCTGTGTCCAGGTCCTCGGGTAGTTTGGTGAGGAACTGCGCAGCGGAAATGAAGTCCATGTCCTTGAGCTCATCTTGATATAGATGGAGGATACCTGCAGGATCAGAGATGGAATATTTAACATACATACTCGTGGGTTCCCCGAAGAGTAAGGCAGAGGTGTACAAATGTACACCCACACTTCGCTGGTATGTTTAAGTCCCATGTAATAGGGGAGCGAGCCTACTGCCAGTCTGCCATTACCCGGCCACAAATCCAGACACCGAGCTGCTACTGATAATTCAATGATCAGCTAATTTATTTCTTCTATGTACAGTCACAAGCAAAAATATTTCCTTCTAGAAAGCAATTTCCTTCTTGAGTATCGATCCAGATTAAAGAAAATCGTTGTTGAATTTTACTGAATGTGTACATATAGAGACTGTACAACCTAAATATTTATGGATGTGTGTATGTTTGTACATTCTTTAATTACTCCATAATGGCCACCGATTTTGATGAAATTTTGAAGCAAGCCCCAGATTAGTTCAGCGAGACATGATAATGAAGGTGTTTAGTAGGGTAATTATATTATATTGATCCGAATGCAAATGCAAAAAAGTTGAGAGCAGTCCAGTACCTATAAGTAGGTATCTCAGTCGACACCTAACAAAATCTTAATTAAATCTTTTTTGTATTTTTTATGGATTTTCCATGTTAAGATTATAAAGTTGTGAAGTCACCTTAAAGACGTAAATCCAAAATGTGAAGGCAAAATTCTACCCGGTGAGAGAGACTCGCGGTGACTTAATTGGTCATAGCTTCTGATAAATCAAACCAGAAGAAGCCGGTTTGAATCCTGTCCGCAATTGGGTAGCCCAATTCATGAAATCACTTAGTCCTAAAAGTCACTTTTAAGATGATGGCATTTCATTGTTTTTTTTTTTTTTGTGTTGAAATAGCATGCGATGATGGAAAAATATAAATAAAAACATAGTTTAACACTTAAACATACAAGTAAAAGTGACTTTTAGGACTTAGTGATTTCATGAATTGGGCCACTCAATTGAAGTTTTCATTCACTAAAACAACTTGATACTATGCTATTTTAACACGTATTTCTTAGTCGCTCCTGAAAATCTTGGATACAGCAGTGAATACAGTACATACCGAGCGCAGTGTTGAAGAGGAAGGTGTCCCCGTCCCTTAGGAAGACGTCCCAGACGCGGCAGGCGGCGTCCAGCGGCATGGCCTTGGCGAAGGCCGTGTACAGCCACTCCAGCAGGTACAGCTCCGGGGCCACCGCCTCCGCCAGCGACGGCAGGTTGTGACGGAGCAGGCTTGAGTACGCTTTCCATAGCCGCTAAAAAAAATACGTCAAAATATTGTTACGCTAAAAGATAGAGTGAGAAACAGTGTGATAAGGGAGCGTTGTGGAGTGAAAGAAGATGTAGTAACAAGGATTGAGAAAGGTATGTTAAGATGCTTTGGTCATTTAGAGATAATGGATGAACGGACATTGACGAAACAAGTATATATGGCGAGTGCGGATGGGCGAGTTGGAAGGGGACGACCTCGGCGAACGTTCCGCAACCAAATTGCGGATGTTTTTAAAAAAGGCCAAGTTCCGAGCACCCTAAACCGACGATCACGCATGAAGAGATTAATGAATGTCTGGCAGAAAATGCCTAATGGCATTAAGACCGCCTTTGTACCAACGGTGCATAAAGTATTAATAAATAAAATAAATAAATGTAGATACATGAAGCGAAAGTAGTGTGCCAGGATCGTAGCAAATGGTAATCTATAATCGAGTAGGCAGAGATTATAGATTGCTATTGC
The DNA here is from genome assembly GCA_958496365.1 of Subacronicta megacephala. Lineage (NCBI taxonomy): Eukaryota > Metazoa > Arthropoda > Insecta > Lepidoptera > Noctuidae > Subacronicta > Subacronicta megacephala. The sequence goes on from OY292526.1 coordinate 2,015,471, forward strand.
TTGCAACGAAGATTATTACTTGCTACGATCCTGGCACACTACTTTCACTACCTGGAACTATGGGAGACAGGCGTGACAATATATATGTATGTATGTCAAAATATTTACAACAGACTTAAGGAATCGATTTGTTGACCTCACTCAAAATGATACCTAGGTATATAGTAAGCACGTCTACACGTGCTACATCTATACAAATCCAGTTTACGATGACCTTATTGCTGGAAAAGCTTATACAAAGCGTAATCAGCTAAAACTGGAAATGCATAGCTTGATCTGTAGCCTCGTGTACATATACAAATAAACAAGTACTTAAACACATTTGAGGAAAATTTGAGGAAATTCTTTGAGGGAAAGCAGGTTTCTATGTGTGCATTGTTTTCGTTCAGCTAACATTATGCCAGCAATAAAATCCGGTAGACTTTTTCCTTAGAACTTTTGTTGTGGTAGGGCCACGCTGTTCGCAGCATGAATGGGCCGGCTTGACCGGGGAAGTACCACACTCTCGCAGAAGACCGACGTCCGAGTAGTAGCGTTTCGCTACTGCGCTTCGTTCGGTGAGCGAGAGGGCCGGAGGCCCAATTCCTCCCTCAATCCCCTTCCTTCTCCTTTTCTCCTTCCCCTCCCTTTCCCTAAATAGGCTCGGCAACGCATCTGCAACTTCTCTGGTTTCGCAGATGTCGATGACTACTTACCATCAGGTAGCTCGCCTGCTCGTTTGCCGAGTTATACCATAAAAAAAAAAACATATTTCTGACGGATTAGAATGAGATTTTGATGCTAAAAAGATAACATATTGTAGCGATCGTGGTGGAGCTTTGAATTAAAAAATAATTTGATCGTTAATTTTCGTTTATTTAAGTATTAGGGGGGCAAATCCCTAACAAAATATATGTCACGTTCGTCTTCTGACGGTACGTCTAGAAAAATTCTACTTCTAATGTCATATTTAAAATAATTATTGTTTATGCCAGCGATTCTCATAGTAACAGCAATGAGGTGCAATACTCCGATCACCACAATATCTTCAAAACCGTACTTTGTATATTGATAATGTACCTGCATAGTGGCGCCATCTCTGGTGAATGCGGCGCGGAGCACGGGCCCATCCAAAAGATTAGCGAAGCATACGAACGCTTGAGGCGCCTCCATGTTCAGGATCAGCACCGCAGCTATGAATGACATGCCCTGGAACGTATGGATGGATTTCACATGGATGTCGTTTTTTTATTAGCCTGTATTGTCCCACTCCTGAGCAAAGGCCTTACTCCATTTCTTCCACATTTCTCATTTTTATGCCTCCAATTCCCAAGAAAGGCATCCAGGTCATCCCAACAATGGTTGGATGTTTTTATAAATACTAAATTTAAAAAGCCCCCGACAATTGCATTTATCTCTGACCGATTTCTATCAAACATAGCTAAAAACACTCCAGACTAATTCACCTTCCAAACAAAAAAAAATACAATATAAATCGGTCCATCCGTTCGGGAGCTATAATGCCACAAACACGTCAAACTTATAACAGCCCGTCGATTTTGCCCGTGGTTAAAAATAGATAAAACATAAAAATATGAATTTTCTAGTCATCCTTGTAGCCTTTTCCCTATTATGTTTGGGTCTGCTTCCAGTCTAAAAAGATGCTGAATATCAGTATTTCACACCAAGCGACTGCCATCAGACCTCCGCAACCCAATGTCTGGGCAACACTTATAATCGAAGGATAGACTGGTTGTTAGGCTACCATATTCCTCCAGCCCACAAATATTCGCGCAATCATTAGAAGCCCATACGTAACGGTTTGCGTGACCCATACACCCGCATGGATCGCATTCTGATAATCGTTACGTGATAACAATGCACGCGTGATAATATGTTTGCTTTGCTACTTAAACTGTATATTTCATTACATTGTAACAAATCTAATAGGCCTTGGTTTCAGATTTATGTAATCTAATGATTTCGTTATCCTCCTGCCCTTAAACAAATTTACTTGAGGTCGGCACAATACGTCTTTTTTTTATATATCCCTTACCGATGGGTAGCTCGCGAGTGAGAGATAAAAATGAACTAGCTCTTTGCTTCCAATCTAGCTCTCACTCACTCGCTGAGAGACTATATCTCCGGCTCAATTAGCTCAATAAATCTTCATTGTAAATCGATTTTTATTTTTATAGAGACAGTAGAAAATGCTTTAGCATATTAACATATCTAGCTCGCTGATCGCTCACATGTTGTATTGATAGGGAATGTAAGTATATCTCTCGCTCATTGAATAACTCATTGACTCAGGATTCAATTTGAGCTAAATGAGTTAGAGAGCTAAAAGAATGATACATCTCTTTTGATTGAAAGAGTTATATCTCTCTTTTCTTTTCATTGAGCGGTTTCTGGCATCGCTAATATCCCTCCGTGCCTCGGAAAGCACGTGAAGCCGTCGGTCCCGGTACAGAGGAGCCCAAAAAGCCTGACAACCAGTCTATCCTTCGAATATCGGTGTTGTCCAGAAATTGGGTTGCGGAAGTCTGATGGAAGTCGCCGAAGCCGGCCCCGATATAGTTGAGAAAAGGCTTGGAGGATGATGATTTTTCATTATAACAAAATGTCGTATTTGTACATTTCGCCCCATGAAACGCAAGTGAAAGACATAAAGGGAAAAGGGATATTGTTCACATTAAGCATACCATTGAAAGGTATATCCTTACTGGCAAATTGAAAGTGGTCTAATAAAACCTGCTTAAATTAATAGTTTAGATGTTATGATTTTTAATTAATGTTAGTAAAGTCTCCCAGGTCGATTCCCAGTTCTATGACATTCTCAGTAGCAGCTTCGAGTTTGGATGTGTGTACACATGGGATCTAAACATACCGCCAAACTGTGGATGTAGATTAAGTACACCTCTGCCTAACCCTTCGGGGTACACAGGCGCGACGGTATGTTATGAAAAGTCTGTAACGTGTTTTTGAGGTTATTTCTAGTTTATCACATAATTTCTATTGTAAAGTTGTGTTTAAATAAATCCTTATAATACGAGTATGCTCTGTTCCCAAAAAGAAGGTTGGACTAAGACGGGATTTTACGAGATTTCCACAGGATTGTGAAGAATGAGATCATCTTTCTAGTGTAAAGGTGAATCTTTATTTATCCTATGCCAAAAAAAGGGTAAAACTTAGACGGGATTTTGCGAATTTCCATAAATGAGATCATCGCTATTATTAATCACAGCTAGTTATTAATAAGATTGAAGAAATAAACGTACCTGAACATAACCAACATCTGGCCTATAGCACACATAAGCCGCCAGCAGCTCATGCAGCACATCGAAGTACGGCCCACCAGGCTGGAAGATACACAGATGTGGGAACGTCCTCGCGATATCCAGCTGGATCAACTCCATGGAACATTCATCACTATAGTCTAACAGATTAGGGTTGGATTTCGAACAGCACTTCTTTGGCCCGGAATCGGTGGCTTGGGACTTAAGGTTTTGCTCGCTAAAGTTCCTAGGGATGCCCAAACGAGGTTTTTCTTCGTCCGATTTGATTCTTTCGTCTGTTTTTGAAAGTATATCGTCTAGTTTGCCGAGTTTCTCCTTCTGTTCGGTTGTTTTTTCGATGTTGTCTTTATCGTTTTGACAGCTGCAAGTGTCGTTTCTTTTGATTTTTAACCTCTTCCTCCTGAGCTGTGCTTCGTGCAGTTTCTGTTTGGCTTTCGCGACGTAGTCCTGGTACATGTCGTGTGTGATCTTGAGTTTGTTCTCTATGGCCAGTTGCCAAACCTTCCCGCGTACTGCAGGGGGGAGCCCGCTCCACCAAAGTTCGAGCGTGTGCTTCGAATTCTTTCTGTAAATAAAATTAGGAAGATGTATTTGATTTTCTGTGGCTAAGTTTTAATGGAGCTTTTCGTATATTTAGAATAGATCGTAAATAGATCTCTTAAAGACACTTTTACAAGTCAGTGTTTTCCTTTCTAAATTATTCTTTATTTCTCTTACTAGATGGCGCCGGCGTTTTCTATCTGACGAACTTTAAGAAGAAACATCGAAACAAACCAAGAGAATCATGTTCATTTCTTTAAGTTCACTGTGTAAGACAGTAGATTATATTATCAAATATGCGAGCTTTTATAGTCACCTCACCAATGTTATAGGTTCCGTAGCACAGGAATCGCCTTTCTTTAAGGTTTTAAAGTTAATAAAAACTTAAGTATTCAACCAAATTAAATAAAATGGTGCCCATATCATTAAAAAGAAGCATAAATCCGTGACACGAGTCATCTTTCATACGTTTAGAACGACTTGCAACAGTTAACATTGTGGTATATATGTAAAACAGATAACAAAGCACGTGTAAAAACACAGTATTGTTCTTAACAATGCTTTTGAGCCGTTATTTTGTACGAGTAGAGAGTAGGTGTGGCACACTCTCTGAAGGGGTCCAGTGAACGTAGGGGTGACGCATAAATGGTGCATAATTAGGTGACTTCAAGACGAGAGTGAATAGGTTTCTTCTAGGCAAGCGCGCAACATCGTAGACCACTTCGTTGCTTAACATCAGACGAGTTGTGGTCGAGTGCAAGCGTATCTGTGATTAAAAAAACCTGCAGATGCTGATAGTTAGGCTGTTTATCTATTAGACATCCCTATTTAAATGTGGAAGTAACATTGATTATGGTATTGCACCTATTCACGATTCAGTGTTCCTTCTAACAGGTCTCCAGTTGAGAAACGCTGGCGCCATCTATTATCCAAAATGTACGTCCAGCAGTGGACTAGTATAGGCTGATGATGATGATGACGACTTATATGTTTGCTTGTTATATTTACTTCTTTTTCCTATGTTTGTCTTGTATGTACTTGTCGCTGTTTTTATAGCAATAACATCTTTCTTTTTTTATGTACTTACGTGTTTTGCCAGTCTGGCAGTATGTTGACGGTCCAGTCTCGCGCGTGCCTGGCTAGTCGCTCCTCCAGTCGCAGCGACTCCTGCAGGCGCGCGTGCCTGGCGGCCGCTTCCCGCTCCACTCGCCTCCGTGCTGCCTCTACCATCCGAGCGTGCTCCGCTTTGTGACGGAGCGCCTCTTCCGTACATTTTGCTGGTAAGTTTGATGGTCTGAAAGAAAACGGAATTGGTACTTTAGTAAAGTAACAAGCTTAAAGAAACCTTTGCTAGGTTTGATGCTGCTAAAGAAAATCTAAATTTAGACAGTCAGCAATGTTTATTCGATAATTTTGTCGGGAAACCGAATACCTAGATCTAGAAGCTGTTTATTATAGGTAGTTATAAAAACCATTTTTTTATAACTACCTATTTTTTTTAAACCGTTGTTACTGTCTCGATTTGAAAACTAATGAACATGACAACAGTAGTCATTGTACCAGTATCACAGTCAGTTACGGGAGGAAAAACATCTTTTAATCGTACTTTTTTAACGCTTAATTATTATTTTTTCGCACGTCTATATCTAACACGTTTAAGGTTCATGGCACAAAATAATATAATTGCTTCTTCTAAATTTGGTTTCGAAAGCGACACGCCTTAATAAAAAAAAATATAGGTTCTTTAATCTGGTCACTATTGCATACAATAAATAATAGTATTTTTAATTCAACCTCCTGTTATTCTCTTTTTCAGTATAAGAATAAATTACATAAAATATAATTGTTCAAAAATCAGGTCATAGCAATAATACCTAGATCATTTTTACAATTAGGTATAGCAAAAGTATTACGCCTCATTATATCAATTAAATAACACAAAGAATCGTTTGATATCGTGATGTTATTGATTGAATATTCAAATTGTATCGTGCAGGGCTTGCGTGCGGTGCATAATGTATGGCAACGCATCAAAGGGCGCATGCACACGCTTATAAGAATATCTAGGACTGATTACAATTTAGTATCAGGATCTACTTTCTGAGACACTGTGATATTCTATTCTAAGCTATGCTAGAAGTCCTGGATTCGATTTACAGGTCGCGCAAAGTATTATGTCTTTTAGTAGGTATTTTCCATGCTAGCTATAAAGTTATTTTAGTGAATGAAAAATTTGACTGCGGACAGGATTGGAACCTTCGAACATTCGAACGCTATGACCAAATAAGCCACCGCGAGTCCCACCCGAAATCGAAACCCGAGTCGAAATTTGCCTTCACATTTTTGAACTACTTATATTAAGCCGACCCCAAAGAAAAGGTACAATGTTAAATGATATAGAAAAGGCTATGACGATGACCATTTTAATGCTTTATAAACATCATTATGCTCAATGCTCATCTTGATAATAATATCAAGATGAGCATTGAAAATATCATGAAAGGAAATTAACCCTTAACGATTCGATCGGACATGGAAATTTACAACAGATGATAATAATCCTATAATAATTGATTTAAATAGCAGCATTCGCAAACAAGAATTTTAATTAATACAAGTCATTTAGAATTGCCTGACAATCATCACTTTGGATTTTCAGAAGAACTTCGTTTTATGCTTGACCTTTACTTCTCCTTAAAAAAATAGAAATATTGTTTTCTAAGTGTCAGTTATCAGACTACGCTTCAGGTCAATGTTTATTGATATTATCTTAATTATTTCTTTTTTTCTCAAGAATACCACTCACTGTGTTGAAATACAAAACATGGCAGATGTAGCATGACGACCTCAGCCTACGCTTCTTTAAAAAAAGGTTCGAACACCTTTCGTTATTTAAATTTAAACATGCCTAATTTTGCAGAGTTACATACCAAAATACCAAATTCGTTAGTATTTTGCTAAAATAATATGACCAATCATTGATCACTGGCGTGTACAAATTTTAAGAGCCTTCTTGGTGTACCTTTGTGCAATGGATACGCTACTTCATACACAAATTAGCTTAGATAATCAAATTAAAATAAATTTTAAATAAAGAGAATTTACGTATTACTTTCTACGCATAGTTTCCATATTTTGGCGATAAATTCACAATATACAAAACACCTTATCTAAATAATCAAGTGAATTAAGATTTAAGAAAGCGAATAGTGAATAAATCTTTAATTTATAAATTGCATTCCTTTAAAAGCGTCTGCGCACCTTTTAAAATGCACGAATGAGTACTCGCTTCATTATACATGCATTTTAAATCTAAATACAGTATTAACTTACAAGCGCGACGCACGCATCTAATAGACAATTACGCGAAGACAATTTACATACACTACATAGTGTATAAGTAAATAAAGATATGAATTTCATAAACTTTATGAACTTTATGAAAACCAATAATGTTCGCTATAATGAAAGATGATATTACTTCGCGAGAAATGTAGTGGGGCACTCCAATCAGTGTCTGAAAGGAACCCAATTGATAGCTATCTTACTGTCACTTGAGGACATTTACTATAACTAGAAAAGTCTATGTATTTAAATCCGTTGCCTCCGATTGACACTAATGATATAGGTAACCAGAAATATATAGAGGAAATATGTAGACCACGAAAATGCAAATGCGAAAAAAATTGCCGTCTCAAAAGACCCAAAAGATAGCAACTAGTTACTATAGGCATGCAGGTTAGTATTCTGACAACACTGTTAGGGCAGAGAGCAATTGGCAAAATTAGCATGATAATAGAAAATTGCACGCTACAGGCCTTAGCTGAAGATTGCGTAATCACAAGTTGTCATACGCAAAATTCCCGTAACGTGGAACGCAATTCAACGGCAACAACAAAATGTAAAATTGCTGCGAACATTTGAGAAGTTCTCAAAAATATTTCGAGTAACGTTAACCAGGGCGAGATGAGTTGCACAGATTAAATAAAGTTCGCTATTACAGGAGGCCCTAGAGCGGTCACGATCGAACAAATTGCTGAGGGCAGCTCTGTCATTACACTGGTATTTCCGCTTCTGTGTCCCTGTTGTAGTTTGAAAAATTTTAACAGCCACCATTGCACGACTCCTATAACTATGCACCGCAATATCGTCGGGTAAAGTGCGCTGTGTATTTTTATTATTGGTTGCAAACATGAAATAGATATACATACAAAATTTTCAATACAAACTCTATAAATAAAGCCTTATAAGACGATTAAATAACATCTACATCTACAGGTCAGAATATATAATGACTGTTGACATGTCTCTTTTAACAAAATTATGCTCAGAGATATTTTTTCAACTCTAATCAATATTTTGAATAAAACAATCATTTAACCTGCCCAGTACAATGTTGGGATTCTGCTAGCATCATTGAGTTAGTGGTGCTCGCAGTTTTATATTGTTAGCAAACAGGGAGAAGCTTGGCCTTTTCTCTTCTAGTAAACCGTCTTTAACAACACCCACTGGTAAGGTGGAGTTGCTTTTCCTTGAACATTCCTTTTTCTTATATTTATTATTACAAGCCTGTAGTGTCCCGCTGGAGTGTTTGTTTGTGTTTCCTTGTACTCGTGATCACATTCGCCATGACCCTAACAGTCCTTGAATAAGCCCTACCACACGCATAAGGCATTAGTATAGAAATAACCAATTTAGTACACAGATCCTGATCATCCTGTCCCTGTATTCAACTTAGTTGTTATTCGAGGAGTTATTTGGAGTACCTATCAACAAGGGAAGTAAGCCAATAAATAAAGCAATTTATAACTAATTTATTAGGAGTTAACGCACCAATTTCCTCAACCATTCTGAATATTTAGCACAAGTGGTAGCGTTATTGCGTGAATCCGGTAATTTTGGGGCAGCTTGGCGAAAATTAATTTGACCATTTAAATTCTACGGCACAGACACGTAATGAGGCCGTTAGATATAAGGCTATAAAGACACGCCATCACACTTTCAAAAAGGGTGTGGTGTGAGGACAAGCAGTTATGTAGAACATTAAAAATGTCTATAAAACAGCCTACGGTCGTCTCTATATCGCTAAAACTTTATAGGAATACATTTTACAAAACTTTGGTGGAAACTGAAATAAAACTACTTATTACAGATTTTTTCGCGTTATATTGATATTTTTAAATCCCGACGTTTCGGATCCTTTACAGCATCCATGGTCACTGGTGGACTGAGGTGTTGGTCGTCCTAATGTCTAAATTATCAACAGCTACCTACATTTGTTTGATTATTTATTATTTGATCCTGTCACGCAGAATGAGCTCACCGCATCCTAAGGTCTCGCAATCTTGTGCTTTGGTGGAAATTCTAATTTGTTAACAAGCTAAGCTAGAATCTGTACGCCTATATGTACCGCAGACAAAAAATTGTATTGTGTATAGCAGTCTGTTTTGATGCTAGGATGATAGGATTACCATAAATAAAGCGGAATGAACAGGATAAAGAAACAATAACCCGCTCAAAACGTAGTAAAAGAATATGTAGAAGTGGGTTCTTACAAATTATATTATCAATAACTTCATTTTATCCCTAAACAATGTCTTACGTATATACGTATATATTACGTCGATACGTATGAATAAAAAATATATGTCAACATCCTGCGAACCTATTGCATGATTATGCTCTGGTATTTCCCACCACTCAGCCTTTGTGACGTAGTAAGCACCTGTTGTCTACAAGGCATAGGTATTATACCTTAGGCAGGCAAAACGCACGTTTTGAAATGCACACGCATTCGGAATGTGTTTCAACTTTTAATATAAAGATTAATTAAAGTTGTAATCGAGTATTTTCATAAGTGAGCCCTCACCATACGGAAATGCTTTTTAAGGTTACTTTAGATATTAATCATTCTAATTTTAAGTATGCCTTTACCTAAGTATTTTTTATTCAAATACGTTTATTTAAACAATACTTTTTCCTAAATTAAACTACGTCATTTATTTATTATCTTTTCTTCAGAACCGAACAGTCGTCCCCTTAGTGTTTATTTCCTTTATAATAGCAAGCAATCGCTCTTATCTCTTTCTTAAACTTCCTCTATCCTGATAGTTAACCTAATATTCATACATAAACCTTTTACATAGTTGTCTCTTATCCTGAATAAATGGATGATAATCTTTACACTTAGGCTGGGAGTGAAAGGACCAAAATTAATTAATGTGTCGACAAGTTCAAATATCATCGCTATTCCCGTTTTGCTTCCATTTACTATGGAAGATATAAGTAGGACCAAAAGATTTTATGATCATCTTACAGGTGCTTAAAAGATTTATGTCAAAAAGGCTTCGCGATACTCGTGACATTAATTGGGTACTTTGAAACAGAATTATCTACAATAAGCCTTCGAAATCAAATAATCTTGTTACTAGTTCGACTTAGTTTCGTAATTTACGAGATTCTACTCCAATTTAAATAAAGACCAAGAAGCGATATTAATACCTACATTAAATGCTACGGTCGTTGAAAATTTAAAAAACACAAGTAGAATATTCAAAACTCCTTTAAACCCTTTATTTATAAAACAAGGAAAACTGAATATGTTAAACTTGCAAAATGCAATACAAAAACTGCGTATAAGTTATCAAGGAAAAACCAGCTGCAATCAATTGCAGGCATTGCTGCTAACCGAAGAACATATATAAATTCCATTGCTCACACAAGGATATCAGTATTATCCTCTTTTCCAAAATCTTAAGCCTTCTGGAAACATATTGTATTTTGTGTAGCGAAATTATTTTACGATAACGATATTATTTTATTTTAATATATTAAAATAGCAAACCAGGATTGTGCTGCTTGCCATAAGGAGCAAAAAAAAATACAATGCTACTAATAGGCTAGGCTAAGCGTATCTTTCATTCGAGTATACCTAAACAATTCAGGTAGGTATATGATAACCTATGTCAGACGCCACGCAATCGTAATTTAAAAGGATTAGAATATCCTGACACGCACTTTAAACGAGCACTGCTACGAGGCCAGGTCGCTGGAGCAACGACCAAAACTATTGGGGCACGTCGACCCACACATACACCTATCAATTTTAAATGTAAACGTCAGTCACGATCGCAATCGTAGCTACTTAAATGTAGGTACTGAAAATGTAAAAGAACGTAAAGTAAGACTTAGACAAAAATTACGGGCAAGTTTTTTTTTAATTCTATAATTACACCAAATGACTTAACAAAACTGGTCCTTTTATACGAACCACTAAATATAAGATCACACAAGTCCAAAACAATATGTATTTATATTATCCGTAAATAGAGGCCTAATTTCGATACAAATTGTAATTAGTTAACAATTTCGGTGATGCGTGACGCACAAAAGCGTGAAAACAGTTTATCAGGACAACTAATGTCGGTCAGATATCACCTGTGCACGAACTGAGGTTGCCACAAAGCTTTGTGGTAAGCTAATGGATTAGTGGAACTAGTTTCGTACTCACGATTGAAGGAAATGAAAGGTTAATTTAGGGGTTGATAGAACGGACGAACTGTACTAGCCGTACAGCGTCACACGGTGCTGGAAAAAGACACCACTTTGTACAAAAACGTGTATTTTGTCGATTTGATTGAATGTTTTTCACTAGCTATAACTAGGAGTCAACTACTCACATTATTAGCATAGTGCGTCATAGTAATAAAGATTAAAATTAAAAAATAATTTATATTGTTTCTCATGAACTTCTGACGTCTAATTAATTATCGTTCGATATATTTTGACTTCTTTATCAAGACAACTAATATCGGTCTGATAAGATTGTGTGTGTAAGGTTTCGTTCATTCTACTGGAAACTATTGTCGTGTGGTAATCAATCGGTGGATCAATTTGCATAGACCAATCTTAGTCACTATTTAAAGAAAATTCAAGCGCAAAATGTTGACGACCTTAATAAAGAAACCTTTTGAGGGCCGCTGTGTCGATGACTTGATGAAAAAATTAAACAACCGATGAGGACATGTATAAAACCTTAATTTTATCTGAGTTTGATGGATTGGAAGTAAGTACAAATCATAAGATCTTAATCATGATCCTTGACTAGAAAGGTCGGTACCCTGGTGTTAAGTTAAGCTAGGCTTCTAGACTTGATTAAAAGTTTCAAAAGCCAGATTAAAAAGGTCAGGTCAGGGAGATCGATGATACGCTTGATGTTATTAAGACCTTATTTTCAGTAATTTCATTGCTTTTTGAGGGAGTTTTTAAGGTAGGTAAGACTAGACAAGGTTAATAAACGGTGTTGTTAACTGACAAAGAGAAAAAAATATATAAGGACCAATAATGTTAGGTTACTCACCCTCAAATATTGTGTGAACTCTGATTGACACCAGTAATTTAATCAATCATGAATCAATTTGTATAAAATGTATGGAGGGTTGCAGCTGGTGATATTGTCGCGTGGTTATTGAACTTTATAAAGATAGATTTGGCTTTATCATAACAATGACTCGAATAGACTTGTGTCTTTACGATAAACTTTAAAGCGTTGAACTGTCATTGAAATTTAAGTCTATGAATAATTCTTTGTCTGTGTACGCATATTTAGACGAACTTATCAATATTCCTGATAAAAGCCACGAATTCTGTACTACGACTGTGCAAACAAGTTTCTAAAAAAATTAAAAAATCAAAATTGAATCTATACACTCTGTTTTTTTTTATAATTTATTCACTTAGTCTTTGATTTAGACGAATATAAGCTTAAACTGAACAAAGCAGTACTGTACTTCCGTAAGTCAAATGTGAACTGAAGTTTGAGAAATGGAAGTATAGGTTTTGAATTCAGACTCCACACTGAATCTCTAGAAACGATCTCTATACTCTGAAAAATATAATTTACACGATGAATAACTCACCTATCATGCTGTATAAGTGCAATAGAGCTGGCCACCAGGTCTTCGAACTGTTTCTCACTGGCCGAACTCCCTTGCCTCTTATGGTGATGCGGAGTGTTGGCTACCGAGGATGCCGGCGTCAAAGTCTTCTGGGCTTCCGAGGTTAACGTCTTTGTTGACAGGTTCCCACTGGACTTGCTGCCGAAGAGCCGCCACGACACTACTGATGAGTGAGAGTCGTGATTCTTAGAAGAATTACTCTTCCATGGAAAAACCCCTCTGTAACAAAAGAAATAACGATGTAAGACAAAGAACCAACCAAATAATGATAAGCTAGATATTTTTAACATTCCTGATTATGTTCTTAATCAAGTTTTAAAGAGAAATGTTTCTTGAAGGCAATATTAAAAATATACAATATCGTGTATATGTTATGATGCCATGTAATTCAATTTCTTAAGTGTCTTACAATTACACTTTCAAAGTACATGAATAGACACTCTACAGAGTATCGTCTTTCACTTTTATTACACACGAAGCTAAAGCATCCCATTGAAAGTCCCATTAAAATCTCGTGATTAATGCGTGTAGACAGACGTTTCCTTTGTGGGCTAAAGGAAGTGCATAATGGACACCCACTTTGATTTGACGGTAGCACGCTAGTCACTGGTGACGTTGAAAAATTAGAAATGTAGACCGAATTGGAACGAATAAATTTCTAATTTGGAAACTGTTCCCGCTAAGTCAAAATGGATCCTACTGTATGTTAATAAAACAGTGGCTGACTTCCTATTGAAAAATCTACTAATTTCATTCGGCAACTTACGTCATAATTTACGGACATTCTGACATTTTTGACATCCTACAAAATACCTGCAATAGTGAAACGCAGCACGTTGTCCTTGCCTCTTGTGCTATACATTACGCTTTGATAGCAACTTAGATGATCAGTAAATTTAGTTTCTATTTACTGAAGCTTAATCTGTTGTTATAGACATTTGTCAGTCGCTGTTAATGTACAGAACTGAGGAAATTTCTTTTTAAATTAACAGTTTTAAGGTTTCTATTTCTCAGTCTTGTTGAACTGAGCTGCGGCAAATGAAATTGTTATACGAGTTTATATTGTACGAGCAACCTATATGCAATAATATAAGATTAAGTATTTGGCCATTACGAAATTATGTTTATTTAATGGGATAAACAAACGTTTGCTATGGTAATTACATAATGAATCAACTTTCTTTAAAGGAGTTAACGAGGGATAACTAAACGAATTTAAATGTTAATTAATTATGCTTATTTAGCATTCTCGCCAGTTAAGTAAAGATTAATTAGGGAGGTAAAAGTTAACATTTTCATGTTTCGTTAGGAAAAGGAAGTAATAGATCAACTGGCTATCTTTGCAATTTGTAGGTGTCAATTAAGAGGGAAGTTTCCTTGTGGTGTACATAAGGTATCTTAGCCTGAGTTACGTGTCCTACGTTATGTACTTTTATTGCTTAGTAACACTATGTTTAATTTGATTATTACCACGTAAACATTGATTTTATTATCGCCCTTACTTTCAAGTATATTGTAATTTTATAAAACTATATTGTGATATCCAAGGTACAGTGGGTTATAGCTGTTGCCTGACCCGCTTAGACGCCACGCGCCCATCTAGGGTGGGTCAGGTAACAGCTATAACCCACTGTACATTAAGGTCCTTCACACACAAGGTCCAAGTCTAGTGTGTGAATTGTATTAATAATCAGAGGATAGTGTTATAGGTAGACTCAACTTACAGCACCAAAGAAGATTTCAAAAACTAGGATTACAAAATCTAAACTGTCAGTAATCAACAATTTCGAAATCATTGACGCAATAAAATAGCAGACTTGATATAATAGTTGTGATTCTTTATTTCTTTACAGGCGTGATGTTTTGTTGATACTTTATCTCAGCTAGACATAATTATGACCATCCGTTATTGCATAAGCACGGTAGTTTAATTATAACAAGCCATAAATTCAGAGTATACTCTGGCGTAGACAGCCAGTAGGACGAGTATTCCGTGGCAATCGTATGCGATGCCAGCGCAACGCATCCCATATTTATGAATCGTTCAGTCTGCACAAAGGGACTGTGAGATGCATCAAATTTCTGCAACGCTGGGAGTTCGCCAAGCAATAATATTTATATGCATGAAGTTTGTATGCAGACAGGTTCCTACCTTAGAGTAAGCAAAGCAATAAAATTATACAATACTACATTGTACCTTGCAATAGAATAAGACTAGCTGTGCTAGGGAATACTTAAATATTTACTCATAATACAGTATTTTCATGAGTGCCATCACTTGGTGCCGCAAGTTGATGACCACTACTGTAAAAACTCTTGAGAATTATGTGAAGAGGTTGTCCTTGATGATAACAATATTAAATGTAGATAGTGCTTATACAGATAAAACAAACAAAACAAAGCAAATATAAGTAAGAACATTACTGGCATAAAAGTTGTCAATAAATTTCAACAAAGTTAAATATAAATAAAAGATGAGTGAACCAGAAGAAACTGGTACAGAACCATTCGGGAAAGTCAATTTTGCTAAGATGGATAACGCATAAAAATTGCAAAGAAAAGCTTATGAGAAACTGAATGGATTTATTCCAAACCAAGTTGAAATAAAATTCAATTGCGCTGGGTTGCGGCTGGAGGCATTTACTGACTTTTTCTTATATCTCCTTTGAAACAAAGCATAGAACCTCCTTCCATTTCAGTAATAAGTAAAGTTATCATAAATAAAACACGGTTAAAGCCCAATTTACGAACAAAGGTTATGTGAACAAAACCAAAGGTTTCGAAATATAATCAAATTATAATTTCCTACACAAAAGAGCTGTACCTAATGGCTGTAATTTTATTCAAATGGTACAGACCTACCCACACAATGCAGAAAGGTTAACACCGGAATAGGGAAAGAGGTGGATAAAATATCTTTGGTTTAAAGCAATTTTTGAAATTCAATATACCCATGACGACCAAGGCATAAATAACATAAACCAATGGCTGCCTAACTTCAATGTCGTAATTGAAGTTTGTTAGGGAATGCAATTTGGCTTTTGTCAAAGTGAGCTGCTTTCGCACGTATCAAAGGACCACTCCCAGAATTTTAAAACAATAAAGTGACAGTGATACAAACACTGAGCTGAAGAATTAACATACCATTTACAAACATCAAAGATCAACAGCCGTTGTCACCTTCCAACCTTAGGTACCAATTTCCCAGTAAGCAATAACAAATATAGGACAGAATGACAATACACATCAATCATCAAAACTCAAGCATGTACGCAGAACGGAATGTCATTGTGTGATAATTCGCACCGGGTATACATCGAGTGGGATGATAAGTTTCGATAGATAGACACTTTGACATATAACATGAATTAGGTGGCTGGTTATTATGGTATTGATAAAGCTCGTGCAACCTTTATGGGGATTTCACACAGATATTTCTTGCCATAAAGGTAGGCAACATTAAAAAAAGCTTCTATTCAACTCCGACAAGACTGAAATCGGAGCTACAGCGCA
Source organism: Subacronicta megacephala (assembly GCA_958496365.1). NCBI lineage: Eukaryota > Metazoa > Arthropoda > Insecta > Lepidoptera > Noctuidae > Subacronicta > Subacronicta megacephala. Next base: position 2,031,759 of record OY292526.1, read on the forward strand.
GACAAAGTCTAATCTATACCATGAATACAATCTTGAAATATTTGCTTCGTTTATTCTGGACTAAGAAGATATCAAGATTAAAAAGCTAAATACTAAATACTTCTTTGGTAGATTTAAGTCAATAAAGTAAATAGAACCACACCATAACTAAGAAGCTATGGGACGGATATTATGAAAACGAAAAGTAAGCTATTTAGCAAAAGTACTTACCTAACGTATTGGGTAATGGAAAAGTTGCAAATGTGACGTCTTACTCCAACAAGTACAAATTTTCCTACATTAAATACCTATTCAATCAGCATTTCAAATTATTTGCTTTAGGACCAATTAAATAAGATAATTTGAGCTTAAACAACAACATAGGTACTTATTTTTAACGCTCGTTATCCTTAATCACAGCCAAAACAAGACAAACCCTGCAGATAAACGTGATATGGGAACAAATTAAAAGAGGAAAGAGAAGCGATGAAGTATAAAAAAATAATTATGTTCGACGCATGAGCATGCATCAACGTCAGACTCATGTGTGGCCTTCGTATAATTTGCGTAGTACATTAATATAAAAATGTTTACGACATGAACAGCCAAATTCAGACCTAATGACCGGGAAATAAAGTTAATAATTCCTGTATTTGCAATCGGCTGAGTCGTAATTCAGTTAACATCCGAGATATAAACGGCATGAGAAGAGATCATAGAGACGATACTTACATAAAGAGTTATCATAAAAACGTGGATTTAAAATCAGAGAAACTCAGATCAAATAAAATGTTTTTATTTGATCTGAGCAGAGAAAAGAAAACTTTACAATCCCGAGCAAGAGGCACTTTATTACTACAATGTCTGGAGGATTCTTGTTAAAGCCTTTTTCTGTAAAAAAAAGTCTGGACAAGTAAGAGCGCAAGTCGTAAAATAAACACCATAAAAGAGATTACGTTGTCTACCATTCACTGTAGAGATTGAATGACCGCAAACATACATTGACCTCGGACAAGAAAGTACTGTCACAGTCCACAGACTGAACTCAAGATAAAGGACAGTTTGTAAGACCAAATTTTTCCGTCCAGGACAGTGATAAAGCAATCAGAAAACCTATATCGAATTTCTCAAGTAATTCATTGGCAAAAAAAGTTGCTGATAATTAAATCTGTGGTAATTCCACATCTGCATATTAAGCACCTGTGAACTAATCACATCTTGAAATATCATTATCCATTGGGCATTATACTTTAAGATTGAAACTAGGTACTTAATAATGCGTACTCCCAAAATCTACGCAGCAACGCAACAAAAGTTGACGCAACCATAGAAATGCGAGTTTCCTACAATTGTTTTAACGCTAATCTGTTAGTTGTGTGGAATAAAAACAGCTGTACTGCGCGCGACGGTGCCGGGCGGCGCTTGGTACACCGTGGTACGAAACGTGCGCGCGCGCCGCGACATTATCACGACGACCCGGCGCACTTGTTAGTCGGCGGTTTGAGACCTAGCTCGTGTAGGCAGTTTATAAAGGTTAATTGGAATCAAAAAATAATAATACAATATATCTGTTAATACGAAAAAGAGATATAAGTACGTTCTCATTTCCAAAGATAAAAGCAAAATAGATAATAATGTATGATGAGATCATAAGTAAAACTCATAAGAAAAAACAAAGTAAATGTTGAAGTAAATCATTAATCAACGTTTTTATTTTGACAAGTTGATCGAAACAAAAGCGAAGCGTTTAACCAAATTGTGGTCAAAAATTATATAAATACAGAATCCAACCAAAGTGGCAATTTGCTTTACAACCACTCATTATGACATCAAATGACAAAAATAGAAACCACACATCTGTTATGGGACCAGAACGGAAATGATCCTACATTCCTAAGTAATAATCTAATAATAAATACGTCTGATGCGTTTAAGGCAGCAATGTTATCGCACCCAGCTAAACAATTATCAGAGAAACACGTTCTCACGATAAGTACACTGCATTTAAATATAATTTCAGTTATATAATAACTACAAGTGTTGGACTTGATATGGTGGTTTGGTTATAATAAAAAGTTGATTCTGATCTTGAAAATCATGCTAACAATGGGCAGAAGGAATAATTAAAATTCATGGGAACTGTAATAAAGTGTGTTGTTCAAAGTGATTTTAAATCAATTTATACAACGGAAGCAGATAGCTATAAAATAATATTGTACGAGAACTTCCTTCTATTAGTTATTGATTTATATTACTTTAAATATTTTTTACATAAATATCTAGAGGTGGATCTCCTTTCCACGCCGCCATGAGATCATTTTCAGGATCTCTGATAAGTAATTAATCAATAAGTTGGTGTTTGTAACTATCAACCACTCGATCAAATATTCGATTCTGCTTTCAAATTACCATTCAAGGTGGAAGGTTGTGAGGTGATGTATTCCATTTTTTTACAAAGTGGGATCATGAAATGCGGAACTGTAATAAGGAAATAAATAACGCAAAACCGAAGGTGACAATAAAAGCCATTCTGGAGCAACAAGGAACACCGACGTAATAATGATGTTGGAGCTCGCAAACAGAACAGATAACTTGAGCAAACATGCTGTGGCCGACTGACGGTTTGTTTATTATTCATGTTTATTTTACAACCCAACAATGGAAAATATGGAAACAATAATGATCTGCACTCAGTACAATCGTACTAATACCAAAGAGTAAGAGAAAAACAATACCTTCGTATCATATAAAACTTATCAATAGAGGGTATAAAATATTCTGGTCTTTCTAGTCGGAAAAAGTTCATAAGTGCCATGAAAGCACTATAAACAGTGGACATCAATCAGTAACAAACAACGTTTTCATAACGTCTCTAAGTCTACATTTTCAATGAACTTTACGAAATTAAAACGTAAAAGAAGCAAAGAGGAGTACATTTCCAAACAGTTGGAAATAGAACGAAATCTAATACCAGTTCGTGTAAAACGAATCGTAAACTGGAAATGACTCCCAGCGTCAAATGAAAATCCGCGCGATATTATTTGCAAAATACCAGTGCAATTTATGTGAAACTTCCCAGTTCCCATGTCTTATTAAATTGAAACAAACACAGTGTTCACAAGGTTTCTGATTACAGACGGAGAATTGATTGTGAGTTAGGTTAAACTGAATCTGCGTCTTAACACACATAAAAACCTCTTCGGATATTGGAATGTTGTGATTATACATGGACAGAATGCGAAAATAGATACAAAGAGAACACATAAATATTTGTTTGTTTTATTTGGATAAAACTCCCGTTAGAAACTTACTGCCTACTACTTTATGGTAACTTGAACAAAAAATAATTACACCTATTTCCGAACCATCCCATTCTCGAATACCAGGTAGCTAATAAATCAAAGCTTGAACACCCACACGCGATTTCTACGAACAATCCGGATCGTAATGTAAGAAATATGTAGCCTCCTTAGATGGTACGACGCAAGAATCTCCATCAGTGAGGAATCTGGCGCGAGGTACGAGCTACAATTATTTGAGGTCAGGGAGCATGATACGACCCTAAGATAAGAGAATGGATATGCATAGAGTTTTTATTTGTATATTAGATGAACTTAGAGACAGAATATTACGCAGAAATCATTTCAATCAACTTTCGTTGTTTGTAGAGTAGAGCTTATATTGAAAAACCTTTTATACGTCAATAGAAAACGGAGAAATAACCGATCTATCCTAGATATCTTGGGAAGTAAGAAAATATAAGGATAGCTTAGTCGTGGAGACAATAAAATATGTACACATAAATATCAATTTGTAAGGACTTTTGTGTGTACGCACGGCTACACATCAAGCTATACAAAACCAGTTTATGCTGGTCTTTTATATTATAGGAAGCCTATACAATGCGAGACCAGCTTAAACTGGTTTTGTATAGGTTGACCTGTAGTCGTGTGTACAATCAAAAGTAAAGGTCTTCTTATTAGACTTAAAAATATATTGATTGATGTAATGTACGATTGGTGAAACTACTTTCAACAAATAATGTCGAATCTTAATTATATTTTGCATAATGTAACAAAACTCCACATCAAAATATCACATTGCAAATCAGGAAATAAAAATAGTTGGAAATCCATACTTATCACTATAATGTCGAAACACGTTTTGGGTACAGTCAGTCAGTCACGTGCAACTGCACAATACCGACAATCCTAATAATATCAATAGCGTATCGTAAAGCTAATTTATACGAGTTGCGATCGCAACATTCCATTGTGTGGTCGTGACCTTCGCATCATAGAATGTTGGACAGATTAATAGTTGCCAGTAGGCGGTGACGGACCTGTTCACTCTGTGTGGGATTTCTGAAGTTTTGTGAATTGAAGAGATTTTTAAGTAAGTAGCTTGTTGAGTTGGTTTAATGTATTGATAGAAGATGGACAGAATGGGTTTTGTGCGATAAAAAGATTTGAGAAATTCATTATTGATGGTGTAACGGAGGCTTCTCGAAAACGTGTAATAAGATACCGAAAATAGGACGCGAATAATAGTGTATTGCAAATACTACAAAAAATTACAACCATACAATATTTATACGTTCTTAATTCGATTTGAAACACCATGCGCAATTTTCCATTTAACACCAAAAACACGTGTTGCGGCAATAACATTTTTGTTTATGAGTAATTAGCGATTGAAGAACTAAAAGATGATTTGCTGGTCAAGGGCCAAATTATTTACTATGGTCGTGGTAACAACCATGACTAAAAGTTATAAAAACGTGACATCACGGACGATAAGACAAGATTTGAAGCCAGATTCAATATGAGAAACTAAAGCAATGACGATCGATGTGTGACCAACAACAAGATTCTATCTGGAAACTTGCACTTAAAGATGTAGTTATAAAAATAACAGTAGGTAGATCTTTCATAGTTTTTTTGTAATGTTACTACTAGTAACATAACAAGATCCTTGAAAAAACTATAAGTACTTCAACAAATAATTCGAGTATGTTCTAAAATGAAATTCCTACCATTGCAAATATATGATTGATGTGAATAGATGATTATTACCGAATTTCAGATAAAAAGCAGATATTTAAATTAAAATCTACAATTTCGGTTCTATTAGTTAAGCTTGTAGCGTCCTTTAGAGAAAATCAACCTTCAACTCTTGATGTAGGACTGACTTTTTGATTCTTTTTTTAAACGATATATTTAAAACACATTGCATTGTCTCATTCGGCCACCTGATATTTAATAGTTTTAATACGAAATGTAACGCTCCAGTACCTCGTCTCTTGTATCCAATCACCCGCTTTGACCTTCAGTATTGCTAAATATTATATCGCCATCAACTATCATTAGGTCATTAGAGGAAATTGCATTCGCAATTAGTTAACTAGTTTCGTACATTAAAAAAACTCGACATACGTCAATATTTTCAAAATGTAATCCATTATTAATGACCCAGTGTAATTATTTTTACCTCGACCTTAATACAGTACCTTGTCGCGGTATTTTAGCCCTTAATTACTTTCTTTCTTAACGGAAGGTTTGCGGAAGCATAGGATGCGGACGGAAGCATGCGGACGAATGCATCCGAAGAAATACGGGTCAAGAAGACTCTGTATTCTTACAGCCTTCTCGACCGTATCAATTCCGAGCGTTTTTCTATGATTTATAATCAAATACTAAGCAGAAAGCTGATTCTTATGGACTTTTAAAGAGTGTACAATCCAATACTATTCATAGGGTCGTAGTTCAGTTCAGAAAAGGTACAACAAAAAAAGGTGCTAGCCTCTATTGCAAATCGAGTACATTACTACCTGTAATTTAATCGTGGATGTGTTGGTTAGTTCCTCATTGAACACTCGTGATCAATTGCATCTTATGATTAGTTATACACTAAATTACACAGCTCATGTAGGAAGTTATTTGCTCTGGTATTTGTAAATGATGGCTTACATTTCATTTTGAGTTATAGCCGTTTTCAAAAGCATTTTTTTTAATGTAAGCACGATCGTTGAAGTTCTACCACAGAATATCCACGTTAAGTAGCAGTATGCATACAATTCCTCCCTCAGACTCCTTCCTTCTCCTTTAGGTACATCCCTTCTTCCTAACTATAGGCAGCGGGGTGGTTGTGTTTTCTTCGCATTGTTTAGACAATACTCACACCACAACCGGTCTCTGGGCAACATTTGCCAATTACCATTAGATGGGCAACTAGCTCGAATTAAATTAACTATTTAGATAGGTTTTAAAACTACAAAGAAGAACATAACTATTATTTTGTTTCATGCAACAATAAATTCCTCGCACTCTTTTGTTTACATTAAGAGACGTTATTATATTATTTACAGGAGAAACAAAACGTAACGATTAAAGCAGCTTAAAATTTACACTTAAGTCCTCACCAGTACTAATCGTGTGAAGATATTCACTTCAAAACTAATGCTGGAATTGTTTACGTTTTACCGTTTTATTCATTCAAGTATTTGGTCCTTAGAAACGAAGGTCGTTAGATAAAGGAGGCAACGATCCGAATGACTACCGCCTGATTGCAATGACAAGTTTTATTTATATGTACGTATATATTAGGTATATACGTATAGATTTTTTCCTATATTTTAGTTACTTATTACTGTTGTAATTTAAATTAAAAAAGGTTCATTTGACAATCACGAAGCTCCAATACTTGGTTTCGGTACATAGTTTTGTCCAACGGAAATTGCAAAATTTGTGTGGAAATGAATGACAAAGTATGATGGTATTTGATTTGAGTTGGCACAGTCATACCTTTCATAACAGGACACAGACATATCATCATGACCTGTTTTTTTTTAAATTAGGATTAGGGAAACTGTATTGCAGGGAAACATGGATATTAAGTGGATCCTTATAAACAAACACTACTAGTATCTAGATCTACTAATGGCAAATATCAAGACAAGATAAGCGTTTTCTTGAACTAGCTTTACTCTTACCATAATTAACTCTGCCACTGATACCAATTCCACAAAAAACACCTTTAAAAAAAACTTACTAGAAATGTGGGTCGCACATTGCACATGTGCACCCACCCTTCGCCGGTAGGCTACTGAGAATTTTATAGAAAAACTCAATAACACTGCTCGACTCGGGAATCGAACCCAGGACCACTAGCGTAGCAGTCGCAACATAATGAGGCAGTCATTAAATACAAACAACGACAAAGAAAATAAAATCAGAAAACAATTTCACGGAAACTGAACATTTCAGTAATGTGCAAGCAATTGCATTTTTGATAAAATAACTACTTTAAGTAACTATAGTTTAACTAAGGCTTCATTCACTTTACGGTAATTAATGCAGTAGTTTAATTAAATTTATAATTAAAACGCTTTCCACTAACTAACTTTATTCATTTACTTTGACTTTTGCTACGTTGCGCGTTTCTGTAGTAAATATGTTACGCTGTACAAAATGTACGAACTTAGTAATAAAGTTTTGAACTTTACTAGTCTAACTTTGCTTGAAATCCAATGAGACTTGTCGATTTAAATTCAAAATTATAAACCTACCTAAAAGCTACTAAAAACATATACAGGGTGGAAGGGACATCGACGCACATCCGCTTACCACGAATTGAGTACATGATTCTGGACCCCCTTGCGTAGATATTTTTGTCACGTAGATATTTTTTATCAAGGGTATCACTACACCAAAAAAGGATTTTATTTATATTTAATAATCTACTCTTCTATTTTTCATAAGTACTTTCGTAATTCTATGTAATCTGTACATATTAATTTGCAAGCTGTTCTCATAGGTCACATATTTATTGAGTCGTTCACCATAACAGTTTTGCAACACTTTACCCAACCTCCGGTTTCGATCTCAAGACGACACCACGACATAAACCGTGAGAACAAGGCCTGTCGCAAGAAGACGTGAGTGATTAAAGTAGCAATTTAAAAGCCCTTATCGTAAGTGAATAAGGTGCAGATTACTCTGAAGTAAGTGCAAAGGATGATCATGGACGTCTCGTTACTAATTGACGAGTTAATTCGTCTATACCATAAGTTTAATGAGGCGAGCATTTTATAGCAAATTATTATAAAGTGCAATGAAGTCATTGCTAGCGGAATTTGAATCACCGTAATTAAAAACGTATCATATAAACGTCATCATTGATATTAACGTAACTATTTTTGATTACTCTTATCTGTAGAGATAAGACTGATTATATAGCTGTAAATTTAACTTTAAGGATTTCTTTTAATTTTTATCTGCATCAAAATCAGGCAATGATGTCATATATTGCTAACCTTTCAAAACCACGTATTGGTTTCATGTTCTCAAGATTTTATACAAATATCAGTGCATTTGCTTTTACACTATAATCGCAATAGTATGATGTGCAACGGTTTACCTCAAAAATTAACAATATCATTGCAATTTAATCTATTATTACGACCGACATTATTTTATTATAGTCCACTGTGACGTCTATCTAAATGTTTATATCACAATTGCATGATGCTGCCATAATTACATTCCTCAGACTAGTAAAATAGGCAGACATAGCCCGTAGAACACGAGAGTGAAGCCACCAAAGCAAATACAAAATCAAAAGCGAATACAAACTCACGTCAGTACTTAGCTGCGCGTCGTACTGCTTGTACGTCTCAAATGAGTTACCATTTTATTTCAAAACATGCCGTCTTGTGTTTTTAAACTTTGTAAAAGTTGTTCCCAAAAACAAAGAAAAAAAGATGGAATATCTTTCCACAGGTAAATATTGTTTAGATTATTGTTTTGGTATTTATTTTCCCTCTAATATTTCTCGGCTCACTTGGAACACAGAACCTCGACAGTAATTGGTCTGGGTTGCCAGTTTACATCGAAATAGGTCTACTTGAATTTGGGTAATGTACGTTGTGTGTAAAAAGATCGATTCATTTCTTTAAATGTACCTATATGTAACCGTTCAGAGTTGGGCACAATGTAATCAGTTTAATGATTTACGATTACGATATTTTTTCATCATCAATTATGCTTACAGATTAACAAAAGTAATCATAATCAGTGATTTGTGATTATTAGTTTGTATTATTACATAATACCTATTACATAATAATGATAAATTTTTCCGATTGATAATGGATGCATGATTGATTGCATGTATTTTTTTTTTATTATTTTAAATCCATGATGGTGGACATTATTTGATATTGGATTGCATGTATTATATTTTTTTTATTTGAAATCCATGATGGTGGACATTATTTGATATTGGATTGCATGTATTATAATTTTTTTATTTGAAATCCATGATGGTGGACATTATTTGATATTGGATTGCATGTATTATAATTTTTTATTTGAAATCCATGATGGTAGACATTATTTATATGTAAATAAATGAATGTGGGTGTCATTTCGGAGGTTTTCCTGAGTGCTGATTACAAAAATGACATTAGTTTGGAAATCCAAGATGGCGGATATATATTTCTCTAAATAAATTCATAAGGGTCATATGGGTATCAATTTCAAGGTATTTTAGGGAGCTGATTATGAAAATAGCATTAATTTTGAAATCCAAGATGGTGGATATTATTTTTCTAAATAGTATGGGTGTCCATCGCAAGGTTCTCATGGTGCTAATATAGAATATGAAATTAATTTCGTAATCCAAGGCGGCGTAGGTACATTTTAATCGAAAAATATTTGATGGTACGATTGCACTATATAGCGAAATTAGAAACGAATGCTCGATGTTCAGATGCTAAACGGCAATACTATAAGAAATTGGTGCAGAACAAAGGCTGCTAAGATGTTATGTGTGTAAAATTATTGTAATAAATATGTTGGATTTTTTTATGTTTTTCCATGATAATATACCTAAATATGGTAAGTGTAAGTAATTATGCATATTTATTTATTTATTAAATAGTACGCACGGCTACACACCAAGCTATATAAATCCACAGTGCGAGGCCCGCCTATACTGTATTTGTATAGCTTAATGTGTAGCCGTGTGTACAGCATACATATTTATATAATATTTAAATATATATCACAGAGTACTACTACATCATGTATGACACTTACGTACATAGCATTGAACAGCAAAATGAAGTAGTTTAACATTGTATAATAGACTAATATTTATATTTTGTATTATTATTTTATATTTTCTTAAGTTAAATACTCGTAAGTATTTAACTTTATTCCACCGTAATTTATTTAATAATAATTATTCCGTTTAAATTATATTTAAGTACCTATAAAGTAAAAGCACATTTCCAATTCTAAACATTAATAGGTACAATAATTGAAAACAATAGAAAAAAATGTGGGAGTTTTCCCAATATCTGGCAACTTTACTCACACATAGATGCACGTGTCCCTACAATGCCGCTCCGAGCTGTCACGCACACATAAATATTATGTGACTTCACATCGTTTGTTGCGCATACTCTATCTGTCTTAATCTGTGTTACATTCATTATCACTATAGAAACTTCTCATTACCAGATGGTATCACTGAGTACTGTGTTACGATACTTTGTGCCAAGGTCTGACGTTTCTATCTAGGGAGGAAAACTCCAAACGTGTTTGCTTGACTGCAGTACCGATGGTATAAATGTGCCTCTATGATTTTGTACACACGGCGACACATTAATCTATGCAGTCTGCCCTTTGGACCACCTATATTCCATTGCAATAACGGTAATATTAGCAGTGTAGACAGTTGGGGTAGTAAATATTTCGCTTTTATGACTATTTTTACATCTTTCGTTACTTTCGCACAAAACACTTTTTTATGTGACTTTCCCTAGGTTAATAGGCAAATCCGTTGTTTTACCAGTTTTATGCCGCAGTTTCGTTCGCCAACACGTAAAGCTCATAAAATCTTTTACAAAAACGAAGGTAAGGTAAGGAGCTTTAATTATACGGCAGTGTATTACATTTAAAGCGATATTTAATGTCAAGGCTAAGGAAACTATAGTAACGGGAATCAAAATATATGAGATGACGATTTGAACTATAAATTATTGTTTTAATACGGTGTAAGATGGATTAATTCTATAACAAACAATGACGCTATATATGTAGTTAAAAAGAGGATAACAATGAACATACATGTCCTCTTATTAATCGAATGATGAGGAAAATGAAGGAATCTGTGGCGAATTGTCCGTGTCGAATGTATTTATAAACAAGTATACAATAGTTAATACTCAATAAAATAATAGTACCTACTCGTAAAAGGGAAGGATACTTTCTGAAGTTCAAAGAGGAAAAAGATAATACTACTAATTTTCATATATTTGTTTATAATTTATAAACAATGGTTATTTATTTCTGAATGATTGTAAAGCTGTGAAACATGCCAGCCAGGTATGTTTCAGCTAACGCTGAACCTTGAACCTAATTTTTGAGTCTGTCGGTTCAAGAATGTCACGATCTTAATTACTATAGATAAAGCGGATATGACCACTAATTATATAACTAAATTAATTCCATTGTTATAAAAGGAATACAATAAAGCTGCCAATGAATCCTTGGTTCATGATATGATGACCAAGCAAGTTCTTTTTCATATAACATTGATCCTTAGACGGAAAGCCAGAACGTAACCGAATGGTCGCCTGAAAATGGTCGTCAACGCCGAGGAAACCCAGAAAACGCGGGGACGATTCGGAGGCTCAGACTGGTCCCAGATAAGCTTTACCGTGATCAGTGTTTGGAAATGGGGAACTTTGCTCAGCAGTAGGAACACACAGGTTAGAACTAAAAGATCGTTGCCCCATACTAAGATTGTCTCTGTATCGTTAATACGTTTCTAAACATAAATTCTCCCATACACAAGCAATCGAACCTGGAAGAACTAACTGCCATGCAATTATGTATTCCTTGTGGAATTGGAACCGCGACTAAGAGTATAAAAGCCAATCGCAAGTATGACGTCTAACTTACGGGAAAAGTCCCAAAAGCCAGGAACTACGACAATTGTCATAAACGAAAACATCAAACAACTAGCGTCCCCAATTGGACCCACGTGGAGGAATAACGTGCCAGTCATAAAACACATCTGTGTATTAATAGTGACAGATCATTTACGACTACTCGTTCTGAAGTAATTTTCTGCTATTGACTCGGGCAATAATGGCAATGATACCTAACTGGATATACCAATAAAGATGATTGGGAGAGGAAATCTAGCTACAGGGTGACCGTCTCAAGGGCAGAGTTATAGTATGTAATTTAAGAGACGCTTATATTAGTAGAACAGTATGGATTTTGATGTAAAACCGTTTCGTATTCATTCACTTTTCTATACAAAGAAAATACTAAAGTCAATTTTTGGAAGCCCTGCAGGGGTCTGAATCGAATAACACTAGGGGTAAAGGCTGGCTGACGTAATAGATAGAAGATTTTATAGTGTGACCAATGTAAGCACAACTGAATGTCATCAAGCAGCTACTTGTGATAAAAGCTTAACTTATACAGCAGTTTTTATGAAAATGTTGACATAAGGTACAATCACAGATTATTTGAAATTACCTTGCCATTAGTGGTTTAGAGTTAGACGTGACAAAAATTATAGTACACCATTAAAAATGTCGGAACCATTCCAAATAAGATCCTTAACCTACATACCAGTACAAAAAACAGCCGTAAAACGACTGTTAACCTAAAATTTGGCAATCCGCATCATAGTAGCCTTGGCTTCACACTCCGAGGATAGACGGCCGAGACCCATTTATAAAAGCGGCGACGCGACCCCAAGTAGTGCAAGCTACTGAGAAATAGAATGTAAACAGCAAATATTTGCTGCTGTGAGTGGTGGGGTTATGATGGGCACGCGCTTCCTTTGTGGGGAAACGTAAACATAGGACGGGATGACGCACGAGAAAACAGAAAATCTGTAAATACAGTTGAAATTGTTATGATTAAAGTAAGACCGGTTTGGATACGTTTTCATATTTCGAAAGCTGGAGCATAAAAGAACGAAAGCTTTGCTCCTTTTATGCAATATTTTTTCAATGGTAAAGGGATTAGGGATTAGGGATTCTGAACTTGGCAATAAAACAAACGAATACTTATGTTTCAGTCAGCTTATTTATCTAATGACGGTGACGGATGTTGTAGGAGTAAATGAGATATTATAACGTATTATTTTTTAAATTTTTATTTTCATGTATAAAATACGAACAAGTGGCAGACAAACACTTTCAGAATCGATTCAACAGTGTTGAGTTAGATATACTACCTTCTATAAATAGACGTGTTTGCAAACCTAGTGTTTGTTGATTCAAGCCTTTTGTAATGCTGCCAATTGTTGTCACATTCGATTGTAAACGATAGTTTTAGACTCGAATGAAGCTCTATGAGTCGCAAATATCAAAATTGCGTATGTACTAAATTATACAACCATTAAAAAGACCAACGTGGCTCGTGAAACTTATAACAATAATGAAGGAAGTACTTATAACGATCGTGGCAAAGGAATAACTAATAATTATATTTTATACATTGATATTATGACGTATAGTACTCACACAGCCTTAGCGCACATTTCCACAAGACACACAACACGTGTTAAACATGAACTAGCAAATGTAAATAGTGGAAATAAAAATATATTCGACACGACACACTGTTCCCAGGCAGTAACAATTTGCGACTGAAAAACAGACGGGTTATCGAGACATAATAACAGTAATAATATCTACAACAAATGTTATATTTAAAATTTTTGTATCAACAATGTTGTCTATCAGCAAGTTTGTTTTCGCTTCCGGATGAGCAGAACTACGAGCGATATCAAATACTCGAATCAACTATGTAATCGTACATGCCAGTGTTAGAACCAGTTAGCATTAAACATTACTATTGGATACGGTAGAATCGTGACCGGTTAAACCATGGACGAAGACTGGCCTATCCAAAGGTACACTCATAATTATAGAACAGTTTATAATGAAATAAAGATATTACAACAGCATAAAAAGACAGCTTCTCAGAATTGTTAATTAACGATTTTAAATAACAGCTACACATAACAACGTGAGATGTACACAGCAGGAAATTTAAGGAAGAAATTCGAATAGCATTCATACGAGACGATCTTAAATTGATAATGAGGGTACTACTTAAGGTAACGGCAACTTCTAATCAAGATCCATTTTAAGGTCAACAGTTCTGAAAGAGACTTCAAAAGATCTTATCCATAGCTAACGAATAGCGAGCACCTACTTATTGGCTGATATTATCTGCCCACGGGCCACGGACGTATTTCTTCGTGACGCCAATATTTTGGTAAATGGCAAAAATTACGTGTTTAAATTATGTGTGGGCATCGAAGTTTCGTTTCTCAGAGAAAGCATTAGAAAAGATTTTGAGAATCCTAGAACAATGTCGCTGTAGGCTTTTTAAACTCGCTAAAAAGGGTTTATTCAATATACACTTAAGGAGTCGCTAAAACTCTTTCTTGGTTATCACCTAAGAACTTTATCCTTTTATCTTAATTACTGGTAGCAGTTAGATCAAAGACTAGATAAGTAAGGAAGTAATTTTTATATATTACGAGCACGTTAATGTCTGCATATTTTTATTTTAACACTTAATTATAAGTAATGTCCTGATCAACATTTTTCCTTACCCATAAGTCATTATAGAAATGCTTCGCCTACTTAAATTACATAAAAACGAAGATGTAACTCCACACCAACACGTGAAGTTGCAAACAATCGAAATTCGTTTTTCAAACATCACCACGGCACGCACAATAGCAAATAATGTGTCGCAATGAATGAAAGTTGTAAAAGAATACGAGAAACCAGTTTACGTAATACACGTAAAATTCGACCGACAATAGACTCTTACATGGTTCATGAACATATGAGTGCAATACATATTTTATACTCTAAATGTTATGAGTAACGTAGGTACTGCGAAGCTAGCGGTAGTATTGTTCAAATTTTAAACAGCGTCAACTGCCAAGAATTATAGAGACATTTGGAAATTCTGAATTAGCTAAGTTTCACCTCTCATAAGCAATGTGACGCATTTATAAACACCAATCAATAATATTGACTTTATTTTGATGTCTACTGCACCATTCATTCTAAATGAGGACTACAGGCACTTCCATTTCCCTCTTTTGCATTACTTAAGACGGCAGTTGACACATTCTCAGTGCAGAAATACTTTTCATGCCAATCAGTCGAGATTTATCCGGCATTACTGCAATCTGATGACATCACGTTTATTCCAAACTGCAACTGACCGATCGAGACGCACGAATTGAATTAATTAAATCGCCTCTCAGGAACGATGATCTTGTTATGCAAAGTGCTATCGATTAAGCGGAGAGCTGTGCACATTGAGTGTTGACATCTGCGCTTCTATTCGACCCAAACCAAAACATTCGCCAATGAGAACTACTTTTAATAAAACATTCATATGAACCGGATCTCTTTCCAAAAATAAATAGGTGCCAGTCCTGATTTCGGCCTCCGATCATACAGATCAAGTTCTTCAAATTGAAAATATTATCAAACGAAAAGTTGTCAATGCCGTGTGACGTAGCTGCTTCGTCAATACGTGCTAGGCGCTAGTATTTATATCGAGGTGGACGGTCGCAATGACGTCTTTCTCTTAATCAATTCCGACTTTATAGATCTATTTCATTGTCTTAACCGGTGCGTTTAGGAGAGTTGGAAATGGTGTTTTAATACTTAAAAGTTCACTAAAATGGAGCGGAAAACTCTTACAAGCCATTCTAGTTCTTAGTGGTTTTTTACTGTTATTTGTAGTCTTAAATCAACAGAAATGCTCTCGTCTACGTGTTAATATTTCAATTTAATAATTTTTTTTCAATAATTACGTATGTCAATTTGTTTCTTAGATATAAGAATCATAAGGCACAATAAAATTTGGACTTTTTTATGCGACCTTACTTCCATTGAAAGAATTAATGTACCAAACTAATTTAGTATCAATTGTTTGCTTACCATGTAACCAAATCGATAACGCCCTTGTCTGGCTTTTTTTATTAAGTGGGTCATGCACGATAGCGGACTATTTACTCTTGATTCACTTATCGAATACTAACTAAAGAGTTGAAAAATCACTGTAACTATACTTCTCTTGATCAGTTTCGATCCGAGGTTCATTCAGGTATCAACCTTCTATACTTTTGCCTTATACGTTTCCTTTACCAAATTCTCACACCCACGAAATACTTATGTTTTTTTAATGTCAAGCTATTGCAATATTTATTTATCCACACGCTTTATGAAAGAACAAAGTTCTTTATACTATTTTAATTGAACGCCGTTTTCAAGCACGATTTTATCAATATTTTCACTCACCATAAAGTCTTTATCTAAATTCATTACTTTTATTGCGACACCCCTAGTTCTTTCAATCAACTCGTATATTGTCTGATCAGAGATCAATTGCCAACAATATCGCTACAATTGGAACAATCAACTTGTCCTCCACGACATTCACCATTACATCAGTACTAGAAAAGCTTATTATACTTCAATCTAGTCCACTTAATCTCTATAAATAGTCGACATTCATTCATGCATTCTTGGGGCATTATCAATTGAATGGTTTAATTGTGATGATAGAGCACAAGGGTCCGTTGTAATCAAGTTACACTGTCCGATGTTTTGTAACTGATATTTTTAGCTTCAGTTCTATTCTATATTACGTTATTTTTATTTTACTTGTTTTGTCTGATGGATTGGAAAGCACAAACAGGGTCTAAGATTGAACACGTAATGCATTAAACCTTTTCGGGCTCTGGTTCTCACAGGATTAGATTATATTAGGCCCTATCCTACCACCAAGCACGATGGGTGTGTTAGCTGCTTAAACAAGAGAGGAAGATACGATTGAATTCTTTGCCGCCCCCCGTTATTAAAATGATCTTTTACTTTTTGAGGACTCCTTGACACTCAAGGCCTTTGAAATATCATTCGAGAATCCACGCCGAAAGTTTTTAACAAAAACACACACAAATTTAAATATACTAGATGTTATATTGGAAGAATTTATAGCAAAAATATAAAAAAACAAGTCCAGGTATCAATAACTATTTTGATCTACAGCTGCGGTGGATACCCATAAAAATTAAATATTTTAATTTTACTTCTCAAGTAGGTAACATATTTATTGGTGGTAAAACCATAAAAATACCGGCGGTAAGGTGTCGAAACAGTTTCCTGTCGCCCATAAAAAGATTACAGTGACGCCAGATTAAGTACAGAATCTTTTTAACGATCAATCTTTAATGTGAAAGTTAAACTTCCTTCGTTTTATTTCTGAAGTGTAAAAAAACATTCATCCAGGCATCAGCCCATAACTTTATCATCATATCTTATCCTATGTTAGTGTCAATTTCCAACCTAAACAGATGCGGCTAAATATTACCATTTTACGCGAAGTGAACGCCATTCAACATCCACAAACGAATTTCTAGCGATTCAGATATCCTGGTAGTAAGGCTTTTTCGGATTACTGATTGTCGAGAAGTCTGGTGTGCTTTTCAGGTCCAACCGGCTACTAAAGTGCTTATTCGAAACCAATAGCAAGGATCAAGAACAGCATTATACATTAAAACATGACTACTTCTATACGATCAATAATGACGTGTGGGTCATCGAATCTAAAAATACTCTCTATACAGAAAGTAATAACTTTGGACAGTAGTGACGCAGACAGTTCTTATAGATGGCTCCTTAGGGAAAATCAAACCTAATTCTTGTTCTTACTCAACCAGTTGCTTTCTATGTATAAGTCTGCGTATACATAATGAATTACTTTTACTTTTTTATTATCAAAATGTTTCTATTATATAAATTATATTTATGTCCATAAATAGATCTTTTGAAGACATTTTTACAAGTCATTGTTTTTAAATTGTTACGTTACTAGACGACTCCGGTATTTCCTATCAGAATAGTCTCTTTTAAAGACAAGACAGAATAGTATCACATATGTGAGGCACATAATGGCAGCGTGGCTGCATCAGTAAATTAGTAATTGCCCAATCCTAGTGCAACTTCAACTTAATTCTTAGCAAAGGCCTTCATTCTAGGAGTAAGCTGTCGTTTAAGATTTCGTGAGTGATTAGATTCCGCTTCTATATGTATGAAGAAGATGGCTGAATTTTAATACCACAACTTTGGCATAACTGACGGTAAGCGGTATCCGTAGCCTTTGGCCGTTGGCAACACCAGGGGCATCAGTCACGCATTGCCACCCACAGACATCATTTCATTGGGTCAGTAATTTCATTGGCTACATAATAATGTTAGTACACGATTGCTTGCTCGTAGAATATTTGGCATTTTACTTATTCCGACTAGACAAGACTAGACTGCCTCATTAGTCTAGTGTTCCTAAACGCGACTGCTACACTAGAGGTCCTGGGTTTCGACCCCCAGGTCCAGCAAGGTGTTATTGGGATTTTCTATGAAATTCTCAGTAGCAGCTCGGAGTTTGGATTTGTGCCCGGTTAATGGTCCCTATTACATGGGGCCAAAATATAACAGCGAAATGTGGGTTACATAAGTACACCTCTGCCTAAGCCTTCAGGGGAATATAGGCGTGATGGTATGTACTTATTCCGACCGAGAAGAACTCCTAGATCAGTTCTACATCCTTTACAGAGAAAATCTCCGGTTAGGACGGATTTGTTGAGTCGATTCTGCTAATAGATTTACCTCTAACGAACCAAAATTTACGGCTCCTGAGATCATAAAAGTGTAGCAAATCAATTCGCAGTAAAATCGCCGCCTCACCAAAGCGGTCAATCTATAGTGAGAAAAAGCATAAATCTCACATTTTATGCCTGAATATAAAGAAAGTGTACGAACGGACATCCGTAATTATTAAGTAATTGGTGTATGTAATCACCACTCTTGGCGTGCAGTACTTTCGCTGGACCAATTTATTAAATTTCACTGACGATACTCCATCGTCATTGTTGTTATGGTATGGTCAAACGTGAATCGGGTCGAGTAACTACATTTTTATAATAATTTATACATAATATAGTTGTTGTATTTTGCAGAATATAATTGATCTGTCTTGAAACCATTTCTGCAAATGCCGCAAAATGGGATGTGTAATATGTTACACAAAATAAAGAGAAATAAAATACGCCACCGTTTTACGGATCGATTCTAATGACAAATTCGACTATTTTTACATTAATATTGATAGGATTGTGCTGTTTTTAATAAACAGAGCCTTTGAGACCACAAAAACCTCAATTCATGATAATAAGTATATATGAATAAATACATAATGCGTCTATATTGATAATATGGAGTTCAAAACGAAACTTGACAGTTCAGAATATTATGACAAAAAGGTTTTATTCAACCTTCTTCAAGGTTTAAAAAAACAAAAGATGTTATATACAGATGTATCCTTCATCAGAAATGTCATGCATTATTTACGGAACAGGCTGTCATCTGCCGCACAAGCACCCGTTTTTAAGTATTTTAGAGTGAAGTTGGTTCTTTTTCTAAGGGTGACATGCAGACATTGACATTAAGTCTTCTCCAAAAACACATGACTGAAGCTCTTGATCATCCACAGTACAATTTTCAGGTAAACGATTTAAATATTTCGTCACGAACTCCAAAACATGAGCATTAGGCAATAACTCATACTTCTCACGCGATCCGAAGACGGTGTTCGAAGAAATTTTGTAACTCTATAGCCGTCACTTATCATTTGCGTAACCATGCAAGATAACAATAGTGTACGTCAAAAGATAAGAAGGTGATATCTTATTTACGGATCGTGTTACGAAGATATTATGATGCTAGCTCCTTTTTTCATCTCTATCATTAAAGCATTTTATATACCTTTTGCTATGACCAAATACCAACCTGATATGGACTGGATGAGGGAAGCCGAAGATCGGGCTCTGTGGCGTTCACTAGGAGAGGCCTTCGTCCAGCAATGGACGAGTATGGGCCGATAATGATGATGATGATATTATCTTTCGTTCCTTCTTAGATCTAAAAACCGGTACCACTATTACTGAACAACAATGCAGTGAACTATGTTCAAGTAAAGATTTGAAGCTTTCGATTCTCATAATTTACCTTTATTATATTTCAGTTTGAACCCTTGGTAATGAAAACAATATTTCAGCTAGAAACCTCGGCTACGTGTGAACAAAAGCCTAATGGATTATTTTTGCCCCAATTTTTGTTACTCTCTACTGAGTTAACGAAGTAACCTAGTTATTTCGATGCGGGGAGCGTCAGAATCTAATTTAATTATGACACTAGTTACATATTATTACTATTTTCCAGTATCAAACAGACACAATCCGCTACAAATTCTATAAATATGATTCTAATTCTATTAGTAAAATTCTTGCTGGTACTACACAATCATGTTTATATAAAAGAGTCATCGACCCCGAGGCAGTGAGCTGCCCTCGAATTAATATAATAATAAACATATGCGTATTGCTATTTGTATAGGAAGATTCACATTTTATTTTCGAAATTCCCTCTATTCTACGAGTCTATTTTGTTGACGTAACGATTTCAGAAAACAGAAAGATTCACCCGGATTTTTCTACTTGGCTCAATACGATCTATAATAATATCACTATTGCATTATCCGTCCTCTATTATTCTTTAATTGCAAACGCTTAAGTACCTCTTAAAGTCAATTTCGTAATTTCAAAAGATATTGGTCCCGTTTTTGTCGGGCTTGCATAATATACTTAGAGAAATTCTTTTCAAAAGCTTGAACGATAATAGATTTTCAATTAACTGTATATATATCTTTACCTTCTGGGCTTCAAGCTCTTCAATATTTATACCACTTCAGGACAACCTTTACAAAATTAAACCCACACACATGTCTATCAAGATGACCTTTGGGCATCAACCCTGACCGAGCATAACGAGTTCCTTGAGGTGACACTCCTCAAATAGACGTTACTTCAGCAAAAGGTAATGACGTCAGTCTGGTATTACCGTCCTACGTAGTACATTAACTGTCATGTCGTCTTAAAAGTCATCTGCAACATTTATGTAAGCAATTCTTAAAGTAAGATATTCATTATGTTCAGCTAAGCAAGTTTCCAATTTAATCAGAAGTTATTCATAATTAGAATTTCGTATTTAAATCCGAGCTAGAGAAAGATTTTGAATCCTCTATGAAACAAATAGTTTGTATGATTCCCAAAAGATTAAAAACATTATATAATTATTATCATAAGATATTTAAATAGCAATCAAAGAAACAACATAACATTATTCAAAAAACAATTTTGCATCAACAAGCCATACAAAGAACAAACAAAAAGAAATTCACAAAGAAAGTCCATCTATTTAGTAGTCATTGTATAGTAAAACAATTTGACAGAAATAAAAACATTGTCGCGATGTCACAACATCTTTGTTACTGTTTTAACTTACATTACTCACGATGCAAGGTGCAAGTTGACATTTTTTTCCAAACATCTGTGCATGAATCATTAACAGGAAGTTATTAAATGTTTGGCTAAATTCTATTCTATTCGCTAAGCTTCAGTGGCTAAGGTAAGTTACAATATTTCAATATAAGCATAATAATGATTGATGGATTGGTCTATTTTTCACCAATTGACCTTACTACTCCAATTCTCTGGATCCATCGTTTGTTTTTTTATGTCCTCAGATCAAATAAAAACTGTTTTGTTCATCATCATTAAGAACTTATATTCCACCAGGTGGCAGGCCTCTTTAGTGCCTTCACACTTTATGACGTTCCAACAAACAATATCCCTTAGTGGAAACGGAATGCTCAAGTCCAGTACAAAAAATTATATATTTACTGAATTTACAATTCTACTTAAAAATCTCAAGAATTAAATAAAAGTGTGGGCGATACCAATCTAACAAACGGAAAACAAAATAGTTCATTAACCTTTCTATGTATAGATGAGTTGTGGGAGAATGTACTTTATTATCATAAGTTATTAAAATTGATTTTAGTATAAAACTGTGATATTATTATAATATTACGTTTTCTAAAAACAAATTGAAATGCGTAGATTTCTAATGAATCTGAGACAGATTTACATGAACATGCCATTTTTTGAATCGCGCTTAAATAAAATATTCTTAAAGGAGAAACGAACAGAGAATTAGAAAATATTCAAGAGAAACGACATAATATATTTATACGAAAACATAGAAAATATATATTACTATGTATAAGAACCAGAAACTTCAAAAGCTTCGCTATACAGTTACTAGTTAATGCTATTTAGCAGCCTATCTTTTTCCGGAGAAATAAATTATATAAAACACATCATTATGTAATATGATTTTGCATTTTAACTCAGTTTTACTAGAACGAAGCGTGCCGCAGATGGAACCGGTCTAATCAAAGCCGCTGTGGCTCTTTCTTTAAAAGGCTATCTCAATCATTGCCCTGCATTGTGACACTCACATATTTTGATAATATTATGTCTGGACTTTAAAAGACCATGATTCTGTGAGTTAGTTTCAACTTTTCTTCTCAGTCTGGTAGGAAACACCGGCACTATATTGTACTTAAAAAAAACATTGACTAAAAACTGTATTTAAAAGACCTATTTACAGACCGAAATATCATTTCAAGCAACCTAACAATGGCAACTTTTATTTGACTTTTATACATTTTCTGTTTCTGAGTCACAGATTCAGATTTTTGTACAACCTTTTTATATTCCGCGTCTAATATGAAATTCAAACAGTGCACCTTTTAAAATTCCGAGAACACCTACTGCATATGAAACACTTGACAAATATTTTCTTCATGCCGTAATCAGAGGCCATAAAACAACATTGCACTGCAAATCCAGTAACATAAATGGCCGTTGAGTCAGAAGTAAAACTCTTATTTATCTCTTCCGTGGTAAAACTTTAAGCTGTCTTGATCATTCTTTACAAGTTTGGTGAAGCTGATTTTAGCCGTATTACCTCAGAATATAACAGTCTCATTCATAAAATTACCGTCCAATAAAATATATCCTATAGCTATCATGTGTATCCCTTATCTATCATAATATTAATGTGTCAAAACAAGACCAACATTTTATAGTTCTTATTAGATTTTTTTACCATAACATCACACCTGTATTCCCCTACGGGTTAATGGGACGTTTTAAATTTTCATTTCATAATTCGGTAAGAGACTATATACCTAATTCCTTTGTTATTAAAGGAAAAAAGGATTAATTACTCATAAAGTAAACAGAATGTAAATTTAATTTTCTTTGTGAGGTTTTCCTGAACAGACACTTTAAAACGTTAATGTTATTCTCTTTATTTTAAACAACGTGATGCCAGAACCTATATTTATCACTGACTTCATTCCTTTTGTTTTCTGAATCGGTAATGGTAATTTTCATTTATTTCTCTGTAACTTGTAGAAAGAACAGCGACTCATACCGAAAGCATATCAGAATTAGATTACACCATTTAGATTAAAAAAATAGATTTAGGCTAGATGTAAAAGTCGTCATGTCATGTTGACTTCATTTTTAAACCATGGCTTGTCCCTTACACAATCATAACTCATACATGGCTTTGTTTGGTTGAGCTAGACAAGTTATCAATGTTTACTTTCACGGCACCGACGCAACAAATAGATTAACCCAGTTTTAAATACCAATACTTTAAATTACATCAACTTTTCATAATCGATAATACAGTTCCGGTTTACTTAAGGAAGGAAGATGACAAAGCCTCACGAGAAGTGACATAATTCCACATTCATAAAAAATGTGAGTAAGAAAATGATGTAATCAAAGGCGTTACTAATGTTACACGATGGTAAAATTATGCCTTAGAGCCGGTCCAAATTCCGACGTCCAATACTAAGAATTAGTCATTAGAAAAACAACAATACGCACGTAATTAAGCCACGGTAAAAATGCATGAT
The DNA here is from genome assembly GCA_958496365.1 of Subacronicta megacephala. NCBI lineage: Eukaryota > Metazoa > Arthropoda > Insecta > Lepidoptera > Noctuidae > Subacronicta > Subacronicta megacephala. Next base: position 2,055,707 of record OY292526.1, read on the forward strand.
AAAATTGTACTGACGTCAATGACTCAGCTCTAACTATAGACCGGACTAACTCGCAATAAGAACATTGTCAATGTTATCTCAACCATGAAATTTCTTTCTGGTAAACTTGTGTTGTCGTTTAAGGAAGACCGGGTCAAAAGACGCATTTACTATAAAAAAAGAAAGGTAATATTTAAAGCTAGTGACCTGTGTCCCATAATAGTCCGTTGAAAAATAGCTTCTAACTGGTTGTGTTAGGAATCTTTACAAATTCCCCTGTGAAATGAACTTGTTTTCCAAAGGTCTCACGTGAAATCTATAACTGAGAAGCCTTATAAAGCCTAATAACCTTTCCAGAGTGTATTATAACAATAAACATTATATGCCAATATACATATGTTAGTTTAATCTAAGGTGATAAATAAGCTATTCAAACATGGATCTATGAAAATTGCTCGTTCACGACTGCAAATTACACCAGTACTTACCTAGTTTGAAAGCAAAGATGAAACTTTACAATTCGTAGAGAAAGACAAAGAACAAATAATTTCTAAAAATATGTAAGTACCTTACGATTATGACCAAACAAATCACTGGGAAAGATAACAGCGAGAACAATTTGCATAATTGCTAGACACAGCGCTTTTTTATGGTAAGCATCTTTAAATGCGTAACATTCAACAATCACTGATTTTCTTTGCTCCCAAAACTATAATAATTGGAAACCGGATTTGACTACGACTGACTACGCCAAGTTTGGTGTTTTCGACGAGAAACGTATAAAGTTCTACTGAGTCAAAGTTGTTATTTACTCTCACTTTAGCAGCAATAGCGAAGAGTATCATCCAAAAAAGTTGTCATCCGTCAAAGACTTGATTAAAAAAATCATGAATGAAACCTTGGTAAGCAGCTGATGCTAACTTTTTCAATGCAACATTGCCATTTAAACCCAAGGTGATACAACAACACAGTAACGACAGAAAAAACACAGCTCTTATAGAACATTATTTATTTGAGAAACTAGCAACTAATGAGGGATGGTTCTATATATACCTAACAAATGTAAATACTAGAATAGAAATAGAATAGTTTTGATTAGAAATTATTTCTGATCAAAAACAACCGAGTCTTTCGTAGTTTTAAAAAATAAAAGCATGCTCCGTAAAAGTGCTACAGATGGAGCACTTTTACGGTAAGATGCTAATTTATTTCGTCTTAAATGTCAAGCTGTTCGCAGAAGGTCTGTCGCTTTTTTTCTATTTTCTTTTCGACGATATCAGGTGTCCCACGACTCGATCGCGCCATATGCCAAGCGACTTATCCTTTTGGTCAGCTTCCTCTGACATTTGATACAACCCCTTACTTGGTATTAACGCAAGACACCCAACCGAATTAAAATTTAATATTGTAACTCACTGGGTAATCTTTATCGTTAAACGTTTGAGCGAGCTGAGTGCTGTTGTTTCGAGTCTGTTGTTGGATGGGAAGACTACACTACCGCGAATTCAGAAAGCTTTCGTTATAGTCTAGTGTACGCTTTCCATTGCAGCTTTGGCGAGGAATTTCTTTGATTCGCTATGCGCAATGCCGGCGATGGTAAAAACGGTTAGTGTTAAAGCATCCAAGGTCAAACGAGCACGAATCCAGAGGCACAGCGCCTTTGAGAACAGGTTTCCCCGGTCAAGTATCGTGTGTATGGAATTGGCCATTGTACATTATTACGTATGCAGCGAGTTCGCTTCAACTTTATGCAGTATTGTTTCTCAAACCGGATCCCTTAGGGCTTATATTTGTTTTATTGCTTCTCATTTATTTAATGCTCTCTCAAAAGTTGTTTGCCTCATATTTTACTAAGTACTTACTTAATAAACATCAAATTTATCTGCAATGGTGACATCAGCATGAGATGCATTAATTGCGCAAACAAGATTGTTTGTTTTATGTTCAGATCGTGATAATGCACATCCGTGTTATTTCTGTTTTGCAAAAGGATTGCAATGTTTATAATTTTTTACATGAGGCTGATTTGAACAATTATTGCGAATAAAACACTTAACTTGAGAAACAAATGTGTGTTAATCTCTTCCATCTCAAAGACCTTTGTCCAGCAATCGCACCACTAGTGTCTTTACGTTGCGGTATTGACAAGAATCATTCTGCTAAAACGATTACTTTTGTAACACACAAATAGTATCAAATTGAGTAGCATATCAAATTGTTTACGGTCATCCTTTATTAACAGAACTGACGTCATGGTTGCATTAACTTGACCACACTCACCAACAGGATTTCGCTTTGTGGGCTTTTTAAGTTAGCTGGAATTCTTTTGCGGTATTTTTTTTTGCCGTGTGAGCCTTTGTGGAATTTCTGTTCTCATTCATTGTGTCGGTAGGCTTTTCTCACGGAATAGCAAGCTTTGCCTGAATATCATTTTTCAAGTAGAGAACTTTATCGGCGTCTCGTCCCACCATATTGGAAGGAAGCTAAATATTCAATTAAATAGATATGCGAAATCACAGTTATTCGCAATATAGGAGGATCTCTAATTCTGGAGTTATGTCTATCCTTTTATTCCTTGAAATACTGTCACATAAGCACCATTTGGACTTATATGACCAAGACAGAATTAAGTATATGGGTATGGAAATATCAGAAACAGAATTTTATACTAAAAAGTATGAAGCTTTGTGACCAACAAACAACCTAGTACAATAAAGGGTACAGAAAAAGAAATTGGCACTTTACATGCACCTGCAGTCGGCATTATTTAGTTCGTATTCATTGTGTTGGTCAACAAAATGCAGGTATTTGCCACCCTTTTCACGGTAATATTTTTTTTAACTGCGCTTGATTCAACATTTTGATGCCCTAAGTATTCGTTTAATTTATTTTCAGGTTTAAAAGACCGTAAAAATCAGTTAGGTGGTATTTCTTTAACTTTACGGCTTTTGCATTTTTACACGATTACCTACCTTCTTTTATGTTTTCGAAACCAAAAAGGTTTTCACAGACTTCTGAGGTCATTATTTTAGTTACACATTTATACACCACCTTCATTATCATATTTTTAAGTATCGTTTAGAATCCATCATTTACGGTTAAATGACGTCACATTCCATTAAGAGTAAGCAGGCATTGAGCATTGACGTTTTTACAGCGGTTTATCGTTGCGTCACAGCACAGACGACACGCACCATCAGCGTTCAGTAGTTCAAAGACCCTTAATTAAAATCTCAGAGCGGGAACTAGTTCATACCGCTAGAACGTTAGAGGAAGACGGAAAAACATCGCCATCTCGCTATAAGCATCAAACATTGATGTTGGATAAGGGGAGCACAAAGAGGTCGTTTTACATCCTTACCCTCATTTATTTGAGACAGATTCGTTACGCATTCATGTGAAAAACTTATATTAAAAAAGTTTGAATTCGTTTCTTGCTAGGAATTTAAGTTTAAAAAAGAAAAAATGAGAAACATATTTATTTGTTACAGCTGGTAGTGATTTTGTTACAACGCTGATCCCGCACAAAGCATATAATGTACGCGAAGTTATGGTTCTTGAAATAAAGATTTAAACAATTTAAAAGCCTTTAGAAATAGAAACTCCGCGTAATAAATAGGAATAACATAGCTAATGCGTTAGACACATTTTTGACATTCCATGTCGAAACCAGTTATTAAAAAGTCTACAAACGAGAACAACATTCGAAGTAGCGATGTAAGAGAAACAACTTTAATAGGAAATCGGAAGTGACGATCGGATACGATTAACAGGTTGCCAAAATTAGCACAGCAGTATAAAATACATTAACGAAACCGCGATAACCACTACACCGCAACCTGTTAATGCCATAATTAGAAATCGGACGGTACATCGATAAATACCGGCACGTACAGCGCATGCGCCTCGATTGAATTTGCAAAACAAACAAGTCAGTACCGTCAGGTGCACCGTGCATATCGTATAACAGATGGTATTTCATTCTGTAAATATTATTGTGGAATCTGTGCCGTGCGCGAGATAGGTAAGTATTTAGTCTTAGCTGTGAGTTGAAAAAATCAATAGGTTTCCTAAACAGGCTGTCTTTTAACGCTTCGACAATTTCCGTCTAGACAGCCAACCACAACAAGCCTAATATCAATTGTATTGGCGTTGCGTCATCCTTTTCAGTACATCTGGAGGCCACGCACCGATAACACGCCTCGCAACAATGCGCTGTCATTTTAATTATGTTCCTATTTATTGTTTCAGATACTGAGAGCTCCCTGACATTTAATGTTAGGTAAATGTGCAGCGCGACCTCAGGACTAACGGTACAAATATAACAAGCACCGGATCGAGAGAAAGCGTTGAGGATTTCCAGCGGAGTGAAAGCAACGGTCGCCAGTGCAACCGTAGCGTCGTGTCGAACGGACGATAACATAACCACAACATGTCTGTCGCAATCGCTTCAGCTTTTATTCTGACCGGTGCCGCGGCCATTTACTGGTACATCAACAGGCATAAACCATTGAAATATATCCTGAGTGAACTAAGGTACGCGCTAGACATGCAGGGCGCCGGCGTGGGCGGACTTATTGATGACTGGGTGAATATGAGGAGGAACAAAGTTGTGTTGCCAGACGCGAAGAGGAAAATTGCCATCGTTACGGGCGGGGCTCGCGGAATTGGAACTGAAATAGTACGTGGACTACTAAAGTCGAATATGTTCGTGATCGCAGGTGTGAGAAAACCAGAAGCCATGAAGAAATTAGCTGATAATATGGAGAACGGCGATAATGTTGTAGCCTTCCCATTGGATCTGCAATCTCTGAAGTCTATCAAAGAATTTGCGCAGAATGTATTGGGAAAATTCCCGACTATTCACCTTCTTGTAAACAACGCGGGGATAATGTATGGAGACTATCATTTAACTGAAGACGGATTTGAGAGCCAGTTAGCGGTAAATCATTTGGGCCACTTTTACTTGACACACTTGTTGTTACCAGGGCTAAAAAAGGGCGGCGCTATCGGGGAAGCAGCGAGGGTCGTGAATGTGACGTCATGTGCCCATTACCCTGGCCAGATATACTTTGAAGACATAAATATGAAGGAGCATTACGATAGCACGGCGGCGTATGCACAGGCTAAACTGGCACAGGTAAATTACCTACTTAATGCTCTACTTTGCACTGTATTGAAACTAAAACCTACTTATTTTTAAAAATATTCTTCAGAGTGCTACAAACACTGTGAATAGAATTTAAAGTTTTTTTTTTTGTTACAGTTAATGAGTGCCAGATACATAAACAAGATATTAGAAGAAGAAGGATCTGCCGTCAAGGGATATGCAGTGCATCCAGGAATTGTGGACACAGATCTATTCGAAAAGACCATGTTCAAAAAATTCTTCCCATGGGCAATGAAGCTATTTTTCAAAACTCCCGCTAAAGGGGCAGTGTCGATACTCTTTGCTTGTTTCGATAATGATTTGGAAAAAAGGGGAGGTTTATACATAAGTAACTGTATAGAGGGGATTAGTAACAGATTTTCAAAGAAGTTGGATAATCAAAAGAGGTTGTTTGAAATATCCTGTCAGTTAGTTGGCATAGACAAGGATCATTTCGGCAAAGCATAGGAATCTAGACTCTATTTATTTAATCTATTCGAATTTTTTATATAGAAATAAGTACACAAAAGACTTTAAACTTAAGTATAGTCGAACAAATGTCTATTTTTATGCATAATATTGATTTATATATGATTTTAATGCAATAAAATATTTATTTTTTTAAGAAAATGTTTTAATTTGATTTTTTTTTTTATTACCGAGATAATATAAGTAGATACTCAATCTAGAAAACATGTGCAATACATTGAATGGCTTTACTCAATACCAAATGTGTATTTTTTATGGTTGAGGTGATTTTTATCACAGCTAACACAATGGACAATAAACAAAAGAATACAAAGTTGGAAAACTATGACTATTTAAATTCCAATGGTTTCTTTAACCTGCTATTACTAAAATGTTGGACAGACAATGCTGGTGTAGTTTAGTGGGATTTTATTATGTTTCTGGGCAAATAATACATAGATAAATATGATTTAGAATGTATCTAGTAGTACTAACTAAAAATAATGGTATGTTTCGCATAGTATATGAACGAGTGGTATCTGCGCCACGGGGTCTGGGTTCGATTCCCACACGGTATTTTTAATGATCTGCATACTGTGCAAGACTCAAAAATATAAAAGCCAGACACAATCATATTTCGCCAGAAATCTCGCCATAAAAAGTTGACACAGGTTTTTAAATAAATAAAAATATATATGGGTACTTTAATTTGTGCAAATTTATTACTACATCTTTGCCCACCCAGCACTGGGACGCAAAATAACCTACATACAATTTCAGCGGTACACTATATTATTAGTTCATAATAATTATTTAGTAGGAACAAGAGGTTGTAGTATGCAACGCCACAACATAGGTACTTTGTGTATGTCTGTATTTCCTGAGTGATTAGGGGTAGATGCAGGAATATGGTCCCACAGTTCACCAGTACATTCTTTTTTTTTATCACAGATGGGCTTGCGCTTGACCACAACTTGCCTGATATTAAGCAATGAAGTAGTCTATAATGGAGTGTGCTTACCAAGAAGATACCTATTTATCCATTTAAGTTGCATGTAATAGTGGGCAAGCCATTAGCCATAATAACATACATATCATCACGCCTGTATTCTCCAAAGGGTTGGGCAGAGGTGTACTAAGGTATACCCACGCTTCGCTGGTATGTTTAGGTCCTATGTAATGGCAGGCCAGCCTATAGCAATTAACTAGGCACAAATCCAGACCGAGCTGCTACTGAGAATTTCATAGAAAACCTAAATAACACTGTTTAACCTGAGAATCTAATTCAGGACATCTAGCGTAGCAGTTGCGCTTAGGACCACTAGACTAATAAGAATTGCCATAATATGAAGGGTTATTAATTTTATTTTAAAGTGAGAAGTTCTACATTCAAACGCAGGAGTTTTAACTTGGTAGTATCTGGATATAACTAGACTGCCAGTGCTACTTAATACACATATACTACTAGTTATTAAGTAGAACAAAACTCTTCCTAATGTTATGTGACAGTCATTACATAAAGTCTATGTAAATACATTACTTAATGCTTGTCATTATAGAACAGAATACTGATAGGCATTGATTTACATTTGGAAGTGATTAGTTGGCAAACATAAAATAAGTTCAACAGATTTATCATTTGCAAGTAAATATAATTTTAAAGGAAAAAGTGATTAGTTGTTGGTCTGTTTAGAAAAATAACTTGAAGCAAAGTAGATGAGATATGCAAATATATAGTTAAGAGACATCTAAACATATACCTAATTGATTCATAAAAAAACACATTAGGTAAGTATGTAGGTACTTCCATACAATGCAATGAAGTTATTAAACTTAGACTCAAAGTCAAATGGAGTTTACAATTAGCAACAAATTATCCCTCAACATATTTTTTCAAATAGTTTGTTTGTTTTGGTATTTTAAATCTATTGATAATCAACATAAAGTATATTTTTTCATACAGCACAACACTATTATCAAACAATCTTAAGAATCAAGATAATGAGTCATATAATATATTTTTATCATTATCATTCATACCTAGAATTTGAATATAGAAATCACAAACTATGAATATTGTGTTTAATTATAATCAATTAAAATAATTTAGCTCTTACCTGCTGAAAAAGCTGGAAATCCCTTTCTTCTTCAGCTTCGATTGCTCCTGATCATGAGAATTCACATCAGGCACCTCATCTTCCTTGGAAGCCCCTGACCCAAGAGAACACTCAGATAGACTTGACACTGTGCTTGAGAAGGAACCACCATCCTTGCCTCTATGATGACCAGGCACACTGCCCCACTGCAAAGTACTCTTTGGAGAATCACTTGTATCACTCTTCTCACAAGTTGATATGGAGAAGTTGCCTTCATCACTGAAACTGCTCTTCTTTGACAGCTTATCAATGTCATCGGCAGTCTCCTGTACGTGTTTTTCCACCTTTGGACTCACGAAATGAAGCTGCTTTGTAATAGGATTGTAAGCAAGCTGCATATTATTCAGTGCTTCACTGAGGCGAATCCCGCCTTTTTGGCACGGCGACGACGACATCGCGATTTTGAAATTCGAACACCAACACACTCAAAGACCACATCCATGTTTATGCTCACAATTTTTATTAACGAAAGCCATTATCGTTTAGTAAATTTAACACACGCGTGTTTTCTATGAACTCAAACAGCGAAGAACACTTAACAGATGTATTACGTTAGGTAACTAATTTATTCAATTGTTTTTATATTTTGTTTTTGTTACAATCAGTAACACAACCATTGATCAAAACAACGATATGCTAAAAGATATTTACAACAGTGTAATCTAGTACGAGAAATAGTAAAAAATAAAGTTTATTGTCCTAATAATTCATTTTGATTTTAACTAATCCATTCGGTTCTATCTAAAATTCTAAAATAAGAAATAAACACAAAGCAACACACCCATCGTCTTTTACTTTCCACTGTAAATTAAATCTGACATTACGTATTAAGTGTGGCCAACTTCACTTTTTTATTTCCTACATTGCAAGTTTTTTGTAACATGGGAGCAGATCGGAGGGAACATGACCCGTTTAATTTCCAATTATTTTTCAATATTCAATAACTTTACTGGACATTGGACAAGACTTACTTAATGTTTGTCTAGGTAATAGGTATAGAAAGTGATGTATTGTCAGTTTATTCACAAGCAATTTATTATCAAATGAAAACCTCATTCATTGATATTGATGTTAGTTTCATCTAAAGATCAATAAACAATATTTTAAATTCCTAATCAGCCCATTTGCAAATCAATTGGTAAACACGACAGGATATTCTTGGTAGTATTGTTTGTATATTCACCCACTAAATGCGGAGTTGAAAAACTTATGGCAACATAGTCTTATTTACGATTGACGTTCAGAAACTTTAATAATTGGTTGATATTCGTTCAAGAATTTGTATTTCATTATTAGTTTATTCCGCCTCCTCACGGGAATATTGATCATTATTTGCACACAGCAAAATGAATTAAATTTTAGCCTCTATTAGCTCTATTATAATGTACTCTGTTAGTGACCTTTTTGTGATTACAGCGCTGAAACTGTCCCCGCGCGGCTATGAATATGGTACTCACTCTTTGAAGTATATAAAGAATTTGCTCAAAAGATTATTTTATTTATATATATTTCTCTTCTACTTTACTACAGTAGTGGCTCTGTCAAGGCGTCAGGAACGTGCTAAGTGCTGAACAAAATACGAGGTAGATTTATTCAATAAAAATAAATATAATCAAAATAATTTATTTCTGGGGTTCCATTTCTACACTGAAAATATTTCAAAATACTCTGTGGTCTTTTCGATTACAACCTCGAAGGGTCAATGTGAACGAATATTACTTCAATAACTAATATTATAAAAATAGATTCGTATATTTATACAATAGAAATATTTACAATTACATATAAGTTGCGTATAAATTAACTAAACAATGACAACCGTGCGTTTTTGGCAATTTACAAAAATAAAAATGCCTTTGCCTGAAGTTTACTAAAATAAATAACGTCTCTTCGATATGAATACTCCATATCCTCAACTCTTTGGTACTTTAGATGGGCTGTTCTCTTTTCCGCTCAGTTCTGGAAATAATTCCATTATGCACAGGTCCAATAAGTTGTACACCAACTGAAACAAAAATAAGATAGTGTTACTTGAAAATTTATATTAGAATAAAAATTATGGTATGATAACGACGCTTATACTCAAATCAATAATTACTTCAGGAAACAGTAATTAGTTTTTGGACTTCTAAGATACTGTAAATTATGTGACAATTACATTATGGCATATTAACTCCGCACATTCCTTTTCTCGGCTGTTACCAAAGAGATGTCTAATGAGTCATTAGTGTCCTAGTTGAATGGATACTCCTAGGATAACAATTTTAAGGCAGTTGCATGTATTCATATGAAAAAGGGTACAAGAGAACTTTTTTTTCTCAAGTTAAATTTACAGTGATTGAAAAGATGTATGAAATCAGGAAGAAGCGAAAGAGATATGCAAGAGTCGTAGCAAGTGGCACTTCATAGTTTCTGCCTACCTCTATGGGAAAAAGGCGTGTGTGTATGTATGTAAAAGATAATTATCATAATTTTGGTTTGTGTATTCCCATTACACAGACTGTAAGAGTACTTTTAGCTCCTCTTTATCCTATCATTCTAGGAATCTGTTAGTACATACATTTGCCACGACAATGTCTTGCTGAGGTACCGAAT